>OX104134.1:39900789-39963260 GCA_944470555.2 Heterobilharzia americana
GAGGGAGAAGTCGTCCTGCGATAACTCCATGAGAATCAGTCTGACTGACATATCGTCTGAGATTCTAAATTCCATGATCACTGGACGTGTGAGTAGAGATCAGGAACAGAAATCGTGAGAAAACCAGGCAGGCTTGAGAACTAGCAGTGGGTGTATTGACCTAACTTTCACCCTCCTCGAGGTTCTGAAACACAGACACACTTACCGACACCGGACGTTAGCTGAATGGTTCAACCTGAAGGTGAGGATTAACTCGGTTGCTCGAGAGGCCTTATGATAGTGTGTCACACTGAGAGAGCAGGAGAGGAAAAGAGACACTCTCGAATGTTGTATACTCGAACATCTGTAGGCGTGTTAGACCCGATGATGCGTTATCAGGTGGGTGATTTGTGTGCATCGAGTGGTGTCCGTGAATGATATTTACTCTCCCTATTCCTATTTAATTTTGTCATAGGTGCAATGATAAATGTACCCTTCGTGTTGTGTGACTGATTCAACAGGGATTACTTGAGTCACAGAAGACTCCTTAGTAGGTAGAGTAGGTGTGGAGTATGGCGATGATTTCATCATATTAGGTGGAGACAGTGACAAGATATATATATATATATATATATATATATATATATATATATATATATATATATATATATATATATATATATAAGAACACCTTTCCAGAAAATGAATCGTGGACATAATCATATCTAACTAAATCAATGCAACGTGAACGTCAAGAAAGAACCTTAAGAAGGATTATGAGACCAACCGATGCCTATTCGTATTGCTATTGGAGGCTGTGAATTTCTCTGCAAAAAGTGCAGATGTAGACATAATGGTAGGTGACTTTAACGCTCTGGTAGGGAAGCTGAAAAAAATAGGAAAGGTATCTTAGGGTTATTTACGGAATGCTGTATCAACAAACCGACAACGGTGATCGTCTCTTGCAATTTTGTTCCCACCATCACTTGTCTCCGGCGAGCACCAACTTTAAGCAGTGAGGAGAGGCACTGTCTCACATGATGTTTACAGACTGCAAATCAATGATGCACGCAGACAGATAATATTCCTGTAAGCCATAATTGGAGAGAGTCGGTGGAGGATTGCCGCTTTTCCCGGAGTACTAGTTTGGACTTCGATTACGTGCTAGTACGGGTTCGTGTATGTCTGCACCTTACAGGTCACAGAATGCAGGCGTTAGTGATACCTGTTTGTGCTCGATTGAAAGATGAGAACATCAATTACGCGTTTAGGAAGGAGATATGCAAGCAACTACTTGAAAGTGGTAGCAATGCCCATCTTGAGGAAACCTGACTTGGTATTAAGTTTGCTGTAGAAACAGCAGTAAAGACAGTTGGTAACTTACCCTCGAAAGTTAGCAAACGTCATCATATTTCCACGCCATCATGCGAGTTGATTGATTCAAGAAGACTGATTCCAGCTAGCTCTAGCTCTCATCACAATGAAGAGCATAAGCTATATAAATGTAAAGTGACATTCTACAACGATCACGAGCTGTGATGGGTGCTGAGAGCCAGAGATATAGAAGGCATCAGCGGTGAGTAATACGTGGCTACTGTTCAGGCTTATTAAGGATTACGGGAAGAAGAAAACATTGGTGAATGAAATTGATGAAACGCTGAAAACATTGAAACACAGGTGGCTATAACGTCGTACGGAACACTCAGAAGCATGCTTCAACCGACCTTCAGCAACGCTTCCTTTGCAAATATCCGGCTTGCAGCTGAGTGAGACGAAGATTTAGGCCAACCAACAGTCCTTGAAGTTGAGAAGACTACTTTTACCCTGAAATCATTGATGCAAAGCAGTAGGAATTGACGGTTTTAAGGATGGGAAGAAGTTATAGAGTAGAGTAAAGGAGGTACTATGTAGTGTGTCAGAATCAGAGGTATTCAGACTGTTCTTCTTTTTGTGGCAACCATACGGAAATCAGTCTAACATTGCGTCCAAGATACTTGGGTTCGTATTAACCCGATGCCTGATTGGAGCTTGAGAGCAGCAAACATGAGGAAACCAGCCACATTACAGACCTATTGAGGGTGTGTCAATCAGATTATCATCCTTCACAAGGTTCAGGAATGCAAGTATGCTCACCGGTGACGAATACTTGCCATATTTCTCGATCTAAAGGTGGCATTCGACTCTGTCGACTGTGAGGTGTTGTGGCAATATATGACTGTGAAAGGAGTACCGAACAAGTATATATTCGGTAACTATTTCGTTATGATATCTTGTGTTTGAGATTACTAATCATCTTGTGCTCCATGTGTATGCTTATTGATAGTTGTTAACTCGGTCAACACAAGACTACAGGAGTCAACGGTTTAGGGCTCTTGGTTACTTGATTGGAAATTGGTTACAATGGTGCAGACGTATTCACTCCTTGACATCTTCTTAAGCATGAATATTTGTACTAACCGTTATCTTCAGATAGTTGGTTCTGTTACTAGACTTCGTCCACTTAATATCACTCTTTTTTCATCCACTTGTCCTTTGTGTACTACTGTGATGTGTGGCAACTTAAATTGATGCTCCTGTGTCCCAGGTTCCACGTTGATTTTGTCAGTGTTACTCAAACGTAACTTCATGTTGAAAACACCACAGTTGTTTACATAACTGTACTTGTAATGAGGTTTTTCTGTTACATGCTAAGTTATTTATTCAAATGTTCTGCTTAGTTAATATATTTTGCGCTTACTGGTTGCATAGAGTGCTTCGAACTCGACTGTGCCTTGCAAAAAGCGAATGTCAAATACTGAATTTCGTAGTGCGCAAAGTTTGCCTAGTGCAGCTGACTTTTTGTAGTCCGACGTATGCCTCACCTTTCACAATTTGTACATTCTCATCTGACAGGTATCGAAATAGGACTTGAGACTACTGTGTATCATATCGCCACAAACCAGGGTTATATACCATATACTAAATATGAACCTCTTTCTCTTATTATTATTCTGATAGTAGTATAAAGTGCGGTGCGGTTTGATAAAGATCAGTAGTTATGCGATTTCTTGGTATATTATGTTCCATATTCTTGAAATAACGTTTTCTATGGTTTATACGTAGGGTTAAAAGAACTGGTTCGTGTATTGACTTTCTATCTTGTATCTGATTTTTAAAAATGCTTTGTTATTACAACTAATTTCATGTATTTCCTTTCAACAGATGAAGTTTACCTTACAAATCCAAATGAAATAGTCCCAGCGCAGTTTGTATTGGACCAGTTATGTAAGCAAACAGAACTACGTATTACTAAGGCACAAATTTCAAATTTGTGGACAAAGCATTACTTGCACTCGAAGTTGTATGCTGATAGAGACCATACAACAGGTGGTAAAGAAACTGTTTCTTGTAAAGCGACATTTTTCACCGGTGAAAGTCTTACCTTACTTGCTCGACATCCAGATCCTAGATGGGCTTCTATGAATATAATGGGTAGGTGAATGTTGATACTTTGAATATTCCTATTTTAAGTGGACAGTAAATTTTTCTTAGTTTTTCCTAACATATACCCATTTCAAAGATTCAAGTTCAACTTCGTCTACTTGTAAAAAAACTTCACACTTAATACATCTCTTTCTGTTGTGACTAGTAACACACGGTTTTCAACATTTACATAAAAGTAACACTCGTCGATGCGTCTCGCTTATTTTCCGCAAAAAACTGACGTTTTCTAGGATGTGTATAAAATCTTCATGAGCGGCTGCTCTGATTTTAGCTGAAGTCTAACGACGGCAGTTAGATTGACAAAACTCTTCTTCAAATTCAGACAGCTGAAAGATTATCAGAACTAATAGGTGATTAGTAAATAATAAGTGTAGTGGGTACTACTGATAAGAATAAATATGAGTAGTATTTAGTGAGAGGTGGGGAGAAGTCATAATCAATTAAGAGCGATGGGTAAATAGTCTGCACAGAGCAACGTAAAAGACAACATGGTCGCATGAAGAGCAAACGAGGTAGTAGAAGATGAAGAAACGAAATACATTGTACAAATGAATATTTCAAAGGGAAGGTTACCACACTTCATCAGTAATGTACAAAGTATCATAATAAACATTCTTCTGCGTTTCATCCTTTACCGTCTTCTTACAAATATACTTCAAGTCTTAGAATGAAAATCAAAAGGTATTAGTTAATACTTCATACTAAATTATTCATTAGAACGAAGAATATTTTAGGGTGATAAAAAGAATTAAAAGAGGAGTTTGATAGTAATAACAAAGAATTGTTTGAACGAACATGTGTGAGGATCAAGAAATTCCAAAACGAATTTTACTTCTTTTTTTCAGATAGTAAAGTCCAAGGTTGATGTTTTGGCTAGATAACACTGATTTCCTCTTGTAACAGCAACTAACAAACAATGAACTACGTAGGATATACTGTTCAACTCATTCGTGGAGCTCTAGCTCATTGGTTTAAAGAGATGACTTTCAACCAATGGGTTACTGGCCCGAACCCCGTCTTACCTACCGATAGTCAGGTAGTAGTATTGTAAGAAAGGACAAAAACTGAGACACAGGAAGGAAATGTTTATGACGACATTTTGTAGAACACTGATGAAATATTGTACACTTTGCATTAAAATAGTCGTTTGCACGTGTTTCATTTTCGCTTCTTCCATCTCCATTTGCTTTTCGTACACCCTCATTGTCTCTCGCATTTCTCTAGGCAGAATATTTACCTATCGTTGGTAATTGCTTATGACTTCTGCCGGCCTCTCAATATATACTACTAATATCCATTCTTATCAGTAGCATCCACTACAGTATCACTAGCCCTCAAACAATAGGTGCGGCTTATTTCAACCACTACTGACCCTTCTATGAATTTATATCTTTTTAAAGACATAGTTAGGCTGTTATGTGCATCACAACCGAAAGTAGTAGGTTAGTGTAAATAATGGTAAAAACGAGTAACGTGTTTTGTTGCGAAAACACCTGAAATTCTAAATATCGAGAAGTAAAAGTCTTCAGTACAAAAACTAGTCTTGTAATTAACTAGGAAAGATGTATTAAAAATGGTTTTCTTTACTCAATGATTTGCTTAACCCATTTAAATATTCCCAATCTAAACTGGCATTATTTTCAACTGTATTTCACATTCATACATGTGATTAGATCAAGGAAACACCAATTAAAAGGTATCCACTTGTATTTGTGCAAGAATTTTCAAGATATGCCTATTGTAGCTGAAGTGTGATCGTAGTTATGGCATACAAAGTTTATGTAGTTTCAGTTTTCAACTAGTAAAATTACAGAAGCTTTCAACGTCAAGTTCTTCCAAACGTAATTACATATAAACAGCATGATCAACCTCATCTTGTATCTGAGTTTTAGTTGGCATTATTATTATAATTATCATTATTATTATTATTATTATTATTATTATTATTATTATTATTATCAGTAGTAGTAGTAGTACTAGTACCAGTATTGGTGAAGAAACAGAAGATAACTCGATGAGATAATGTATATTAGGAAGAATTGGAATGGTAGTGGTTACATATGCTACTCCTTGCACTAACGCAGCCATCTGCAAATGTCTTCGTTTCCTCCCCGTTCCTGTCTTGATTTGCTCTTGACCGGCTCTTCATACACTCTTATTGTAGTGGGCGTTGCTGATAACAACGGACATAAGTAGTATATATCGAGAGGGTGGCAGGAATCATAGGGAATTACCGGCAATGGGTAAGGTTTCTGCCAAGAGCGACGCAGGGGACAACACAGGCGTATTACAGGGGATGCTGCTGATAAGAGTGTATGAAGAGCCGGTCAAGAGCGAATCAAGACAGGAACGGAGAGGAAACGAAGACGTTTGCAAATGGCTGCGTTGGTGCAAGGAGTACCATATGTACCATATGTAACCACTACCATTCCAATTCTTCCTAATATACATTATCTTGTCGAGTTGTCTTCTGTTCCTTCATTATCAGCAGCATCCTCTGTAATACGCCTGTGTTGTCCCCTGCGTTGCTCTTGGCAGAAACCTTACCCATTGCCGGTAATTCCCTATGATTCCTGCCACCCTCTCGATATATACTACTTATATCCGTTGTTATCAGCAACGCCCACTACACTCGTCCCCCCCTCAAAATTCCGGGCTTGCAACCGTGTTGATCGTCTTGGTGCTGTCTTCTCTTGGTTTTCACTCGCTGTTTCGTCTTTTTTCCACTGCTTCCATTTTTGAAGTAGGCTGGCGTTTACTCTTTTCTCTTTGTTCCCTTGTTTGATGGTATAAATTGAACCGCGTCTCTCGGTAATGATGTATGGTCCTTCCCACTTCGGAAGTAGTTTCCTTCTGCCATACTCACCTCCTGACGTATATCCTCGTTCTTTACATTTCACCTGATCTCCAACCTCAAATGGTTTCCATTTACTTCCTTCTCTCTGCTCAGATTTTTCAGCATCAGCCTTCTGCTTTCGTTCCACATTCCTGATAGCCTGTTTCCGCTCCTCTCTCAATCTTGTCATGTTCCAAGGCTGTTGTTGGGGCCAGGTCTTACTATGTATCGGGAGCCGTGGTTTCCTGCCATACATTAACTGGAACGCCGACTTCTTGGTTGTTCCTTGTACCGAGGCACGATGAGCTAATAATACTAACGGCAGTTCCGTCTCCCAATTTCCTCCTTTCGAAGCTAGCCACTCCTTCAGTGTACGGTTATTCCGTTCTGTCAAACCGTTAGTCTGTGGGTGGTACGGCGTCGTTCTTATCCTCTTGATATCAAGCTGCTCCAAACAGGATTTAAATTCTTCACTCTCAAAACAAGGACCTTGGTCGGTCAGTATCATCTTCGGCACACCGTGATCCGCGATAATATGCCGCATCACCGCTGCGGTCACTGTCTTCGCGCGTTGATCAGGAATCGCGACAGCGTCTACCCATCGTGTAGCATGCTCCGTCATCACCAACAGGTATTGGTTGCCACTAGACGTCTGCGGAAATGGTCCCATTACGTCCACCGACCACAGGTCACCAACCGCTGCTACTGGAATCGACTGCAGTGG
Organism: Heterobilharzia americana; assembly: GCA_944470555.2. Taxonomy (NCBI): domain Eukaryota; kingdom Metazoa; phylum Platyhelminthes; class Trematoda; order Strigeidida; family Schistosomatidae; genus Heterobilharzia; species Heterobilharzia americana. The sequence continues at coordinate 39,907,812 of OX104134.1, forward strand.
CGGCCGTACATACCGATCACCTTTCATCAGTTGACAATGAGGACACCCCAGCACGTATTTGGCAACATCCTCTCTCATACCTGGCCAGTATGCACTTTGTCTGAGAAGGTCAGCTGTCCGTGAGACACCTGTATGAGCTAACTGGTGGCATTCTTGTATCATTTTGTCGCGTAGACATTTCGGAATCACTGCCAACCAGCTTCCGTCATTTTCTCGCCACGTTAGCATTCCATAAGTATTCATCCGTAGGCGTTCTTTCTGCGTCAACAACGTTCTCAACTCTTTATCTCCCACAGACGTTTGTGTCTCTGTCCCTTCAGTTATGGCTTTGATCACTTCTTTCAGTGTCGGGTCCGACTTCTGAAGGCGAATAAGTCTTAACGGGTTCCATTCCACTGCATGTACGCCGTATGCGATCTCAGGTAGCTCATTTTCTTCGTCAGATCTTGATAAGAAGTCTGCCAACCAGTTTTCTTTCCCTGCCACATGGCCGATGGTGAAGTCATATTCTTGCAGTCGTAACACCCAACGTGATAATTTTCCTCTGGGGTCTCTCGCTGTCTTAAGCCACTGTAGAGGTTTATGATCCGTTTCAATATGGAATCGTTGACCGAGGAGGTACGATCTCCACTTCTCCAGCGCCCAAACTATCGCTAGACATTCCTTTTCCATTGTAGAATATTTCTGTTCTGCGGGTGTTAGAACGCGGCTGGCATACTCCACTACTCCTTCAGTCTGTCTCAGGACTGCCCCTATTCCATAATCACTTGCATCGGTGGACACGATAAATGGCCTACCAGGTATTGGTAGTTTTAACGTCATCTCCTGGTCATTTAGGAGTTCTTTGATGTGATCAAATGTTTTTTGTGCCTCCTCCGTCCACACAAATTTGGGGTTGCCCAGTAGCTTATATAACGGTGCTGCTATCTCATTGAAATTTTTGAGGAACCGACTGTAGAATGCTGCTCTACCCAAGAATTGTCGCAGTTTCCTCTTGGAATTCGGCACTGGAATAGTTCTGACTGTCAGAATTTTCTCGGGTAGTGGTTTTATTTCGCCGTTTCCAACTTTGTGTCCCAGCAACGTAACACTCCTCTTGGCTACTTGAGATTTTGTCTTATTGATGCGGAGTCCAAACTCATCGATACGTCTCAAAACAGCTTCAAGGTATTCTATGTGTTCTGCCTCCGTCTGGCTGTACACCACCAGGTCATCGCCGTACACCTCTACGTTCTCTAAATTCTTCAGCAACAACATCATCAATCGTCTAAATGTAAAGGGCGCCCCTGCCAGACCAAATGGCATTCGCTTGAATTGGTATTGCTTCTTGCCCACAATAAATGCTGTTTTCTCTTTATCACTGTCTTTTATTGGTAGCTGCCAGTAGCCCGAGCGGAGGTCCAGAACTGTAAATACTTTCGCATTCTGCAAACGATCCAGTGTCTCCGCTATCGTCGGCATGGCACATGGCTTCAGCTGCGTTATGCTATTTAACTCCCGGAAGTCCACGCAGAATCTATATTTCCCATTTGACTTTCTTACTAAAAGTACTGGAGAACTGTATGGACTGTCAGCCTCTTCAATAATACCTTCATCTAGCATTTCCTGAACCTGGCGCCCAACTTCTTGTTCCAAGTGACATGGTATTCGCCGTGTGATGAATGTTGTCGTTACCTGACTGGTCACTGGGATTTCATGCTGAACCTTGTCACAATAACCATAGGGGTCTCCATCTCCTGTGAACAATCTGTCGTATTTCTTAACCACCTTCATGATGTTTGGCGTTTCTGGGTACGGTGCTTTTGGTACTTCAATCTCTGCTACCTCGCTGTTTTCCTGAGTGTTGAACGACCCGTACTTCGTTCCACTATTCCTGTTCTCGTGTTAATCACTGCACCCACTTCTCTCAGAAAATCGGCACCTAGGATTGGGCGTTGTAGGCGCGCGGTCACAATAAATGGGAATCTAATTTTCTGGCTCCCGATCTCAACAACGCAATCTGACAAGCCCGCAATATCCAGTGCATGTCCCCAACCGTATGGACCGTTAGCGCACATGGTCTTGTGTTGTGAGACTGCCTCTTATCTATTAGAGAGACTGCCGCCCCTGTATCTATGAGACACACGATATCCCGACCATTTATTCGCAATCTAGCATACACCGCGCCTCGATCTATGGCTCCTACGATATCTAGTCTAGTCGGAAAAACAGAACTCATATTATATCGTTCAAAACGTTTTCTTTTCCGCCTCTCCGGACAATTCCTTCGCCAGTGTCCCGGTTTCCCGCATGCGAAGCATTTACTCTGTTTGTTGACGCTCATTCGCAGTGCTGCTATCTCTTTCTGAAGGTTGTTGATTTGTTCTTGCCAGTTATTTACCTCTGGTGACTCCACTGCCGCTACTCCTGTACCCATTAGCTGTCTGGTCACCTTGGCCATTTCGCTAATGTCCATGGGCTGGGCTGCATTGACTAGTCGTAACTGGTGGGCAATGGCATTCGGGACACTCTCAGTGAACTGTGCGGTCAGCAACTGTTGTTGGGCATCCTCATCCAACGTGGGAAGCGCTCGTCGAAGTAGTTTGGTCAACTTCACAGCCAACACCAGCGGATCTTCATCTATTCCCAGCTTCGCGCTGCGGAACTGCTGCATCGCCTGCTCCCTGTCCGCCGAGCTGTCGAACTCCGCCTCCAGGCGCTGAACCATTCTCCGCCAAGTCTCCTTCCCGTCACCACGTTCCACTCCGTCATATGCTGCTTTCGCTCTGCCCCGCAGCAACGTTCCCCACCTTCGCCTCCGGATCCCGAACCCCCACCAGCTCCGCTACCGCCTCGAAGTCCTTGAGGAAGACCTTGATGTCTCCATCCTCGAACTCTGCAGGCCATGGGATCTTCATCACGTCCAAAGGCAGCGACACCAATTGAAGAAACAGAAGACAACTCGACGAGAGAATGTATATTAGGAAGAATTGGAATGGTAGTGGTTACATTTACATATGGTACTCCTTGCACTAACGCAGCCATTTGCAAATGTCTTCGTTTCCTCTCCGTTCCTGTCTTGATTTGCTCTTGACCGGCTCTTCATACACTCTTATCAGCAGCATCCCCTGTAATACGCCTGTGTTGTCCCCTGCGTTGCTCTTGGCAGAAACCTTACCCATTGCCGGTAATTCCCTATGATTCCTGCCACCCTCTCGATATATACTACTTATGTCCGTTGTTATCAGCAACGCCCACTACATAGTTAGTGGTGGTGGTAGTAGTTGAAGGAGTCTAATTGACTGACTCTTGATTCGGTGAATTGTTTGTACTTTTTAATTCTCTCAGTTATGGCAGAGGAGGTACCTGGCGATAATATGTCGCATCATCCTGGAGAGGCTATAGGATGCACTAGATTCAAAACTACGACCGGAATACGCAGGCTGGCTGGATTCAGGAAGTACAAATCATGTGCAGACCAAATTGCAAAGCTTCGCATCATCATAGAACAGAGCATAGAATGGCAATCAGCTCTCTGCCTCAACTTCATCGACTTTGAGAAGGCCTTTGACAGCGTCGACCGAGAGGCAATTTGGAAAACTGCTTCAATACTACGGAGTACCACAAACTTTATCCGCCTCATCAACACTATATGAAGATGCCACATGCCAAGTAATTCACAATGGGAAGCTCAGTGATGCTTCGAAGTGAAGACAGGAGTGAAACAAGGTTGCCTACTATCCCTCAAGATATTCCTGATTGTGGTCGACTGGACTGGACCATGCAACAAACATTGAGGAGCGAGAAGAGGGGGATACGCCGGACTGCGGAAAAGAACCTAGAAGACTTGTATTTCTCCGATGACTTGTGTCTGATGTCGCACAAACCAGAAGATCTACAGGCGAAAACTAACAAGTTGATAGAAGAGGTAGGGCAGCGAAGATGGGACTTCAGGTGAATATAGAGAAGACAGAAGTGATGAAGATACCGCACCACCACCAACAACAACAACAAACTCCAGTTACCATCAACGGGAGAAAACTTAAAGGAAGTAACATCCTTCATCTGTCTAGGAAGCACTGTTTCAACTAAAGGCGACACGGACGAGGATGTCAAGGTCAGCCAGGATCGGAAAAGCAAGACAGGCGTTCATTAGCCTGAAACCAGTGTGGAGATCTTCGCACTGCACTCAGCATGTGGAACAGGATGCGGATTTTCAACACCAACTCAGTCAAGTCAGTGCTTCTTTGTGATGGTTCAGAGACTTGGCGCGTTACGTAAGGCATTTCCAATAAACTACAGACATTCATCAACAACTGCTTACGCTCGCTACTGAAGATCAGATGGCCAGAAAGAATAAGCAACAAGGAACTCTGGGAACGAACCAACCAAGAAGCTATCACCCAACAAATATGCACTGGAAGGAAGTGGAGATAGATTGGGCATACACTGAGAAGCCGGCTGGGGACATCACGCATCAGGACATGCCGTCGAGTGGAATCCCATGGGAAGCGACGAGTTGGTCGTCCATGGGTGACATGGAGGAGATCGTGCGAGGAGGAAATGAGAGCTTGTGGATTGTCGTGGAGCCAGGGTCAAAAGATTTCAGAGAACAGGGTTCACTGGAGACATGCTACTGAAGCCCTATGTTGCATTAGGAACCCAAGGGACTAATAATAGTAGTTATCTACTTGATTAACTTTTTCTGCATACTTCTATTTACAAGGTTATTATTTCCTGTTTGCTCACCTGTTGTTGCTTGAAACAGTTCAATGTTTCATCTATTTATAAATCATAAAACAGCATTCCTCAATCTTTTTTTATAAGGCATTCTGTATATCATTATTCACTTGTTTTCTAAACTGAATTTTATATACGTTGATAAATATTTACTAATGATGGTCTGGGCATAGATAGTTGTGAATCCTCTTCAAGAGTGTGGTGCTGTTGCCTAAATCAACCTTTTTTTCAAAGGTTTAAAATACTGATAATGCTTGATTCACTGTTTCACTGACAGTATGCAAACAGTCAAACTGGCAGTTCTTTATCATATTGTGTAGAAAAGTTAAGTGTGCTCAATACAGAAATTTGCAAATTTGAATGTCTTGTTTTATCATATGGAATATGAAAAGAGCAAGAACAACGGTGGGAACAGGATAAAATGGATCCATTTTATTTCATTGATATCTTGTCAACCAAGAATATCGAAATATAGAGCTTTACTGAAAAGTTAACATACTTTAATTCGTTGAAAGAGAACAGAATATTGGTCAGTGGTTAGGACGGACAGAAGTAGTCACAAACGTCAGTCATGAGGGTAAATTACAGGAAGTTTAATAAATAGTAGCAAATTATCATGATTATATACATAATTCAATGAGAGTTTCCCGAATCAAAAGTAACTACAAGATTAGCAACCAAAATATTGAGAGATCTAAGTCCTATAAGATTGAGTAAGCAGATCATACGATAAATAAGCAAGATATTGTGATTTAATTTCAGTTAACTAAAAACTATGAACAAAAAGTGATACAGCTAAATAAGAGTGAATGAATAAATACCAAATGGAATAAGTTGCTTCCCTGGTCATCACCAGATCGTTGCACAATTTTTTCGAAGACGTAGTCGATCCTCTTAGCATCTAAGGAACTATGCAATGCATGGTGGCCTGCTTGAACGTTGGGCTACCAAAATTATCTACCGACCATTTTTCACCAAATTCTTTCCTTTCAATATGTTTTGATCATATAGATATGTCCTTTGAACGTATCATGTAATCTTGCACATTTTTAAACTGTTTTCAACGCTACGTTTCTCAAGTCTATCACAAAGCAGAGAAAATATGTTACGTTATATGGAAATGGACTTTTCAGTGCATAAAAGTACATCATATTTCTATCCATCAGATGCTTAGATTGAGTCGCAGATTTTTGTACCGTCTGAATGGACCACCACCACCCAAATTACGCTTGCATTTCTGTTGATCCTTCATTATAAACCGGATGCCCATTCAGAACCAGTTGGCTATTTCGCATTATTCCCTTCGATACTGTCATTATCAATATTATTCAGATGCTATAACCATTTCGTCTGAAGGTATTGTTCTAGGAGTGGATCTGTTGAAAAATTACATAATGAGAATTCCACTCTGTCATAAATATTGTTTGGAACAAAGCGATTATTATTATTATTATTTTTATTATTAGGGAACTAATTAAGACACTCGACTTCCAAACAGTGTATCTCAGCTTCACACACCTTTCTGTTATAACTGACAGTAAACTTATATACTTTCTGCAGACCTTGGGTGCGGATAACTGTAGTTTATATAACTCTAGCTGTCACGTGAATCTGATCAACATACTTGACTATCTGAACATCTCTGCACTTGCTTATTTTTTCCTGCTCCTATAGCCTGACAATTAAATTAATCACATGGAAATAAAAAAGAGCTGATAGAAAGCCATTTAGCTTAACTATGCAATGGTACTATTAAAATTTTTTTTAGGTAGGACGGTTTTTCCTAAAAGTACAGTAGTACAATCGATAACGCTTCTCTGAGAATCCTATTTTCACTTCTTCGGTTGTACACTTTCTTTCTGCTGAAGTTTCCTCAACTCAGTTATATAATTTGTCTTCACTCAATAAGTATGTTTTGAAAACTAGTACATATTTTCTGAATGTTTTCTACTTTTTGTCAGGCAGCATATCCTTCTGAATACCTGTTTGCTTTCAGTAGGCTTATAACTTTATTTCGTATTCTTTTGTTTCTAGGACAAGTGTTGTGTGCCCTTCGCAGTTTAGAACGCTGGGCTGATAATCTTGAACTATCAGCTACATCCTCTGATTCTACGAACCACCAACCAGCACTGTTTACTGATGCAAGTTCATCTGTTAGCTTCAATCGCACAAACTCTACGGAAATGGAACAGTTTTCAACTCCCCAGCTATTGTTATCCCGTCAGCTCAAGTTCCTGGAATCAGTCTTTTCGTCGTGAAATCGAATTGGGAACTAGTCCATACATTACTACAAACAAAATGCACTAAATAACTGAAAATCAATATTGTTTATTCGGCAACACCCCTATGCATTTCTGTCTAGATTTCACCAGTCCCTTTGCTTCTGATCATCTTAAACGTTTCATTTAACGTTTCATATAATAAATAAGCGGAATCCTGTACATAAAACCCTATCTCTATGCTGATAATTTCGCTTATTATTTTCTTTTGATTGAAAACTGTCGATCATCGTTTTAATCATTGCTTTCATTGTGTATACCTTTAATATTTTTCCATTTTTTATTTTATATTTCTTTGCAAAGTCATTCTGTATTTCATTTTGGCTTACGACTAAATACACCTCTCTCCATTTCTCTTTTTCGGTCTGCATCTCTAATTTTCTACAGCTTTTATGCGGCAAAGTTTGTATTTCCGCCGAATCATAATTCAAATTCACATGCAATACGTTCCTCTTTGATGTGTGGTGAGGTGTATATATATGTGGCTGGAATGGTATAGTAAACAAAGAATTCAGATCCATATCCCATCCAATAATGTAGCTATTGTGTGAGGTTTTTCATCGTAAGTAGATGATCAAGACTAGGTAGACGTAACACTATTCGAACACCACCCAGTGATAGTAAATGCAATGCATCATCCCAGGTATCTTAGTGATGTGAGTCATTGAATTATTATTATTATTATTAGTCCCTTGGGTTCCTAGTGGAACATAGGGCTTCAGTAGCACGCCTCCAGTGACCTCTGTTCTCTGAGATCTTTTGAACCTGGTTCCACGACAGCCCAGAAGCTCTCATTTCCTCCTCGCACGACCTCCTCCATGTCACCCTTGGACGTCCAACTCGTCGCTTCCCATGGGGATTCCACTCGAGGGCCTGACGCGTGATGTCCTCAGTCGGCCTTCTCAGTGCATGGCCAATCCATCTCCACTTCTTCCTGCATATTTGTTGGGTGATAGCTTCTTGGTTGGTTCGTTCCCAGAGTTCCTTGTTGCTTATTCTTTCTGGCCATCTGATCTTCAGTAGCGAGCGTAAGCAGTTGTTGATGAATGTCTGTAGTTTATTAGAAATGTCTTTCGTGACGCGCCAAGTCTCTGAACCATACAAGAGCACTGACTTGACGTTGGTGTTGAAAATCCGTATCTTGTTCCGCATGCTGAGTGCAGAAGATCTCCACACTGGTTTCAGGCTAATGAACGCCTGTCTTGCTGTCTTTCCGATTCTGACTTTGACGTCCTCGTCCGTCCCGCCTGTAGTTGAGACAGTGCTTCCTAGATAGGTGAAGGAGGTTACTTCCTTTAAGTTTCTCCCGTTGATGGTAACTGGAGTTTGTTGTTGTTGATGGTGGTGGTGCGGTATCTTCATCACTTCTGTCTTCTCTATATTCACCTGAAGTCCCGTCTTCGCTGCCCTACCTCTTCTATCAACTTGTTAGTTTTCGCCTGTAGATCTTCTAGTTTGTGCGACATCAGACACAAGTCATCGGAGAAATACAAGTCTTCTAGGTTCTTTTCCGCGGTCCAGCGTATCCCCCTCTTCTCGCTCCTCAATGTTTGTTGCATGGTCCAGTCCAGTCGACCACAATCAGGAATATCTTGAGGGATAGTAGGCAACCTTGTTTCACTCCTGTCTTCACTTCGAAAGCATCACTGAGCTTCCCATTGTGAATTACTTGGCATGTGGCATCTTCATATAGTTGTTGAATGAGGCGGATAAAGGTTTGTGGTACTCCGTAGTATTGAAGCAGTTTCCAAATTGCCTCTCGGTCGACGCTGTCAAAGGCCTTCTCAAAGTCGATGAAGTTGAGGCAGAGAGCTGATTGCCATTCTATGCTCTGTTCTATGATGATGCGAAGCTTTGCAATTTGGTCTGCACATGATTTGTACTTCCTGAATCCAGCCAGCCTGCGTATTCCGGTCGCAGTTTTGAATCCAGTGCGTCTTTAAGCCTCTCCAGGATGATGCGGCTTAATATTTTACTTGGGGTGGACAGGAGAGTGATTCCGCGCCAGTTCTTGCAATCACTGAGGTCTCCTTTCTTCGGGAGTTTGACAAGGTAATTCTTCTTTCAATCAACTGACAGGTACCTTCTCTTCCTTTCACACCTTCTGCAATAGTGGTGTGAGCATGTCCGCTGTTGTCTTTGCATCTGTTCTCAATGCTTCTGGTGGGATCCCATCTGGTCCTGCTGCTTTCCCGCATTTCAGTAGCTTTATGGCGTTCAGGACTTCCATTTTCGTTGGGGGATTTATGTTCACTTGTAATTCAGCGGCTGCAGGTGGTATTTCTGGACGAAGTGCAGGTGGTGGTCGATTCAAGAGCTTCTTGAAGTGGTCGGCCCATCGTTTCCTCTGTTTCTCTTCTCTTGTAATTAAATTTCCTTCTACATCTTTTATTGGTTTCATCTGTGTTGGTCTCTTCCCTGATAGCAACCTGGTTATTTGATACAATGTCGTCAGGTCTCTCTTACCTGCAGCCTGTTCTGCTTCACCTGCCAGTGTTTCGTAGAAGTGTCTTTTGTCTTTGCGTGCACTCTTCTTCACTTTTTTATCCAGTGTTTTATACATTGTGCTCAGTTCCTCTTGTCGTTGAGCATCCTTGCACTGGTTTATCTTCTGCTTCACCACCCTCCTCTCCCTGCTCTATCAGCTTCCAGGTATCCGTCGAGATCCATTCCTTTTCTTCTTCCTTCCTAATACGGTTGTGCAGGTTTCTTTCCACATAGCTTTCAAAGACTCCCAGTGTTCTTCCACACAGGTTTCTTCAGGGATGTTGCTCGATGTCTCCCATTTTGTCTTGATGGCTGCCTTGAAGATCTCCTTTGTAGTTTCATCCTTCAGTTTCCGAGTGTTGTACTTGAATTGAGGTCTATCACCAGCTTCCTTGAAGGCTTTCGACTTGATTTGGAAGGTTCCTTGCACTAGATAGTGGTCTGAGCCTACATCTGCTCCTCTTCTTGACCTTGTGTTAAGTAGACTGCGTCTCCATTTTCTTGAGATTGAGATAAAGTCGATTTGATTTTTAGTGTGTGCATCTGGTGAAATCCATGTCGCTTTGTGGATATCTTTGTGCCTGAACACACTGCCTCCAATCACCAAATCGTTGAATGCGCAGAATTCTGCAAACAATTCTCCATTCTCATTCATTTCACCTAGCGCCTCTCGACCCATGGTTAGTTCTCTTCCTGTGTTGTCCCCTCCCAGTTTGGCATTCATGTCACCCCACCCATTAGAATTTTGATATCGCCAACTGACGTCTTGTCCAGTATTGATTGAAGTTGTCTGTAGAAATCCTCCTTTTTCTCTTGCTCTGCATTATTTGTAGGTGCATAACATTGTATGATTGTGACCTTCCTTCCTTTTGAGTTGAATCTTGCTGTCATGATCCTGGAGGAGATTGGTTCCCACTGCATGAGAGCCTTCGATGCTCTTGAGGACATCATGATAGCCACTCCGAGACTCAGTGTGCTCGTGGTTGGCGTCTGGGTGACCGGAGTAGATTATTGATTCTCCAGTTGACAGTTTGGAGAGTCCACTCCCATTCCATCTGCTTTCGCAAATCCCAAGCACTTCGATGTGATACCTTCTCATCTCCTTTGCAATCTGGGTTGCCTTACTGGGTCCAAACATCGTGCGGACATTCCATGTCCCCACGTTTACTTTCGCTTTCATCGAGAGAAGACACATCGGCCAATTGGCTTCCCGAAGGCTTTCACCAACTGGCGTCATTTCGCCTCTCCGATTCCAGCGGGGAATAAGTTTGTTTTTATTTTTTATATTTTGTTTGTGCTTTGAAGTTTTTTAGTGGTTAGATTTGTTTTACGGGGTAGGGTTGCTAGCCCTATGCCCAACCTTCCCTCTTTACCCGGGCTTAGGACCGGCTAGTAACTAGTAAACTAGTTAACCAGGCGAGGTTGAGTCATTGAATACTGTAGGTTAATTGCAGCATTGTACTGTTTAATGACTATCCGACTTCAGCTTTAACAAAATTCAGTTTACATGTTCCACTGATATGAGTTTTGAACTAATGAATGTGAACAGAGAAGGATTTTAATAAATTGATCCATTTTATTGGAATTCAGATGAGGACTGCGGGTAAGTGGTTTAGAGAAGCGTATTACAAATCAATGCAAAAAAATCAAGCGTAGCAACGTGGAAGTGAAAAAGAATTGATTTTATCGCGTTAGTTTACGTTGCTTGTTGACTGTCCTGTAACCAATTAACCCACATATCTGGCTTTCATAGCAAGACTGAAAATTCAAGTTTTCTCCCCTACAACCAACGGTGTCTTATCTTAGTTTCGCACTTGTGGATTTAGAACAAATAAAACTTATTAGTGGTCGTTATCTGGATTCACCGAAGAGGTTGGATAATACCCTATAATACGGTGGATTACATGTCATCTTTGGAAGGATACCTAGTGAATGAATTACTGCTGGTAAGAGGCAGCAACAGTGTACCAATGTATCATTGCAATGAACTAAATAATAGTAAATGGATTCATTAAACTCACGAGCGTAGGCAAAATATGAAGTGCAAAATTCCGGATAATCTCCAATAGTCTATTTAAAATAACCTAGAATTCCTCTTCATGGAGTTTTGAAATCGGATCCAGGAGGCTTCTCCACTGAAAAGCGTTTTCGTATTTTGATGGTCATCGGGAATGACTTTTAGACAATACTATCATATCCGTAGATAATTGTAGGAGAAATCACTTCGAATTCGACCATCCGTATATACTCACTAACTGAAAGTGATGCGGAATGTGTACACTCGTCAATCAGTCGAAAAAAGCAAGTACATTATCTCTCTAGTTCTGAAATCTGTTGACTAAAGATCGATGGTTGTAGCAGCAGATCACCACTATTCATTTATACGACTGATAATGTGAAAGTACTACCTAAATGTGTTTCTCCCCGGCCAAGCCTTCCTACTTATGCACTGAAATCACATTATATAACAACCACATCTGAGGGTTTGGTTTTCAGCAAGAGGTTAGACAGTATTCGGTAGAACTCATCCTGACTTCAGTCAGTGTGTGAGTAGGCAGGGTTAACAAGATAAAAACGGCAACACTTCCATTCTTAGTTTTCAATGTGTCACAAACAAACAGGATACTCTTCTGTTAACTGGGATTCAGTTGAGTTGAGCTCCATTTACCTTCGGATGTAACGCTATACGTCTTAACTCGAGAGATTTTGTGGGACTTCGTAGATTCAGCATATTTCTCAGGCGAGAAAGAGTGGAAAACAGAAGAGAGCGTTTTATCGTCGCGATATACTAAGCAGAAAAAACCAAAGACTGTCACACAAGTACATCGGTTCAATTTACGACGCTTTACAGTAGCATACAAAGAACAAGTGAATAGAAAAGGACTGATACCAAAGTGGAAGGTTACGGGAGGTTAGAGAATGTAGAAATTAAGGTTAGTCAGTAGACGCGAGCTCTAGAAGACACCAAATAATGAGTACAACTGCACCATTATGACTGATTTTCAGCCATTTCACCAAGACTCCTCAATCACTGATTCCTTTCGTCTTGAGGACCCCAACCACCCAGTCTACACCTTCCTACACGGCTGTAACCATGGTCAGAGACTTCTTGGATTGATGCCACTTCTTGATCTGACCACCTTTAGCCCTCCTCCAGCCTAATCCAACTTCTAGCATTACACTGAGGTAGGCAGTGGCTTAGCATACACAGCACATGACCAAGCCACGTCAACGCCAACGGTTAGTGAAACTATAGCGGCGAAGAATGGGCTTGCACTTAACTGGCAGAGGAGACGACTGGAACGATAGACAGAACACTTGGAGGAACAGTTCAACTGGGCTCCAGCTACTATTGCGTTGCTCGCTATTCAGTCGGATCCTGAATGGAACATTGAGATAGACCCCCCAATACTAGTAGAAGGCGGTAGGTAACTTGGAACGAGGAAGGGCAGTAGGACCAGACAAACTAGTTACTGGGGTAAGTAAGGGCGGTGGTAGAGTGACTTTAGTCAAGTTAACTTGAGTACTAACTAGTGGGGGTCAAATATGTTCGCCTGTGATTGATCTCAGTCACTGATTATCTCAGTCTTCAAGAAACGTGAGAAGTCCTCTTGTGATAACCGCAGATCAATCAGCCTGACGAACATAGTGTCCAAAATTCTAGGTTCTATAATCACTGGACACCTGAGTGGAGCTCGGAAACAGCAAGCTGGAGAAAACCAGTCAGACTTCAGGCCTGGTTGTGTGTGTATCGATCAAATGTTAACACTCCGTTAGGTTTTGTAACACAGACACGCTTACTGACGCCCGACACTAGCTGTATTTATAGACCTGAAGGTGCCATTTGACTTCATCGACTGAGAAGTCTTATGGCAGTGTCTTTCATTGAAAGGGATGCCGACTAAGCACGTCACCTTATTGAAGGCTCTCTACTCAAACTCCTGTGGGAGTGTTAGAACCTATAGTGAGATGTCGGGTGGTTGGTTATGTGCGTCGAGTGGTGTTCGTCAAGAATGCCCCTTTCTCTATTCTTATTCATTTTTATCACTGGTGTTCTTATGAAGGGATTGACCTAATAACCGGAGAATTTTCGGTGGACCTAGGTGGCATAGTCATGTTAGATGAAGACACTGACAGGATGTAGTCTTCTGGACAGAACAAGTGGGAATTTGAGGATGTTTGGGATGGGTTTCCCGCCACCCGATCTCAAATTATTGTTTCAGAAATAGTCTTCAACAATGCCCTTGCTGGCGGGTACCACTAGTTCATGATGATGTCAACTCTCCGTAAGCCATTACATCGCTAATTAAATTCGAGTAAAGGGCTTTGATAAGCGTTATATTTTTGCTTGCCTGCACACTCAGATACCACCACAACATCTCATGGTTTACACGGTCAAATGCCGCTTTTGTGTCAAGAAATATGGCAGCTGTTGGTCTCTGGGAAGTATGCCTGTGTCCTAGCACCTGTTGTAAGCTGAAAGTCTGATCTATGGATTCTCTTCCACGTCTGAAACATGGCTGATTTTCTCGAGTTTGTCGTTTTCGATCTCCATTCAGGGGTATGTTAATCCAAATATGTTAGTCAAACTGACTGCCACAGTTATCATGAGAAGACTTGTTTCCCTATTCATACACTGGGATGATCAACTCAGTAGACCAAACTGAAAAAAGTTCCTCTAGTTCCTATACATTATCTAGTACCTCCGTTTCTCTGATCAGCAATTTCCTGCCTCCATCCCTAGGAACTACCGATGTCTTTGCATCGATTTAGGTTCAAAAAAGCCTCAACTTCGACGAGGGTTGAAGGATCAGCAACCACGTCCCTTCCCCATTCAGGCGAGGTGCTGAGCAACTGAAGCGTTACTGTGGGGCAGTTGAACTGTGCTTCAAAGCATTCTACGCAACTTTGTAGTAACTTTTAGTGAAGGATTATCAGCTATCCGTCCTGTTCTGTGATAGTTTCACTCATCATCTTTATGTCTATATCCTTATTGGGGCTAAATAGTTACCAAGTGTTACCGAATGTTGATGCCTTCTCTCTCTCCATTCAACACTGCCCGCGATTATTGCCAAGACTCTTGGTCAGTTTACATTTAAGTTGCTGACTCTCTTTCTCCTCGTGATAGCCAGCTGAAATCAGTCTTTCCGCATCAGTCAGTTCGCACCATGTCTCGAAAATCCAAAGACGGCTTCTGACCTTCAGGTGTACGTGACCAACTGTCTCTATCGCTGTTTCTACAGCAGTGTGGATAACTTGACATTCCTAAGGATGAGCATTGCTGTCATGTTAAGATCGATGCTTAGCTAACTCCCCTCTAAATATGTACTTCGTGTTCTCGTCTTCCAATTGAGCACAGATAGGCTTCACTGACGCGTTTCCTGCAACCAGCAAGGTGCAGACATACACGAACCCGTACCGGTGCGTGATTGGAATCCAAACTGGTACTACAGAAAGCGTGACAATCCTCCACCTATCCTCCATAACGATGGCTAATATGATCTATCTGTATCCATCGTTGTTTCAAAGTTCGTGAAGACCATGTGAGACAGTTATTGCTAGTGAGAAACAAGTGATTGTGAAAACGAAATCGCGAGAGATGATCACGCTGTCACTTCGTTGGGATGGGATTCCATAAGTACCGCCGAAATGCCTTTCCGATAGCTCAACTTTTCTAGTGTTCAGGTTAGCGGCATTATGGCTACATCTGAAAGTTTCACTTTCCTTAGCAAAGTTAACAGCTTTTCATAGAATTCGTCCTTTGCGTGATCCGAAATGTAGTCGATGGGTAGCTAGGCGGAGATAATGAATAGACATTGCCTAGCCTCACGATCATTACCTGTTCTTACAAATAAATTCAGTCACATAGCACATAGATGGTTGTTGACCGATATCCAGTCGAGAAGCGCACTTCTGCCCTACAGCTCAATGCTATACCTACACCAGTGAGTACACAAGAGCTGGTCATCGCGTCTCAGGATACTCTTAAGTTGATTTTGAAGATTCGCTTCTATGGCCAGGTGAGATCTAGTTGATAAGCACACTCGAGTCCTGTATATTTGTCTCACGGACACAACATACACCCATGGTTAGAGATTCCGCAGTTCTGGTGGACGATGACTTCTGTCTAATTCGGCTCCGAGTTCGAACGTTGAAAGCTCTGATATGAAATAGATGGTGGGGTTTTAGGAGACTAGGAATGGTGTTTCGATTGCTTGGATCATAATCAGTGGTTGCAGACTGAGAGGTTGGGGGAATTTATAAGTAGTTTAGCATTATTATTATTGTTATTATTATTATTATTATTATTATTATTATTATTATTATTATTATTATTATTATTATTATTATTATTATTATTAGGCAAGGGAGGAGACAGAAGGAAGGATAGGCTACTTTTGGTTAGACCTTGTGTACTACTGGGAGCGTGCAGGTGGTTGTCCCTTCTCGGTTCCCCACACTGTGGAAATTGTCTGAAGGATACCTGAAAGAAAGGAAGAAAGATTTGTGTGAACGCAGGACCAATGGGACATCTGCTTGAGGCGTCACACAGCGTTTTTGGGATGGTTGGTGTGAGATCTGTCTGTTCGAAAGCTGAACAGAGAAAACTCATACTGACTGCACCGGAAGACCGTAGGCAGGGAGTGTGCTATTTTGAAGTCGACCTTTTCTAACTACCTCGCTTCCCTTAGGCAAGGTAGCACCAACATGACACCACTGGTGACCCACGGGAAACAAATTACTGCAGTACAGCAGTACAACTTCGCATTCAGACCTCTACCACAGTGTAGTAGTTTACACTATAACTCTAGTTGCTTTCCATCTTACCACTACCCACCAAACCTCACTGGTATGGTAGGACCACAAGGGAACAGCCTGAGAGCCAGCATAGCCTGCTGGGTCACTGTGATACACAAGTCAGATCACCACGTCAAGGTAGCAGCTATTGGTCGGGGATGTATTAGCCCAACCGTAAACGAACAATCTGGTTCTATGGTGATCCGTTGTTTTTAGTTACTCAGTAGTAGGTGAAGGAAATCGCATCGTTCAATTCCTAATTGCATATAATGAGCTGGGAAGTTGCAAGCTCAAAGATGTATGCTGACAGTTTTTCAACAACCTAATCACATAGGGCACGCCTTTACGAAGAACTGGAATACAAAAGAAGGTAATCCTTGGGAACTGCATGAACAACTCTTGTCATGTGGATAGATTTGAGATATTCCGATTGATAAGAATGGTGACTGGGGTCGAAACCTAGATAAATTATAAATGTGATACTGTGCCACCTGACACATAACGCCTACTTGATAACCAGTTCTCAGTTTCACTATCTTCACAAGTGTCCTCCCCAGTTTTAACTCTGATGAGAAATAGCTAACAATTAAAACTACAGTATACCAGTCAACCTACATTCTCAGCCAGCATCATATTTAAGTAGATAATGGGTGACCACAGAGTAATTATTTAGTAGGCTGCTTCATTGAACACACTGGTCTCCCTATACAAAGATAATAAAAGGAATATCTCAAACGTCCAGCCAATATTCAGTTCTAAGATGACCTAGGTTTCCCCCAACCTTATTTAAACTGCTCAAATAAGCAAACCAGTTTCCTAACCAATTTTGTATCAAGTAAGTCTTTTTATTCAAACAAAGATCCTGAAAATCGAGGTCTTTCTCTGGTTAATAAATCCATAGCACTTTCACACAACTCACCAGGAACTACCCCAGGGTCAAACATGAGGAAGGTAGAGAGGATTAGGAAAAATAAGCAGCTTTGCCTGACCTCGGAAACGAAAAAACAGTAAGGTGGATGGATCTTACTACTCTACCTGATCCATTTGTATTCAAATATTGATGAACTCAAGAATATCATTCTCTGAGAAAAGATTCAATGCGAAAAATCAGTATAAAACCCTGCACAAAAGTGACCAATTAAATCCATCATAATTTACAGCAGCATTCAAATAAGTCAGGAGAAGAACGACACTGAAGCAGACGTAAGTGTACGGGTACAGAAAGATGAATATCAGTTAAATAATTGCAACTGCGACCATCACACTGAGTGAATATAACTGCACCGGTGTAATCTGTTTTAAGTCACATAAGAGACTTCAACCATCGATTCCCATTGTACATATATATGAATAGGACTCAAAAACTATCGCTTCAAACCTCAAAAAGTCGTCACTAATTGACGAAATAATGAGGGACATTCGGTGTAAGACATCCTAATGATAATTTCACTGGTTAATTTCCTAATTACCAGCTAAGGAAAATTTTCTGGTGGTAATGACGGATAGCGGCTAGCACTAGAATCCCGGATACGCATTTCTTCCCATTTGGGACTCGATAGCTGGATACACCTGCTTCCCAGTGACTAACGTCGTTTCCACTAAGACTTGAACCAGGATCGATCGTTTTAAGCTCCAGAATATTATCCACTCCTTGTGCTTATCAATCCAGGATCCCAGCCAGGCCGTCCATACCACGGCTCAGAATAACAGATAGAGATGTCATAGACTGGAGTTACACTGGCTACTCTGATCCTTTTCCCATCTCACCCCTAGTTCGACTAGCATTGCAAGCAGAGGTAGGGGATGGCTTAGCACGCACAAAGCATGATACGAAGGCACCTATGGTGAAAAACTTGTAATCTCTTCATGTCTTCAACCTTCAGCGGTCATGTCTCAGTCGTAAAACAAGAGAGAGTGGGTTGCAGCGTTGTAAAGGCAGTCGGATATCTCGCCAGTAGGCGTCGGAGATTATGCAGTTTGAAAGATCCCAAACAAGATTTCAGTATTTCAGTTGATATTTCGTCGGCATCCAACCCATCCGTTAGAGCCAATGCAGCTCCGGAAGTGAAGCAGTAAACACGCTGAACCATTTCACTTCTTGACCTTAAACTAGGAGTAGGTGAGGACCAGTCAGAAGCATCATCTTGCATCCGACAAATAAGAAATGCATGCGTAACACACTCAGATTTCTTTTTAAGGCATTCACAAGACCCTACATTTTGTCAGCATAAAAGCCTAACATGACTATGTCATCTGTGTACTCTAACTCAATTAAATATCCTCCTTTTGAGAATTAGTTGGTCCCAATTAAGTCGAAAGTGCCTACGGATATATTCATTGGCAAGTCTACAACAAAGCTAGACAGGAACAGTGAGTACGGGTATCCCTAGACACTGATTATAGTCAATTAAGATGGCTATCAAAAAAAAAATCATTAGCACCGATTTCTGTAAGAATTTGTAACGCTAATACTTTTTGAGGGGAACTTAAAGAAGGAAATGCGCTTAGGATGCGATTCTTAGTACTTGACTTCTGCGAACGATTATAAGGTACTTTGGTTTTTCATTAATGGGCAGTAAAGCTTTAGCCTCGATGCATATTATGGTGACTGCAGGGCATACAAAAACGTGGTATGAACTTGCGCATAACATAGAGTACTAATAAATGCATAATGCTATCGATGCGAATGTTATTAGAATGACAATCACTGAATGGTGAGCAGCTATAGCATGCAAATGGTCATTATCATTCACTTACAATGTTTACTACACCTCCCACTCATTTTTAGACATTTCCTACGCTTTTTAACGAATACTATTAATGATTACTGGTTAGCTTTAAATTTTGATACTTTCGGTGAGTCACTTAGTGTCAGAAAATATAGCATTAGGAACACAACGGAAGTGAATACAATGGCCAACCAGTACGTTTGAGTTAATGAAACTCCCCAAATAAGTGAAGCGGTAAACGCACTCAACTATTCCAGTCCTTATCTTAAAGCTAAGATTAGCTGCAGATCAGTAAGAAGTATCATCTTACATTTGACAGACGCAAAACCCAGGTCAGATACACTCAAATTTCTAGTGAAATTGTTCACAAGACAGTGCTGGAGTTCCATTTTAATTCACCTTTTAAATTCATCGCACAGAGTAACAGTATTGTGTACTAGACTACGTTTTTTGAGATAATTTATTGTCCAAAGTCACATCAAGATAACTACACAACTTTGAGATATCCTTTATATAGTCCTAATTTTCTCGCCCCCTTTGTGATAAGGACAGTACGATTTTTCATATATCCGGAACAGGTGCTGAGTCATTCGTGTTTGCACCTATCAAGTGTTGATTCGATAAACAAAGATTCGGTTATCAATCTGTCCGTCTACCTTGCTATGTTAGTTTTAAGGATTTTCACCCTATCCCATCCTATTGCGTGTCATTGCACGCATAGCTACGGCTGAACTTTTTTCTAAATTCCTTATCTTACTAGGATCTACCAACTTTGACCTAGTTAAGGTTTCGTGCTCAGGTAGCCTAATTGACCCTGGACCTGTGTATTTGACCTCACAATGGTTGCAACGGACTTAATAAACTAAGTTATTCCGCTGAATTGGATTACTAAGATCTTCCAGCCCACAAGTGAGTTTGTAGGTTTAAATGCCACTCTAATCTCAGCCTTATTGAGAATACTACGTAATGTTTCTGAGGTGTCTTCCTTGTATGGTAATACTGTAGGGATATAGAATTCTCTCTTCACAGTATTCTCATTATTACTATTAACATCTGTGTTACTAATATTAGTTTCTTACGATTCCTAAAGAACTTATAAGTTAATTTGGGAGGGTAATTGTTGAAGAGTAAGGTGTCTTTAATGTCTCTAGTTTCTCGTCTTAGACCTGTTTTGCTAGTAAGTTTTTTGGCCGTGTTACTTAGACATTTTACCAAGCCAACTTTAACTGACATAGGGTGATACAATTTGAATTCGAAGTAACCAGTTAGATGTGAAGACTTTCTGTAGACACTAATTTCTTAGAGTTCGTTGCTTCCCAGCATGACTTAATAGCAGTACGATTGTGGTAACTAAAAGCTCAAACACTTGGTACAACAGATTGATTCCACTGCGGTTATCACAAGAGGATTTCATCGTATACTTAAAGTCTGAGATAGCCAGAAATACACACCAGCTGCAACGCACCATCATTATCATAAATATCAACATAGGACCAGGCATTGCTGCATAATGGTCCAAGTTGTCACACTTCATTTCATTACATCAAGCAACAAACCAATAAGATGAAAGACAAAAAAATAGAGAAAAGACGGTCAAAAGTAATAAAAGAGGAGGAACGAGAAAATACTGAGTCTGGAATAGCGATTAAGATAATGAGTGATTACATCTACACCACTGACAGCCATTCTCAGCCATATCATCTAGTCTGCAACCACTGGCTTCTTTTGCCGTGTGTACTCTAAGTGGCTAGTCTGCATCTCCATACAGTGCGCAAAACAACATTCAGAGTTCATGCAGTGATGCTATGCTCTAGTCAGGCTACCCCGAGCATTTTCCAGCCTGAACCTACTTCAGACAACATTTTGCGATGACGCAGACGGAAACTAGGCATACGTACACATCCTACTCATCTCAGTGGATGAAGGTTAGCAACAGCACCTAACCTCTCCTGCCTAAGACTCCACATCTGATTTCTGCCTAACTGAGGTGGTGACACTGTGACACACGACGTATGCTACCAAGGCAATGGTAGTCGAACACCTGAAGCTTCTCATGTCTTCTGCCTTTAATCGCCATGTTTCACAGCCATAGAGTAGAACATAGCGGGCTGCAGCATGTTACACTCGACCCTCAGTAGACAATCGGGTGTCACGGCAGCTCCACAGATGGCATAAGTCGGCGAAAGCCGACCCAGCCTTTCGTATCTGTGCAAAGATTTTGTCGGCCACTGACTAACGCACCATGGTTGGTCCGACTTCCCATGTAGGTAAAGTGTTCAACGCTCACAACCGCTCCACTATCCATTATTAGTCGGAATGCTGTTGAAGATCAGTCGTGGAGTAACATTTTACATTTGGATAGCGAGGAAAGTATCTCAAACATTCTCAAAACCCCACTAAATTGTCCAGACGACTGTGCATCCTGTTAGCGTTTTCACCTAACAGAACTATGTCAACTGCATATTCCAGATCCTTAGTCTTCGCTACCCACCACTTTTGGTGGTTATTGAGTAGTAGGCTTTTGTCAACCTATATTTGAGTTATTTACTTTCCTAATAGGGCTTGGAGACTGCAGAGATGTGTACCTGTGTGCTCATTTATTATTAAGAAGTTGTTGAGACCCACTGACCTCTTTTAACCACTTTCTGAGAGTCAGTTTACTGTCTTTAAAATATTTAGGAGGCAAACTGGAGGTAGAGCCAGGCTTTTCCTGGATCTATGATGTTTTTTCCTCCTTTAGTCAGTTACTCGCTTAAAGCAGTACTAATACTTTCATCACAGAGCTTCAGACGCAGTAGTCTTGTTACTATATTTTTTCTATGTACATTTTAGCGCAGATAAACATGCATTCGAACCAACACATGGGCGCTGTCCAAATACCCGCTACGTAGAGCGAAATCATCCACAAACCCTTTCCAGCGACAGCTAGAAGCAATGTGGTCTTTGTCCAATGATGAGTCAAGTTTCCTAGGAGCCAGGTCAAACAATGTACGTCTGGATTTCATGCTGACCAGAAATAGAAGGTTGTCTAAGAACAGTTAAAGCAGGTGACCGCTATAGTCTGCTCGTCCGGTTTGTGATTCCAAAAGTGCCTTCCAACCAGCCTACCGACCACTGCATCGAAATCACGTGCTACAATAACCACGCTTGGATGTTTAGGTTTCAGTAGGACGGTAGACATTTTTCTGTAGAAGTCATCCATCACTCCTTTCGAAATGCAGTCAGTAGATGTGTCAGCATAGATTAAAATGAGATAACGGCAAGTCTAAACATTCTTTCCAGTCCTCAATGTACTACTCAGTCAAACAGCGCACAATCGACTTCCAACGGAAATTCAGTTGAGCTGAGCACTGTTTGCCTAAGGACTTAACGCTTTACATGCACCGGCAAGACCGTGAGAACAACCTGCAGTCTTGTACATACTTCTTTTGAACGAATAAAGATAGCTTGAACTTTCGAGCCGTTAATGCTACAGCTATGCCCAGATGTCTTAGCCTCATTCTTTCAGGGTCACTTTCCATGTTTTCCAATTTGGCATAGAGTTCGAACGTTGTAAGCTCCTACATGAAGTAGATGACGGGGTCTTAGGAGACCAAGAATAAGGTTTCGATAGCTTTGATTGTTAGCAATGGTTACAGAGTGAAAGGTTGGGAAAGATATAAGGGGCTTAATATTATTGTCAGGAGATGAAGGCGAAGCAGAAGACAAAGTTTAGGAGGATGGATTATGTTTGATTCCTTCATGATGCCGCTTAACCCTCCACATAATACACATGTATTAGGCAGAGGAATGAGAGGCTAAACGTGCGAAGCAGTTGCAATATAGGCACCTAAGAATAAGAACTCTTGAAACAAAATGTACGTGTATGTCACTTCCTTCGCCAGATGCAGACCTGAACGTAGAAATTCATATTACGTTTGAGTTTTTCGTTGCTTGTATATGCGCACGGGGCAAACGTTCGGGTTAGTGATTGCTACTGGTTTCTATAGCTAACCTAGCCTTTGTGCCAAACATCAAGGTTTATAAGGTTCTAATGGTAAGTTTTCCCCACACATTTGCCACGAAACCAATACATTCTCACCATATACTGAAGAAACAGAAGACAACTCGACGAGAGGATGTTTATTACGAACAATTGGAATGGTAGTGGTTACATATGCTACTCCTTGCACCAACACAGCCATCTGCAAATGTCTTCGTTTCCTCCCCGTTCCTGTCTTGATTGCTCTTGACCGGCTCTTCATACACTCTTATCAGCGGCATCCCCTGTAATACGTCTGTGTTGTCCCCTGCGTTGCTCTTGGCAGAAACCTTACCCATTGCCGGTAATTTTTTCTATGATTCCTGCCACTCTCTCGATATATACTACTCATGTCCGTTGTTATCAGCAACGCCCACTACAATACTACCGTGTTCGCTTGTCTTCTTTGTTAACTTAATCACAGTGAGAATGCGTCGGTGCACCACGAGTAACGCAGCAATACTGCATTGTATTTCTTCGCATCCTGACCCAATACGCCCAACGTAACCTAGTGGCCAGGCTTGCATATCACAATGACCCAACGAGCAATGCTAGGGGAACGCCGTCAGACTGATTCACTTCAATGATCATTCTAGTCTATAAGAAAGGAGAGCAGTCTTCTTGTGACACCCATAAGGGGATTGGTTTGACTAGCATTGTGTTCAAGATCCCAAAGCCCATAATTATCCGACGCCTAACTGGAGCTCAAGAAAACCAGACCTGGACGAGGGTGCATCGATCACAGTTTGACACTCCGACAGATCGTGGGACACAGGCATACTTACCGACCAGTGGCCGATGCTTGCCATATATCTCGACCTGAAGGTGGCATTCGAGTCTGTCAGCCGCGAGGTGTTGCGACAACGTCTGACTGTGAAGGCAGCATCAAGCGAGTGTGCAATGCTAATCAAAGCTCCCTAGTAGAGCTCACACAACAGTGTAAAGGATTATGTAGAGTTGTCGTCGAAATCGAAAAAGACGACGTGGATTAATTTACTCTCTCAAGGTTATCTGGTTGACTTGGAGTATGCAGACGATGTTGTCCTGCTAGGTGAAGTCGTTTATGCAATGCGCTGTCTTCTGAACGTGTTGGACCGAAATCCAAGTATGTTTGGCAAGTGTTTATCACCTGTCAAATGTGAAACGAGGTTGCTTCAGGACTGGTATGCTGCAAGTACTCCCAGATGAATGGTAGGGAGTGAAATAGTAGAATCTATCGACCACTTCACCTACTTGAAGAGTTGCATCAGCCCAAACGGAGTGGACGCTGACGAAACCTCAGCCTGGACACAGAAGGCCCGTTTGACATTTGCTAACATGCGTCTTCCGTGTCGGCAACTGGCAAGATATCCGACTATCTATCTACCGAAGGACGAGTATACCACACTGCAGTCCGTTTTGTCCTGTTGTACGTCGGTGAGACATGGCCGTTAAAAGTAGAAGAAATGAAGCTACTGCAGTGTTCGGATCATGGGTATCCATATAGCATTGCCGGAACCACAGCGTGAGCAATGCCGAGGTCAGGAGAAGGGTGTTACATAAGAAAAGCAAGTCGATTGATGAGGTTGTGAACCTTAGTCGACTGAAATGGCCTGGACATGTGCTGCGCATGCAGAGCCACCGCCTACTTCGACAAGCCATGCTAGGGGAAGTTTGATTAGGTTGGAAGAGGGTTTATGGTGGCCAGACCAAGACGTGGCACCGATTAATGGAGTCTCTTGCTGGTTGGCTGAGCCATGTGGGGAGATGTATACTACCTGGCTGGGATCCCCAAGACGAAAGAAATCAGTGGCCGAGAATTCTTGGCGATATGGCTGGAAATCGGTTACAATGGCGTAGATGTATTCACTCCTTGACGTATTCCAAAGCTTGAATACTTGCACCAACTGTTATCTCAAGATTGTTTATTCTCTAACACAACTTAGCCTAATATGATGTCACCCATTTTCTATCCTCTTGTTCTTTGTATGCTATTGTGAATTGTGACAACTTGAAGCAATACACTTGTGTGCGAGGTTCAACGTAGATTTTATGAGTCAGGCAAGCACATGTTGGGATTTATGTTAGCATACAACCAGACCTTCTCAAGGAAACGTATCTTAATGCGGTTAAGCAGACAATTTGCCAATACTGCCCAATAAAACAGTTTCGCCTCCCAAAATAAGTACGAGAACTAGTAGGAAAACAATATACAGTTTTATTTATACATCGACCAAAGTTATGTACATTTCTAAATACTAAAAACAGCGAGTCACATTCGCAAAAGTACCCAAAATAAACAGGTCATCACGCTCTATTGACTTCGAATTTCTTGTTATACAATAATCTCCGTCGTCAAACTAGGTTACAGATGACACTCAATTCGGACGAAACGAAACGTATGACAATAAGTGTATAATTATTAGGTATTTGCTTCTTCACAAGCATCAATCCAATCATTGTATACATCAATTTCTTGACTGAGATAATTAATTTTAGTTTGGAAGTCTTCTAAACATATATTACACTTGATATAGCCGATATTATTATCACGCTGTCTAGAAAAGGTTAGATTGATTAAATCAAACCTACAAAACAACTTCACAAGATCGACCATGGTTACAGAATGGACAGTTAAATACTTTATCCAGTGGTACAATAGCTTTTCGTTTTGGTGGTGGTTTATTACTGCTCCGGCGACGACCCATATAAAGTCCTTAACAGGCTTTCTGCAGCAGATTAAGGCAATAGTCTTCGGTGAATGTAACCTACAAACATGAAAAGTACAGTGAACCTAGTAAGATGGATAAAGGCTTCTGAAGAAAATAGTTTGCTGAGAGAATCAAAAACATGACCATAAGTCGGTGCTGAAATCGGCTGTACACTGAAAGAGTATGAGTCCTACATCAGGCGAAGGGTTTCATATGAACCGATACTGTTTCCGTTAATACACAGATGCCCGTTTTTATATTGAACATGATAGGATTAATCTACTGGCTGCTATACACAATATTGATTGAAAGTGAAGGACCTAGGCCCGAACTCTCCACCCCCACCCATTCGGACTAGTATAAAGCATCTTAGTTGTTGCCCACTTGTAGCACCCCTTGCTTCTCTAAGTAATGAACGAAACTTCAGAAGCGGTGGGAAACGCATTTTTATGTGCCAGCACTTCCAAATCCGGGACGGGATTTCTCATCCTTGACCACACAAGCACATTCAAAAGTAAGGCAGCAGGTTTCGAACGCTTGTCTCAGAAGGTTCTCAGGAATATCGGGTTTGCACCAGCTGTACGAACGAATACACTCTTGGGTGGTTAATAAAATAAACAGTAATGAAACTTAGTCTAGTACTAAGACTTACGATAATACACGGTTGTCCACGCAGAAGTAAGTGGTTGGTTAAACGCAAGCATTATCTCATTTCCACTTGGTCCCAACCATTGATCTTCCACAAATGGAAACAGGTCCCCGACAGGATCGCAGATCAATTAACTGAAGACTAAGATGCTATTGCCCTCGAAAGTGACAAATGCACAAGTGTAGACATGGACCTTGATCTATCTATGTTGGTTAGACGATCACTTGACACCTACAAAAGTCTTTACGCAGTTCAAGATAAGATGTTTTCTGACATTTTCAAGCTCATCTTACTTTCCCATTCCCTAGTTTTATGGGACTAGGCATTTGTCGATCAGTTGATCTTGGATACGAGAAAGTGGCATTGTGAAAGAGAAATACATAAAAGTAGTCCCTTGAACCTATAACTCACTTTTCCTGAATGCGGAGTTGTGATTCATTGACTTGGGTGCTCGACTTTCATCCAATGGATTATGGATTCGAAGCTGATTTCATTTACTGAGAATGGGATAACTAGGTAGCGTGGTATGGTTCAACAAATACTGCATATAGTTCAGTCTCATTAACTGTTTATAAATTTTAAAAACGTGGAAATTTTAGGGTAAGTTTGAAGATAAAAACAACAGATGTATTTGCAAAAGGGTTACTCATTGTCTATCTACTTAGATTTTGAAAGAGAGGACAAAGTCATGAGAAACCTGTTTTCGGATATGCATGGGTGATTAAATTCTCATAATCATCTGGATAACCCAATTGTTACGGAATACCGATGGATCAGTCTACAATAACGCAAACATTAATCACC
Source organism: Heterobilharzia americana (assembly GCA_944470555.2). Classification (NCBI taxonomy): domain Eukaryota; kingdom Metazoa; phylum Platyhelminthes; class Trematoda; order Strigeidida; family Schistosomatidae; genus Heterobilharzia; species Heterobilharzia americana. The sequence goes on from OX104134.1 coordinate 39,934,988, forward strand.
AGGCGAAGAGTAATATTTTCATCAATAAAATAAAGGTATCTAAAGCCGTGTGGTACTGTTCATGTTATCAGTACTACAGCAAACGAATAGTCCAAAAATTCAGAACGACCTGTACGAACTGAAAACAATGCTGTTGTGGTGAAATCCCCAGACCACAGTGGTTTGAAGCTGTGGAGCAGTGGTTTAAGGAGATGACCAGCAACCACATGGTGTCAGGTATGAGCCTCGCTTCATATATCGAGGTTTGGGAAGCCAGGTAGTATCACTAGCCCTCACACAGTAGGTGTGGTTTATATCGTCTACTGCACGTATGTGCACAAGGTGGCTAAATGTGTTTCCTTACACTATTTGCCCCAAATGCCCTAGTATGCGTTTACAGCCCCTGCCAGAGGAGTCATATTCACTGTCTTCACGTAGCGTGGGTGTTTTCATAGATGTGAAAGGACGCATATGCATGTTTGGCGCTGATCACCGGGTTGATGGATACTGAGAGTCTACCTAGGGGAGTTGGAATGCCCTGATTCCAAGCCAATGGTGCTCATGAGCTCCAGGTTTCAGATGGAACGAATGGAGTACGAACCTATTTTGGTCACCGGCAACCACAGGAATGCAGCTCATTATGTTGCTCCAATGCCTAGTGGATTAGACTTTGTCAAAAAAAACCGGGGACGTGGTCCACTAAGGCAACCACCTGCTTCAGTCTGAGCGTTCGGGCAGTATCCCAGCCCTCAAACAAGAAATTAACTATGATCTCACAATATAAAGATTTTGAAGCTATTAGTCAATACTGAAGCTCTCCAAACTGCAAACTTTTTAACCGACTACTCAATATGATGTTTTTGTTATTGTTACACATGACCGGTATTTTTCCACCATTTTCGCTTCTGTCTTTATCTTCGCTTCACTCAGCTGCTCTCCATTACTTATACTTCTGGTCTGTCTGTACCATTTTGAGTCGCTAGCAAGTACCTCCCATAAAGGCTGACTTCCAACGCGATGACACAGCTATTCTGAAACCAAGCGTACCATTTAAGCTAGCCACCTTTAACGTTCGCACCTTGATGCAGATCGGATGACAAGCAGGTTTGGCCAGGACTCTCGAAAGCCTTGCTATGTATGTATGAAAGGTGCATCCAAAGGACTCCGGTGATGTGCTTCGAATAAGTTCCCTATCCGTCAGCTCTAAAAGTATGCTTTATGTGTGCTTATCCGGGGACCCTGTGGTATTGGCAGCCGACCTCGCTGGTATTGGTGTGGCACTAAGCGGTCGAACCGAATCTGCACTACTCCACTGGATCTCCATCGACAGTCATTCGTCTGCTACTAGGTTGGGAAATTCACCTAGAGTAAGAAGTAACCGGCAAGAGGAACAATCTCTGTTATCTCTGGCTATGCTCCGACGGATTATAGTCCGAATGCAACCAAGGATGAATTCTATCATCAACTGAGTGACCTATTCAACCAATTGCGCTCGACAAATATCGTAGTGCTAACTGGAAACTTGGATGTGAAGGTCGGGCCTCTAGGCTCAGAGGAGAGTCGCTTAGGTGGCAAGTGGGGACTAGTTGGTCGCAAGTCACATAATGGGGATCATCTGCAGCTTTTTGTAGATCACAACTTATTTCTAACCGTACCAACTTCCGAAACTGCCATCACCCTTGTGCTACTTGGCGTCCTCCCTCTGCAATGAGCTACCTATGGCGTAGGTACATACAGGACTGCCGCTCCATATAGAGTACTTGTCTGGACTCCGATCATGCTTTAGTGTGTTCTAAGCTCGTCATCAAAACCGTTATCCTAAACAGATCGATGCAAGCAAATTAGTTGTACCTAACATTGCGGCTTACCTCGCCTAGTTCACTAGCTGATCCTAAGCCTGGATAAAGAGGAAACGCTGGGCTAGCAACACTACCCCGTAAAACCAATTCAATCGCTAAATAAACTTCAAAGCACAAAAATTATAAAAAATAAAAATAAACTTATTCCTTGTTGGAATCGGAGACGAAATGACGCCAGTTGGTGAAAGCCTTCGGGAAGCCGATTGGCCGATGTGTCTTCTCTTCTCTCGATGTAAGCGAAAGTAAGCATAGGGACATGGAATGTTCGCACTATGTTTGAACCTAGCAAGGTTGCCCAGATTGCAAAAGAGATGACAAGGTATAGCATAGAAGTACTAGGAATCTGCGAAACCAGATGGAATGGAAGTGGAATCTCCAAACTGTCAGCTGCAGAGTCAATAATCTACTCCAATATTGTCACCCAGACGACAACCACGAGGACACTGAGTTTTGGAGTGGCTATCATGATATCCCCAGCAGTATCGAAAGCTGTCATGCAGTGGGAACCAATCTCCTCCAGCATCAGGATCATGACAGCAAGATTCAAATCAAAAGGAAGGAAAGTCACAGTCATACAAATCCTACGCTACACACCTACAAATAATGCAGACACCAAGAGAAGAAGGAATTCTATAGACAACTGCAATCAGTAATAGACAAGAACCCACCCCAGATGGCGACATCAAAATTCTAATAGGTGGGGTGATATAAAAACTGCTTCAACACTACGGTTTTAGTGCCACAAAACTTTATTAACCTCATTCAACAACTATATGACGACACTATATGCCAACTGATTCACAATGGAAAGCTCAGTGATGCCTTCGAAGTGAAGACAGGTTGACAGGTAAGACGAGGTTGCTGCCTAGAGAAGACAGAGGTGATGAAGATACCCAACCAACAATAGTATCAACAACAAGCACCAATCACCATCGATGAAAGAAATCTAAAGGAAGTTGTCTCTCTCACCTACTTATCTAGGCAGCATCGTCTCAACTGCAGGTGGCGGCACAGATGAGTATGCCAAAGCCAGGATCGGAAAGATAGCAAAACAGGCCTTCATTAATCTGCAATCAGTGTGGAGATCTAATGCACTGCACTCGGCATAAAGCGTGAACAAGATCCCGATTTTCAGCACTAAGTCAGTCAAGTCAGTGCTTTTATATGGTTTAGAGATTTATCACGTTACGAAAAGCATTTCCAGAAAACTTCAGACATACATCAACAGCTGCCTATGCTCGATACTAAAGATCAGATGGCCAGGAAGAATAAGCAACAAGGAACTCTGGTCTGGCAACGACCCAACCAAGAACCTATCGTCCAACGGATATGCAGAAGAAGTGGAGATGGATTGGATTGGGCGTACACTGAGAAGACCGTTCGCGGACATCATGCGCCAGACCAAGCCGTCAAGTGGAACGCAAAGGGGGAACGACGAGTTGGGTGTCTGAAGGTAACATGGAGGAGATCGTGCGAGAAAGAAGTGAAAGCTTCTAGGCAGTGGTGGAGCGAGGTTCAAAAACTGGACAAAGGAGAGTGAAATGGTGACGTGCTACTGAAGCCCTATATCCCACTAGGAACCCAAGGGACAAATAATAATAGAATAAAAACATTGCGGCTAAATAGTAATCCAAGCTAGATTTAAGGCTGGCTGCCGATCCTCCAGAAATTGTAGACGCAGAGAATACGTAGATCACACAGTCCTGTTGGGTGAATGGCACAGTGAGAACTAAAAGGAATAGTGAGACTCGCCGTTGTCTCTTTGTAATCTCTGCTTACACACCCACTGACTGCAGTTCAGATGAAGTGAAAGACGAGTTCTACCGTAAACTGTCTAGCCTCCTCTCGAAAGTCAAACGTTCGGACATGGTGGTTGTTGCAGGTGACTTCAATGCTCAGGTGGGTAGACTGAGTGAGGCAGAAAGGCACTTAGGTGGCACTTTCGGAATTCCGGCTGAACGAACAGATAACGGTGATCGCCTACTACAACTGTGCTCAGATAACCACCTATTTTTAGCTAGCACCAATTTCAGACGTAAGGAAAGACACTGTCTGACGTGGCGTCCACCGAGCTCAACTCAGTGATGGAAACCGATAGACCACATTGCTATTAGTCATTGCTGGAGAGGATCGGTGGAAGACTGCCGCTCCTTCTGGAGTACATACTTGGACAGCGATCACGCGTTGGTCCGAGCACGTATATGCCAGCGTCTCAATGGACGTAGAAAAAATTCGGCAAGAAAACCACTACGAGTGCGGCTGGAAAACGAAAACACCAAAGCCGTGTTCAGCGAGAAGTTGGCTAGGCAGTTGTCGGGACCGAAGACTATCACTCATCCAGAAGAAGCTTGGTGCCATCTTCAGTCTGCTGTTAAAGCAGCTCTAAACACCGTAGCCGACTCCAAAATGGTGTCTAAAAAGAGCCAGTGGATACCAGCAGCTTTTCCCGAATTAATGGATGTACGTGAACGCATCCCTGCAGGCTCTTAGTACAATGAAGAGCGAGCCCAACTTAAAAGTAGACTGATGAAAAGTCTGTGCAGCGACCGCAAACGGTGGTGGGCAGCGAAGGCTAAAGAGATGGAAAAGACGGTGGCGATTGGCAACAGAAGACAGTTATTTCGACTTATTAAGGAGACTGGGGGAAAAGGTCAACAACAGTTAGTGAGGCTATAGCGGAGAAGGATGGGTCTGCGACTCACTTGTAAGGGAGACGACTGGAACGATGGACAGAACACTTAGAGGGACAGTTTAACTGGCCTCCTGCCACCATTGCGTTGCCCGCTTTCCAGTCGGATCCTGAAAGAAACATTAAGACAAGAACCCCAACACTTGCAGAAGTCGAGAAATCTGTAAGTAACTTGAAACGAGTAAGATTAGTAGGACTAACTCCAGAGGTATACAAGGATAGTGGTAAGGTGCTTCTAGTCAGGTTAACGGAGGTGTTAACCAGTATATGGGAGTCAAATATGATCCCCTCTAACTGTTCTCAATCACTAATTATCCCAGTCTTCAAGAAAGGCGAGAAGTCCTCTTGTGATAACCACAGATCAATCAGCATGACAAACAGTGTCCAAAATTCTAGGTTCTATAATTCTTCGACTTGTGAGTGAAGCTCGTTAACAGCAAGCCGCAGAAAACCAGACAGGCTTCAGATCTGGCCACGGGTGTATCGACCAAATATTCACATCCCATCAGATTCTGGAACATAGACACGCTTACCGACGCCCAACAATAGCTGTATTTCTCGACCTGAAGGTGGTGGCATTCGACTCCGTTGATCGAGAAGTCTTATGGCAATGTCTCAGTGAAAGGCGTGCCGAGTAAGTACATCACCTTATTGAAGGCTCTCTACTCGAACACTTGCGGGCGTGTTAAAGCCTATGGTGAGATGTTCAGGGAGCTATGCTCATAGACTGGTGTCCGTCAAGGATGTCCACTGTCTTTAATCTTATTCAATTTTATCATAGATATTCTTATGGAGGTCCCCCTCTCGTCACCTGACTACACAGAGGTTGACCTGATCAAGGGAGAATTTTCGTTAGATCTAGAATACGCAGGCGACATAGTCCTGTCAAGTGAAGATGACAAGATGCAGAGTCTTCTGAACACTCTGAGTGGCAATTCGAGAATGATTGGGGTGCGGTTCTCACCACCCAAATGGAAATTGTTGCTCCAGGACTGGTCGTCGACGGTGCCACGGCTAACGATAGAGAGTGAGCGTGTCGACCACTTCACTTACCTGGGAAGTAGGATCAGGTCTGGAGGGTCAGTGGCCGATGAAATCTCTGCATTGATACAAATGGCTCGACTGGCTTTTACCAATTTACGCCACCTATGGCACCGCCATGATATCCGGTTGTCTATTAAGTGTGGGATGCACTGCACAACAGTCCGGTCTGTTCTGCTGTATGGCTGTGAAACATGGCCATTGAAGGTGGAAGACATGAGAAGGCTCCAAGTGTTCGACCACCGTTGCCGTGGTGTCACCACGTGAGTAACGCAGAAGTCAGGAGTAGAGTTTTAGAGAGAAGAGGTAAGTCGGTTGACGATGTTGTGAACGTGGATCGACTGAGATGGTTGGGACATGTGTTACGTATGCCTAGTCACCGATTGCCTCGTCACACAATGTAGGCCCAGGCTGGGAAATGGCCCTAGGTGGCCAGACTAAAACATGGCACCAATGCATGGAGTCTCTGACTGTTGGTTTGAGACATGTGTGGCGATGCATGCTAGGTGGTTGGGGTCCACGGGATAACAGGAACCAGTGGCTGGAGACTCTAGGGGATATGGCTCAGAACCGATGTCAGTGCTGCAGATGTGTACACACATTATCCTCATCTTAACACCATACCGATTCTCACCATTTTCTCGTTCTTCCTTTCTTTCTTCTCGTACTTTATATTTCCTCTGACTGCATTCTCTTATCTTCATCTTCCACGTCACCTTTCTACTTGATGTACTGATATGAGCTACGGCAACTCGGACAGTTACGCGGTAATGCCTGGTCCTATGTTGATATTGATGATGATGTTAGGTGAAAACGCTAACAGGATGCACAGTCGTCTGGACAATTTAGTGGGTTTTGAGAATGTTTGAGATACTTTCCTCGCTATCCAAATGTAAAATGTTACTCCACGACTGATCTTCAACAGCATTCCGACTAATAATGGATAGTGGAGCGGTTGTGAGCGTTGAACACTTTACCTACATGGGAAGTCGGACCAACCATGGTGCGTTAGTCAGTGGCCGACAAAATCTTTGCACAGATACGAAAGGCTGGGTCGGCTTTCGCCGACTTATGCCATCTGTGGAGCTGCCGTGACACCCGATTGTCTACTGAGGGTCGAGTGTAACATGCTGCAGCCCGCTATGTTCTACTCTATGGCTGTGAAACATGGCGATTAAAGGCAGAAGACATGAGAAGGCTTCAGGTGTTCGACTACCATTGCCTTGGTTGCATACGTCGTGTGTCACAGTGTCACCACCTCAGTTAGGCAGAAATCAGACGTGGAGTTTTAGGCAGGAAAGGTTGTGAACCTTCATCGACTGAGATAGCTGGGACATGTGTTGAGTATGCCTAGCCACCGTGTGACACATTACACAATAATGGCTGAAGTACGTTCAAGCGGAAGAAAGGATCGGAGTGGCCAGACTCAAACATGGCATAAATGGATAAAGTTGTTGACTGTTGGTTTGAGCCATGTAGGGCGATGCATACTAACCGGTTGGGGTCCATGGGACAAGAAGAACTATTGGTTGAAGGCTCTAGGTGATGAGAATCGATGTCAGTGGCGCAGATGCATACACACATTATCTTCACATTTACCGTTATACTTAATATTATCATCTCATTCTTTCGTTCTCACTCTTACTACTTCCTTTGACCGATTTTTCATTCTCCATCTTCCATTTTATTGCCTTGTTACTTGATGTGCTGATGTGAGGTGTGTGAACTTGAACCGTTACGCTTGGTCCTATATTGATCTTGATGATGATGACGATGAGAATACGTGTAGTGGGGCTTCGGAGACAAATGATTTTGAAGCCTCTATAGAAAGGACGAAAATTTATTTAAGTGGCTTTGAAGACATATACACAAATGCTTGTAGTTTCCCGAATAAATGAACCAAGCTAATTGAGGTAAAAGACATAGTCCCGAAATAATGGCTATCTCAGGAACGTGAATCTCTTCTGAAATCAGTGACACTGAAACATATATAAAGGGATTCCTTCTACGAAGTGACAGATTCACATGCAAAGGTGGTGGTGAAATCCCTTACAAGAAAATAGCTGTAGGAGCCATAGAAACAGTCACACACGAAGGTGGAACATGTAAAGTGGTGTGTTGCTGATTGCAATGTATAAAATGTTAACCTAGTCGTAGTATATCATAGTCCTGAATGTGAAGTGAAAGACTTTGTGCATAGGTTGACTGCCCGGAGAACTAAATATAAACACTTAGTTGCAGGGAGTTTCGATGCACCATCACCTGACTGGGACAGCTTGACAACAACAGAAGCACCCAGTAATATTTGATCACAAAGAATTGGGAACACCAATTCGATAAGCTCTTATACTGTACATCAGAGCAGCGAACCAAAAGGGTTATCAGCACACCCCATTAGTTTTAGATCTAGTATTCACACATGGAAATGACATAAGCCTGAACCAGCACCCTACACCGCTTGATAAGAGTGATCATCTCTAAGTCTAGAACAGCTGCATTGCGTAGGGCCTCATTCCCACTAAACCGAATTGAAATGCACACAGCAACCTTGTGCACATCCGTGAAGTGTCACACCTATTGTGTGGGGACTAGATATACTGCCTGGCTCCCCAAACTTCGACAGGTGGAGCAAGGTTCGAACCCGAAACCCGTTAGTTGAGTCGTCTTAAACCAATGGGTCACGGATTCCAGCCAACGTAGAGAAGGCAGCCAAGGCAACTACAAACTCGGTAGCATTTTTGGGAACAGAAAAATCAATCTAAAAGCCCAAATGAGTTTGTGCGGTGCTCTTTCAAACATTTGTAGGCTCGAGAATCAGACACTATCCTTCATAAATCCCGAAATTTAAAGTATACTATGACGGAGAAAAGTGTTGGAGTCTTGTCATCAACCCTGCTATTCCACTGATGAAGGAGCATTACAAAGTAGCCCGGAATAAATGCATTGCCACAATCCAGTGGTTTCGAATACGCGTCGAAACGCGTCTCGTCTAGGTTGCAGTAGGAAACGCGAAAGGGTTCATCTCCTATGAACTATACGGAAAAGACACTGTGGCAATATCTCCCTAAGTCAAGAAACAGAGACCAGCTAAGTAATGGAAAACGATAAGGACAAAGCAGAGGTTATAGTCAGACATTCCGTGGACATGACTGTAACAGTAGAAGCATCAACCTCCAACAGAATTAATTCTGTGGACACCAGCTTCAACCTGTTTAGAACAGTAAGTACTCCAGATATGGGGAAATCAGAGGGATAGAACATTTACACTAAATGCTCAGAGAACCTGCAACCGTAGCTGGTTCGTTGACCAATGTACTTAATATCCCTCAGCCAAGGGATACTTTTATGTGGCAGGAGGCATGCCATATTTGTATATATCCACAAGACAGGCTTTAAGCAACACCTGTGAAATTACAGAACGATAAGGTTGACCAGTATTGAACTTAGACTTCTAGAAACTAACCAAGAAAGCCATTACAATGCACTCATTATGAAACACCCTACTGTCATTTCCCCATTACGGCTTTCCTCCTTGACAAATCTCATAGACAAATTTGTGCAACGACTTCAGCAAGATGACCAATGGGGTACTTTAACCCAAGTTGCTCATGCAACTAGGAAGTTTCAATATCACAGGCAATTGACTGTTAGAGATCACATTTCCTGATTGGTAAAAGAAGCAAGGACCATTCCTAACTTCAGTGTCAAGAGTTCATACAAAGTGGAGTGCCGCAAAATCTGAAATTTCTCCAATGCATAAATGAACTGGGGAGCCCCATGAAATTTTCCATGGTTCTCTGAGCTGATAATTTAAAAATCTGGCGAGAAATAAGGGCGCTGATAATGTGTGCACATTTCAAGTTGATGAGAAACTGATGTGCCTACCAAAGAAGATAATTACCTAACTGTCCAACAATGGCTACACATTATTGATGCGATTCCTCCACCCTCAGGATTGACAACAATGAGCCATATTGTCAATTCGATGACAGCGCAGTACTGACTCATTACAACTTAGAGTCGAAAAATACTTGGGACAGTAAGTTGGACTTTAGAATTGATGTTCACCCCTTTACAGCATTAGTTCTAAAGTGGAAGATTGCGCAAGTAACATTTGTGCGTGAGGTGACATCCTCTGGAAAAGGTCCAGAGAACTATCTACTATGTGTTTTTTGTGATGGCCAGTCAGACTAATGTAGAACGACTTCAGAAGCTAAACCTATTCTCTGTCTCAGAGGCCAAATCGTACTAAACAGTAATTCAAGGACGAGATATCTTTTTAATCTGCCCTTCCTTATCCTGTTCGCTAGTATCAAACAATCCTAAGGATGCAGCGAAAGAGTAAAAAAAGCCAAGAATGAACCTTATCTCCATAAAGTACTGGTTGTCGCGTCATGTGACCAACTTTCGGAATAGACTCCCAAGAGAAGTGATGTCCACGTTATCAACTGACTCACTCACGAAATAGCCGGGATGATTTCTATTATCAAATCACATATCTAGAAGCTTTTGATAGGAACTTTATGTTGCAAATACATCCCTAGTGTAAAAGGGATGCCTAAATTTCTTCGGTCACCGATTAATTTAGAAAATACAAGCCATATTAGATTGCTTATTTGGTTGATACAGCGCGTAGTGACGCATAATAATTTGCTGGATGACGTCTTAAGCAGAATTTATTTCACATATTCATATGAAATGTAAGCAGAATTAAAATTCTGCTCCAAATGTCACCCGGTAAATCATACGGTCACTTTGTTTTATCAATCAAATGAACAATCTGATATGGAATCGTACCCCACCACAGTTTCCATGTTATCCTCTTACATAAGATACAACCTAACTTCAAAATTACCTACCTCCCAGTACTTAAGCTACAAATTAGCTCCAGCCTTGCGATTAACGTTGTTAGCGCGCCACCTGTCCAACATGCATTAGTAACGTAATAAACTTTGTGTTGTAGGATTAGTGAACAGTGGTTCCTTGCGTTCTACGTCTGTCTTATTGGAATACGTTCTGATTTGGAATGGTCACAATTATCTTCCCGGTTCCGAAAAACCAGAAACGATAGTAATAAACGACTATAAATTAATCTGGTCTCAAGGTAGTATTACTGCATCTGATCTGCAGATGACGGAAAACTTCTCCAGTACAGCCCATCGGTACCGTAGGACTCAAGGTGTGCATCTAACCTCCTTTCAAAAGTATCAGGGGACGGGACTGTAGCAACTGCTGAAGGAAGGCAGTTCCACAGTTTACAGACTCTAACCGCAAATGAGTTAGCACGGATCTTTTTACATACACTCTCATGCTCTATTCTTAACGGGTGACCCCTCAGGTCATGTTTCCGACTAAAGCTTAGAAGGGACCTGTTAGGATGAATAGGAATATAGGCGATGTGGTACATCATGATCACATCCCATCTGATCCTCCGGTATCGTACTGGATACAGCTTAAGAGCGACTAAGCGGTCTGGGTACGGTTTGTGCCGTAACCCAATCACTTTCCTTGTAGCTCTTCTCCGTACCCGTCCTAGGATGGATATGTCTTTCTTTAAGTGTGGGGACATCACAAGCGAATTTTTCTCTAGATGATGGCGAGTGCACACAGCATACACTGTGGTGAAAAGAGGAGGAGTTGGACCCCCTAAAGTTCACGAGAGAAACCCCAAGACTTCATGGGCCTTGTTGGCTGCAAGGCGAAGGTGGACTGAGGCTCCTAGTGTGTCACTTAGTGTAACTCCCAGATCTTGTTCCATGTTAGAGTGACAGATATTTATTTCACTCAGAGAGTAAGGACTAGGACTGCATTTATATTTGTCAACTATCACTATCCGACACTTCTTCGAGTTAAGAGGAAGCAGGTTTTCTGTAGTCCAAATAAGGATTTTCGTAAGTCCTCTTGGAAGACCGAAGTATCTGTTGGCACCTGTATTTCCCTCCAAATCTTCACATAGTCAGCATATAATAGTGAATGTGAATTAAGGGCTCCTGGTAGGTCACTGATAAAAGCAATAAACGGTGGTGGACCCAGAAAAGAACCTTAAGGCACACCACTCAGCATCAGGAACCAATTAGATAGACAGGAGCCATCTCTAACTGACTGCAACCTGGTGTAAAGATAATCTCTAAGCCAAACTAATAGTTTTCCGTGTGCACTCATGAGCTGAAGTTTTTTACATAGGATATCATGATTTGCCCTGTCAAAGGGCTTGGAAAAGTCAAGTAAACCAATGTGAATAGTCGTCTAGTATTGATTTTTTTAAGTAAGTGATCACAAAATGAGTCATTTATGACTCTCTCCATGACCTTCGCAATTGAAGAGATCAAGGAGATCGTTTGCAGTTGGATCCACGTAGTTTGTTTCCACCTTTATAAATTGGGACGACAGCCACCCGTTTCCAATCAGTGGGTAACCTGCCCTACAGAAACGAGCATTTGAAGAGGTTTGCTAGTGGGGCGCACAGAACTTCAGTACATTCTTTGAGTACTTATAGGTGAATCCCATCAATTCGTGGAGACGTATTCGGGCCCAAATTCTTTAATATTTCCATAATTATAGACGGCTCAAACTGCATGGTTTAGGCCCCTGTGATACGGGTGTCCGACAGATGCGTGGTTTTGCCTCCCAAATGAAAGAAGTTGTTTTGGAATTCGTGAGCCAATAAGTTTGCTACTTCGGAGTTAGAATGAAGAATCTCTAGACTACTGGGATCCTGTAAACTAAGTGAACTGTTACTGTTCTGTTTCATCAGACAGTACAGTATCCCACGATTCCCTCCAGGGTTCTACAAAGTTGTGTTTGGCAGTTTATTCTGTCATTTCTGAATCTTATTGTACATCTGTTACGGATGTCTTTATAATTTAGCCAGTCAAAAGTGCTATTAGTGCACCTCCATTGCTTCCAAGATGACTGTTTACGCCGTTTAAGTTTGCTTGTGCTTGACTTAAGCCAGGAGGAGTAGAGTTTGTTGGTTCTTCTTGGATCAGATGACTGTTATCTCTTATCGTCTGGAGGATTATCTTCTTCAACAGATCCATCTGGCATCAAGATTCGGTAGGTCATCGCAATTTGGGCAAGCGGAACCTTCTAGATCTTGCCAGACCTTCTCAAAATCAGTTCCGCTGTAATTCTTGACTAGTGGCTGATCGGGTGCAGGTGGCTTAGATGTAGAAATATTGAATACAATAACTGCATGGTCACTCAACCCAAGAGGGCTGAAAACATTCCAGTTGGTTACCCCAATGAACTGATTTGTGAAAGTATAATCTAGTCGGGACGCCTTACCGTCAAACCCCTAGTGAGTACACTGTGAGACATGTTCGGTCGAGGAGTTTTCCGATGACAAGTCCCGAAAGTTTTTAAAGCAGCAGATGGACTTTCAGCGGTAAAGAGTTGAGGAAAGTTAAAATCACTCATAATGTGACCTGTGGAGAATTGAGTTCCAGAGCTCCTCCAATGGACTGTATTAACACTTTGTTTAACGTGGTATCAGCTCCAGGAGGGAGGTATGAGACTCCAACCAGACACAGACCTCCGCAGCAGCTAGCGCTACACCGGAGGACATCTTTAGTGCCGATTTTATGATACTGAATCTCATGGACATTTAGGGAAGGGCAGGTGTAAACAGCAACTCCACCTCCTGGGCCACCCGATCTATCTCTTCGGACTAGGCTGAGCTGTCCTGAACAAGCTTCCTCGCCTTTTATGCCCTCTGTGAGCCGTGTCCCATAGAAAGCCATTATGCTACGGCTACCCTCATCAGCTAATAACGTTAACTCAGGTACCATGGAGTGCAGGCCCCATACGTTACTATAGGTACAGCGAATAGGAGTATGAGGGCCGGAGGTCCCAGAAACGGGTTGACTTAAGGGTGTGTTGCCAGCCTTTAAACGGCAGGCTTTGATAATTTTTCGATAAGGCGGTGGAGTCAGGGGCTACCAGATACAGTGATCTCTTTGACTGAGAACTCGCGCAGGGTTCTTCGATGTGGGACAAGGTCGATGAAACCTCTTGCCCATTGTCAAACCGTTCTATCGTTAAGTTTGTGTTGGCCAAAGGTAAGCACTTGAACCACCTCTCAGTCCGCCTTTGCTTCCTGGGTCTGCACTCACTTATCTTTATTTCCGTAGGGAATGCGTCAGATACATTGTACCACGATTCCGAAGTAATTCTAACCATATCCGAAGAGCCAAGGGTCACTTGGAGCAGCCTGGGAGTACGAATGGTCCATAGGTGAGCCGGCCTTGATAAATGATTAATTCTTTATGCTCTCACATCGGTTTGGATTTTGCTGGCAATATACCTCCACTGATTTATGTCGTTGCTTGGTTCAGCAGTATCGGTACCCCAACATACGGGAATCCTGTGTATAATTATTGAGCAGCATAGTTCTTCGGAGTGGATTCTCTTGCTGTTGCGAAGACGTTCTGTCGCTGACCAGAGTCTATCAGGCCTTATCCTGACGTCAGACAGTTTACGTTTCACTAGCTGATGACCTTTCAGAAGGATATGTTCTGGCCGACGTGCGCTATCGAGAGACACTCTTTGAGGTCTAGGGGAGCCCTTGAGGGATAACTGACTTCGCGCTAGGTGTTGAAGAGATGGACTGCAGGGAGAGGCTCCTAGGAGTTTGCAAACTCTCTTCCATTGGCCAAGATCATGTTCTTCACGATCGGTCAATAGGGAGGAGCCACTTTCCTAAACGTTGAAGAGTATGAGCAACCTAAGGTTAAGGTTATGGTATGTCTCTCGGGCTTATTCCTCCCTGTGAATGCGGACTCAGATTTCTGATTAGCCTTTTAGGAGTGACTTGGAAGACCTGAGGTGCCGCCTGTGGGGTTATCTCGATGACTGAAAGAGGCTGGTGGTGAAATGCAGGTGGCTTCCTCTATGAGTTACGGATGGTGGGACCGGGATCTGCTTTTTTGAGAACGTTTTTCATCTGGGTGGGAGGGGCAGTGATTAACTTATGGTTCGGCTTCCCCTTAGGCTGAGTGGTTGTTAGTTCGTCAGTCTTACGATCGTTACCTAATGTTCCGTTTTTAACCGCCCACATTTCTTCAGACCTTTCTTTCGGCGCTTATCGGGTGTGAGGTTCAGGTTCATCACTGAGGGGGTTAGCTCCAAAAGCATGCTAGCGGGGAGGCAGTCTGTGACAGCGATGAATTCGCTACTTCCCTTACTGCTAACTTGAGAGGTCTTTTTATGGCCATGAGACCTCTTTAAATTGAGGCTGGTTTGTGCAGAGATCTCAACTGTAGGGTGGTCGGAGTTCTGTCTCACCAGCTCTAGGTCATTTTGGTACTTACTTTTGGACCTACGACATGGACAGAAACACCAATCTCCATCAAAACGGCTATTAGGCAGTGCTTCATAATGACTGGATTGCTGGTTGAAATCACAGGAGCAGCAAGTCAGTTGACAGCAAAGCCCACAAATCATCTCCTTAGCTGGGCAGCTGATGTTTCTGCGACAAAGTACGCAGACATTCTTTGAAACTGTTGGAGTGAATGAAGGGCAGAAAAATGTTTGTTCAAGGAGTCCTGAACCACAACTTAGTAAATATAACAGACTGCTCAAAACTTGTCAAACCTCAGCGTGTTTTTTGTCCAAGGTAATAGAGAAAGCTCAATCTAGCCTGGCCTCTTCGTTCGAAATGATTGGGCCGCAAGCTCCTCCAGTTGTTCGAGCGTAGGAAATCGATGAATTTCGAACTACGGAGCTTATTTCTCAGGACCTTGATCTCCATAACGCTTTCTTAGTGGATGAGCACTGCTCTTTCACCCCAAGTCATTTAAGTTCAGCGAGGTTAGCACTTCCTTTAGGCTGGTATTTGCAAATTGCACTGACTAGAAAGTGACGCACTGCAAGTTATGTTAATCGCCTTTATGTTTTGGAATGAATACCGCGAACTTCTAACGGGAAGCTGTGACCCGTGGTATCAACCACTCAGAAGTGAGACAGATGCCAACTAAAGACCTTCGATGACGACCACTCGCGAATTCACAGGAGTAGAAAACTGCAGGTCGTTGAATTCCAGACCAGTTAATGGCTGACGCGTTCTCCGTGAAATCTGGAGTCCAGTGTTTGTTCATTGAACAGAACGGGGTTGCGTTCCGCTTAGAACAACATTCCTAGGGACAAATAGCTGTCTTAAGCAGTAAGCCTGATAATGGTTCTCCACCTTGTGTCAGCCGGTGACGAATGCTGGCTGTAAAACGTGCATGTAAAGCGTTGGTCTTTCCACGACTCATCATCTTGGCCATTTTCTTCTTATCGCACTTTACTGTCTCTTTGTAATAGTATGAGTTCTGTCGTGAGGTCAGGTAGGTTTTTGACACGTGAAGCGCCTTGCAGTAACGTCATTGGTAGTCTTTTCTCTGTCACTATACATTTTTGAGATGTTTGTCTGTATCAGAAGTAACCAAGAGCATCCCACACTTTCTTCAGGCCTTGCACACATCGCGCTCTCCCTGGTTTTCAGTTTGGTGTAAAAACGTGCTTAAGACATATCGTTTACAGATATTCTCGTTTCGGCTTTTGCAATACGCGTTGTTGTTAACGGAATCACTAACGACGAATACTGAAACTATCGTGTACAAAAAATGAACTCATGCTCCAACATCACAGGTCTATAAAAACCACTAGTTGAACTAAAGGCTAAAACCCCAGCGGATAGTTAGGGGAATTTAATCACCCATGCATATCCGAAAACAGGTTTCTCATGACTTTGCGACAATGATAATATATATATTTCATGCAACGTAGGTTACATGAATACAAACCAGCTTACAGGTTTGATCATTTTGGTACTGCACGGTTATCTATGGTAACATGAAAGCACCGGACAGAATTCGAGTGGAGAACATTCAACGAAACTTTACTCGGCGCCTACATATACATAACGAAGGACTTCCTTACGAGGCAAGATGCAAAAAACTAGAACTAGAATCACTCTGGCCGAGACGCCTGAAGCCCAACCTAACAATTCTTTTTCGCCCTTTATTTAGAAACTCTAAAACGAAATGTGCTATCACTTTTAAATCAACACAGGCATATAATCTGCGTAATGGCCAGTACATCATCCCAATAAATAAGTATCGCTCAAAACTTCGATGTAGGTTTTTCCCGCTCCTATACGAGCATGTCGTTCTCTCGGCCAGTTTCAACCATTACTTAATGAATTCCTTCTATCTAATGAATCTCAGCAATTTGTTGACGGCCAAACCGCAGACGGTAATACCATGTACAATGGTGCTACTGGTACCTGGACTCAAGGGAGACTAACAACAATGACAAAAGCACACAATGCCGAAAACTAAACGCAGTGGTCAAGTTAAAATTTAATTTCTTTAAAAAATGACCAAGAGTGAACAGGAAGCGGAGTGCGATACAATATGCAACAGTGAACTCAGTAGCTGCTCTAATGTAACCTACATTTCCACATAATCTAACCGATCTCACGACTTAACTCCCTTTTCCTAAAAATCGTCCCTTAAAATAATCTCTCTACTCCGAAAAGATAAAAGAACTGTTTATCGGTACACTTTCATAGTATGTAACATGTTTTATCATAATAATAATAATAATGATAACAATATTCATTCCTGAATATACAGGAGCACACCATTTTCAGAGGCATGAATAAGTTTATATACAAATTACATTCATCTTCATGGAAAGTAGTCTTAATCCCTACCCGTTATCACTAGAAGATATAAGTGCTGCATGTTCATATAATGGAACATCCCAGCAGAATAAGTATGCAGAAAGTTTACAAGTTGGACAAGTGGAAGTATTGTCTTCGCACTGACAAAAAAACCGGGTTTGTATCCAGACACTACAGGTATTACCTGAAGAAAAATGAAGCTTGGAGCTAATACTTCCATTGTAACAGTTTCTACTTTTTGCTTGAGATAATGATGAAAAGTTTATGAGGGAATGTATGCATGAATTGTTTATATATTGTACTTCATTGACGATTCCAGAGGTGTATAATTCATCCATGCTGACACCATTCCACGACAAAGATTCATAATCTTGATGAATATTATGGCCGAAAACCAAATGTCTTCATTTCTCCAACTTCAGCATCCAGAAGCAACAGACTTGTTTGAGTGCGCCAGATGGACTTCCAGAACATCTTGTCCTTCGTTTTCACGGGTCGTGACAGCCTTGCAGTTGGTAAGTGTTGGACTTTGCCGGTCACTTTTATAATGAGTTAATCCAAGATTTTGATAATTATGAAGTTGTAGTCCAGTGAACATTTTTTATTTCTGCTTGTTGTGGTTAGGTATTCTGAACTTGGTAAAGATGGTTACCCTCCGTGAAGGGTAGTTTCAGCCACGATCTGTTCCTTAAGTAATTAATTCTCGATGGAAACAAAGCAAGCGTTCAGAACTGAATTATTTTTCTACAACGAGAATAAAACAGACGAAGCAGCAGGCGGAGAAAGCAAGAATTCCAGCAAGGAGAGCGTTTTCCATGTTCATGTTTCTCCCTACTTAACTTTCCTTGCTATGGCTTTCATTGCATGTCCTTTTTCTATAGAGTATTTGAAAATATAAATTTCATGCTGTCATGTGGTGTAGGATTTCTGTTTTTGATTACCTTGTTGGGTGGGGCAGAATGTGCCGTTAGTTTGAGGTGGTAACTTATGGAAGTCTCCTGAAAGCTTTGTTTGAAAGGTCAGTGCATGTGTGGTGGCTCTCATTATACATATACGAAGTGTCGTGAAAAAGACTGTTGGTGTATTCGATAAGCAGTAGAAGCCACCAGATGATAAGAAGTCAGCCAGTAACCGACAAAATTCAGGGGTTGATTTGGAGACCTTCACTTCAGCTGGAAGTCCGTTCCACAACTGAGAGAATTTGACAGCAAAGAAGTTTGCGAGCAAGCAGGACTTGGAAGATTTCATTTTGATGCTATGGGAATGGTTGCACAGGTCTTAACAACTGTTGTGTTTAAACTGAAACTCGCCACTGGCTGTAAACGTGTGCGTACCTCTGGACGGGGTCGCATATAGGTCTTATGCAGCTTCAAAAGAGTTCCGGGGTCAAGGCACCCAGCTGTGCGCATGAAGTGCTGTACTGCCTAGGCTCTGGAGGCATCTCCTGGATAATTGGGGCTAGTGCCTAGTTTGTCAGTTAGTATTAGTCCTAGGTCTTTCTCTGTGGTGGTGTGGGAGAGTTGTGTTCCACAGAGAGAGCAGGGTACCTTCTGAGAGTTTGGGGTGCGGAGAAACATGGCTCGGCACCTATCCAGATTAAATGCTAGTCCAATAGTATCCACCCACTTTGCAAGTAATCTGTCGCTTTGCGGTGCACTTGATTCTGTTCGCGACGTCAAAGCTCTCCATAACTTAATATCATCAGCGTACGGAAGAACTGGGGAGCTGAGATTCAGTGGGAGGCAGTTCACAGAAAGAAGGAAAAACAGTGGACCCAGAATAGCTCCTTGTGATACACCAGATGATGATGTCCTCCAAGTCGGGCAAACTCTGTAATAATAATGATAACAATAATAATACATATTTCATGCAACATAGGTTTGTTACATGAATACTAACCAGTTTACGGGTTTGATCATTTTGGTAGTGAGAAATGACTACTATGTACAATGTTAAGCTGTACATTAGATACCGTTAGTCATGGCATATAAGAGGAGTGTTGAAGAAGGCTCAGTTGGAAATTAAGAATCATTCGGTTATTGTTTGAATCTTCCAATATTCTTGAAAGTGGGGTCCCAACACAGTCATGACCTTGGGGTGTGCGCGTTCGTCATAAGGTTTTGATGGCAACGTTCCCACTGACAAGTGCAGTTTCTAGGATTCCATTTGAATGCAGGACTGGTTGGACAAACCTGAAAAGTGAATGACGAAAGCGAGCAGTGGGCGAAATTCGAGACAGGAGCACAAAAATACGCAGGAGTAGATCAACCATGCGCTCTTTGAATACTGACGTGTTTTCGCCTCGCCTGTATTCTACTCGGAAATAACTATATATAAGTCTTCCCAATTGGATGTTTCCTCTACGAAAGTTAAGATTTCACTGGAAAAACGTTTTGCTACAGGACATACAGCTCTCAGTCGGTCAATTCTATCACTCTCCAAAAGGACAACTGTGCCCAAACTGACAAAAATGGGGAAAACGTGGGGGAAAAATGGCGAAAATTGCGCTAGATCAACCATGATACATCTGGGTGAGTTCATGGTACTGACTGCAAAACTTACTTGAAGAAGTATCCGGAACCAACTGTTTAGAGGTAAGCTTAGGTGGAAAAAGATGAAGGTGTGCACGGGGCAATGAAAGTTAGTCAGAAGCTGAAGATATCACCACGAAATAGAGAGGTTAAAGGATTTTTAACTTTGTTCTCTCTTTCAAAATCTAAGTAGATAGACAATGAGTAACCCTTTTGCAAATACATCTGTTGTTTTTATCTTCAAACTTACCCTAAAATTTCCACGTTTTTAAAATTTATAAACAGTTAATGAGACTGAACTATATGCAGTATTTGTTGAACCATACCACGCTACCTAGTTATCCCATTCTCAGTAAATGAAATCAGCTTCGAATCCATAATCCATTGGATGAAAGTCGAGCACCCAAGTCAATGAATCACAACTCCGCATTCAGGAAAAGTGAGTTATAGGTTCAAGGGACTACTTTTATGTATTTCTCTTTCACAATGCCACTTTCTCGTATCCAAGATCAACTGATCGACAAATGCCTAGTCCCATAAAACTAGGGAATGGGAAAGTAAGATGAGCTTGAAAATGTCAGAAAACATCTTATCTTGAACTGCGTAAAGACTTTTGTAGGTGTCAAGTGATCGTCTAACCAACATAGATAGATCAAGGTCCATGTCCACACTTGTGCATTTGTCACTTTCGAGGGCAATAGCATCTTAGTCTTCAGTTAATTGATCTGCGATCCTGTCGGGGACCTGTTTCCATTTGTGGAAGATCAATGGTTGGGACCAAGTGGAAATGAGATAATGCTTGCGTTTAACCAACCACTTACTTCTGCGTGGACAACCGTGTATTATCGTAAGTCTTAGTACTAGACTAAGTTTCATTACTGTTTATTTTATTAACCACCCAAGAGTGTATTCGTTCGTACAGCTGGTGCAAACCCGATATTCCTGAGAACCTTCTGAGACAAGCGTTCGAAACCTGCTGCCTTACTTTTGAATGTGCTTGTGTGGTCAAGGATGAGAAATCCCGTCCCGGATTTGGAAGTGCTGGCACATAAAAATGCGTTTCCCACCGCTTCTGAAGTTTCGTTCATTACTTAGAGAAGCAAGGGGTGCTACAAGTGGGCAACAACTAAGATGCTTTATACTAGTCCGAATGGGTGGGGGTGGAGAGTTCGGGCCTAGGTCCTTCACTTTCAATCAATATTGTGTATAGCAGCCAGTAGATTAATCCTATCATGTTCAATATAAAAACGGGCATCTGTGTATTAACGGAAACAGTATCGGTTCATATGAAACCCTTCGCCTGATGTAGGACTCATACTCTTTCAGTGTACAGCCGATTTCAGCACCGACTTATGGTCATGTTTTTGATTCTCTCAGCAAACTATTTTCTTCAGAAGCCTTTATCCATCTTACTAGGTTCACTGTACTTTTCATGTTTGTAGGTTACATTCACCGAAGACTATTGCCTTAATCTGCTGCAGAAAGCCTGTTAAGGACTTTTATATGGGTCGTCGCCGGAGCAGTAATAAACCACCACCAAAACGAAAAGCTATTGTACCACTGGATAAAGTATTTAACTGTCCATTCTGTAACCATGGTCGATCTTGTGAAGTTGTTTTGTAGGTTTGATTTAATCAATCTAACCTTTTCTAGACAGCGTGATAATAATATCGGCTATATCAAGTGTAATATATGTTTAGAAGACTTCCAAACTAAAATTAATTATCTCAGTCAAGAAATTGATGTATACAATGATTGGATTGATGCTTGTGAAGAAGCAAATACCTAATAATTATACACTTATTGTCATACGTTTCGTTTCGTCCGAATTGAGTGTCATCTGTAACCTAGTTTGACGACGGAGATTATTGTATAACAAGAAATTCGAAGTCAATAGAGCGTGATGACCTGTTTATTTTGGGTACTTTTGCGAATGTGACTCGCTGTTTTTAGTATTTAGAAATGTACATAACTTTGGTCGATGTATAAATAAAACTGTATATTGTTTTCCTACTAGTTCTCGTACTTATTTTGGGAGGCGAAACTGTTTTATTGGGCAGTATTGGCAAATTGTCTGCTTAACCGCATTAAGATACGTTTCCTTGAGAAGGTCTGGTTGTATGCTAACATAAATCCCAACATGTGCTTGCCTGACTCATAAAATCTACGTTGAACCTCGCACACAAGTGTATTGCTTCAAGTTGTCACAATTCACAATAGCATACAAAGAACAAGAGGATAGAAAATGGGTGACATCATATTAGGCTAAGTTGTGTTAGAGAATAAACAATCTTGAGATAACAGTTGGTGCAAGTATTCAAGCTTTGGAATACGTCAAGGAGTGAATACATCTACGCCATTGTAACCGATTTCCAGCCATATCGCCAAGAATTCTCGGCCACTGATTTCTTTCGTCTTGGGGATCCCAGCCAGGTAGTATACATCTCCCCACATGGCTCAGCCAACCAGCAAGAGACTCCATTAATCGGTGCCACGTCTTGGTCTGGCCACCATAAACCCTCTTCCAACCTAATCAAACTTCCCCTAGCATGGCTTGTCGAAGTAGGCGGTGGCTCTGCATGCGCAGCACATGTCCAGGCCATTTCAGTCGACTAAGGTTCACAACCTCATCAATCGACTTGCTTTTCTTATGTAACACCCTTCTCCTGACCTCGGCATTGCTCACGCTGTGGTTCCGGCAATGCTATATGGATACCCATGATCCGAACACTGCAGTAGCTTCATTTCTTCTACTTTTAACGGCCATGTCTCACCGACGTACAACAGGACAAAACGGACTGCAGTGTGGTATACTCGTCCTTCGGTAGATAGATAGTCGGATATCTTGCCAGTTGCCGACACGGAAGACGCATGTTAGCAAATGTCAAACGGGCCTTCTGTGTCCAGGCTGAGGTTTCGTCAGCGTCCACTCCGTTTGGGCTGATGCAACTCTTCAAGTAGGTGAAGTGGTCGATAGATTCTACTATTTCACTCCCTACCATTCATCTGGGAGTACTTGCAGCATACCAGTCCTGAAGCAACCTCGTTTCACATTTGACAGGTGATAAACACATGCCAAACATACTTGGATTTCGGTCCAACACGTTCAGAAGACAGCGCATTGCATAAACGACTTCACCTAGCAGGACAACATCGTCTGCATACTCCAAGTCAACCAGATAACCTTGAGAGAGTAAATTAATCCACGTCGTCTTTTTCGATTTCGACGACAACTCTACATAATCCTTTACACTGTTGTGTGAGCTCTACTAGGGAGCTTTGATTAGCATTGCACACTCGCTTGATACTGCCTTCACAGTCAGACGTTGTCGCAACACCTCGCGGCTGACAGACTCGAATGCCACCTTCAGGTCGAGATATATGGCAAGCATCGGCCACTGGTCGGTAAGTATGCCTGTGTCCCACGATCTGTCGGAGTGTCAAACTGTGATCGATGCACCCTCGTCCAGGTCTGGTTTTCTTGAGCTCCAGTTAGGCGTCGGATAATTATGGGCTTTGGGATCTTGAACACAATGCTAGTCAAACCAATCCCCTTATGGGTGTCACAAGAAGACTGCTCTCCTTTCTTATAGACTAGAATGATCATTGAAGTGAATCAGTCTGACGGCGTTCCCCTAGCATTGCTCGTTGGGTCATTGTGATATGCAAGCCTGGCCACTAGGTTACGTTGGGCGTATTGGGTCAGGATGCGAAGAAATACAATGCAGTATTGCTGCGTTACTCGTGGTGCACCGACGCATTCTCACTGTGATTAAGTTAACAAAGAAGACAAGCGAACACGGTAGTATTGTAGTGGGCGTTGCTGATAACAACGGACATGAGTAGTATATATCGAGAGAGTGGCAGGAATCATAGAAAAAATTACCGGCAATGGGTAAGGTTTCTGCCAAGAGCAACGCAGGGGACAACACAGACGTATTACAGGGGATGCCGCTGATAAGAGTGTATGAAGAGCCGGTCAAGAGCAAATCAAGACAGGAACGGGGAGGAAACGAAGACATTTGCAGATGGCTGTGTTGGTGCAAGGAGTAGCATATGTAACCACTACCATTCCAATTGTTCGTAATAAACATCCTCTCGTCGAGTTGTCTTCTGTTTCTTCAGTATATGGTGAGAATGTATTGGTTTCGTGGCAAATGTGTGGGGAAAACTTACCATTAGAACCTTATAAACCTTGATGTTTGGCACAAAGGCTAGGTTAGCTATAGAAACCAGTAGCAATCACTAACCCGAACGTTTGCCCCGTGCGCATATACAAGCAACGAAAAACTCAAACGTAATATGAATTTCTACGTTCAGGTCTGCATCTGGCGAAGGAAGTGACATACACGTACATTTTGTTTCAAGAGTTCTTATTCTTAGGTGCCTATATTGCAACTGCTTCGCACGTTTAGCCTCTCATTCCTCTGCCTAATACATGTGTATTATGTGGAGGGTTAAGCGGCATCATGAAGGAATCAAACATAATCCATCCTCCTAAACTTTGTCTTCTGCTTCGCCTTCATCTCCTGACAATAATATTAAGCCCCTTATATCTTTCCCAACCTTTCACTCTGTAACCATTGCTAACAATCAAAGCTATCGAAACCTTATTCTTGGTCTCCTAAGACCCCGTCATCTACTTCATGTAGGAGCTTACAACGTTCGAACTCTATGCCAAATTAGAAATCATGCATCGCCCTCCATAACTTTTTAATTTGAAGCCATGAATTTATGCTGTCTCTGAGTTATGTGTACAGGACTCAAGTGTAGTTGTCAAATTGATCTCACCCAGCCATAAAAGTGAATCTTCAAATTCAACTTACGAGTATCCTGAGACGCGATGACCAGCTCCTGTGTACTCATTGGTGTAGGTGTAGCATTGAGCTGTAAGACAGAAAGTGCGCCTCTCGAGTGGATGTATGACAACAACTATCTATGTGCTGTGTGACTGAATTTATTCGTAGGACGTAGTAAGGACGGTGAGACCAACCCATGCACATTCATAATCCCCTCCTATGCAGCCACCGATTGCAGGTGGGATGATGCATAGGATGACCTTTATGAAGATCAGTCAACTTTGTTACAAGAAGCAAAATGTTCTGACAGGGTCCTTCTGAGTAGTAACTAATTTCTGCCCTTCACTTATTTTCGAAGTTTTTACAGTTCACCGAATAGTGTTCCATCCCTATTGCATGTGTACTGTAGTTGTCTCGCAGTCTTCGTCCTAACTTCAATAGAGGGTACTAATTTACCAGCTTCCTTCCCTCTTCACACATATGGTACCTCGTCGTCAGTGTTGATAAATCAGCAAGTGCTGCGTTCATAGATTTCCCTCAAACCACATACTAAGCGTTTTTGCCTCTAACGGGAAACTTGTCTGTCAGATGCTAGGAGCCTTGCTTAGAACCGATGTTGCTGCTGTGAGTTTTTATGTATCCTCGTATGTTTCAACAGGCTATCTCGTAATGCATCCTTCAGTAACTAAGAGGAAAACCGTAAGTCTCGCTTGTTCAGCGTTTGAAGAAGTCGATCTAGGGGAAAACCCTGAAGTGGCATCTTTCAACGGACTTCGAGACCCAGTACGAGCCCTCCCGACGGTCAACAGGTTTCAACGGGCACGTTCTCTGGTATGGTGCCATCCCTGGCCTCCAACATGACTGAACGCTAGACACTTTCTTGAGCGGAATGGAGTACTAAGTCATGTATTCTGAACATGAGAATAACTAATATTCTTGAGTTGAGTGGAGATTTTAATTTTAAAGTAATATTCTTCACGGTATGACGCCAGCTAACCTCGCCTGGTTAACTAGTTCACCAGTTACTAGCCGGTCGTAAACCCACGTAAAGAGGGAAGGTTGGGCATAGGGCTAGCAACCCTACCCTGAAAAACAAACTCCGAAGCACAAACGAAATACAAAAAACAGTGACAAAATTGTTCCTCGCTGAAATCGGAGAGGCGAAATGACGATGGTTGGTGAAAGCCTCCGGGAAGCCAATTGGCCGGTGTGTCTTCTCTCTCTCAATAAAAACGAAGGTGGACGTGGGGACATGGAGTGTCCACACAGTGTTTGAACCCAGCCAGGCAGTCCAGAATGCAAAAGAGACGAGGAGGTATAGCATAGATGTGCTTGGAATTCGTGAAAGCAGATAGAATGGGAGTGGACTCTCCAAACTGCCAACTGCAGAATCAATAATCCACTCCAGTAACCCAGACGACAACCACGAGAACACGGAGTTTTCGAGTGGCCATCATGATGTCCCTAATAGCATTGAAGGCTCCTATGCAGTGGGAACCAATCTCCTCTGGGATCATGACAGCAGGATTAAACTCGAAAGGAGGGAAGGTCACAATCATGCAATGCTACGCACCTACAAATAATGCAGAGCAAGAGAAAAAGGAAGAATTCTACAGACAATTTTAATCAGCACTGCACAAGACCTCAGTTAGCAACATCGAAATTCCAGTGGGCGACATGAATGCCAAACTGGGAGCAGACAACACAGAAAGAGAATTACCATGGATCGGGAAGCGCTAAGTGAGGTGTTGAACGAGAATTGAGAATTGTTTGCAGAATTCTGTGCATTCAATGATTTGGTGATTAAAGGCACTGTGTTCAAGCGCAAGGATATCCACGAAGTGACATGGACACAATAGAAATCAAATCGATCTTATCTCAACCTCAAGAAAGTGGAGACCCAGCCCACTTGACACAAGGTCAAGAAGAGGAGCAGATGTAGGTTCAGACCACTCGCTATCGAGTGCAAGGAACCTTCAAAATCAAGTTAAAAGCCTTCAAGGAGGCTGGTGGTAGACCACAGTTCAAGCACAACACTCGGAAACTGAAGGATGAAACTACAAAGGACATCTTCACACCAGTCAGCCATCAAGACAAAATGGGTGATATCGAGGAACATCCCTGAAGAAATCTGTGTGGAAGAACACTGGAAGCCTTCGAAAGGGATGTGGAAAGAAACCTGCACAGCCGTATTAGGAAGGAAGAAGAAAGGAGATGAGGAATGGATCTCAATAGATACGTGTAAGCTGATAGAGGAGAGGAGGATGGTGAAGCAGAAGATAAACCAGTGCAAGGATGCTCAACGACAAGAGGAACTGAGTACAATGTATAAAACACTGGACAAAGAAGTGAAGAAGAGTGCACGGAAAGACAAAAGACACTTCTATGAAACACTGGCAAGTGTAGCAGAACAGGCTGTTGGTAAGAGAGACAGTGACCTGACAACATGGCATCAAATAACCAAGTTGCTATCCGGGAAGAGATCAATGCAGACGAAATCAGTAAAAGGTGATGAAGGAAATTTAATTACCAAAAAAGAGAAACAAAGGAAACGATAGGCTGACCACCTCAAGAAGCTCTTGAATCGACCACCACCTGCACTTCGTCCAGAAATACCACCTGCAGTCCAGCCACAGAACTACAAGCGAACATAAATCCTCCAACAAAAATGGAAGTCCTGAACGCCATAAAGCTACTGAAATGCGGGAAAGCAGCAGGACTGGGTGGTGCCCCGCCAGAAGCACTGAAAACAGAGGTAGAGACAACAGCGGACATGCTCACACCACTATTGCAGAAGGTGTGGAAGGAAGAGAAGTTACCTGGCGACTGGAAGCAAGATTACCCTGTCAAACTCCCGAAAAAGGGAGACCTCAGTGTTTTCAAGAACTGGCGCAGAATCATGCTCCACTCCTGTCCACCCCCGCAAAATATTAGGCCACATCATCCTGGAGAGGCTAAAGGATGCACTGGATTCAAAACTGCGATCAGAACAGGCAGGCTTCAGGAAGTACAAATCATGTGCAGACCAAAGTGCAACGCTTCGCATCATCATAAAACAGAGTATGAAATGGCAGTCAACTCTACACTTCAACTTTATCGACTTTGAGAAGGCCTTTGACAGCGTCGACCGAGAGGCAATTTGGAAACTGCTTCAATACTACGGAATACCACAAACCTTTATCAATCTCATTCAACAACTATATGAAGACGCCGCATGCCAAGTAATTCACAATGGGAAGCTCAGTGATGCCACTGAAGTGAAGACAGGAGTGAAACAAGGTTGCCTACTATCCCTCAAGATATTCCTGATTGTGGTCGACTGGACTGGACCATGCAACAAACAGAGGGGAGCTGTGAGAAGAGGGGGATACACCGGACTGCGGAAAAGAACCCAGAAGTCTCGTATTTCTCTGATGACTTGTGTCTGATGTCGCACAAACTAGAAGATCTACAGGTGAAAACTAACAAGTTGGCAGAAGAGGTAGGGCAGAGAAGACGGGACTTCAGGTGATTATAGAGAAGACAGAAGTGATGAAGATACTGCACCAACAACTCCAACAACAACAAACTCCAATCACCATCAACGGGAGAAACTTTAAGGAAGTAACCTCCGTCACCTATCTAGGAAGCACTGTTTCAGCTATAGGCGGCACAGGCACAGACGAGGATGTCAAAGTCAGAATCGGAAAGACAGCAAGACAGGC
>OX104134.1:39963760-40008372 GCA_944470555.2 Heterobilharzia americana
ACGCTAGGGGAGCATATTAGTATGTAAGAGCTCCCAAGCTCGGTAACAGACTGCTATTGGGCTCACTATATACAATTTTACTAAACTGGAATTACTAAGAACGTTATAGGACGAACTAGGTCCTGCAGGTGGAACTATGGCTCAGTGGTTTAGGGAGATGACTATCAGCCAGTAAGTCACGCGTTCGGAGCTGGCTCCTCTATCTAGATCTGAGTAGCCAGGCAGTATCACTAGCTCTCAAACAATGTGCGGCTTATTGCCTCCTGCACGAATGTACAAAAGGTTGCTGAGTGGGAAATCCTGTGGAGTTAACGAACGATTCGAGGTTCGTAGAAATGTGAAAAGCCTACTACGATGAATCAAACACTCTGATCATTTCGAACACACCCATTTACGTCTGATGGGTCTTTAATCATAATCGAATGGAAACCCATACTATAACTTTGGTGGATAGATTCCCCAGGTGCCTAAAAGTAACGCATGTTGATGGAATTACTTCTGAAATCATAAAGCACTAATACATCAAAAGTGGGATCATAAAGACAAAATTACACGGAATCTCCAGCAGAAGTGCATCGTTTTAAGTTGCTACGTTTCACAGCAATATGGAAAGCATGAATGGAAAGGAAAAAAGCGTTATCAAGGTTGACTAAAGTTCATGGGAGGAGGAAGAATTCGAAAACGAAGGTCAAGTGAGGATTTTCACACCTTAGAATACGTTAAAGAGTGAATACATCTGTACCATTTTCACTGATTTTAAACCACGTCACTAAGCACCTCCAACTATAGATTTATGTCATCTCAAAGACTCTAACCAATCAGTCTACACCTCACCACACAGGTCAAACGAATAATCAGAGTCTTCATGGATTGGTGCCACCTCATGATCTGGCCACCATGAGCCTTCTTCTAACCTGATCCTACATCAGCTAACATTGCATAGGGAGGCAAGTGATGGCTCGGCATGCGCAACATATGTCCAACATACCTCAGTCGATGAAGGGTCGTAACCTCATCGATTCCCTTGATTTCCTTCCCTACTGTCTGTCGCACAACATCGATATTGGCCACACAGGGATTCCACCATGTGTGAGTGATGCTGCAAAAATAGATATGGCTAAGAAACTCCTAATCTGTTCTGATCTACTTTTATTGGCTACGTAGCATCACCGTATAAGAGGAGAACAGACTGCGGTGCAGTATGCTGGATCTCTAATAAGTAGTTGGAGGTGAACTAGGTTGATAAATATCAAACGGGCTTTCTGTATCCGAGCTAAAATTTCGTCAGCAGTCAACCCGTTCGGGCTGTTGTGACTAACCAAATGGGTGAGGTGGTCGATGCACTCTACCACTTCACTCCTGATTCTTACACTGAGAGTAGCTATAGACCGATCCCGAAGCGTCATCTTACATTCCACAAGTACTTGGATTTCTGCTCAAGACGTTCAGATTGCATTTTGTCAGCGTCTTTATCTAATAAGAGAATATCATCTGTGTACTTCAAGTCAACTATGCGTCCTCCAAGAATTAGATCAATCCCTTTGAAGTCAGAGGTATCTAAGATTGTGTCCGTTAAGACATCTAAAACAAAAACAAAAACAGTGACAGTAGGCATCTCTGGCAGACACTACTAGTTGTCTTCATTTCACATGACAACTGTCCATAAGTCTTTACACCACCACGTGAGTTTGAGAAGAAGGCTTTGGTGGCATTATATACTTGCTGGTACTCCGCAGTCAGACAGTGTCACAACACCTCATGGTCGATAGTCAAATGTTGTCTACAGGTCTAGTAATATAGCGAGTGTCGGTAACCGGTAAGTATGCCTGTGTTCCAGAATCTGGCGAAGAGTGAGTGAAGATGTGATTGATACACAGTTGTCCAGGTCTAGAATGACGTTCTCTCGAGCCCTAGTTGGGCGCCCGATACACATGTACCATAGGACCTTGGACACAATATTGGTCAAAATGATTCCAACATGGTTACCACAAAATCTCTACTGTCATGATCAATGAAGCAGACTAGTACAACGAGACTACCTCTGATTCTCATACGCCGCTTAGTACCACCGTTAATTTGATCACAGATTTCCTAACTCCAGTCTTGAAAAATTTGGTAGCAAACTGTCAAGCCCTGATACCATACATCGTTTCAGATCTGAAGCAGCCATCTCAATTGTGAAGAGAGTTGGACGACCGACATCTACATTCATTTTAGGTTCAAGGTGGAGGCCGAGAAACTGAAGTGTTCTTTTTTTTAAGGTACGAAGACAACATACGCACTGAAATCAGTGGTTGTGCTTTTGAGGCCCCATCATAATCTAAACAAGTGCAATACACATATGGCTCTTTGGTTTTATATATCTCAGACGCGTCTAGTACTCAAGTAGTTGCTGATTAGAAACTACGCATCAACACTTGATAATGTCCTTACTGCAAAGGGTATTTTGTACTTATTTTACCACTCGAATATGTGACTGAATGTCAAACTCAACGGATTTCGAACGTATCGTACCCTGCTTATTCACTGTTTTCAAAGTCATGGACATCTCTTCCCCACACAGCTTCAATTTGTCGACCAACTTCTACAGAATGGAGGTCGAATCTAAACCACTCTGGGGGAATGCCAATTTTGACAAAATGACTTCCAAAACATACTGTTATAGCAACTACTGCTACGGCCACTTGTCGTATATATGAAGGATGTTCCATGAACTTACATAACATATTATTTGTGACTACTAAGGGCTGGTAACTTAGCTTTGGTGAGCTGATACATCTGACATAGCTAACACACAGCCAACACACTGCATAAAAACACTTTCTCATAACGCTTGAGTTACGTCGATTTTCATATAACACGCTTGTCAGGTATTCTACTCACTGTGATTTCTCCATACCTTGTATCTGCCATATTTACGCGTCTTAGGAACTCAGATAACCCGCTAAACGTGATTTCTTACTTGTTTTATTAGTTATGCAGCTGCTATCCCCTCACAGTGGAGATTAGACGATCAGCGAAACAAAACTAGCTTCCAGAGAGAATTTATACTTGAACTGTTTGCATGTTGTCTCGCAAGCTTAAACTATGTGGTTGACGAGAACCAATAGGCTTAGGCACATTCATGGGACATGCAAGATGATCATTCAAGACTGATTTCAATCAACAGGATAACTAGGTAAGAGACTACAGAAGCCTTAATATACGTACTTAGGTAATTATTTACGATTTAAAAAATCATTCATCTTTGGATTTGGAAACCACGGTTTTCCTGATAGATATTGGTGTGTTCGCTAGTAGATCAGCCAATATAAGCATATATCCAAACGCGGATTAATGAGTCACTATCATAAACTAGGACTTACTGCATACAGTTAAAGAAGTATCGGTAAAATCTCGATGTACTGAGACAATTACCGGGACGATTATCAGCAACCATGAAGAGCTCATGAGGAAATTGTCATGACAGAATGAAAATAAGTAGTTTCACAACATATGCCTCCTTGTTTTATCTTCAAGAAATGTAGGTGACGTAATAGCACAAATAATAAACAGATACACAGTAGACTAACATGCGCAAGCCCGTCAAGTTAGCAGTAACGGGCAATACAAAAATAGCGCTGTGCCAAAATATCCAAAATTTTCAAACTCCAAACTTCATATTGTAGAATTAGTGAAAGATGGTTCTTTGAATTCTACATTTGTCTTACTGGAGTATCTTTGAGGTTTTAAATAGTCATAACTATCTTCCTTGTTCCGAAAAACTCAAAAGGACAGAGATAACCGATTATTAATTAATCTAGTATTACTGCCCCTGCTTTGTAGATGACCGGAACCATCTCGATTACAATTTGTCGGTAACACAAGACGCTAGACATGCATCTAACCTCCCTCTGAAACTGTCAGGGATGGGCTATAACAGCTTCTAAATGAAGGGAGTCCCACAGTTTACAAACTCTAACTGCAAACGAGTTAGCATGGATCTTTTCACGTGCTTTCTCATGTTCCACTCTTAACGCGTGACCCCTGGAGTGACGTTTCTGATAAAAGATTAGTGAGACTCCGTTAGGATGGAGGGGGTGACGGAATGTGATACATCATGATCACGCCCACCTCTGATCCTCCGGTACTGTATTGGTCACAGTTTAAGAGGAAGTAAACGACATAAGTAAGGTTTGTACCGTAAGCCAATCATCCGTTTTTGCAATTTTTCTCTGGACCCAACCTAGGATGTCTGTGTCCCTCTCTAGGTATGGGAACATCACTAGAGGGTTTTTACAAGCTGAGGACCTGAAGTAACTACTAGATCTTGTTGCATGCGGGGGTGACTGCTATTTACTTGATCCAGGAGGTAGAAACTGGGATATTTTTGCGTTCTTCAACAACCATTATGCTAAATCCTTCGAGATGAAAGGGAGCGGGTTTTCTGTAGTCCAGTTCAAGGTTCTCTTAAGGTCTTCCCGAAGGGCCGAGATATCCGTTGGCAGCTGTTCCCTCCCCCCCACACACACATACACACATCTTCATATCAACGGTATACAGTGGTGCGTGAGAGTTGGGGGATCCTAGTGGGTCGTTGATAAAGGCGGGAAAAAGTAGTTGACCCTAGGCAGAAACCCGAGGCACGCCACTCAGCATTGGAAGCAGTTAGATAAAGTGGGCCAACTTTGACTTCAACTTAGTGTAAAGATAATCTCCAAGCTAAACTGGTAATTTTCTGTATGAACCCATAAGCTAGAGTTTCTTGTACAACATATGGTTTGCCCTGTCAAGGCCCCCAGAAAGATCAAGTTGACCAATGCTAATGGGTTATTCTGCGCTATCAACAAGTTGGTGTTACGTAACCTTCCAGGTAAGAAACCGCGTTGACGGTAGTTTGGGATTGAATTCTTAAGTAAATAGTGACGAAAAGAGTTGTTCATTGCCTCTTCCATGACCTTCGTAACTGGAGAGATCAAAGAGTTTGGTTTCTAGAGACAGTGAGTTTGTTTTCACCTCCATATACAGGGAATGGCTACATGTTTCCAACCGGAAGTTAACCTGCCTTCCAGAAACGAGCATCTAAATAGGTTTGCATACAGGGCACTTAAAGCATCGGCACACCCTTTGAGTGCTACTGTCAACTTCTGAAGACTTATTTGGACTCGCGTTCTCTAAGATTCCCTTGATTACACAAGGTTTCTACTGTATATAGTTCAACGCATCCGTAGAGCTTCAAAAAAAGGGCTATGGCTTGTCGATGCACGTAGTGAAGCAAATTGTATGCTTCTGAGGTATCTCCTAGAAAACTGAGATCGGTGTCCAGTTTCTCCGCAGCTATTAAACCCCAGTCTCTCTCCAAGGCGGTATGTGAACCACAGAGAGAGTGGGGCACTTTCTGTACATTAGGAATGAAGAAAAACATGAAGCGGCGTTTATCTAGACCAAATACTAGTTCGTTACTTTTCAACCACTCCTTGAGTGTTCCGAGGTCGTCCCGCGGTTCTTCCGATTCCGTTTAGCTCATTACCGCTCGCCATAACTTGACGACGTCAGCGTAAAGGAGAATCGGGAGCCGATATGCCGCAGGAGGTAATTCCCGAACAGTAGCAACAACATCAAATCCTGAATTGCCCCTCCTGATACCCCAGACGATGATGTTCTCCGAAAAGAATACACCGTAGTGGATTGCATGCAGAACTCCCTACCGCCTAAGTATCTCCGCAGTCACCGCAGCACCTGGCCGCAAGTACCAAAACTTTCCATTTTGTGTATCAGAATGGTTTGTGAGATAGTGTCAAAGGCTTCAGGGAAGTCCAGAAAAATCGAGTGGGCGGGGCCTCTAGGTCTTAACATCCCGTTCAGTAGTCGTGTGCTGTCAGGAGACTGAGAGTGCAGAACCTACCACTCCTGAAGCCGTGTTGAGCATCGGTTTGTGCCCGCTTTATGTCTGGGTGTTCCTTCATATGGTCCTCTATCACGCCCTCCATAATTTTTGACGTTACTGGTGAAAGTAACGGTTCGTCCCTGCCCGGCTACTCATTTGAAACAGGGAAGGGACAGCGCAGTTCCACTCTCGTGAGAGCCTCTGTTCATTTACGGAGTGCTGAGAACGGTTGCAGAGTGGGCCAAATGGGCCTCTCGCATATCGTTTCAACATGAATGGGCAAACGCCATCGCATCTCGGGGATTTTCTAGCACCTAACTTTGATAGCCTATGCTGGAGTGTCACGGTTCGTCTAGAGTTGGCGAAACTTCGCTGTGTTGTAAAAGGTTGAGGGCTATTCAGGCTGTGGATATGCATAATTGCTCCATGGAATGCTGGGCAATGTGTCACAGGTGATGTCCAACGTTTCAGTGAACCACTGCGAGATGAGATTTTCTTCTTTCGGAGCCTTGGTGACTCATGCTTCTCGACCTGTATATTTTCTCTTCGCCTCGAGTTGGTATAGGCTTTTGGGTTTACCTCAAGCTTCTGGACGAGGTTGGACTGCAGCGACCTCCTATCTCCCAGCTCCCTGATGTTGCACCGACTTCGTAGATCTGTAAATGCACCACGATCTGGTTCTGAGTAGAACTCCACCGACCACTGAAGCACTTACAAACACAACAGGGAGCATAAGAAATGCGGTCCCCAGCATGCATAAATATAATATCCACAGACCCGGGTGGCAACACAATTCTTGGTGATGAACCACGAGGGCCCTATAGCATCCAATCCAATCATATCATACAGGCAGACCAGCCTGTGCAACCCACCTCCTCGACTCCGTCGCCGAATGCAGGAGCCCTAAGCGAAACGTCGTGGAGGTCTAAACGTTTTAACAATAGACAATGCTGCCCGAAGAAATTAAGAATCTCAAGTCGCCTGATAGCATGTAGCTCCGCTGATCTCTCTCGAGTTGCTTCACTCCCATTCCCATGATTGACCCATTTCAATGATTTCAAGAATAAGTAAGCATCCATACGATCATTTAATCCAGGTGACTGTCTAAGTTCAGGCGTTTCTCACTCTACAAGTGTTACCTTTTCACGCAATTCAGATTGGTAGTACTGAAAACATTTGTTGTGGTGCAAGTAATCAAAGACTCGAAGCATCGTCGTTCAACAGTGGTGAATATTACACATGTGCAAAACTTCATTGACTCCACATTAAAGTATGCAGCATTGTCAAGGAGATACACTGGCTGTTAACTGACTTTTATTGGATAAATTGGTGCAAGGCAAAGTGCTAGAGAAATCTGTTGCATAGCATTATCATGGATGTGTTGCCGTTTGGTAAACTGACCTCTCGGGTTGGATTGTTTATCCAGATTTCCGCTGCATCTGTCACGGACCAGAAATCTGAGACCAGTTATTGTGCCTGGGGTTCTGTGTGCGGTGGCATTTAGGGTACTGGTAGGGGTGAGTTGGTTGTTGAGCTGATCAAGAAACAGGAAAATTTATATATTTGTATATTGTTTTCATTTCGATTAAATTGATACATCCATTTGTTATACTTTCTCACGTCCGACCACACTCTCAGGCTTATTCGTATTAAGCCGACTTCGAACACGATCCAACTCGTGCCATATTGGATAGACAACGCAGAAACATGGTTTCTGTATGCCGAGGCAGAGTTTCGAGAACAAGGCGTCTCAGATCCTCATTCTCGCTTTCTTGCTGTCATACGGTCACTCAAGCGAGAATTGAACAGGTATGTTACAGCACACATGTTTAATCCTGAAATAAGTGATCCTTATGCACCTCTCAAGGCCGTACCGTTAAAAAAGCGATCTCACAGATCGCCAGCGCCTGGACGAATTACTTCGTAACATCCAGCTAGGCAGCCACTCAGCTACTGAAGTCCTCGCACGCATACGAGAAGTAATCAGTGCACGAACATTCGACAATGGCCTTTCCGAGAACTATTTCCTTCGAAACTACCACAACCGGTGCAAACCGTGGTAATGACACTGTAGTCAGTCCCACCCGATGACCTGGCAGCCTCGGAGGATAAAATACTGGAGATTTCTAACAGACCCGTCTCCAACGTACATTCTGTCTTTGACAAACTAGTGAGCCAGGATTCAAAGGTGACCAAGCTGTGAAACTCTGTTAAACGGTTGCTACGATCTAGAAGTCCCAGTTCACGTAACACTTCACATAAACGCATCTTGACACTTCGCAGCAACCAGTGTGGTTGCTCCAAAACCAAACCTAACAGAGCGGAAAACCCGAAATGGTGATGGTTTCGTAATATTTACGGAAACGAAGCCGGAAAATATCGGAAAAAACGTGCAGTTTTAACAAGGACATAAACTCGGGAAACGGTCACGCCAGCAAGTGGTCACGGCAACCATAGCCGGCGGGAACAGCCGTTTGCCCTACTTCGTCAATATTAAAACGAAAGTTCGCTACCTCGTCGACACCTACGTAGAAGTGAGCGTTCTTTCCGCACTGACGAAGGGGCGTCATCATGACCCATCCTTCAATCTCCAAGCAGCCAACGGCAAGGCAATCGAGACGTCTGGGAGACAGTATGCTTACCTCAACTTAGGTTCACGCAAACCTATCCACTGGATCTTCCTCCTGGCTGACGTTTCTGTGCCCATCATTGGCATAGATTTGGTAAACTATTACGATCTACTCGTAGATGCTCGCCGTCGACGACTGATAGATAATAACACAAGGTTATCCATTGGCGGCACCACCTTTGTAGGTCCGAGTTTAGCCCTCGTTAGAACCAAACAGTCAGGCAACGCGTCCTGCCAGGCAGTCCTGGAGAAATATCCAGAGTCGCAACAACCGGAGAATACCTTTCGGTGCACAACCAGCAATGTTATGCATCACGAGACAACCAAAGGTCCAACTGTGGCATCCAAAGCACGCCGTCTAGCTACCGATACGCTCAAGACAGCGAAGGGTGAATTCGACCACATGCTCGAACAGGGCATTATCAAACCGTCAATCAGTCTTTGATCATCACTACTGCATATGGCTCCCAAAAAGGACAGCGACGGCTGGCGTCCAACCGGTGATTGCCGAAGGCTTGACGCCTAAAGACACCGGCGGATTGTCCAATTATCGAAATTCTTGACGATGTGCCTGGTAAGGCACAGTCACAACAACCATCGACGCAACCAAAAACACGATCAGGTCGAACGTCAGGCTCCCGGAGTACTAGAAGTCGTATTCGACTTAGTGGTGTGAAATAAGATGCGCCAACCATATTTTTTTAATTCAATATTTTTATTTCGGGGCACCATTTTTCTTATTTACCAGCAATGTGAAACCCCCCGTACATTGCACCTTTTTATATCAATTTTCTGTCACCATGTAGTGAAACTTTTCTTAAAAAAAGGTGGAAATAAGCGTAAACGTTTATTTTTCGATATGTTTATATATAAATAATTCCCATTTTTACGAAGCGTTTTCGTGGTATTAAAGACTTTTTTATATTCCAGGTGCAACAAGCACTGTACGGAACGTCAAAAGGAACTGAGGACCGCGATCGACGTCCAATTCGATTTATTGTATTTTATTATTTAACTGCCACGACACCTCCGAATAAGTTCAGACAACCAGGGGCCACTTCACACAGTGAGCCCATCGGAAGAGTTTTACCAGTGGAGAAACCACTGGGTTTCTGCTTCCGGCTGGTATCGTCTTAGGGTCCTCGTGAACCCACTGGGGGGGAGGGGGGAGTGATCTGTAGCGTTACACACTTCCCCAAAATCAATAGCCTAGGGTTTGACGACTTCGACATTGATGCTGACTTTGATAGTTTAACTGGACTCGCTAAGCTGAAGGCACCCGGTCAAGCATCCTCGCTATTTGGCACGCTGTCGTGTTACGTTGCACTGCTTGTATTCGACCCTCTAGTCAGTTAGTTGGAAAGCACCGGTATTTGGCATAACCATCCAAATATACTATTCCATCCGACTACGCTATCGTGTTCTTCCTTGGTCTCGTATTCGTGGGTATATAACAAGTTCGAATAATTGGTGATCGGTCATCGCGTCTGTCAAGTTCGCACCAGGACAAATCCTAAAGACACGATAACAGGGAGAAAAACTTGAAATACCGTTGCTCGTATCTTTGTGAAACCTACGGCTCTTGTTCTTGTGACGAATAAATAATTGTAAAAGTGTGAGGTCGCCAAAATAAGTTCTCCAAGTTCACCAGCCCAGCTAGCTCTGCACCGACATATTGTCTCTTTAATCCTGATATGGCAACACTCAACAGGCGATGCCGTGATCTTCCCTCTCCCACGACTATATAAGGCGTCGTAGCCATTAGAGCAAAATGCATGAGTTTTATTGAAATGTTTATAACTTCATTTAACTTTTGTACATAGGTTTTCTACACATGAGGTAATATCTACTCCAAAATCCTTTATTCTCTCTATTCCACAGTGCTGTCTTCGGTTTCAGTCAAGTTTCCACTACTTTCGTATGCACCTTAACCTTCTTCCTAATAAGCTTACCTTTAAACAATTGGTTTTGGCTGCTTCTTAAAGTAACTTTTTCAGTCATTTCAATGAACTCACCTTCGTGTATCATAGTTGACATACTTCTGCGTAGCTTTTTCGTGCCGCTCGCTGTCGTTATCCATTTTTCAGGTTCACCTAACCAGTCCCTCATCCATGTGGAATCCTAGTAATCTCATTTGCATCCTGCTATCAAAACTTTGTGACTAGCACACACAATCCAAGGTCACGGGTGCACTAAACCCTTACCTTCAAAAATACTGAAAGATCTAAACGATAGCCGAACAATTCCTATTTTCGAGCTGAGCTTGCTTCGGTATTATGAAAAATTATGTTGGTGTTTGTCTGTTTTACTTTTTGCTGCATGCGAAGCATTAACACTGTGACCTTAGACGCATCTCTCTTGTGTCGTGAATAACTGCGTCCAGTGTATAGCTTGACACTGTACGCAGCAGTAGGCTAACATTACCGAAATTATCAAACCAGCAAACTGGTTTGTTTTCATGTAACTTATGTCGTATGAAATAAATTATTGTTGCTGTTATTGGAGAGCCTTTATTTGTGCCATACTTTTCTCTTGGATTTTAGAAGGTCTTCAGTGCCTCAGTTCATCCAAGAAGTTCGCGTTTTGGGTGTTGCTGACACCAACGGGATGCTTTCGGAAACCACCACCTTAATTATGTCTCCTACTAGTTCACTTTACTGGTCAACGATGAGGAGCACTAATCTACTGGCCATGGAGCTATCAACAGACAGTGATTCATTCTCTTGCGGTATGCCTTGCTGTGACAAAGGCATAAGCGAGATCCCTCCCATGGCAATTTTTCGCTGACAACCGGATCGAACACTATCATAGCATGATAGCTGTTTCCAAGAGGGGCTTGAACCTGGACGTTTTCAACTGATAAATGATCACTCATCAGAAGATAATCCTGTTTGGACGGTTTTCCGTCCATTGGAAATCGTAGCTAATCTTCCCATACATGGGAACCATCTGGATGGCGTTTACCGGTTTAGGTCAAACTTCCAGCTCGGAGTCGTGCTGTCCTGTTCTAGGCCGAGTTGAGTTGTTGAAGCTCGCAGCTGGTAGAATCTGATCATACTGCATTATCGACACCGTTGACATTACTTAGAGCAATTCTGATGGTGTTCCACGCAGTAATTAGGAGATCTGCAGACTCCTCCAACCAGATACTCAGTGTATCCGACGGCGTTGGCATCAGACTGAGTCTGGGAGCTCTGTCAGTACATTGTCAGTGGTTTTTTTCACTTTCGACCAGACTGTACAGCTATATTGCAGTCACCCCTCTGTCCCCGTGTTCTCCATCTATCCCGAACAAAGGTACGTCACGCGTGTTCACTTCAGTATCGTTGATGTCAGGCGAAAACCATGTTTCCATCAGGATTATAATTTTCGGAACAAGTTATGAACTGAGGGATTAGGGCTTCAACATTTTACCTCGGAGTCCCCCCACGTTGTCTCAAAGACATTCGGAAGTGCTTTCGACAGCTTGAGATACCTCTGTATTAGCTAGTAGCCTGGGCTTGGATGTGGCGGAGGTGCTTACTGACCGAGCAATGAAAGCGGCCCGGTCGGAGTTTTCTCGGGCCGATTAATGCAGTCTATCTTGGATGAGGATCTTCCCTCTGACTCTCAGTGTGTTGGTGCAGGATGACGGCTACCTGAGCAAGGGAAGTAACTGCTGTTTGCTGTTGTCACAGTTTTCTGTCTTCTTCCGCAGCGACGAAAATTTCCTATTATGACGCTCCTGACTTTGTACCGCATCTCTTGCAGTGTAGTTATGGGATTTGAGGTTGATGTCCGCCGGTCCATATGAGACCATATTTGTCAAGTTCCGATTGCCACCACTGCAGCTCCACTCAGCTTCGTCCGTGCTGACAACCACTCGTGTTGTTGGACGCCATGAGTGTACTTATCTCCTGCGGTACTAGTTATCAGTCGGTGTACTCCACGGCTGGCCACGGTTGTGCGGCCTTGCGGATCCGGCGCTTCTCGAGATGCCTTTCTCGCCACTTGTGTTCCATCAGGCCTAGCCTGGACTCTGGGTGCTGGCTGACAACCAGCATGCGTAAAGTAATGGGTCTTTCGGCCTCCCTAGTGGAGACTGGAGTCACTCAAATCGATGAAGGCTTCTCTATGGGTGATTGGATGCCTCTTTGAGGTTGACATAGTTTTGTCACAATGGCGCCTAGAACTAGCACGACAAATAGGGGGTCCGCTGCTGCCCTTCATACACGCTCTCATACTTCAGAGGATTGTCGTCATACGCATGAACGTTAAATAGAATGACAGTTTGATCGGCCAACGAGGCTTAAGTTATCTGTCACTATGGGCCCTTTCTTCTCCCCTCTTACCCATTCATTTTGTTGTCCGTCGATGGCTGGCACTGGCGTATCTTCAGGGCTTAGGGTGGAAGCAGTTTCCCTTGGTGCTGGCAGTCTTTTGCTCGGTTTTTGACCACTCAAGTTTGAGACCTTCGATGGACCATTACTGATGGCCTTTGTACGGTGATTTTCCTTCAAAGTAGTGGTTTGGACGGGTGCTGGCTTTTTGGAAGCCACCAAGGGGAGCTTACCAGCCACTCCACGTAGGCCAGAAGCTAGAAGCGATCTCAGACTGTACTGTGGGTGAGTCTTCCAGAACTACGTGCAAAAATGGCGCGTCATAAAAGTGAAGTACTGTTCTGGTACCTCTTTGTCACATCGGCATAGCGCCCAGCTGTTGCTACTGTTGCATCCGAAGGCTGCATTAGTTTTCGTTGCAGCAGGAGCACATGCTTGAGTCTTCGTCATTTATGTGGAGTTTGGCCAAATGGTTTCGTCCTACTGTTCTACTTTTCCGCGTGGCAGTTTTCACCGGCGTGTCGGGATGAGTTCTAAGCGTGACAATGGGGTCCATGCTTCGTTGAATGAGGTCGAGGTGTCCACGGTGCTTTGAGGAGTTGGGGTTTGGACAACTTGAGGTGTTGTGAGTCTCGACCGTTCGGTTGACTTGACCTAGATGGTGGGTTTGCATTCTTTAAAGCTTTCCTCGCCACTTTTTGACATCTCTTAGCTTCAGCCGTGGTTGCAACTGAGAATGGCGTGGTCAATGACTACATTGAAGCCTTATTCGAGGTGTCTCGGAGGCTGGATTTTCTCATAGGCAGCACTCTGTTTCTATGCACGTTAATAAATAGATGAAAGTCCTAACAGAGCCAATAAAAAGAGCTTAATGATAAGTAAGAGAGGCAGGTAAACAGAAGATTATCGACCTTACCTTCGATTGTCTGTTGCTGCACTCCATCATATTCCGAAAACTGGCGACAGGTGGTGGGTGCAGGATTGAGTGAGATATATCTTGCTGCAGATGAGGCAACCTGAGCTAAAACAGTTAATCGAGACAGCTAGACCAACCATACAGTTGTCCGGTTGGAGTGAAATAGTGGTGACCAAGTAGGCAGTTGTACGGTTTACGGCAGAGTTGTTGTAGCATCGCCGGACGGGAAATTGTGGGCTCACAGTGGATAATCGCAGGCGTGGATTTTGTGGCGTGGCGTGGCGTGGCGACGAGAGGGAGAACGCGTGATGTGACAAACTGACAGCCTACGAACTTTCGCATCTGGGTTTTGACGTCTGGCTCTTGTTCGTTTATCTTCTGAAGCCGGAGCACTTTATTCCCCCCTTTTCTTGGTAACTTGTTTGCCGAATACACAGAGAAATTTCGCTTTTAATATCTGATATGCTTTTACGGTCCAATGTTAACTAACTGATTCCTTCGCTCTTGCTTCTGGGTCTTGAGTAACGGTTCAGTGTCCCTAGTGATTCCCATGCGAAAGGTCTACCCGCTCACCTGTTGTAGATTCGTTTGGCCTGACGGTGGTTAGATGTCGAATAAACGAGCAGGAGTTTTGCCATTTGTCTCACAAATGTGGTGTAGATGGGTTCCTTGAGTATTGTGCCTCCAGAGTTTTGCTTGAACTGGCTGCGAAAAAAGCATAGGAAGGATGCAAAGATGTCAGGCCAAATCAAGCAAGGGGAGGTACAAAAAGACAGGGTGAAGAGGAACGGAGTGATGAGGGAAGAAAAGCCTTTATAGATTTAGAAGGAACCTCAATAAATGGGGTTGGGTCACAGAGTCAGAGAGAGTTGGAGGGAGGGGAAAGAGCAGGTGGGATTATTGGACGTATTGCGGGAATACGAATGGTAGTGTTATTGTTGGCAGTATGATCACTGAGGGACACATCTAACGGGGAAGTATGAGACTAATCAAAGTTCTGGACGACAGTGGCGGTACTAGGGATCCTGTATAGGGTTTACTGTGATGGGCTTTGCGAATAAGTTGGCCACATAAACCTAGTTCGTACCCCAGCTGCATGAGTGTAAGCCATGCGTTGCTAAGTTGCTGCCCAAAATCCTCTTGAAGCTGTGGAGTAATGAAGGGGTGGAAATCTTGGCAGACAATGTGTTCCAGTGGTTGCGAATTCGCAGAGAGAAAATGTGTGAATGCGCGTGGGTCTTCTCTCATTGATAAGTGATTCTCTGCGGGTTGCCACGAGGATCCCCACAGCAGCCATTAGGTGGGTTTGCACCGTCCAGATTGCCTGACCACTCAGTATTTTTGTAAGCCGTAAGCAAGCCGTTGTGTAACCTATAGTGGGTAGTCCATAGGATTTTTACTGCATTCCCATAACATCCCCTGTTACCCGCCTCCGGACCTTCTCCAGGAGGTTCACATCTCTTTTCAGGTGTGTCGGTGCGGTGGTATTGTGGACCCCTAGGTGTGTCTGTAACCGGGTTCCGTGCTCCCACAGGAGGACATCTATTTTTCTGCGCGTGAGGTGCAGTTCTGTGTAGGCCATGGAGGCATATCCTGAATGATGGTATTGATCCTAGCACTTTTTCCACCGTTGCTTGAGAAAGTTTCGTGCCACAAAGATAGTGGGATACTTTCGGCCGGCACGGGGTTAGAAGAAACATAGAATTTACCCGGGCCAACCGCTAATCCTTTATTATTGACCCACTCTGCAGGCAGTCAGGAGTTAGCGGCTGAACTACCTCTGGCTCTTTGTTGATTTCGCTTCTACCAGCGACTCGCTGAACAGCATCTACGGTGTTTGATCACCGATCTCTGATTGCGCCCATGGTCAGCAAGACTGCGATCACAGTAAGTTTCTGAGATGCCCCTATTCTCACCGCATACGGCTTTTACAGGTACGTCATTTTCCCAAGTGCTAACCACGAATTCGTAGTGGTTTTCGGGGAAGACTTGCTCCTATATGTTTACACTTAAGCCGTCATGGATCATCCAAAATAAAACGATCGTGGGTTCGTCGCTTGCACCATAGAACTTACGTTTGTTGACCGTTCATCTAGGGGGAAGAGTTCATTGTTTAAAGGTTTATCTGTTAAGCAATGAAAGCATTCGTGACAACCATGGGCGCTATATGAAATGTTATCGGTCCATCATCTGTGCAGGAATCAGAGGCCAAGCGGTTTTCAGATTCGTATCTTGCCCCGATACACCTGATTCCGAACACCGGTTTATTCCGGCAAGGTCAGAAGAAGTTATAAGTTATGTTACAACCACCAAGTCGGAAAGAAGCACCTCGTGTGGTATGCATTCCGGCCAGATAGATCGTCAGCTTTTTTGCTTGAACTGAAGGTTCCTAAACACGGAGCTTCGAATAACATTCCAGTCTGCATCTTCAACGGTGTATAACGACACAATCTTCTAAAACATTTCATGATAAAATAAACTAAAAAGTACCGTTAGATATCAAAGATTGCAGCTTTCGAAGTAAATGATAAGGATTGGCAGTTTGCAGTTTGTATCTGTCTATAGTGTCGCCAAAATGCAATAGTGGGTTGCACTGTATCACGTAAGTGGTAAGTGAACGCTGGGGAAGAACGTAGCAG
Organism: Heterobilharzia americana; assembly: GCA_944470555.2. Taxonomy (NCBI): domain Eukaryota; kingdom Metazoa; phylum Platyhelminthes; class Trematoda; order Strigeidida; family Schistosomatidae; genus Heterobilharzia; species Heterobilharzia americana. The sequence goes on from OX104134.1 coordinate 39,980,130, forward strand.
TGACGGCGTCATAATCTCAGATTCTGCTTCGAGGAGTCTTAGGACGCAACCAAGGGCGTTCGCTTCACGCTTGCTGACTTAGAATATCACTGGAGACGAAAGTAGTCAACTTTGAATCTGCGAAGTCAAGCTTGAACTACGGGGTCACCATCCGTTCGTGCCAAGCATCATAGTATTTTCTGCATTTTCGGTGGCTTATCGACGCTCACCGAGATCCAGTCACAAAATCAGGACCGGATTGATGTCCGAAGGCCATGAGCTTACCCTCTATTCTGGATGGAGTTTACTCTACCCCCCTGGCCAAAGCCGAACAGTGAAGTCAGTCTTTGTAATATAAGCCACATTACCCCAAAGATAACAGGCACTTTCAAGCCAACAACTGCCAGGTTAAACGGATCACTGAACATCCTGTGCAAAGCGAAACAGTGATAATTCAGTAGCTGCAAAATTTCCGTCTGAACCCACAACTGGTGATTACGAAGATGATACCTGAGTATTTGCTAAATCAATTTCATCGCTCCCTGAGAAGCCCAACAGCAGGTACAACCGGCCACGATACTACATCTAACACAGAATTTACCCATAATGACTATGCAGCAAGTAATCTCAAAACCACTGGAAAAAATTATTAACATTCATTTATGAATATACAGACATACACCATTTTTGCGGGTATGAATAGGTTTCTATATAAATTACATATCTTCATGGAAGGCAATCGTAATCCATACCTATTGTCACTAGAAGATATAAGTGTTGCATGTTCATATGATGGAACATCTCAGCGGAATAAGTATGCAAAAACTTACAAGTTGAACAGGTGGAAGCATTGTCTTCGCATTAACAAAAAAACCAGGTTTGTATCTCAACACCACACGTATTGCCTGGAGAAAAATAAAGCTTGAAGCTAACACTCCCATTGTAACAGCTTGCACTTCTTGCCTGAGACAGTAATGAAACACTTGTGAGGAAATGTATGCACAAGCTGTTTACTTAATGTACTCCGTTGATGATTCCGGGACTGTGTAATTCGTGCATGTTAATATCATTCAACGACAAAAACTCATAATCTTGACGAATATTACGACCGTGAGCCAAATATCCTCTCTTTTCTAACTCTGGCATCCAGAAGCAATAAATTTGTTTGAATGCGCCAAGTGGACTTGCGGGACATCTTGCCCGCCGTTTACACTGGTCGTGACAGCCTTGTGGTTGGTAAGTGTTGGACTTTGCTGGTCACTTTTATGATGAGTAAATCTTAGATTTTGACAATTATGAAGTTGTAGTTCAGTGAATATTTTTTATTTCTGCCTGTTGTAGTTAGGTATTTTGAACGCAATAGAACTGGTTACCCTCCACGACCGGTAGTTTCAGCCATGGTCTGTCCCTTAAATAATTAATTCTCGAAGATGACCAGGCCAGCGTTTGGACTTTAGTTCCTTTTTTAAAGCGAGAAAAAACATCTGAAGCAGCATCAAACTCCGCAACAAAATTTATAACAACTTTTGGAATTGATGGCACCCTCGGCAGGCCTGATGATCCAGCTTGTCTCCTGACACGTGTTAAAAGTGATTTGAAGTAGCCACCTAGAACCAATCGGCATCATGCCTCTTTTGCACCTGCCAGGCTAGCATCCATACCAAGCAATGGTGATAAAATGAAGGCATCCTGATCCTTGATTCTGGTGAATATATGTTAGCGGAGTGTCACATGACCACGAATTACCTGAGTAACCCAATCTCTCTTTCTCACTCATCATCATCTCATCTTATATGCCTAAGATCGGAACTGAATCGATCAATACGATCAGTTCTACCGTTTCGTCGGTTAACTATCTCATAGCGGTTCCTTGTAACGTCAGCAGGAATCGTTTGCCCGATGCCACACAACTAATCTGTAGCCAGTATTCTGTGCCTCCTAGCAACATTAGCAAGCTGATCTTCCAAGAAGGTGATATATTGTTATCATCATAATTTATTATTATCCATACAGTGTGTCTTGGCGTTTCAATGAACCCGGAGATACATGTCTTCTGAAAAATAGGTTGAACCTGCGGCGGCACTTAGCTCAACATATATGATCCTTGAGATTAAGGCACTTGAGTAATTCAGCCAGCGTTACTTTTTTCGAGCGAGAAATTGCCGAGTTACTCCCTCTTCTTTTCGAGTGATGATTTTACATATTCATTAGGCATGACTACCATTTCTGCCGGATAACCTAAAAGCAAACAGAAAATCTAAATTTAGATTAAGGTGCACCATTTGTATATGGTGTGAAGTTTTATTTCTTTCAGACTGGGGGTTTCCACTGCCTGGAATGAAAAGATCACAAAAAAATATTTTTGTAGAAGAAAACATTACCGGAGATTTTCCACCACTAATTGTTAAAACCGTGTCTGTAAAAATGATGTGCACCTGTAATTCAAGAATAAATTATTATCATTATTATCCCCGGTCATTTATGACGTTTCGTATACTGGGCCCTCTTAATGTATTATGAGACACCCACCACACTTACGCTGGCCTTTCATACTAAGCGTTGCGGAAACTACAAAACGTTATGACACTTTCTGCCCCACATGAAACGGTAAACAAAAACAAGTTCTACACTACACGACCGCATGAAATTTATATTCTTGAATATGCACCGCTGAAAATGCACAATGAAGGACGTAGCAGAGAAAGTTAGGCAGAGAGAAACACGAACGAACGCAGGAAACATACTCCTTGTCGAAATTCATGCTTCTTTCTCCGCCTGGTGCAATTATTATGTCATTTCTCGCCTTAAATAAGCAACTCAAGTCCAAACGCTGGCCTGGTCATCTTCGAGAATTAATTATTTAAGGGACAGACCATGGCTGAAACTACCGGTCGTGGAGGGTAACCAGTTCTATTGCGTTCAAAATACCTAACTACAACAGGCAGAAATAAAAAATATTCACTGAACTACAACTTCATAATTGTCAAAATCTAAGATTTACTCATCATAAAAGTGACCAGCAAAGTCCAACACTTACCAACCACAAGGCTGTCACGACCAGTGTAAACGGCGGGCAAGATGTCCCGCAAGTCCACTTGGCGCATTCAAACAAATTTATTGCTTCTGGATGCCAGAGTTAGAAAAGAGAGGATATTTGGCTCACGGTCGTAATATTCGTCAAGATTATGAGTTTTTGTCGTTGAATGATATTAACATGCACGAATTACACAGTCCCGGAATCATCAACGGAGTACATTAAGTAAACAGCTTGTGCATACATTTCCTCACAAGTGTTTCATTACTGTCTCAGGCAAGAAGTGCAAGCTGTTACAATGGGAGTGTTAGCTTCAAGCTTTATTTTTCTCCAGGCAATACGTGTGGTGTTGAGATACAAACCTGGTTTTTTTGTTAATGCGAAGACAATGCTTCCACCTGTTCAACTTGTAAGTTTTTGCATACTTATTCCGCTGAGATGTTCCATCATACGAACATGCAACACTTATATCTTCTAGTGACAATAGGTATGGATTACGATTGCCTTCCATGAAGATATGTAATTTATATAGAAACCTATTCATACCCGCAAAAATGGTGTATGTCTGTATATTCATGTGTGAATGTTTCTATTGTTTTCTTAGGTAGCATTACTTTTCTTCACTGGTCATGATTTCCACCATATATGCTCATAGTGACGCTCCACGTATATAGGAATTTTATGGAGAGGAACGTCATGTCCCATCTTCTCTGTCAAACATTCTGAGGTACAGACTGAAATAATCTAGATTGAAAGCAATACAACGTATCATCAGTAATGGTCTGGTGAACTGTGACCTTAAGCAAATTGAGGTCGTCAGCGACCACTTTGCGGCTTCCGTAAGAAATGGGGGCAATCCATTTTTGTTACTATGATCAACGGTACCTTCCTCTAGGATTGAAAACATGGGGTTTGCAGTATAAATATTTCTGCTCTGACTGAAACTCCTAAACTTTGTTTTCCTGATGGATACCTGCTGTTGTCCTTAAAAACGGGAGTAAGGATGTACCCCTGTTGCATCTGAAGCTATTTTCCGTGTACCTCAGTAGTTTATGCTACCCTTCCATCAGAAAAACTGCCTGTATTATTCCCGTTCATAAATGCGGACTGACTGCGCATCTAGATAATTACCGTCCAACTGGGCTCACGTCGGTGGTTTCCGGAGTGATGGAGAAAGATTTTTAACAAATAGTACCGTGAATTACCTGTTCGGCGACAACTTATTATCTCTTCGTAGCATGGGTCCCCAAAATCAAGATCCTGTGACGCCTGCATGTTAGATTATCTCGAATATACCACACGAAGGCGTGATCAAGGCTTTATTGCTACCGGACTGTTTTTTGACTCCGAGAAGGTATTTGACAAGTACTCCACCAGCGACTGCTCGTGATGCTTAGGTCGTTTGGCGTGGAAAACCCCTCACGTGAAAGTTTTAAAGTAGTTAGATCAAACGACTGCCTTTCGAACCCTCAGCCAATTACAAATGGTAAGATGCAAGGAAGTGTTACTGGTCCACCTCTCTTTCTCATGTTTATTAATAACATATGTAAAGCGGTTAGACATGCGAAACCGTATCTTTATGCAGACGACTTTAAGATTTTTTGCAGCTTCTAGTACGGTGCAATTAGTGGTCTGTAAGCAGCCCACGCAGATCTAAATAATCGACTTACGTGGAGTCAGAAATGGCAACTTGAGTTCAATTATGAAAATGTAGCATTCTACACCTCGGAAAGTATTATCATAGCAGCGCGCTACGCCTGGGGGACCACCCAGACACCCAATGAAGTATGCCATCTGGGCGTCGAATATTCTGGTAATCTTAACTTCTTTGAGGATGTCCCAGCTATTGTCTGTAAAGCCAGAAGATTATCAGGTTACCTTCTGAAGAGCTTCCACACAAAAGCGGCCGAACTTGCTCTTTTTAAGGTTTGTGTTATTGAAATGCAGCACATTCGTTTTCCTATCACGAACAAACCGACAAATCACTGCTTGAATAAGTCCAAAAGAGTTTCATAAGATGATTAGTGAGTGGTGCCAGTAGTTTAGATTACATAGATAGGTGAACCACGCTGTCTAGTGGACCGTTGAGGAGATGACGTCTAGGAGACGACTCAATTCTCTTGTGCGAAACTTTGCATGATCTGTCATACTGTTTCTCTCCATCCTTTTGGAGACTGGCACCACCATATGACCCCAAGAATCATACGCTGACACTGGCAATAGACAGATGCAACAAACGGATAAGATGGAAATTCGTCACCGCATATTACAGCTTAATCTGGAGTAAGCTCCTCGTAACCATGAGTAGCAGTACCCCCGCGTCCCAGTTTCAGCGCCCTGTTATCTGGCATCTGGATTCAGATGACATCCACTGTCTGTTTGTAGATAGATGTCTTACAACAGAAACACTCATTGGTGGCTTCCCGGCACCCTAGTGTCCCCAACATAGTGAAACTGACTGTAAGTTAAGGGCAAATATAGGTGGAATCCCTGTTGAAGCACTATTTTGTGAATTAGACAGCTCTTGATTTGGAACAGGGAGAACTCTGTTTACCTGGCAGTTTCCCCTCTGTTGCATAACCCGTATGATCGTAGTAAGGTAGCCTATATATGGTGAACAGTATGCTTGCCTGACTCCAAAAGACGTTCAAGCCCACTTAGTTGTATAACTGGAAACTGTCTGGCCTCAGAATTCCTCACAAACAGCTCTACATCAAATTGTCTTATTTTCTGCTCACCAAGACCCCCGTTAACTCATCTCTTCATGCTGAAACTTATTTCGGATTCAGAGGCGCATGCATGGTGTTTTTTTATCCTTCGTTTCCTAAACTGTCTCCCGGACATGTTTAATGATATGCTCCACCGCTCAGACAAATACTTTCAGCGCTGTACTTTGTGTTTATCGGGCATTGAAAGTCACTGAGTAGTATTTCACCGTAGTTTATTACTGATAAGACAGATAATATCTGCGCAACAACTCTCATATCGTTACCTGTGTTCTTTTTCTTTGATTGTTCCTTTTCCGTTCATGTTTTGTTACTTATCGATTTAAGTAAACGATAAATTGTTCCATACCCGCATTTCGTTTTCTTTCTGATGAACATATTCACAATGCAACCTCTGCATAGCGTTTATTTTGACAGTTCAACTTAAGTTTGTGGCTTCAGCTGCAATTGTATCTGGAAACGTTGGCATCATATGCCATTTGTATTCAAACTTACAGGTTCTCCGACTAACGACGGCCACTCACCCCATAATGAAGAAAAACGAAACTGGCCTCATATAAGGCGCCGGCCTTAGAGACGTATTGAACAGTTTAATGATGAAACCCCACACACCGTGAGCAGTAAAATGAGTGGAGTAAAATGGGCTGAGTCACAACTTTAGCCTAATTCAATCAAGTGAATTTGTTTGACATTATGGACCTAAACAATCACTACATGTTGCTTGACACTGTGGTACTGATCACAAGCCTAATCCTCGTTCCAGGCCAGGGTTTAGGCCCGGTTTTTCATGCTCTCCGCAAACAGCTAAATCTTCTTGAACGCCTGTATTTTTTCAGTCCCATTTATGCTCAGCATTTGATATTCTGTCCACTTTAATTTTTTATGCAACTCGTTGAGTGGTGCTGAGGCTTGATATTGTTACTCGGCTAAAGCAGATACTGAGTGACTGTCTGTATTACTACTCACTTTTGTCCTATAGCGAAAGGGTTCTTAACTGATAGTTCGGACCAGCAACGTGCGAATAATCGCATCCTCTGACAGACTGTATGGCATGGCAATTTATCCTTTTCGAAATTTCAGCCTCACCGGGAACTAAAATATTCAGATGTTGCCCAAAAAAATGGCACGTGTTCGTATGATCTATTATTCGGAACATATGTTGTCATATTTTTGCCCATGTGTGCCCGAATCCCAGATGGAATTATATTCCATGCTGTCATTTGTCACATAAATGCCTTCCCGACTTGTTTTCCCTTGGGGTGAATGGATAGGTGCGGTACTGAAGATCGTGGCGGATTCCGGTAGCTAAAAGCACCAAACTGTCTATTAGAAATCACAAAAAATTTAATTTGATGTCACAACTTCGCTCAAAGTTGCCGCGAAAACGGTGGTAGAAATGATGTGAGAAGCTACGTTTAAAGCCTGAAAATTTAAAAGCTAAACAAACTAACTTTGTTGCGAGTACTTAGATTCAAGTATCACAACCAGACTTCAGCGTGGAACATGCGAAGTTCTGAATGTAGAACGGAATGGGGTATCATATATGGTGATAAGTGATGGTGGTGAGAGTACGGAACGGCTAAGCGGTAGGAAGGGTCGCAGGCCAACAGTGGGCGAAAAACAAAATAGTAATATGGCTGGAGCCTCAATAAGTACTGCGGAACTTCCCATTAGGGTTGGTGCGTTATAAATTACCCGGAATGATTGAATTTCTCATTTCCTGAATACGGCTGCTACTGGCCAACTTCCAGAATGGTTATCCATGTGCGCTACTAACCCTTTCGCTTTGGTTGAGCGCCGTATCTTAAAACGTATGTCTTTCTTGTCTCCAGGCCTCAGAGGCCTACAGTAAGGACAGTCTTTTGGTTTTGCGCTAAACTCACTCAGATTAAAACAGTATCTAGACCGTCGTAACGGAACTGGAAACCAGATGTGCAACCTGCGTGTTTATAACCACATAAGTGAGAGCTAATCGTCTCAGTGGCGACCTCGCAAGCTTACACCGCTCAATCTCCTTGGGTGCCCGTACTTATAGCAGCTGATGACGAAGTATTGCCGTGGATCCGGGGCACTGTGACAGCTCTTAAACTGTGTGACCATTTCCCGCGTCTACGTATACTAGAAAGGTACCATCACCAAAACACATACTCTCTGCAGCCCCTAAATCGTATCAGCGATTTAAGCAATCGTAGTAGCGACAAATGGGTATTACACCATCAAATACTAGGCTGACGTCCATGGTCACTGGGACTGTGACATCGTTGTTCACCGGCCCTGGAGTTGTAGTAAAGGAACAAGAAGGATTCATGTGCCTGTAAGCAAAACACGCCACATTTCCACGACTTTCACAACCTTCGTTTACAATAAAGGGAGTAATTTGCAATTTTGACCTGTGACTAACTGTTTTCAACAGAAGCAATTGGTTGACGGCCAGCCATAAAAGTAGTGAAGTCGGCTGTTGGCTATTCTATCAGCGTTTTCTGACTACAACTAAGCGGAAATATCTTAAGCATGTGACACCCTAGGGCAACAATACTTGAGTGTGAAACCTGAATAAAAAACACGGCAAGGCACAAGACCAAGAAATAAACACGATTTTTAGTTAAACGTTAACGCCACCATGTAGCATCAAAAAACGTCCTACAACTACGGCAGGCACAGATATCCCCGTAGAAGTATAAAATAAACACAAATCCAGTGACAGAGAAACACGCAGAACCCAAGTGCGTCAGGTCTCCGGGAGGTCAAGGAGTAATAAATAACAGCTACCTAAAAAGTAGAATGAGAAAGTTCAGACTGACCGGTCACCGAAACTGCTCATTATCTTGAATCTCCGAAAGTCGGCAATACATGTTCAAACACAAGTGACAGTATTGCGAGTGAGTTTTTCGGTGAAAAATCACTCAACGAAATGCATTTACACCGGTAATATTTCCAGCAAGGTTGCTACTCACGATCACAAAAATAGTTGGAATTTTTCAGTGGTATTTATCCATTGAGTGTAAACGTCTCCGCAAAATACTTACTGATTGCACGTTAATCCACTCCACAGTGCACAAACTTATCACTGACACCAGTGACAGTAGTTTTATCATTGCCTTCCTCTAAAATGGGGACGTCTTTGGAGTAGGTTCGGAGATTCCATCCAACACAGAAAACGATTAGTGCCAACGTGCATTTTGCTATCCTTCCAAGCGGCAGTATTGTATTTTTAGGGAAGGACGCATTTAAGACATCTACAGGTAAGCACCTTCACATTTTCTAAACATTATGCTCAAAAGATTATCGGAACCCTTGCACTGCGATAAACGCTAGAATCTCAACATTTTACAGAAAATGGTTTGGGATCAAACCGGAAAACCAACACTTCAACCAGCTTTGGATAACAAGTAACACAAAATAAACAACAAGAACCCAGCAACGATAACAACCCTGCCTAGAGAACAAAATATAACCAAGGCCATCCACCTTAGCTACAAATATTCTCCACTGTTTCAACATAAAGTCAGCCGGCGGGCATTTAAATGATTGGTTCCGGGTCCAGACATTTGAATAGAAACCAGTGGCTGACTGTTTCCCGCCATTTGGGACGGTGAATACTTTTTAAGTGTCCTGAGAGTTCTTACATGATCCAAACTGCAAGCATGCAGAATTCAAACGCTGGGGTAAGGAGTCACCCAGATGGCTGTCTTCTTACATCGAAGTTATCATTCGGGTTCGATAGCCGTTCCTTTTCGCCAAGGGCTTTGCTTTGTGGCTAAGAGGGACTATCAAATTTAGAGATGGTTTCACCAAGGCAACTAATGTTAAGAGAGAATCTAGGACAGCTTGCGATATGGGTGAAAATGATTTCCAAAATCTTACCAACAAAAGTTTCTCAGTTTTCTTCCTGCGGCACGGCCGTTGAATTCCACGGAACGGCGTTCGAAAGTCCTGTTTTGTAATCTCCTATTCACCTCCAGGAAGATTTGTGCAGTGCGGTGGTTCAAATCGGCCACTGTACTTTGTTTACAAACTCTATGTATAGCGGAGTTATGGATGGGCACTTAACCTACGGTGGCAGCAAGGAGGAAAATCACTTTACCCTCAGCTGGTCTCAATCCACTTGAGATGCATAGACCTATAAAATGGACAGATTACACTGGTTTGATATTTTCACCATGGATAATCTTAGTCTTTTTCACTGTCAGAAAGCTGGCAGAGTGATCTTATGATTCTGCTAGAAGCTTCCGCTCTCTGGAGAGTTCCGTCGGCAGACTGTATGCTGAAGCCTATGGATGTGAAACAGTTGGTCACAAAAAGATGTTTCCCTGGAGAACCATAAAAACACCAGGTGGGAACATAAATACCATAATAAATGTCAGAATCAATGGCAGACCTATAAACGAGAAGAAAGGGATGGATTTTACCGGCGTTACCCATTACAAACTTTGTGTGCAAATTATAGACAACAGTGCATCTACACGTGGTCCCCTTGAAATCAATAGCCTAGAGCTCGACGAGACTCAGCACTGATGCTGACCTTCATAATTTTACGGGACTCGTTAAGCTGAAGGCACACATCGAAGCATCCGTGTTATTCAGCACGTTGTGGTACATTGCATTGCTCGTAATCGGTGCACTAGCCAGTTAGTTGGAACTCATCAGTATTTTGGCACGACCTCTTGCATACACTATTCCCATCTGACCACGTTATTGTGCTCCTCCTTGCTTTCGCATTCGTTGGTACGCTATAGTCACGGATAGTTGGCCTCCGCGTTCTCTGGGTTCACACAAGAACTATCTTCGGCTTCGGATTAGCTTCCACTACTTTCATGTCCACCTTCATCTTCTTCCCCATGAGCTTATCTATAAACAGTAGGTTTTGGATACCTCTTCAAGTAACTTTTGTAGTCAGTACAATGAACTATCCCACATGTATCACGGTCGATATACTTCTGCATAGAATTTCTGTGCTCCTGTTCCGAATTTCCTCTGCTGCTCTCTTTTTTTATTCATTTTTCAGGTTTACCCAACCAGTCCTTCATCCATATGGAATCCTAGTAGTCTAGTTTGTCAGCATGCACTGCGCCATCCAGACCTTAGGAGGAACGTATAAAGCCCAAGGCCACAGCTGTATTACCCTCCCCACCTTCAAGAATATTGGAAGATTCAAACAATAGCCGAATGTTTCCTGTTTTCGAACTGAGCTTGCCTCAGTATGATGAACAGTTATGCTGGTATTCATCTGTTCGATTCTTTGCTGTCTGCAAAGCACTAACGTTCTTACCGTAGACGCATATTTTATGTACCGGAAAGTGCGGTGTCTATTGTGTAGCCTCTGCTGTACATAACAGTCAGTTCTTATCACCAAAATGATTAAACTTGCTGACTGGTTTGTTTGCATGTGACTTACGTTGTATGAAATATATTATTATTATCCCTTAGATACGTTTGAATTCGTTGTGGTAAATGAACTGGGGAACATTTACGGATGAATGATCAGTCGACATCTGGTTCACAAGTTGGATGGAATGAAACGATGAATTTGAACACTTAGATTTTCTGATCGCAACTCTGGATTCAATAAAATTGGGCCCAAAACGCGTGGAAAACTAGATCACACTGATGAAATCTTGAACCGAAGTTTTAATAGTCCGACGACCCAAAAGCAGTGTGTGAGAATGTCGTTCAGAAGTGTGAAGATATGTTGTGGTACAATCTAGCGGAGAAAAGAAGAAAAGCATTCACTGATCGTCCTCCAGAATAACAGCTATCCACGAGATTTCATCGAAGGGTTTATAAGAACTCTGATCAAGCCCAGAGGGAATGATACCGTTGGTCTTGGACACTGAGTAAAAAGTTGACATTAAATATAGCATTCAGTTGTACGTGCCAACAAGCTGGAATTATTTCATGCGAAACGTGCTGCGGCGTACAGTAGTATAATCCATATCTGACGTCGCTGAAGGATGTTTTTCAAATCTGTTGTCAACTGGGGATTGTAGCCTGAAGACCAAGCAATCAGTTTTCTTACCTTACATGAAGAACGCCTTCGAGACTGCAACCGGTTCACTGGAGCCTTTTGGAAAATCCGTGTATCCGTGTGTCCTAGAAAATCTCTTCATACCACGCCGTGGAGCCTTACAGATATAATGACAAAGGAAGTTAGGCCAGACGTTTTCTATATACAAAAATACACACTTTGGGACATACGCCACATTAAATGGTATGGGAGACTTCCTCATATCGGCCTGCATGAAGATCAACTAGCGGTGAAGTGCCATGATGTCCTCTCTCATGTCCATGAATACACGGAACTGTTAACACGATCGTGACTGGGAAATGTAGAGACATTGGAAAAGGGAAATGTGAAGTATGCCGGAGACGTTTAAGAGGGGTGGCATTTGGTGTGTCAGCTATCAACATACATAGTTATAGTGACCTTACTCAGTAACTAACAGGATAAGTAAAAACAGCGATAATGTTGGTGCACACGCCAGGCAGGAGGCCATTTAAAATGAGTATTGAGACGACGACGAGACATTAGTAGAAACGACCTACCATGCACAAAGCTATTTGGACAGACTATTGAGTCGTGCGTGGAGAAAATCTCATAGGCCACTTAATTTTGAAGTTCGTACCGATGATATTTTCTAGAACGACCGTACAACGTCAGGGTGCGGTCATTTAGCTCAGAGAATACAGTGTCACTAAAAAGAAGAAATCGGCTTGTATGAAATACTCGTGCATCGATCGTGCGTTTACTCATACTACTGGGTGCTTGCACACCGAAAAATACAATCGTTTTCTGACAAGACATTTTGCAGAAAAAGTAAAGAGGATACACCAGGTGGAACCGGGATGACCTATGGATCACACTGTCATATTTTTAACATCCGCTTACGGCCGCAGAATATATGGTTTCCTGAAAAATAGGGATACACGCCCGCTGTCGTGCATAAGGGATTTTGTCGACAGGTGCCAATTAGTTGGACTTGCCCTTGCTTTTTGATGGAGTTTGCCCTTTGTATTTACTTTAACAATGTGGTAGGTTAAAGGGTTGAAGGTTGCAGGTTTCCGCAGACCTCAGCAATGGAATTTGATGCACACACTGAATAAATATTGAGAATTGGATATTTTTCAATACCTGGATACCTGCATATTCTGGCTGTATGGATGATAGGTTGATCGAGTAAGCCCTGCCGACTGATAAGATGTAAGTGGTATGCGTACTTCTTCCACCACGCACAGATGCCCAGTTATACTAAATCTACCTGAAAATTACTGAGAAATATCGTCCCCATAGTTCAAACCATGCATCGATGCACGTGTACACATAATCACACTTCTAAGGTTATCGTCTATAGTGAGCGGCAAGTCAGCTAATTTCGGCCGCCTACCGTTGCATCTGTCGGATAACTGCTAGGTCTCTTCATTTTTTGGAGAAGAATATGATCTACTGGAAGAAATTAGTTCAAGAGGTTACACGTGAAATGTTCGATTTGACATATTTCTAGATTCCATGCTGTTTCTCCAGCAGTTCGCCATCTATCTGAATGCGCATGTCGTCTAAATTGCAAGGGCTGCATCATAAAGTCATTTCCGCGCTGTTATCTCACTGCTTAAAAGTTTTATGAGATTCTACTGTCTTTGTTATTTTTAAAATGACACAGTGAATTAAAGTATAAGATTGATATGCATTCATTAGCCTCATTGAGAGTGTTGCCTCAGGTAGCGTCGAATATTATTTGACGGTGTCGGCGGCGAATGCTGGAATGAAAGGGTGGGATACACTTTCAAATAAGAATACATCTCTATACATGGCGAACGATAAGTGTACGCAGCATGCGTGAATGATAATGCCTTGAGATGCTTCTGTGGTTTATGCCTGCTCACCTCTCAAAAGGCTATCAGAGAACGTATCACAGTGGACTCCGCAGCCACACCGAGCCGTACACGTTTTACCTCTCCCAGCATTCCTTGAAAAAACCCATGAGCACCTGACTTGCTTAGGGTACCTGATTGGTGCTGCCTTGAACATGAATATAGTGAACACCTCGCATTCCTCGTGCCACGAAACTGATATAACAGGGAAGAGAAAATCCTCCCTTTGTACGTCTGATCTCTGTTCACTGACTTATCCGCAGGTATGACAGCCCCACTTCACTCTGCAACATCCACATCCTTGTTAATTTCGTTAACTCCAAGCAGCACAGGAAAAGTTGCTGTTTTTCATGACAGTGGTACCCGGGAGTGCCCGCCTGATGAAACTACCGTGCACTTCCACAGAGGTTTCCTTTGTGCCTGGTCTAAGAGACTGCTGCCGCACATCAAAACACGCTTTTGTAACACTGGTCACCAGTCGAGCGCATCAAACTGCAAACATCGTGTTGTTGGATCAGCAAACGATGGTTCCGTGAGTTCTGCCTCCTCGTTCTGAAGACCCTAACGGACAGAAATAATAGCTTACTGATCAGTAATGCCAAAGAAAAGACACAGGGCCATAACAACTGGTTGTCGAAGCCGAAGCAGGTTTTCCGGCACCTTTTTACTGAAGAAGGCAGTTGCCTTATTCTTACTAGTCATTGGTAGTATATTAAATGGTTTTCACGAAACTCTTTTTCTTACAGTAGTACCCAACTAGGGTAGACTGGCTACATTTACTCATACAGTGTCCTGGTGGCATGTAGATAGGAGTGTGCGGATAATTTGGGGGGAAGGAGCGTGGTGGCGAGAGGCGTTGCACCTATACGTTAGGTATGGGTTGACGATTAAACCGGAATTCGGCACATATTTACAATAGACAACTAAACCAAGTATGGTCCCTGGTATTTCAGGTTAAGGCCTGAATAGCCCATACGATTTCCATTTAAGGTCTCCACAAGATTACAGCTTGGCAGTGTCTCCACCTGTCAGGATCGTCATCTGCACACTCCAGGCGTACTGAGGAATCTACTGCAGTGAGGCAAATTTTCGTTAAATCAAACGAAGAGAGGGAGACACATGAACACTCCTGTGAGAAAGTTGAATAAGAATGAAGGAAGTTGACTTCCTTAACGAGCACCACTTGTTGCACCCTACTCAAAGCCTCCAGACGCCCTGGCATGCGTTCAGAGCCTCTGTCACGGAAGTCCTATTAATTGCTTTTACGTGACTGAGGGGGTTTCCACGGAAGTTAGGGGCCGACAAAGAATGTTTGGCGCTTATCACCGGATTAATAGATGCTGAGGGCTCACATGGGGGAGTCGGAAAACGGTGTTTTTAAAGAAAAGGTACTGGTGGTCTCAGGGATCCAAACAAAATGAATGGCCTTTTCACGCATTTTGGTCACCGGAAACCATGAGACTGCGGCTTCCGGCGTTGCTCCATTACTATATGGATTCAAATTTGGGTCAAGGGTTCGGGGAATAGCCCACCGAGACAACTCGCTGCGGTTTGGGCTTCCGGGTAGCGTGCTGTCAGGTTTGAAGATTAGTCTGGAGCAGGAAGTAACTGGCAAGGGAAACGGTCTCCGTTATCTCTGTCAGTAGTAAGACGGATAGCAGCCCGGAAGCAACCGAGGTTGAATTTTATCATCAGCTGAGTGGTCATCTCGGCCAACTGCGTCTGACTGAAATTGTAGTGTTTACTGGGGACTTGGTACAAAATACCCGATTAGCGTTTGCTAACATACACCGTCTGTGGCACCGCCGCGATATCCGGTTGTCCATTAAACGTGCTGCAGTCTGCTATGTTCTACTCTGTGGCTTTGAGGCATGGCCATTTAAGGGAGAAGACGAGAGAAGGCTTCAGGCGCTTGACCACCAGTACCTTCGTGGCATAGGCCATGTTATGTGGCGTCGCCCTTTCAGTAACATAGAAACCAGAGGTGAAGTTTCAGGCGGGAGAGGTAATATGGTTGATGCTGCTGTGAACCTTCATCTACTGAGATGGCCGAAATGTGTTACGTGTGCTTAGCACTCTCTGCCTCATAGTACAATATTGGTCGAAGTACGTTCGAGTGGGAGAAAGGCTCGAGATGGCCAGAATAAAAAGTGGCATCAACGGATGAAGTCTTTGGCGGCTGGTTTAATCCATGTATGGCGATGCAGACTAGCCGATTAGGGTTCACGAGACAAGAGAAACCAAGGGTTAGAAAATCTGGGTGATATGGCTAAGAACCGATGTCATTGGCATTGATGCACACATAATATCCCCATCTTGGCCGGTATACTTAATCTAGTCATTTCTCATTCCTTCTTCCTCTATCTCACTACTTTCTACTCCTCTAGGCCGAATTTTTTCCTTCTTCATCTTCCACTTTATTGCCGCGTTACCTGTCGTGCTGACATGAGGTTTGGGAACTCGGTGCATAGTCCTATGTTGATCACGATGATAGCAACTGGAATATGAATGTCTTGGTCGGGTGTCTAGGATCAGAGCAGGGTTGTTTAAGTGACCGATGGGGACTAGTTGGCCGCAACTCTGACGATGATGGTGATGATGATGATGATAATGTCCTGTGGCTTTGAGCAGATAGCAACCTATTTCTAGCCAGCACCAACTTGAGGCTCAGCCGCACTGTTGAGCTACTTGGCATTCCCTCTCCGTCACTCAAGTCTGTACTCAAATTTACACATTCCAACCGCTAGAGATGGTGTGGGGGATACAAGAATGACACATCATCTGGGATATTTCTCTGGGTTCGGATCGTGCTTTGGTGTTTGCCAGCATAGTCTTGAGTTTCGGCGTTCATCAAAACAGTCATCCTTAGTGGCCTAATACACGCAGATTGGTAGCACTAAGTATTATATTGACGATTACGCAGGGATGATGACGCTTGGTGACCAGAGCGTGCAAGTGAGATGGAAGACACAGCTTCGTATGATGATTTGCGGAAGCTGTCCCAGCTCATTGGAGCTAGCATCGGAAAGAAACCCTCTGTTAGTGAGACGGCCTGTGAGGTAGATGGAATGCCGACAGATAATCCTGAAAGACGCTAAGAACTCTAAGAGGGCACGTCGAGAGGCAGATTAGCCTGCCAGACGCTCCAGCATCTTCCATTTCAGTGTATCGTGATCCATGTTCAATTAACACTGAGCCACTTGACGAAGCGGAGGTCCGTAAAGAACTCCAAGTTCTGAAACGCAACAAATCACCCGACCCAGGCAACTTACCCCCGAATCCTTTGTAGGATGTAAGAATTACCTCAGTCTGAGAATCGACTAGATTGAGAAGTTAAGGCAGACTGAGAGTGTTCTATCACTCTGGAATGAGGCCATCATTGTGCTCATCTTTAGAAAGAGTCTACATAACGTGTGTGATAGTCATCGGGGTGTTGGTCTGTCGCCAATCGCGTCGAAAATATTGGCTGATATCATACTTTCGCGGACTTTGCAAAAGACGTGATTCGCGAGGAGCAGGCTGGGTTTTGTTGAGGTCGTGGAAACATTAATCATGTGTTTACCCTCGGCCAGATGCCTGAACATCGCCAGACATACTGTAGGCCAACAATCGCTGTGTTTCTTGACATTGGGACTGCGTATGATTCTCTGGACTGAGCCGTACTCTGAAACTGTTTGTTGGGAGAGGGGCGTGTCTGAGAGACTTGCTAACATCCTGAAAGCCCCTACATAATAACATCGCAGGCAGTGAGAGTTTAGGAATTATCCTAGTGCGAACTTGACAGACGCGATGACCGATCACCAACTATTCGAACTTGTTAAATACTCACGAATACGAGACCAAGGAAGGACACGATAGCGTAGTCGGATGGAATAGTATATTTGGATGGTTATGCCAAAATACCGGTGCTTTCCAACTAACTGACTAGAGGGTCGAATACAAGCAGTGCAACGTAACACGACAGCGTGCCAAATAGCGAGGATGCTTGACCGGGTGCCTTCAGCTTAGCGAGTCCAGTTAAACCATCAAAGTCAGCATCAATGTCGAAGTCGTCAAACCCTAGGCTATTGATTTTGGGGAAGTGTGTAACGCTACAGATCACTCCCCCCTCCCCCCCAGTGGGTTCACGAGGACCCTAAGACGATACCAGCCGGAAGCAGAAACCCAGTGGTTTCTCCACTGGTAAAACTCTTCCGATGGGCTCACTGTGTGAAGTGGCCCCTGGTTGTCTGAACTTATTCGGAGGTGTCGTGGCAGTTAAATAATAAAATACAATAAATCGAATTGGACGTCGATCGCGGTCCTCAGTTCCTTTTGACGTTCCGTACAGTGCTTGTTGCACCTGGAATATAAAAAAGTCTTTAATACCACGAAAACGCTTCGTAAAAATGGGAATTATTTATATATAAACATATCGAAAAATAAACGTTTACGCTTATTTCCACCTTTTTTAAGAAAAGTTTCACTACATGGTGACAGAAAATTGATATAAAAAGGTGCAATGTACGGGGGGTTTCACATTGCTGGTAAATAAGAAAAATGGTGCCCCGAAATAAAAATATTGAATTAAAAAAATATGGTTGGCGCATCTTATTTCACACCACTAAGTCGAATACGACTTCTAGTACTCCGGGAGCCTGACGTTCGACCTGATCGTGTTTTTGGTTGCGTCGATGGTTGTTGTGACTGTGCCTTACAAGGCACATCGTCAAGAATTTCGACAACTGAGCCATCCATCAGCCGGCTGTGGCGAGCTGAAACATCACTTATTATGGGGTTTCCTTCGAAATAAGCTAGTTTCAAATGGTCGATACTAACAGTATCCTCACGTCCGTCTCGCTCAACTATATAAAATTCCTCGTGTCACTTGACTACTTTGAATGACCCATCTTAGGGTGTTTCGAGTGGTCGACGAACGGCGTCGTGGCGAACAAACACGTGTGATGTCTTTTGTGAAGTGGGGTGAATGTAGACATCAGTCGTTTGAGTTCTGACCTGAGAAGGCCTAACTGAACGCATTGCTTTTGTAAGCCTAGTCACGTAAGATGCCCTGTCGGAAACATGTTTGAAAGTTGAAGGGGAAACAAACTCACCTGGTAGGCGAAGAGTGGTCCCATAGACGAGTTCTGCAGGGGTACATCCAGCATCAACTTTCAAGGCGTCACGAATACCTAGTATGACTCCAGGCAGAGCCTCGGTCCACTGAGGTATGTTTGCAGCTGAAATGGAAGCTTTCAGCTGTCGACAGAAACGCTCTACCATGCCGTTTGCCTGTGGGTGGTAGGCTGTCGTTCGGAACCAGGCGCAACCTAAAAGTGCAGTTAGAGCATGAAATAATCCACACTCAAATTGGCGCCCACGGTCGGTTGTGACGTAGGGTGGACATCCAAAGTTCGCGATCCATATTTCGACGAAAACATGAGCTACTGTTTCAGCAGTAATATCCTTAATAGGTACTGCTTCCGGCCATCGTGTGAAACGATCAACGCAAGTTAAAAGTTAAGCACATCCATAAGATTCTGGTAAGGATTCTACAATATCTATATGGACGTGGTCGAAACGCAGGTATGGGGCTAGAAAAGAGCATAAAGGGCTTTTCGTGTGTCGCGTGACTTTACACTTTTTACAGGCTAAGCACGACTGAGCCCACTCCTTAGCGTCTTTGTTCATCCCAGGCCAGCAGAAACGTTGTGTGATAAGCCTAATGGCCTGGATACCTGACCGAGTGCCTTCATCTTGGCGAGTCCAGTCAAACTATCAAGGTCAGCATCAATGCTGAATGTCATCGAACCGTAGGCTATTGATTTTGGGGAAGTGTGTGACGCTACAAGAATATACAAACACCGGCCTCCAGTGTTCCAAACCAACAGTGGGATTAGACAGAGCTGCTTGATTTCTCCGTTCTTCTCTAACTTTACCGTTGGTGACGTTATTGAGACAGCTGTGAAGGAGGTGCGTGATTGTGGTGTAGATCTACTACCTGGAGAACGGCTGTTCAACCTTGAATATCTACACGGTATCGCCTTATTGTGCGATGACAAAGGTTACTCAACTCGAACTTAATCAATTGGCGATTACTGTTAGTGTCCGTAGATATGGTGTGTCCAAGTGTAAAGTACTTTGGAAGATCGGTGGGAGCTTGTACGTTCACTCACCCATGGTGGTGAACCTTTGGAAGTCGTCGAAGAGTCCGTGTATCTGGGTAGTTGTGTGAGTGTTGGTGAGGTGTTTGTTGAAATTTCCAACCGCATATCGAATGGCAGAGTGACATACACCAATCTGAGTCACTATTGGCGTCTTCGCGACGTGAGTCTGACGGTAAAATGTCGGGTTTACAACGGTTCGGTGCAAGCAGCTCTGATCTATTGCTGTGGAACTTGGCCTCTCCGATCAGAAGATGTGCGATGACAACTCTGTGTATTCGATCGTTGTTGTCTCCTGGATACTGCTCGTATCGGTGGCAACTCTATGTACGTAATCCCGATGTACGACAGTGTGTGTTTGGGTATGATGGAGATGTCCATTCAAGAAGTGAAGTTATCTGAAAACACTAGCTTCAGTGGGTTGGACATATGTTGCGCATGTGGTCCTAGGGCCTTCCTTATTGTTAACTGTTTTCTAGCCCTGGGACTGGATCGAAGAAGTGGAGAGGTGGTCAGTGTATGACGTGGCAGCGTGGTATGAAGGATAGTTGTATTGGATTAGGATCTGTTGATGCATGACGACTCCCTGAGTTGGGTCCGAAAGATCACGCAACTAAGTTGTTTGAGACATTATGAGATGTAGCGGAGAATGGAAACCAGTGGTGGTTATGCTGTAGCTTCCTACTACCTTTTACTACTGGAATGTTTTCTTTGGAGCATATTTTACTGGATCTCCCCCTTAACTATTATTTGCTGAAGGTGGTTTCCTTTTTGTCTACTTCTATTCGTATTGTCTTCAAAACAGCATCATATCACTTTGTGTTGCGCACTTCTTGGTTCCCATTTTTGTTTTTTTCAGGTAAATAATAAGTAAGCGAGTCACCATAGGCCCCAACACGCTCACAAGTCTTCGAGCAAAGGGCCGTCAATAGTTTGTACTTAGTGGGCACTTATTCGTTGAGAGACGCTGGTATGAGGTGTCTTTAAAGACAGATCTGAGTGCCCCCTTTAGATCGAGAAATGCAGCTAGTGTCGGGTGCCGGTTAATGTGCCTGTGTACCAAAACTTGATGTTGTGAGTGTCTGGTTGATACAACCAGTGGCCGGTCTGAAACCTGCCTGGCTTTTCCGGGTCTGCTGTTCTGGTGTCCCTTCGGTAAATCTGATAAATATCTAAACTAGGGCCTCAGACTGTACGTCAGGTTGATTCCTCTTTGGTTATTGCATGGGTACTTCTCTCCTTCCTTGAAGATTAGGACAACCAGTGATTGAAACCAGTATCTACCCTGCTGCCGTTCTTCGTTTCAGATTATTTAAAGCTTTCCCAGCTTCTGAAGGTGTTGAGGGTCCTGTCTGAATTTTGTATTTGGAAACTGACCTCATTGTGGGCAGGGGATTAGTAGCTGAAGATAAGTTGAAATGTTCTCCGGTGTTCCGACAGGCGTCTTTCCCGCGAGTAAATCACTGACCCACTCTTCTCTACTGTAATCCCACAAACCCTTGACCATTTTGACTAAGTTTTCTTCATAGTTTTAGATAGTTGCTCTCTGTTCCCTATCGCCGATGGCTCTTCTATCGATTTGGATTTCGCTAGATGTCACTGTTTGCAGTTACTACAAAGACAATTTATCAGCCTACCTTATGCTGGATATTTATCAGCATTTTTGTAGTTAAACCTAGTAACAAGCATCAAGTCAAATGACGATTATAGTTTTTATATTGATATCAGGAATTCGCAAGTGTTATGCAAAGTAAAGATTAGTCAGAAAAGAACATGGAGGCCAATATAATTGACGGAATAGAATATGGAACTGCATAATATGTTAAATACAATAACATTGCGAATTTTGAAGGAAAGTAAGAAAAGGTTGACGTTTATAGACAATAAATTGATCTAAGTTAGCAATAAAAGTTGAACATATTCTTTTGTATGCATAATTTCTAGTTATTGCAAGAACTGCAGTACACAGAAGCAGATTACTCTTCACCTTATAGGTGAATAATAGTGATGCAGTTGCAATGCTGTAACCAAGTACTCTAGTCAGGTGTAGCGTTAGGCAGAAGAAAGAATTCGGTTGATGAGCTTGTAAGCCTTCATTGACTGGGGTAGCCGGAACATGTATTACACCTGACTAGTTATCGTTTTTACTGTCATGCTGTATTGGTTGCAATAGGTGTATGCTGTGAAAAGATTAAAGGCAATTTCTCATCCTTCATCTCGGTGCTTCCCGCGTTAATGTGCTGACATGAAGTGTAGTAATATGGACCATTGCATAATAATGCTATGCTCCAAGCTGGTTCTGATTGATTATGTAAGAGACTTGTGCATGCCACTTTACTTGTCTGCTGGAATAGGCGGACGTGTGTCAAGAAGTTGCAAGGAGCTGCAGACACTTAATACCAGGACACTCTTTAAAGCGCAAGAGGCCTTACTCGCCATATTGAATGCGTCTCATAGGAGGAACCAACCCTGATCTATACTTTCTGGAGGTTTTACTGTTAGTCTTGAATGTGGTTTGATTTAGTATTCAGCTACATTACTAGATGTTCCTGATTCCGTTACTTTGATGTGTTAAAAATGGCAATTTTA
The DNA here is from genome assembly GCA_944470555.2 of Heterobilharzia americana. NCBI lineage: Eukaryota > Metazoa > Platyhelminthes > Trematoda > Strigeidida > Schistosomatidae > Heterobilharzia > Heterobilharzia americana. The sequence goes on from OX104134.1 coordinate 40,002,467, forward strand.
ATGACCATGAAAGTGCTAGATAAACTTAGCACAAACTTAAGAGTGGTCGGATTCCAAATAAGTGCTTCAGAAAGAGTGGCAGTCATGAGTACTCCATTGGTATTGGTAGCTGACTGCATCTATTTTCACTGCCCAGACAGCTTCGCCCGCAAATATTTCATAATTTAGATTATTTACTGGAGCTCAGAAGTTCTACTCCAGGTTTGTTTCCAGCTTCAAAAACTTGTTGACTCCATTTTTGACACTATCTTTAGTCAACGATTTATTTCAGAACAGCGTCATATTGACATTTAATGAAACAGTGTAGTTACTGACTACCCAGGATTTTCTATGTTCCCTCCTTGAAGAAAGATAAGTTTAGTTTTACTGCAGATGCTTCTCAAACAGGTACGGCTGCAGTAGAAGAGTACGAATAAAAGCATACCATCTCCTTTTCAAAAGGCTTAAGAAAGAGTGAATAGGTGTATCTATGGTTATTGAGATTTCTACGCACATATGTTCAATACGTAGAGTTCCATGTTGTGGCTGTCCGTCAAACTTTCGTGTTCAGTTACCATTCGAAAAATCCACCAAATATATCGTCTGCTGCTATGATGCAGAGATAAAATTTAAAACTGTTTGGCTACGAATATACAACTGAACCTGAATAGGCTTTGGGAGTTGTCCTGGTGCGAACTTGATAGACCTAGAGGCCAGTCACTAATTATTCGTACTTACTACGTACCCATGAATACCCATGGTTCAAGCGTTTGTCGTTGGCCAACCCATTTCTGACGATCGAAACGGTTGGACGATGAGCGAGAGGTCTTATCGACATTGTCCCAGGTCGAAGAATCCTGCACTAGTTTCAGTCGGACAGATCGGTGGGCCTAGTAGACCTTGGTCCCACCAGTTGCTATTTAAAGGCTGGCAACATATTCTTAACTCAACCTGCCTCTGGAACCGTCGGCTTCAAACTCTCATTCGCTGTACCCATAGTAATGTGCGTGGCCTGAGCTCGAAGATGCCTTATCATAATAGCTTGCTGTGAAACTTGGCTCACAGAGGGCACAAAAGGCGAGGAAGCTTGTTCAGGACAGCTCAGCCTAGTCCGAAGAGATAGATCGGGTGGCCCAGGAGGTGGAGTTGCTGTTTACACCTGCCCTTCCCTAAATGTCCATGAGATTCAGTATCATAAAATCGGCACTAAAGATGTCCTCCGGTGTAGCGCTAGCTGCTGCGGAGGTCTGTGTCTGGTTGGAGTCTCATACCTCCCTCCTGGAGCTGATACACGTTAAATAAAGTGTTAATACAGTCCATTGGAGGAGCTCTGGAACTCAATTCTCCACAGGTCACATTATAAGTGATTTTAACTTTCCTCAACTCTTTACCACTGAAAGTCCATCTGCTGCTTTAAAAACTTTCGGGACTTGTCATCGGAAAACTCCTCGACCGAACATGTCTCACAGTGTACTCACTAGGGGTTTGACGGTAAGGCGTCCCGACTAGATTATACTTTCACAAATCAGTTCATTGGGGTAACCAACTGGAATGTTTTCAGCCCTCTTGGGTTGAGTGACCATGCAGTTATTGTATTCAATATTTCTACATCTAAGCCACCTGCACCCGATCAGCCACTAGTCAAGAATTACAGCGGAACTGATTTTGAGAAGGTCTGGCAAGATCTAGAAGGTTCCGCTTGCCCAAATTGCGATGACCTACTGGATCTTGATGCCAGATGGATCTGTTGAAGAACATAATCCTCCAGACGATAAGAGATAACAGTCATCTGATTCCAAGAAGAACCAACAAACTCTACTCCTCCTGGCTTAAGTCAAGCACAAGCAAACTTAAACGGCGTAAACAGTCATCTTGGAAGCAATGGAGGTGCACTAATAGCACTTTTGACTGGCTAAATTATAAAGACATCCGTAACAGATGTACAATAAGATTCAGAAATGACAGAATAAACTGCCAAACACAACTTTGTAGAACCCTGGAGGGGAGTCGTGGGATACTGTACTGTCTGATGAAACAGAACAGTAACAGTTCACTTAGTTTACAGGATCCCAGTAGTCTAGAGATTCTTCATTCTAACTCCGAAGTAGCAAACTTATTGGCTCACGAATTCCAAAACAACTTCTTTCATTTGGGAGGCAAAACCACGCATCTGTCGGACACCCGTATCACAGGGGCCTAAACCATGCAGTTTGAGCCGTCTATAATTATGGAAATATTAAAGAATTTGGGCCCGAATACGTCTCCACGAATTGATGGGATTCACCTATAAGTACTCAAAGAATGTACTGAAGTTCTGTGCGCCCCACTAGCAAACCTCTTCAAATGCTCGTTTCTGTAGGGCAGGTTACCCACTGATTGGAAACGGGTGGCTGTCGTCCCAATTTATAAAGGTGGAAACAAACTACGTGGATCCAACTGCAAACGATCTCCTTGATCTCTTCAATTGCGAAGGTCATGGAGAGAGTCATAAATGACTCATTTTGTGATCACTTACTTAAAAAAATCAATACTAGACGACTATTCACATTGGTTTACTTGACTTTTCCAAGCCCTTTGACAGGGCAAATCATGATATCCTATGTAAAAAACTTCAGCTCATGAGTGCACACGGAAAACTATTAGTTTGGCTTAGAGATTATCTTTACACCAGGTTGCAGTCAGTTAGAGATGGCTCCTGTCTATCTAATTGGTTCCTGATGCTGAGTGGTGTGCCTTAAGGTTCTTTCTGGGTCCACCACCGTTTATTGCTTTTATCAGTGACCTACCAGGAGCCCTTAATTCACATTCACTATTATATGCTGACTATGTGAAGATTTGGAGGGAAATACAGGTGCCAACAGATACTTCGGTCTTCCAAGAGGACTTACGAAAATCCTTATTTGGACTACAGAAAACCTGCTTCCTCTTAACTCGAAGAAGTGTCGGATAGTGATAGTTGACAAATATAAATGCAGTCCTAGTCCTTACTCTCTGAGTGAAATAAATATCTGTCACTCTAACATGGAACAAGATCTGGGAGTTACACTAAGTGACACACTAGGAGCCTCAGTCCACCTTCGCCTTGCAGCCAACAAGGCCCATGAAGTCTTGGGGTTTCTCTCGTGAACTTTAGGGGGTCCAACTCCTCCTCTTTTCACCACAGTGTATGCTGTGTGCACTCGCCATCATCTAGAGAAAAATTCGCTTGTGATGTCCCCACACTTAAAGAAAGACATATCCATCCTAGGACGGGTACGGAGAAGAGCTACAAGGAAAGTGATTGGGTTACGGCACAAACCGTACCCAGACCGCTTAGTCGCTCTTAAGCTGTATCCAGTACGATACCGGAGGATCAGATGGGATGTGATCATGATGTACCACATCGCCTATATTCCTATTCATCCTAACAGGTCCCTTCTAAGCTTTAGTCGGAAACATGACCTGAGGGGTCACCCGTTAAGAATAGAGCATGAGAGTGTATGTAAAAAGATCCGTGCTAACTCATTTGCGGTTAGAGTCTGTAAACTGTGGAACTGCCTTCCTTCAGCAGTTGCTACAGTCCCGTCCCCTGATACTTTTGAAAGGAGGTTAGATGCACACCTTGAGTCCTACGGTACCGATGGGCTGTACTGGAGAAGTTTTCCGTCATCTGCAGATCAGTGCAGTAATACTACCTTGAGACCAGATTAATTTATAGTCGTTTATTACTATCGTTTCTGGTTTTTCGGAACCGGGAAGATAATTGTGACCATTCCAAAACCAGAACGTATTCCAATAAGACAGGCGTAGAACGCAAGGAACCACTGTTCACTAATTCTACAACACAATAGCGTAGTCAGACGGAATAGTATATTTGTGAGATTGTGCCAAGAAACCGATGCTTCCCAGCTAACTGGCTAGAGGGTCGATACGAACAATGCAACGTAAAATGAAAGTGTGCTGAATGGCGTGGATGCTTGACAGTGTGCCTTTAGCTTAGCGAATCCGATAAAACTATGAAGGTCAGCATTAATGTGAATCTCGTCGAACCCTAGTCTACTGATTCTGGAGAAGTGTGTGACGCTACAAAGCTAAAAAATACTACATGCAGACTTCATATGACTTTATCTATGCTTTAAGAATTCTCCCGGTGATACTGATTATTTGTTGAATTAGCCTTTGCCATTACAACATGCGCATGATACGTGAAATTATTATGGGAGTATTATAAATGCCATAAATAAAGCTTGGAATGTCTGTTACAAGAACATGTTTCCTGATTTTTATGGACAGGATTGTGAAAATAGCTATATGTTGATGTATTTTTTTAGAGTAATTGGATTACCATTCTTCCGATATCGGACTTCGTCAGTAATACTTGAGGCATACGTAGTTTATACATGTTCATTAACTGAGATGGTCGTGGCATGCGTTACATATAGAATCCATGGTTTTTACCGAATCAGACATTTATGCAGATAATTATTAGATACAGATACTATATCATCTATTTCCTTGTAGTTCAGGCGTTATTTTTCGAAGTAAAACAGTATGTTACGTCAGTCATTTCAGAAACATAATGAGAGATTTTAATCGTTGCCTTTTTGTAATTATCCAAGAGTGATGAGGGATATTTAGTCTTGTACTGAAAAGCCATCCACCGCTTCGACTTGGTAAATTGTTCTGATTCTAACATTCATAAAATCTTCACTCTGTATATGAGAGATGAATCGTTTCATCAGTTGTTTGTAATCAGTGAGTTCAGGCGTTTTATGTATTGCATAAAATGCATGATGTTTGACAATTATTATCTTGCATTTCATCCTTTTAATAACTTCGAAGAATCTGAGTAACCCATCATTTTGGTTTTCTAACCAGTATCGTTTGGTAACTTCAGATAAGCAGTTTCACAAAACCTTGAACGTATCTGTTATCAAATATTCCTTATCAGAAGGCGGATTCGTGGGCATAATGGTTAGTCTTACAATTTTAGTGCAGAAGAAAACGTTGTATAAGACCAGTTAGACATCCAGTCTATTCAATTCACTTTCATCTTATCGGGAACACAAACTTGGTACAACATCAGCTTCAAGACATGCATTATACGCAATAATATAACAACAATAAGAAGACAGGAAGACGAAAGGAGAAAGATGAAATAAACAGAAATGGGTTATCAAAAAAGCACTCTCAAGGACAAAACACGAGAAGCATTCGCTGCTCTCATTTTACTTATCAGTGGTAGAAGAAACAAGGGGCCTGCAACATGGTCGCAACTCATTTCGATGCTAAGCCAAGTCTCTTATTGTCCAAAAATAGCCATTCACATGTTTTTACGACCCATCTGAGTAGTTATGAGGTATCTACAGATGACAATCTGACACATCTGCCCTTCATCATACAATCGGCTGACCACCTCTATGCTTCTTCCAGTCAGTCCTAGAAGGGTGAGATCCACTTGGATAACATGCGTAACGCATGTCCAAGTCATGGAACAGAAATCAATATGATGTAGGTGAATGAATTTGCAAAACTGTCAGAGAGACTCAAACTCATTCCAGTTGTGCAAGTAAGGTGGGACAGAAATAGGGTGGGGAAATTTAGCTAAGCCTCGTCTCTTATTGTCCGAAAACAGCCATTCACATGTTTTTACTACCTTATCTGAGTAGTTATGAGGTATCTACAGATGATAATCTGATACATCTATCGTTCGTCACACCGTCACCTCTGTGCTTCTTCCAATCAGTCCTAGGGGAAGTGAACGACGTGAGATCTGTTTAGATAACATGCGTAACGCATGCCCAAGTCACAGTAGTCTGACCCCACTAGGGATCGGACCCAGGATCATTAGATTCCCTGGCCACCGCCTTACCGTTGAGCCACTGTGTCGGCATTCAGTGACTCATATTTCCTACTTTTAATCTCAGAGAAGTATATGACGAGGAATA
>OX104134.1:40008572-40073823 GCA_944470555.2 Heterobilharzia americana
TACACTTCCCCAAAATCAATAGCCTAGGGTTTGACGACTTCGACATTGATGCTGACCTTGATAGTTTAACTGGACTCGCTAAGCTGAAGGCACCCGGTCAAGCATCCTCGCCATTTGGCACGCTGTCGTGTTACGTTGCATTGCTCGTATTCGACTCTCTAGCCAGTTAGTTGGAACGCATCGGTATTTTGGCATAACCATCCAAATATACTATTCCATCCGACTACGCTATCGTGTTCTTCCTTGGTCTCGTATTCGTGGGTATATAACAAGTTCGAATAATTAGTGATTGGTCTTTGCGTCTGTCAAGTTCGCACCAGGACAAATCCTAAATTGGTGAGCCCGACGCCCGACGTGATCACATATCCCGACCAATAACAAGTATTGAATTGGTGAGCCTGTTCCATTTTATATTTGTTTATTGTTTTCATTTCGATAACATTTATATATCCATTTACTACACTTTCTCATGTCCGACCACACTCCCAAGCTTATTCGTATTAAGCCGACCTCGAACACGATCCAACTCGTGCCATATTGGCCAGACAATGCAGAAACATGGTTTCTGTATGCCGAGGCCGATTTTCGAGAACAGGGTGTCTCAGATCCTCATCTCGATTTCTTGCTGTCATACGTTCACTACCGCGAGAATTAAACAGGTATGTTACAGCAAACATGTTTAATCCTGAAGTAAGTGACCCTTATGCACTTCTAAAGGCGCACTCTTGAAGAAAAGCGATCTCACAGATCGCCAACGTCTAGACGAATTGCTTCGTAACATCGAGCTAGGCAGCCACTCAGCTACTGAAGTCCTCGCACGCATGCGAGAAGTAATCGGTGCACGAACATTTGACGATGGTTTCTTCCGAGAACTATTTCTCTCGAAACTACCACAACCGGTGCAAACCGTGTTGGTGACACTCCAGTCAGTCCCACTCGACGACCTGGCAGCTCAGCAGATAAAATACTGGAGATATCCAGCAGACCCGTCTCCAACGTATATTCTATCTGTGACAAACAGAGCGCCAGGATTCGAGGTGACCAAGTTGTGCAACTCTGTGAAACGGTTGCTACGATCTCGAAGTCCTAGATCACGTAGCACTTCACAGAAACGCACCTTGGCGCATCGCAGCAAGTCGCGTGGTAGCCCTAAAACGAAACCCAACAGGGTGGAAAACCCTGAATGGTGCTGGTTTCATAACACTTACGGGGATGAAGCCAGAAAATGTCGTAAACCATGCCGTTTTAAGAAGGACACAAACTCGGGAAACGGTCACGCCGGCACGTGCTCACGGCAACCGTAGCCGGCGGAAAAAGCCGTTTGCTCTACGTCACCGACATTAAAACGAAAGTCCGCTACCTCGTCGACACCGGCGCAGAAGTTAGCGTTCTTCCAGCAACGACAAAGGAGCGTCATCTCGACCCATCCTTCAATCTTCAAGCAGCCAACGGCAAGGCAATCGCGACATTCGGGAGACGGTATGCCTACCTCAACTTAGGTTTACGCAAACCTATTCACTGGATTTTCCTCCTGGCAGACGTCTCTATGCCCATCATTGGCATAGATTTGCTGAACCATTACGATCTACTCGTAGATGCTCGCCGTCGACGACTGATAGATAACAACACAAAGTTATCTATTGGCGGCACCACCTATGTAGGTCCGAGTTTAGCCATCGTTAGGACTAAACAATCAGGCGACGCGTCCTACCAGGCAGTTCTGGAGAAATATCCAGAGTTACAACAACCGAAACACACTCTTCCGTGCATAACCAGCAATGTTATGCATCACGTCACAACCACAGGTCCACCTGTGGCATCCAAAGCTCGCCGTTTAGCCCCCGATAAGCTCAAACGGCGAAAAATGAATTCGACCATATGCTCGAACTGGGCATTATCAGACCGTCGAACAGTCCTTGGGCATCGCCATTGCACATGGTGCCCAAAAAGGATAGCAACGACTGGCGTCCGACCGGTGATTACCGAAGGCTTAACGCCAAAACAACTCCGGACTGCTACCCTATACCCACGTTTACGACTTGACCGCAACCTTATGCGGCATGAACATTTTCTCGAAAATCGACTTGGTCAAAGCGTACAACCAGATACCTATGGCAGCAGAAGATATCGCGAAAACAGCCATTATTACTCCTTTTGGCCTGTTTGAATTCCTGCGCATGCCTTTTGGTCTTCGGAATGCAGCACAAACATTCCAACGCTTTATGGACGACGTCTTCCGTGGTCTGAATTTTGTTCATGTCTACATCGATGACTGTCTAATTGCGAGTCCAGATAAGGAAACACACCTTAAACATTTGGACCTCGCATTCGAAAGACTAAAAAACATGGCATCACAGTTAACTTACAGAAGTGTGAAATAGGAGTTGAATCACTCAGCTTCCTTGGGCATACCATTGACAACAAAGGTATACGCCCATTGAGAGATAAAGTGGCGGCTATCACAAACTATCCAGAGCCGACCACTGTGAAACATCTCCGCACTTTCAATGGCCTGGTAAGTTATTACCGAAGGTTTATCCCTAACTGTGCCTCTGTCATGAGACCACTCACAGATCTACTTCGAGGAACTGCGAAGTTCGTGTCTCTGGACAACGCGGCTAGACTTGCTTTCTCCAAAGTCAAGGAAGCCATTTCGAACGCAACCATGCTTATGCATCATGACCCCAATGCTCCTCTGAGTATTGCTGTTGATGCATCTGATTCAGCAATTGGAGCAGTTTTGCAACAGTTGACTGACAACCAGTGGCAACCGTTAGCCTTTTTCTCGAGGCGGCTGCAAGACGCGGAAACAAGATACAGTACATTTGGTAGGGAACTCCTAGCCATGTACTGTTCTGTACGCCATTTTCGACATTCTGTGGAAGGTCGTGATTTCATTATTTTCACAGACCACAAACCGTTAACGTTTTCCCTCAGCTCGGCGTCTGACAAATACTCCCCTCGTGAGTCGCGACAGCTGGATTACATTTCCCAGTTCACGTCAGACATCCGCCACATTTCTGGAGCAAACAACTCCGCAGCCGACGCACTATCTCGAATAGCTTCGATAAACTATATCGAGGGTATTGATCTCGTTGAACTAGCTCGGCGTCAAAAGGAAGACCTTGAGCTGCATCATGAGTTGTCGTCCACAACTCTCAAACTGCGACTTTGTCCTGTTGGATCAGACAAGGATGCAATTTTGTGCGATGTCTCTGCTAGTCAACCACGCCCAATAGTTCCGAAGAGTTGTCGACGCAACGTCTTCAATACGTTGCACAAACTCTCTCATCCAGGTGTACGAGCCACCATTAGGCTTATCGCACAACGTTTCTGCTGGCCTGGGATGAACAAAGACGTTAAGGAGTGGGCCCAGTCGTGCTTAGCTTGTCAAAAGTGTAAAGTCACGCGACACACGAAAAGCCCTTTAGGCTCATTTCTAGCCCCAGACATGCGTTTCGACCACGTCCATATAGATATTGTAGGACCCCTACCAGAATCTAATGGATGTACCTACCTTTTCACCTGTGTTGATCGTTTCACACGATGGCCGGAAGCAGTACCCATTAAAGATATTACTGCCGAAACAGTTGCTCGTGTTTTCGTCGAAAGATGGATCGCGAACTTCGGATGTCCATCCTACGTCACAACCGACCGTGGGCGCCAATTTGAGTGCGGACTATTTCACGCTCTAACGGCACTTTTAGGTTGCACTCGGTTCCGAACGACAGCCTACCATCCACAAGCAAATGGCATGGTAGAGCGTTTCCATCGACAGCTGAAAGCTTCCCTTTCAGCTACAAACATACCTCAGTGGACCGAGGCTCTGCCTCTAGTCCTACTAGGTATTCGTAACGCGTTGAAAGTTGATGCTGGATGCACTCCTGCAGAACTCGTCTATGGGACCACTCTTCGCCTACCAGGTGAGTTTGTTTCCCCTTCAACTTTCAAACATGTTTCCGACAGGGCATCTTACGTGACTAGGCTTACAAACGCAATGCGTTCAGTTAGGCCTTCTCCGATTAGACCGCAAACGACTGATGTTTCATCCACCCCAGTTTACAGAAGACATCACACGTGTTTGTTCGCCACGACGCTGTTCGTCGACCACTTGAACCACCCTACGACGGGCCGTTCAAAGTGATTAAGCGACACGAGAAATTTTATATAATTGAGCGAGACGGACGTGAAGATACTGTCAGTATCGACCGTTTGAAACCAGCTTATTTCGAAGGCAACCCCATTATAAGTGACGTTTCAGCTCGCCACAGCCGACCGACGGATAGCTCAGCTATCGAAATCCTTGACGAAGTGCCTGGTAATGCACAGCTGCAACAACCGTCGGCGCAACCGAAAACACGATCAGGTCGAACCGTCAGATCCCTGGAGTATCTGAAGTCGCATTCAACTTAGCCGTGTGAAATAAAATGCGCCAACCATACTTTTTTTACTTACAAAATTACCATGTAATGAAACTTTTCTTAAAAAAAGGTGGAAATAAGCGTAAACGTTTATTTTTCGATGTGTTTATATATAAATAATTCCCATTTTTACGAAGCGTTTTCATGGTATTAAAGACTTTTTTATATTCCAGGTGCAACAAGCACTGGGCGGAACGTCAAAAGGAACTGAGGACCGCGATCGACGTCCGATTCGATTTGTTGTATTTTATTATTTAACTGACACGACACCTCCGAATAAGTTCAGACAACCAGGGGCCACTTCACACAGTGAGCCCATCGGAAGAGTTTTACCAGTGGAGAAACCACTGGGTTTTTACTCCTGGCTGGTATCGTCTTGGAGTCCTCGTGAACCCACTGGGGGCGGGGGGAGTGATCTGTAGCCTCACACACTTCCCAAAATCAACAGCCTAGGGTTTGACGACTTCGACATTGATGCTGACTTTGATAGTTTAACTGGACTCGCTGAGCTGAAGGCACCCGGTCAAGCATCTCGCCATTTGGCACGCTGTCGTGTTACGTTGCACTGCTTGTATTCGACCCTCTAGTCAGTTAGTTGGAAAGCATCGGTATTTTGGCATAACCATCCAAATATGCTATTCCATCCGACTACGCTATCGTGTTCTTCCTTGGTCTCGTATTCGTGGGTATATAACAAGTTCGAATAATTAGTGATTGGTCTTTGCGTCTGTCAAGTTCGCACCAGGACAAATGCCAAATATTTCATATTATTTTTTCTTTTACCTGTCTTCTTTGACTTAGCGCCCATTATTTACTTTCATTTTGATTGAGACTTATCATTAATGCTTCACTTTAGTATTGTGTGATGCTGGACTATTAACAACAAGGCTTTTTTACTGTTCCTGACATTTTTGTTTTGGCTCAACTTAAGTTTGAGTTGTGAAGTGACTGCTTGTCGTTTGACTGTCTGTGAGAAACATTCATTGGTTGGCTTTATTCTTGTAGACAGAATTTTGATCCCATTTTGGTGGGAATATTTTTGTTGATTCTCAGGTGCGTATTCCATGCCAGAGAAAATTTTCAACTGTATAGTTGCCTAGCAGCATTAGTGAGGTACTTTTGTAATTTTGATATAATTTGTTGTTTTGGTAGTACCACAGATTTACCAAAAGTCTATCACAGATTTATCGGGTCACGTCGTGTTTCGATATTGTCGAAATATAATCTTTGACTCTGTGCGATTCAAAGAAGTTTGGGAAACTAAACGGAAGAACACAGTTACTTGTCTGGATCCTATTAACCTGGTTCCGTTAACTTGTCTCCCGCGTACAAACGAAAATACTTGGATTTGAGTCATAACACAATCTGTTCGTAAATAAGTAGGTTTACGTCAAATGCAGTTGAAACACATGCGTTATCTTAATTCATTCTATTTTAGGAGTTTTCCTTGAGTAAACTTGGCAGAATCAGAGGCCAACCACTAATTATTCATACTTGTAATATACCCACGAACACGAGACCAAGAAAGAACACAATAGGGTAGTCAGATGGAGTAGTATATTTGTGAGGTCGTGCCAAAATACCGATGCTTTCCAACTAGCTAGCTAGAAGTGCAACGTAACACGATGTCGTGCCAAATGGCGTGGATGCTTGACCGTGTGTCTTCAGCTTTAGCGAGTCCGATAAAACTATGAAGGTCAGCATTAATGTTGAGTCTCGTCAAGCCCTAGGCTATTGATTCCGAAGAAGTATGCGATGCTTTACCATCAAAAACGTGGGGTGACTCAGTTGATTTACTGCCAGCCAGAGTCGTCTGAAGTTTAGGAATATCATTCAGGGAGACGCGTCTATAGAAATAACCGGCCTTCAATACAAAACAAAATTTGCATCCCATTGCCTTTCACATTGACAAACCATCCATAGTACAACATTTCCTCTGGAAGCCGGTGGACATTTGGTCATTGCAACCCTAAAAGTATCATGAACGACAAATGAGTTCTTGTGTTTTATAGGTTTATGACCACCACGCGCTAATTCCTATCATAAACTGATCACCTTCTTAACTCCTTCTAGATATATGAGATGCATCGGTTGTAACAGGTAGCCATTATCATATCGATGGGTAACCTTTAGAAACAGAAATCACTGCAATGATATCTAGTTTGTTTGTGGCCACAGAAAGTGGCATCCGTTCTAGCGGAAGTCACTCCATTACTAAAATCCATTCTTCAATCTACCTGGGGCTCAAGGACGAAGTACTCGTCACAGGGTAGTTTGCCGTTATGACCAACAGATCACTTCACATTCGACCTCTCACGAGTCTCATAAATAACCGCAACAACTTTTACCGTTGGTTGTTTACCCAACTTCGAGGGTGCTGTACAATGTATGATACATATCACATATATTTCACACAATATAAGCCACATGAAAGCAAGCCAGTTTACAGGTATAATCACATTGATAATATGAACTCATTGTTGCCTACAATAGCAGGCAATGCATGAGACATGGTTACTCAAGGCATATAAAGGTGAGTTTCAAGAAAGAACGTTAACATTTCGCAGAAAGCAAAGAACAAAATGGCGAAGTACCGACATCATTGTTCAGTAGATCAAACAGGTGACGCAGAATAGCACTAGTATGTCACAAACTAGTTCTTCCTCTGGCGAAGATCAGAACATGCCTGAAAGGAGAAGACGGCGTGCCAGGCTTAGGAATAAGGCAACCACAAGCAGTTCGCCACAATCTGCAGCACTTTTTTCAAGGAAGGAAGGCTGCACCATGGCACCTGATGGTTGTGGTATTTGCACTTAAGTTTCTTCGGTAGTCGATGAGGCACCCGTATGCAACCTATGTCAAAGCTGGGAGCATTGCCACTGCGACAGTACCATAAGCTGGTAAGGAGACAACCATGCATACGGTTCCGGTACATTTGTCCAGAGCACAGGAAGCTCCCCACAGTCTGCACGAAAAGCCTAGAAGGGATGCTCTCCGCCATGCAAAAGCTACCAACTTTCCCGAATAAAGTAGTGTTAACATTATAGGATAACTCAAAGGGACCTGGAAACAAGGCTTGATTTCCAGCTGTTCATACGCCACCACGAACGGAGGCTACTTTAGGTCGAATCTCCGTACCCCCTACCCGACCTCAGGGAACCTTAAGCGCATGGCAAAAGACACCGACCGCTATGCCCTCTACGAGACACAGGCCAAACATCCCGGACACTGTGATTGGGAAACAACCAGTAGAAATACTCAACAAACCTGCAGGGAAGTTGGGCATGCCACCCGCAACAGGGACCATTCCACCATCTTGTTCAACATCGGTGTATCGACAGGCTCGTTGCTGATCGAGAGAGAACGGTTTGACAGCCGAATGCGGACAGACTACTGTCAGATGATGGGGTTCTCCTCTCTCCCTGCGACGCTGTCACCCTTCTCGCGGAAGGCGGGCACCTCGAGATAAGTAACCCCACACCGTACATCCTTGAACACCGCTAAAGAGGCCGAAGACATCTTCCTTCTCTCGTGCCAACCGGGCGTTGTTAATACCTGCAAAATTCAGGTCAGACCTGACAGACCGTGGTCAATAAGAGAGGACGGAAGAAAATCAGCTGCTGGGAATCCGAACAGAAACGACACTATATTTGTACATGGGATCCCAGAACTGCCAAATGACCGTTTAGCTAAAGATCAGTACTTCGACGATGTCCGACAACGGCAATGGCTCTCAACCAAAGTCGGTCTCGACAATATATCGGCCAACAGCGTCGGTAGACTGCCGAGACCAGCGCACCTGAAGTCCGTTCCCACTCACAGACTACTCGCCGTCTTACTCACATGCCCCCTTACAGACGTTCTACACGCATGGTACAATGTGAAAGACAGCGTGGGTGGCTGTACACGCATATGCCACAGTAAGCCTAGACTCACGAGGCAGGCGGAGAGGTGGCATCCTCCAGGACCTCTGGAGTCAATGGTTGTCGTGTAGGCACTGACCATTGAGTCGGATACATTGTGTAAGGAAGCTCCTGTTGCCTCAGCCTCAGCGCAAGTCGAAAATAAAGCGCGCAGAAAGGGAGCGATGCCATTTCTACGGGAATTGATGACGCCAGATTAAAACACGTAAGCGCCTCTTTTCGCGGAAATAAACAACCGGACCTTCATCCCACCAGGCACACTCTAAAACGCATGTTCAGCAACGTAAGGAGGCTGAGGAGGAAAACAGCAAAGGTGAGGATGCTGCTTGAACGTCAAGAGTCCGATATCACGTTTGTCACCGTATCCTGGCTCTTGCTGGTCATCTCCGACGTAGAGATGCATGTCACTGGCATGGAACTCTTCCGCGGGGACAGAGAGCCCAAAGCAGAAGGGGAGTGGCTCTTTACGTAAGCTCTCGTTTAGAGGCAAAAGTGGTTAGCGGCACCGCCCTAATGCAGCTTCCAGAATCTTTATGGTGATACTCCACTCTCCGCCGTGCCAGGCACCCGCTGGGAGTCATGTATCGTTCCCCCAACGGCTCTCCCATACATAAGAAAATGGTCATCAAGGTTATCCGACGACTTCCTCTGCCGATTACCATTCCATAATCACTCCTGGCTACTTTAACATCCCGTCCTCTTCGGGACTGGAGGGAGACACACCAAATCCTTCAGCCAGAAGCTGAGGAATGCCATTAAGACTGCTGGCCTCTCAGAGGAAGTGAGTAATGCCGCACGCTGGGAACCTGACGGAAAAGCATCGCGCCTTGACCACGTTCTAAAGAAGGACGGCCTTCTCATTGAGGATGTATTTATCCAACCTTCCCTTGGCCCCAGTGACCACACAGTAATAATTAGCTCCATGATTCCTAGAGAGGCCCAGAAACCGGAGATGCCCAACACCTTCCCTTGCTACGGCAAGGCCAACTAAGGGACTATGAGGGACTATGTCATAGATGCATCATGGCCGATTGGTAACACACAAACCGTCAGTGAGAAGCTCGTGGCTAAAGCGCGGGCAGAAAGACTAATTCAGAGCAAGAAGCAGGTTGGTTCAAGTGGCATTCATCACGTATAGTCTGGCTTTCTGAAGTGCAAAAGGATTCGCAACCGCTGGAACACAGGAGTGTGTAGTGACAGAATCACCCATCAAACAAACCTGGAAGGGAGGTTACAAAGCAACCCTAAAAACCTGTACCGCTTCATATCCAAAAGGAAGCCAACCATCAGGGGAGTGAATCTTATCATAGGTCGTGGTGGGAGTGTAGTAAGTAGTCTAGAGACTGCCGAGCTTCTGAGCCCACACTTCCAAGCCGCCTTAGTAATGACACCAAATCCACACCGACATGTTACGACACTGACCAGGTCGTAAACAACGAATGCCCCTGTCACATCCCAATCACAGAGAAGAAAGTGTCGGACAAACTATCCATCGATAACCTAAAAACCAGTAATCCTAAAAAACTGCTCCGAGGTGCCTACAAAACCAACCTGTGACCTCTTCAAGCACTCACTAAAGTCATGCAAACTCCCCAGACAGTGAAAGTGTGCCGTCTTGCCACCCATCTTCAAGGGAGTAGACGGAAAAAGCCGTAGCAGCTACAGGTTGATCACTTTGCCCCCTGTACTGTCGACAGCCTTAAAAAGTCTGGTAGCTGACACTATCTGGAGGTTCCTCAACGGGAAAAGCACTACCCACACTGTTCATGTGCCACCAGCTTATTAACCACCTGGGAAGACCGGACGCCCAGCTGGGACAGCAGAAAACTGGCACATATCGTTTTCCTTGACCTAGTCGGAGCACATTATAGTGTCCTAACCACAGTCCTGCTGCACAAGATCATGTTAGCTGGTATAAGTGAACCCCTGCTCTCCTGGGTTGAAGGAGTATCCGGAAGGGAGGCAGTTCTGCACCAAAGTAAATAGAATAAAGTCAGAGTGCAGACCATCGGCACCAGGAGTGTCCCGGGGGGCAGTCCTAGGACCACTTCAGTCCCTTCCGTTTGTCAGTGGTCTGCAACACGAAATTTCCTTATCCATCCCCCTCTTTGCTGACGAAATTAAAACTTGCGGAGTAGTAAAAGAAAAAGCCGACTGCACAGCACTACAAAATGGCTTGCAGCAGCTTGAACTCTAGTCGTCGGGAAATAGCTTGAGCTTCAACCTGGAAAAGTGCACGGCAATGCAAATCAGTAAATGCGGGACAAGTACGGCCGACCTCCGGTACATACTGAACAATTGTGCTATCACTGGAGTGTCCACGGAGAAAGATTTGGGGCTCAACTTCTCCGACACCTTGAACACCAGCTTCAACTACAGAGATATGACGACCAGAGCGAATACAGTTTCCAAATCCTAAGTACAGCCGCATTTAGAGGTCTTCAATACAGTTCCCCCCCTCCCAACACTCAGTGGAGACTCCAATCCCCCGAAAAAAAGACAAAAAGCTGTAACAAAATCAGTTGTGGAGCCAAGGAGGAAGGCGTATCCTGGAAGACTAGAGCACCTGATTTTATTCACCTTGGGTTATTTCGGAGGAGGAGCGATCTTATTATGGCCTACAAGACCGCCCATCGGGCAAACCACGCAAACAAATTAACCTTGCCTGAAACACAGTGGCCATCACGAGAAAGCCTCATTAGGACATCACACTAGAGGGCCAATACCATACTCAGGTCCAGTTTTTTCTTCCTGAGAGGATGTGCTTTATGGAATGCCTTACCACGACATATCGTCACGGCTCCCTCGGTTGACTCATTCAAGAGACATTTAGACAGTTATGCCACATTGCGTAGTCCACCGAAGACGTACGCAGGGAGTCACCAACTTTACTATCTCACTGATATTTTCTTCGCCGAGGGGTGACACTATTATGCACCAGCTGCCTGGGCATAAAGGGAGGCTGTCCCGTTTCCGTGAGCGGATTTTGGGAGCTCTTACCCTGTGATATCTTAATTTTTGCCAGGTTCTTTAGTTTGCCAATGACTACGGTAGGTAACTTCCAACATTCTGGACGTATGTGCCAGGCCCGCTTTCTAAGACGCTTTATTATTGCACTGTAGCGCTAGTGGCTCTCATCCTTACCAGTCACAGTGGACCCTCCCTGGCAGATGCCACACCCAAAAGCTTCTCTGGCGTCCGAAACTGACGCCTCCCATACACTGCAGTCGTCAGATGTTTGCTTTTTGCTGACAACTGCATGGCTCACTTTTGGTGAGTTGACGTTAGCTGACACGGGTGTCGGTACACCCACTTGTCAACATCCGCGTCTTTCTTGCGTTTTGCCTTTTACCAGCTGGGTGTTTGGAGGCGCATCGTCATCGCTCCGACCACACAAGCTTACTGGTTTCGGTAAATGCTGTGCCTGGTGTGACGGATACAGAGACCCCATAGGTTGAAGGCACTGCTGCTCTCAACTCCTCCGTATGGACCAGTTTCTGTCTGCCTGCCAACCTCGTTATACGACATGACCTGATCTTCTGTACCCTTAAAGTTAAGTCTTACGAAACATATAGATTACACCAAAGACAAAAGGGGGAAAGGGTATAGGGGAGAGGTTACCGTCAGGAGCTCGATACTCGGTCTTTCTCACCTGATCAACAGCCCTAACCGGAAACTCTAAGTCTGTAAATATCAACCGAGATAGGCTTTTCTCGCTTTGTGAGCCCGGAGGAAGCCAAGGACCAGAGAATTCGAACAGTCCATACGGCTATCACCCATTTAAGGGAGGGGATTTGATCAGATACAGGCGGCTGAAAAGTATATGGCACGATCGAAAGTAAATAGGAAATATGTAGGACTGTTGTTAAGAAGGCATCGAAATAAAAAGGCACTTCACTGCCGTACAAGTAGTAAATTTATCGGTCGTGAGTATACTAAAAAATCAGATTGAGTGGGTATTCTGGTGTCCCAGTACTTTTTCAGTGTCACACGGGTCATACCCATTAGATTTGTGTTGAGTTTCGACTGGCTCATCCAAAGCCAAATGGTTACGAATACACTTTACTATCATTAAAACAACACGAAATTTAACCCCAAAGCATTGCTGAAAACCTCGTACTTTTCTTCTGAGTTCACTGTTGTGTACCCGGCAGTAAATGCTACGAATTAAATTTATGATTGACCGTCGGAGAGTGTGAAAAGCTGGGCGTGCGCTTCAGGGTAGACGCCACTGTAAAACAAATGTCATTTCGAAGAAATCGGAAGAAGGTTAGTCCTAGGGCGCAAACTTAGTAGGAAGTCAAAGCAGCTCGACTAAAGGATGTCATGTCTGACGTGGGTTGTCCCGCGGCAGAAACAGGTTGATGCATCCGGCAACCCGGGAATTGGGCTGAATGTTCACTGCTGAAAATTGGAAGACCAATCTAAATTTATGAAGAACATTAAATGATCAAAGATAGGCGATATTCACACTGAGAGACCTTTTCCTTCTCGTACATCATTTCCCCTGCAACAAAATCATACCTGCGCTGTATCCCGATTTAGAATCATGCTCATTCAGAAGACATTCATGACTTTATATCCCGCCACTGTGAAGTGCCTACTAGTCGGAATTTCTTAAACACTTTTTCCCACCTTATACGATAACTCAGTTAGAAGTAAGTGAAGAAGAAGAAGACAAGGGACTATGAAATGCTTCGGACCGTTAATTATAGTCCTTTCTCAGATGGTGCTTTGTAAAGATTTAGTCGAAAACTTGGTGCACTTGGTCATGTTGTCCAGATTAAAACCTCTACCTACCAATCGTCGGGATTTCAGCCATTATATCATGCTCGAACTTCCTCAAGGTTATCAGAAACAATGACGTCAGCAGTTTTTAATTGGGCAGGTTTTCTATCGCGGCGCTTCACTCTACACAGGCTTTCGAAAGAAAGCTCTGAATGCAGTAGTAGGTTGAATGAAATGAATTTTACACATAATACAAGACTGGGTTTCTAGGTATGTAAGCAAGCATGACAGATTTCACTATTTCTGAGGTTTCCGGTGTGTGTCCAATTTCACCATGGACCCGGTCCAATATTTCCGTCCACCCCCACATGATATATCATATTTTGGCTGAAAACGGAGCGGCAGTGAGTCAATAAACAGGTCTTCCAACATGTATATCCTAACTGGCCGACAAATGTTTTCTGGCACTTCACGTCTTCCAGCAAACTTCGAAGCAGATACCATTGATAATAACCACTACACAAAAAATTCGAACCTAGCAGATCGGAACTCTTTGGATGTGCGACGCAGCTGAATTCTTTTGGCCGCATGGTAACACATTTACCACGGGATTCTATTGGGCCGTTAACGAAGCAATTTACGGATTCTGTGGTCAACATGGATGTGATTCCTTTTTTCAGGTTTATTGGGATTCGTTGACTTTGTTGTATTGTGTATCATAAAATGAGAGCAATTGGAGAACCCTTGGAAGCCTAGAGGCATTGGACAGCCATTTCGTGCCCGTATGGGTCTCAGTAGTGCTTGCCTTAGACCGCGTCGGCAATTGAACCCAGAACCGCTAAGACCTACGGTGGACACTCGATCGGAATCCAAATCCATGCACTTTCTTACCACTCTTCAGTATCAGTCATTCATTTGCTTTAACGTAACCTTGGATTTCTGATAACAGGAAGTAGTGTATGAAGTCAACTAGGCCAGGGATGTAGACAACCACCCACCATCTGCACTGAAAGATGGCCGCGCTATATCACAAGCTGATAGACATGGGAAAATGTGGGCCATTTTATCCCGGTCCGGTGGCTGAATAGCGACAGGGTTTGTACGAGTCCTCTCCACCCAGGTTCCAATTGTTAGCTATGTCACATGTACCACTGAGGACAAGTCCCATGTCAGGTAGAAAAAGCTATCCAGTCCCCTGGTGCTTTCGATATTTTTCCAATTTATTTTGGTCCTACATGGATGTTATCTTGAAGCATGGGCTCTGCTTGTCTAGTTGCGAAGCTTCTATATATGCATATGTACATATATATATATATATATATATATATATATATATATATATATATACACGTGAAGGCAACTTATCAAAATGCCTCTCGGTTCACATCGGTGAAGCCCTGCCCACCAAAATTGCTCATCACATTAATATTGAAGATAGATCTCGCGTTGCATCATTGGCATGATATCCCGAATAAATTCAATGATCCTTCTTCCTCCAGTCAGGTCAGTGTCATCTATCCACTTAGAAAGGCATAAATGCCATGACGCTTAACCGTTGCAAAACTTTAAGGCTTGTGGGACTCGAAGAATTTTTACTGTAGCGCTCAATTGATGGACCCAATAGATGGCCTTTCTTGTTGTGTCGATATTCACTTGGGAAACTTTGAACAATAATCTTCATGTTGTACCCTTAATGGTCACCGCTTCATTAGTAGTATTAAAAGTGGCAGGACAGCTGCTCCAAAGTCCAAATCTACCAAAATATAGCGGCATATATGCAGTCTGTGTTGTGTGAGGAATATGTGTCGTTGTTATCATCACTAAAAAGTAGGAATAATAAAAAGGGATAGGATAGTCTATGAGAAAAGTATTAAAACCAAAAAGCAGCTCTTATAACTCCTTTCCGCATTCTACTTCCAAGGGGAGTAGTTCTTCGCCTAGTGTGGCGGCTTCTGTTGTCTTGTGCGTTCATTCATATTGGTGGGTTCTTCCTGCAGGACCCTTACTGACCGACTATAAGCCTTGGATGACCCACCCAGCAATTTCATGCTATCCACAACCCCAACGCGTTCATGTGTAGCACACCGCATACATCTCCATACCAGGGGAAGCTATTTCCATACTTTACTAGAGTGGGGTTTTCTTTTGTTTGTTCGTTGATGTAACTTGAAGTTCAGACGGCAAAATCATGCATCACTTTGCATTAATTAGGAATCACTTGGTAGGTTGCGAACGATTTACGGAAGTCCAGGTTGGTTTGGTGAGCCAGAGGCTTATACGCACGATTAATAGGTAACACCACCCCCGTCCATTGATAGCAAAACCGCGGTCACTGCAGTTCTAGGCGGAAGTAAACATCGACAATCGACTCATATAGGCACACCAATTTTTAGTGCTAAATGACAGAACATCTATTCGGCGTGTGTTGGTGGAACGTTCCCCAAAGTCAGTGGTCGAGGATTCGACAACGTTCAACGCTGATGCTGACTACCTTAGTTTTAACGAAACTGCTGCGCTGAAGGCATAAGGCCAAGCACCCACGCAATTTGGCTCGTAGTCGCGCTGCGCTGCATCAGTCGTGTGGGGTTTTAGGATTTCTCCTGGTGCGAACTTGACAGACGCAAAGACCAATCACTAATTATTCGAACTTGTTATATACCCACGAATACGAGACCAAGGAAGAACACGATAGCGTAGTCGGATGGAATAGCATATTTGGATGGTTATGCCAAAATACCGATGCTTTCCAACTAACTGACTAGAGGGTCGAATACAAGCAGTGCAACGTAACACGACAGCGTGCAAATGGCGAGATGCTTGACCGGGTGCCTTCAGCTTAGCGAGTCCAGTTAAACTATCAAAGTCAGCATCAATGTCGAAGTCGTCAAACCCTAGGCTGTTGATTTTGGGGAAGTGTGTGACGCTATAGGGTCTTCTACCCAGCCAATTCTAACCCATCAGTATTTCCCCACGGTTCTCTGAATACCTTATTCCGCCAGGCTGCTCTACTGCGCTTTTTTCGTCTCTCGTTGGTGGGTATCTTGCAAGCGTTAATAGTTATAGATAACGTCTGCATCTATTAAGTTCGCGCAAGATCAGTTCTTAAAGGTGTTATGGTTCGCGTAACAATATACCTCTGAGTGGATCAGGTTGTTATTTCAACGGTAGAAACTCCACGATGTGTAAAATAGAAGTAAAGAAGTAGCTGCTATCACTGTCAGCATTCGTTGAGAGCGAAAATAGAGCCTCCTGAGATTGTTCGCTTCGAGAGTTACGGAAGGCGAATTTGTTGGATTAATAATAGGTTATTTGTTTGTTTCCAACTCCACTTACTTCAAGGATCCAAAGATTATCAGATCTTGAGGTGATATTCTGGACACAAGTTAGCGCAACTCATGCGGTCTCTGAAAGAGAATTACAACGATGAAATCCGTGATCTGATTCCCCTGAATAAAATACTTCATTGAATTCTGTCACACCGTCATTTGTTCCCAGTCGACTGACTGAACTGCCTTCATTAGTACGTAGAATGAAAAGCATAAATGCGTCGCTACGACTTTCAGAGAATGATATAAAAGGTGATGCATGCATTCAGTGGCAGTTTTGGGATAAAATTTTGGTGAATATTTGTCAGCCGCTGAACATTTCCGAATCTGTTCCCCCAACTGCATCAGTTTTTCACTTTGAGATCCGTAACCAGGCTGAGATTAGTAACTATAAAAGATATTCTGGGTACCAAATCGTTCTGTAGTAAACGGGGCTTAGCGATACTTTAAAATAGTAAGATTATGACACTTAATATCTTCCTTTTTGAATTTAAATCTTCAGTAATGTAGCACTTCCGTCCTGCATACAATTGTCCCTTGAAGACATATGTTACCGTGAAATTGTGTTCAGCGAGAACCAATTGACTCTTTCATTATATGGTCCATATCTATGTGCTTCTTGCTACGGAAGCAAACACTTGTTGACATTCACTGAGATGCTAAGAAACCTAGTTACTGGCAATTTTTAGCCTATCAGGGCCTCCAGCATGAGATCCACAACCTGTTGAATAACTGTATCCAGAAAAGAAACTTTGCAGCATAATGTTTTAATCAGATTCTTGGAATAATCCTACGTCGCGTCCTGTAGTATGTTTTCTTTGAGACGTTGCGTGAAAAGGTTTGTTTGCAACCCGGTAATGATCGCAGGCCTCAGTAGTTTTGATTCTTCTCTATTCTATTCCCAAACTAGGAATCTTTCATCGTGCAGTCACATTTACATGGCCGGTTATGTACCATCTTATTTCGCAGGAAAATAAAACATTGATGTCTAAAACGAACTAAGGTTCTTGACTTTCATCCACTATACTTAGGCTCAAAGGGACACAGACATGAAGGTTCGTAATTTGCCTTTTCAAGAATGGAAAGTCTTCCTAAAATTCCCTTTTTTAACCAGGTGAGTAGAGGAGAGCAGCTTAATGATACCTATGCCTTTAATTTTCCTGACTACCTTTTGTTTCTTCAACAAACTAGAATCAGTAGTATGTCCACAGCCAACCCTGCAGTTTCTACACATACTTTCCGAAACGTATTTATTATCTTTTCGCCCTGACTTCACAAGGCGAAACGCATGAGTCACGTTTCATTTTCCTTGACTGGGGGAATCGACGGTGACAGTGATAAGCAGGCTAGTACCGCTTGGCGAGACTTGTTGAGAACCCTCAAATCTGTGAAAAGTAGTAAGGAAGGCATTCTTTTCACCACTTCCGTAAATGAATAAGAACAAAGAGCAATTGGAACTGCCAACACCAGGACCCAATCCTCAAATAACCGATGAAACTGATAAGTGTGAAAGGATTTGATGAAATCGGTAGCAGAGTTTGGGTATTAAACTAACCCCCAACAGAACAACATTGACACGTCACTTGCCTAGAATTAACCAGGTCAAATCGTGTAACGGGAAAAAACATTTTGCAACGGGTAAATATATGAACAGACGAGCGTACAAAAGTTAACCGGCCCTTTCGCCTAAATATTGGGAGCGGTAAAAGCAGTGGATCAAAGAGGCATACGATGCAAATAGAATGATAAATGTAATGGAACTAAGAACACTTGTGTAGAGTGATCGCTAACAGGTGCTGCAGCGTCAGGGAACCAACAGCTAAAAAATGGGCACAAAATCAGTCATTCAACAGGGTGTACAAAGATGTGGCAGAATGACTCTCAGATGATAGAAAGGCGGCCTTCTGATTAACGATCCAGCCGTTGGGCATATTTTACCGTGAACGTTTCACACAAATGCAGTGGGCCCTAACCTGATATTTTTCTTAGCCCAGCCAAAAAGCTAAGGCTATGAGATTGGAAATGTGCTCACAGCCCGCATTACGTGGTGACAATTAAGATTAGATATGTGACCTGCATAAATGTCCAACTAATTTCGTCGGTCGCCAATCGACATCTACAGATCCGCATGGGTGAACTTCAGCTATCTTGTTATATTTGCCCTGAGACTCAAGTGTTCCTTATTTTTTCACCACAGTGCTCCAAAAGTACCCAAACTCGTAAGAACACGGCAATTTTCAGTAGACCAGACACTAGTCTTTCACTAAGAACTTCAGCTGTATCTCAAAAGTTAAATATTTTTGCAATTTCATAGTCACATGGTCAGACCGACTTCAAAGTTTTGAAAAACACGTCTAGAAGCTTTGTTTTTACCCACATTTCAATAAAAATGTTATGAAACTGTAAATATGTTACTTGTAGTGTACTAAAGAACTAAGATGCGTAGGCGGACATATAAAGGATCATGTAAGCACCTAGGTGAGTGAACACTACAATCCACACTCTTTTAACACCGGTTTCTTCTGCTTTATCTCCATCATGATCGAAAACAGCTACATCTATAGCTTCATATTTGATTCCCCTCAACTATCAATGCAAATGTTTCGTGGCATCGTTTCAGCCAAACTTGTTACTTGGTTAGCTGAGCCACGGTGCAGCCGGGAAAATTTACGGCAGTCGTTTATTAATAGACTGTTATATGTTTACGATATACGTAAATACGTCTGTAAAGCTTTGGGAAGTATCATCTAAAAAGAAAACTATATTTGCTGAATTATCTTTTCTTTTCTCTATGAATGGACGGGCATGTTTTGTCATCTGCGAAGACACATAGGGCCCTGCGGCAGCAGCAAAAAGACCCCTTCTTCACACCAGAGCCAACACTGCTGCGCACTTAAACAGTAAGGACCTCGGTATCGAAGTAATGGAACAAACTATCGCGGTAAAAAAGGGGCAACTTGTACTGGAACTGACCAGGCGGTTACAACTCAGTGCGGCGTTCTGAATGACTTCCTACAGCTAGTATCACAGAAACGCACTGTGTTATGAGAGGTACCTTCAGACGTCTTGGCGATGTTAGGGGTTCCTTAAATGAGATCATGGGATTATTCGTTCTCAGCTAACGCAAAAGACAGCAGTCTCAAAGAAGAAGCTCAGCTGCCACACGGTTTTGGTAGCATCAAAATGAGCATAGGCGATGTTTCTGCTTGGGAGAGGGAGGGAACTTCGAGAGGAATTAAGGGTGACGAAGTAAACGAGAAGTAAGTTTGGGAGTAATCTGACTACTGAAAAAGCTTTTGTGATCAGTTTGTTAATGACGCATACAGCGATACACCATGTGCCTGGCAGCGTAAGTTTGTCGACCCCTCGCTAGCGACATGGTGTAGAGGCGGACTGTTTCACAAAACACCAGCAGTGAAGACCATGAGGTATGACCGAATTACTGCAGCTGAAGATTTTAGCCGCCCACCTCTCAAAGTATCGTGGAGACCTGCCAAGCATCATACAGAGATTGAGCTATATGAGAAGGTTGAGGATGACCCTGGCTATTGACACTACGGAAAACCAGTAAAATAGGTTTACAGTGTTACCAGCGACCTCTTACCCATGGAGGAAATACGGATTCAAAGCCTTCTTGTCGGTGACGGGCACGCCTCTCAGCTATTAATTCTGGCACTTGGCTAGAGTCTGTTTTGGGCGACCTCTTACTCTTTCATCCTCCGAGCCAGGGCAGACTACATGAAAATGAGCCGATGTCCTACAGTAGCGAAACAAATCTGCAAGTTAGGGAACATGCGTGACTGCAAGCTCGAAACCCTACTTGTGCCACAGACTACAGGAAGTCTAACCGCCGCTCCGCAGAGTTCAATGATTCCTTGCCCATCCCTGTGTAGTAAAAGTTTGGTCACTTTCCTATCTACCTAGCATACAAGATTATTTCTGTCATGTTCCTATAATTCCATTGAGACTCCGTGCAGGAAAACTGCTAGGGTGTTAAGGCGTTTGGCCAGCTCACCTGAAATGTTTAACGAGTGCCCAACGTGGTCCTCCATGTGACAGTTTGTAGTAATCCTAAGGAAAACCTTGGCTTCATTCGAAGTGAAAACATGCCACACTCCGTTGCATCTTCAAAAGCAGACGGATGGAATCAGAACCTACTGACCTGAAGCATTTTCATCTGTGGCGTCGTAAATAATTCACAGCCAGCTCATGGAAGAAATAATCGAAAACATTTCGCTCACAGCGCTCACCATTGCTCCTGGAAAGGCAGTTCTTACGCCTGAAAACTTTTGGTGACCTGTGAATACAGCATACAGGGTAATACCTGTATGTCTCTGTCTATGTGCTTTCTCCGGATTTGACCAAGGCTTTAGGCATCGTCCTACACGTCATCCCTAAGGGTTACACCCTTGGGTGTTGGTGCTCTCCTTTCCCCGACTGTGGCACTACCTGGATGGTGGGGAACTCTACAAAAAAGCCAACAAGAGAGCGTAGTTTTTTGACGTCTGACCAAGGGCCACTCCTGTCTCTGCGATTTGTGACCGACCAACTGTGTACCTGAGGCTAGCTACTACTTTCTTAACTTGGTGATGTTAGATCCAGAAAAGGCACGCCACCCGGAAGGGACCTGAAAACACCCCGAAAAGAAATTGGAACGTTCGAGGAAGAAGAGAAAGACGCAGACTGGCATTTATGATTTAGAATTGCTAAGCTGTTTTTGGGCACCCATTCGGAGAAGGAATTAAAGTGCTTCACTGTTTTGTGTTCTTCATCCTCTACATCTAACCGGTGAGAAAAACCTAGGCCCTATGTTGCCTGAGAGAAGTTAAATTACCTGGAAGATGGCTCTGGACAATAAGGAGCATTACACCCTCTGTGTGGAAAGCTGAGTGATTTCACCAGGCAGCTGTTTCATAGGCTCTCCAAGAATTACACATAGCCTCACCTGAAGGCTCGCAATGTATTTGTACAGTCGCATTTGAAGTAGGGCACACGACCCTTGAAGACACTCGAAAGACTAGCGGTAGAAGGGTTTCGTGGGGATACAATAAAACTATACAAAGATGCCCGAAGGGTTCTGCAGCAGTAGTGTCTTGGGAGCCGTGGAATACGCGGCGAATAGATAACCAGGTACTGGATTTTAATTCCACAAATCTACTTGAATAAAGAAGAATTATCCGATAGTCACGGCGGTGATCTTCATGAGAATCATAGCAGAATCACGGAACAAGAGTCAGAAACCCACGTAAAACTGCACTTCCACCCGCGATACTGTGATCACTAGAATACAACACCTACTGGGGTTTCAGCCGCTTCATCTACCCATGACTACAAAAATGGCACCCACCCATCGGGGTCATAACTGTGCAAACTAAGGTATGTCTGAGGCGCTCGACGTCAAAGCCTTTTGAACTGGGCCTCGATGAGCCTTCTGCATCCAACTGCGCAGGACGGCAAGAATAGGTGACTTACTAAGAAGACAGTAGCAGACCACGGACCAACTGTCAACACTTCGCGGGGGAAGACAGAGTAATACTCCACAAAGAGTCTGCAACCTTTCACAGCATTGGAGAAGGTAGGGATTGGCGACCCCATGACCGTTTCGGACGTGACCTTCGCAATGTGTACATTTCTGGCGACAGGCTCTTACCGGAAAACATGCTGGTGGTCACCCTACTCAAGATATGAAGAGTAAGGCAAGGAAAGAGGTGGTATTTACCGGAAACGGGTTATACCTTTGTCAGCGTAGTGGAAGGATCTTTTCCTGGAGAACGGTGTAAATTTCGAGGAGATAGAGTGTTTGAGAATAGGGACCGGTCTCTTGCAATGAATAATGACAAAGTCTCTATAAATGGGAAAAAGACTCATTTAGATTGTTGCACCAACCTGCATAAAAATGAAAACGGTCTCCTTGACAAATGGACAAAGCATATCGGGGCATCAATTCCAACTGCTTAACTAGTTCACTAGTTGCCAGCCGGTCCTAAGCCCACGTAAAGAGAGAAGGTTGGCATAGAGCTAGCAACCCTACACCGTAAAAACAATACAATCCCTAAAGAAACTTCAAAGCACAAGCAAAATATAAAACATAAAAACAATATCATTACTCGCTGGAATCGGAGACACGAAATGACGCCGGTTGGTGAAAGCCTTCGAGAAGCCGATTGGCCGATGTGTCTCATCTCAATGAAAGCGAAAGTAAACGTGAGTACATGGAATGTCAACACCATCTTCGAACCTACCAAGGCTGCCCAGATTGAAAAGAAGATAAGAAGGTATGGCAAGAAGTGCTTGGAATCTGCGAAAGCAGATGGAATGGAAGTCGACTCTCCAAACTGTCAACTGCACAGTCGATAATCTACTCCGATATTCTCACCCAAACGACGACAACAAGCACACTGAGTCTCGGAGTGGCTATCATAGTGTCTCCAACAGCATCGAAGGCTCTCTCTCATGCAGTGGGAACCAATCTCCTCCTGCAGGATCAAGATCATGACAACAAGATTCAACTCAACAGGAAGGAAAATTACAGCCATGCAATGCTACGCTACGCTATGCTATGCACCTACAAATAATGCAGATGAAGAGAAGAAGGAGGAATTCCATAGACAACTGCAATCAACACTGGACAAGAACCCATCCCAGTTGGCAACATCAAAATTCTAATGGACGGCATGAATGACAGCCAAACTGGGAGCGGATAAAACAGGAAGAGAACTTATCATGGGCCGAGAAGCGCTCGGTGAAATGTACGAGAATAGAGAATTGTTCGCAGAATTATGTGCATTCAACGATTTGGTGATTGGAGGCACTGTGTTCAAGCATAAGGATATCCACAAAGCAACATGGAGTTCACCAGACACCGGGACACACTAAAAATCAGATCGACTTTATCTCAATCTCAAGAAAGTGGAGACGCAGACAGCCTACTGGACACAAGGTCAAGAAGAGGAGCAAATGTTAGGCTCAGACCACTATCTAGTGCAAAGAACACACACCCTCAAAACCAAGTTGAAAACCTTCAAAAAAGTTGGCGAAAGACTACAGTTCAAGTTCAACACCCAGAACAGAAACTGAAGGATGAAACTACAAAGAAAATCTTCACGTCAGTCATCAAACATCATCATCATTATCAACATAGGACCAGGGATTACTGCGTAACGGTCCGAGTTGCCACACCTCATATCAGCACATCAAGTAAAAAGGTAGTGAGTTGAAGGATGAAGATAAGTGAATGCAGTCAAAAGAAATATAAAGTACGAGAAGAAAGGAAAGAGGAGTGACAAAATAGTGAGATTCGGTATAGCGTTGTTAAGATGAGGATAATGTGTGTATACATCTGCGCCACTGAAGTGGTCAACACACTCATCATCAAACAAAATGAGAGATATCGAGGGACACCCCTGAAGAAACCTCTTTGGATGAGCACTGGAACTCTTTGAAAGCAATATGGAAAGAAACCTGCATAACCGTATTAGGAAGGAAGAAGAAAGAAGATAAGGAATGGATCTCGACGGACACATGGAAGCTGATAGAGCAGGGACAGGAAGATGGTCAAGCAGGAGATAAACCAGTGAAAGGATGAACAACGAGAAGAGGAACTGAGTACAGTGTATAAAACGCTGGACAAGGAAGTGAAGAAGAGTGCACGCAAAGACAAAAGACACTTCCACGACACACTTGCAAGTGAAGCGGAACAGGCTGCAGGTAGGAGAGACAGAGACCTGACAACACTATTTCAAATAACCAGGTTACTATCTCGGAAGACATCAACACACATGAAACCAATAAAAGATGATGGGGGAAATTTAATTACCAAGGAAGAGAAATAAAGGAAACGATGGGCTGACCACTTCAAGAAGCCCTTGAATCGATCACCACCTGCACTTCGTCCAAAAATACAACCTTCAGCCCTCCGACCCAAGTCGAACTCCTGAGCGCCACAAACCTACTGAAATGCGGGAAAGCAGTAGGACTAGATGGAATCCCACCAGAAGCACTGAGACCACACGTAGGGACAACAGCAGACATGCTCACAACACTATTGCAGAAGGTCTGGAAGGAAGAGAAGGTGCCTGCCGACTAACTGGGAGGAGGGCTACCTTGTCAAACTCCCGAAGAAGGAGGGCCTAAGCGTTTGCAAGAACTGGCGTAGAATTACGTTCCTGCCCCCCCCCGAAGCAAACAAAATATTAAGCCGCATCATCCTGTACAGACTGAAGGATGCACCGGATTCAAAACTACGGCCGGAACAGGCAGGCTTCAGGAAGTACGAATCATGTGCGGACCAAATTGCAACGCTGCACCACGCATCATCATAGAACACAGTATGGAATGGCAGTTAACCCTCTACCTCAACTTCATCGACTTTGAAAACGCCTTCGACAGCGTCGACCGACAAGTAATTTGGCAGTTGCTTCAACACTACTGAATGCCACAAACCTTTATCAATCTCACTCAACAACTATATGAAGATGCCACATGCCAAGTAATTCACAATGGGAGGCTCAGTGACGCTTTTCAAGTGGAGACAGGAGTAAAACAAGGCTGTCTACTATCACTATTTCGCCGATGACTTATGTCTAGTGTCACACAAACTTGAAGATCTACAGGCGAAAACTAACAAGTTGGCAGCGAAGACAGGACTTCAAGTGAACGTAGAGAAGACAGAGGTGATGAAGATGCCCAACCAACAACAACAAGCTCCAATCACCATCAACGGGAGAAACATAGAGGAAGTAGCCTCCTTCACCTATCTAGGCGGCACTATTTCAACTACAGGTGGCGGCACAGACGAGAACGTCAAAGTCAGAATCGGAAAAGCAAGTTAGGCGTTCATCAGCCTGAAACCAGTGTGGAGATTTTTTGCACTCAGCATAAGTCGTGAACAACATCCGGATTTTCAACACCAGCTTCAGTCAAGTCAGTGCTTCTTTATGGCTCAGAGGCTTGGTGCGTTACGAAAGCGATTTCCAACAAACTGTAGACATTCATCAACAACTGCCACCTACGCTCGTTACTGAAGATCAGATGGCCAAAATAATAAGAATGAGCAACAAGGAACTCTGGCCGGGTAACGAACCAATCAACAACCTATCGCTGAACAAATATGCAGAAGGAAGTGGAGATGGATTGTGCATACACTGAGAAGGCCGACTGGGGACACCACACGCCAGGGCCTGGCCCTCGAGTGGAACCCCGATGGGAAGCGACGAGTCGGGCATCCGAGGCGAGGGTGACATGGGGGAGATCGTGCGAGGAAGAAATGAGAGCTTCTGGGCTGTCGTGGAACCAGGCTCAAAAGATTGCAGAGAACAGAGTGTACTGCAGACGTGCTACTGAAGCTCTATGTTCCATTAGGAACCCAAGGGACAAATAATAATAATAATCAAATATATGGGCATCAACCCGGCACGACCACTAACATGTTCCACCATTTCTAGACTTCACATTCTCTGACATACATGATGTAGGCTTCGTTTGGCATCTTGCACCCTTTAGTAGGAGTAATCACTCTGTGATGATCTTCAGCAGCCGTCACGTGCCAAGCCAATGACCCAGCATTTGACAAGGTACCTTAGTTCAGGTTGCTCACGAAACTACAAAGTTTCAGAATCGCCAGCAATCAAATTCCATGAATCAGAAAGATCCCTGTTGGTAGGAAACAAAGAGTAGTGGTAAATTCTCAAGCCTCTCCACAGAAATCAGTGGAGACTGGAGTGCCACAAGGCACAGTCCTGAGTTTCGTGATGTTTCTTGTATACATAAATGAACTTCAGAATATCATGAAATAACTAATGGTTTTCCATGCTTTTGGAGTAAACATCCGACGAGAAATTAAGGATGACGATGGTGTAAGTACGCACGAATGGATTTTATGGTGGTTCGAGAAATGGCTGGTACCTATCAACTCAGGTGTGTAAGCATGTATATAGGCACGGAAACCGCAAAATCTACGAAAGTAAAAGGATTTCTCTGCCTTCAGTACTGACCAATAATGAACTAGGAGTTACAGTAACTTATGAGCTAAAGATCAGGAACACAGCCGGTTAGATATCAGGTGAAACTCTACTCCTTAGGAGTTGTAAAACTCTGGAATGCTCTTCCTGAAGACTTGATCCAGACTACTTCGTTTGAATCCTATAAACGCCGACTGGGTACTTATTTGACATATATCTGCCCAATATTGGTTGAATTTTCAAAGCTCGACCGACATTTTCCCCTCTTTCTTTACTTGTACACAGGTTAACAACCACAAAAATTAGTGATCGATGGATTTTAGACATGGAAGCCATTTCAGCGGAAGCTCCTTTCATTCCGTCGACAACTATTTGAACCATTTAAACCATTCAGACTAACAGTTCGGTCTGATGCACGGAAATCTATCAAGCCTCTGCAACTGTTAAGCAAACCATCGGTTTATACATGTTGGTGACACGTATTGAATATTGACCAGCACTTATTAGCCTTCCCGCTCCTTATCACTGTCCGATTTTGAGAGTAACACTTGAGGAGACAAGTAACAATTAGTCCTACAGTTTCCTCCAAATAGCAGCACTTTAAGTAAGTAAATCTCGGTCCCACTGTGAGTTTGATTGTGCAAACTTGCTTGGATATATAGCCAGAGATCACCCTTTATTTTGAAACACTGTTGCGTTGCTAATGCCTTCGGCGTATTAAAGTGACCATTCTTATTAAGGTGTGTAAGTTGATAAGTATGATATTTTAGTCATTTTCATCTCGTCGTGAGAATGCTTATCAGTACAAAAGCATGGACTGTGTCTCCAGACACCGATGTTGAGGCATACTCAAGCCTGTTTGTCTGATGAGTTCAAAGGCAAACCTTCATTTAGTTATATTATGCTGTCTGAGAACCTTGCTTATTCATTTCTCACTATGCTGATATAGACTTGCGGTTGGTAAAATCACAAGTATTTTTTAATTGCCCACTATTTGCTGAGTAAAAGCATTTAGTACCACTCCTGTGTGCGTCTTGGTGTCCACCCAGCCGGCAAAGACTGGGTGCACTTTGATATTTACAAGTAGATCCCGAACTCAACTTTGGGCGTAGCTTGGAACTTTGGGCAATTATCCCTAAAATTCAGACTTTCTGAAGACCACATTACTTTATAATCAAATAGTTACACATCGCGTATACTGCTCCAAAGAATACACATAGACCAAATGTATTCCCATAAATTACTTGTTACCTCTTATAATGCCTAATTTTCAAAACTTCGGTCTCACTGCAGACAATTTAGTGGCAGTTTGACAGATTTGGGATTTTTGGGCGAAGTTTTGGCATTTTCGGGCTCCACACTGCATCATCGGCAGTTATCCCAAAGTTTTAGTGCTGTTTTTTACCCAAAAAACTTGAAAGTGCGCCCAAAGTATTTGCCGGCTGGGCACTCAGTCTCTTCATTTCGTCTGCAAAATTTAGGATGTAGTTTATCTTGCAAGGTGTTCATTTTGTCTTTATGTGGTCTCTAGTTAATATGAGTTCGTGCTGCTAATTCTACCCAAGGACTGGTGATAGTGCATCAAGGACATATTAGTGTGAAAACTTGAAGTTATGTAGCATTCATACGGAAGTATGTCATGAAGTCACCTGTAAATAACAGTTGTTTGATATGGACCAGATTGTTTTTCATAGGATTGGCACGTTTCTCTTAAGTTACTGTCAACTGTATCATGTCTGGTGTTGTCAACAGTACTATTTAGTGCACTTCTTATCTTTTCAGCTCCACTGGTACTCTTAAGCAGCCCTTCTGTTTTTTTTGTAACACTTGTCTTGGTACTTATCTTACTTAACTAGGTTTTTTCCTCAAATAGTATTTCTAGTTTCATAGCTAATTGTAGTCACCGACTCATGATCCTTTCCAGTAAGGTGTAACTTCATACTTTTTTCACTTAAGGTTGTGAGAAGCCGACTGCATATTTACTTCGCTGTCATGTACAAAACAACCATCTGTTGCCTGTTTCCACCGGTTTTTAGAATTTCTGTAAATAGTACATATTAACCGTGGAAAACTGGTCTTGCAGTCGTCTCAAAGAGTGTATTTGGTTGACAGTAAGTTCCTGATCTCTTGTGACTGCTGCTACCATTCCTATTACTTTCGTATTCTCCATCCCTGTCGGTTTGCTAATAAGCAGTATCGTAGCTAATAGCTGTATTCACTTATGGTTGTGCCTATATTTGGGGACTGTTGAATGTGTATGGCCCACTTCTATTTTCTCGTATATAGCTGACGAAACTAAAGTCAATGAATGTAAACATGATGGGAAAGGGCTTTCCCGCAGACACCTGTATATTACGACTACATTTGTACGACATCTGTTTATCAATAACTACGTTTTAAATCATCGTAACGACTATTCTCATCGATGCCATGCCAAGGTGTGTGTCTGTCATTTTAAGTGTTGTTTTTAAGTACCCAAACGGCCAATAAGTTCAGTGGCGTTGATTCTCTCTTGACCCATCTTTTTTCACTCCGGGAGGGGACGGTTAACTGAGGAAAGAAACCTGCTGACAAAAGCAACAATCATGTATCATGGTTTCGTTTCATTACAGACTGACAGTTTCAAACTGTTTTGTCTTATTGGTTATCATCTTGCATCTGTTAATTTTCCGTCAAGGATCCCTTGCAGTATCAGCGTTCTCGATGAATCTACACTTGGAGCTAAAAAATACTTGTGACCCGCTTTCTTATGATCGAGCCGGTGTTTCCCAGGTGACTTGGGAGACTGTACCGGAAAAACGAACCTCAGCAATCATCTTCACATGCAGACAGTCAGCAGCCCCCCCTCCCTCCTCCAGGTTTATTCAGTTTACCATATCTGTCCAGCTTCTGTGGATTTACTGATGCAAATTATTGTCGTCACTCCTAGACATAAAGAAAAGAAAACAAGGATAATGGAGAAAGTTTATTCCTCAGGATGTGGATACTCGATTTCAGTTCTTGCTTAAGCTGAGATAATTTCCCAAATGGTATGTAATTGACGAACAATATGCGGGCATTGGAATCATGTTATGCAAGCAAACTGATGAAAATCAGTTTTACTGAATTTCTTTCATATATATATATATATATATATATATATATATATATATATATATGTAGTGCAAGTGAAGTTTCTGACCAATAGCCTTTATATGCTGATTGACCTGGGACACCACAATAACCCAAAGAGCTACACCTGCAGCAACTCTTGTTCCTAAGGTCCTAACATGCCAGAAAGGTTTATTAGACAGTGGTAAGACAAAATGCAGCCATCACCATAATGCTTTATATCTATCTTATACTGGGAGTCCGAAAGCGACGTCGCGCTGTTTGTTGGGTGGATGTGACAGCAGTAGTGTTTCTGACAGGTGACCAACTGTGCCGTACCGATGCTGCCTTCCCTATGATAAGAGGTTGGCCCCAAATATATGACACTCCTCCCTACTCTTCTGCATTCTGGTTCCGTCAGTGTGGGTTTCTCCTATCGGGGGTCAGGACGACCAAATCTTAAACCGAAATTCGTAAAGATGCTGTATGTGACAAGCTGGAAGCAGATGTTCAGTGTGCTGTGTGGTGGTAAATCTTTTCCTTTTCCCTCTCAGCCACCCTGCAAAAATCTTCCACTGTGTGCACGGTTGGGAAGTGTCAACCACCCTTGCGCTTCCTGGAGTACACAAAACTCAATAAAACACAACTTACCCTCCTTACTTTTGTCTCCTCCCTTGACTTCACTTCCTGAAACCCATATTGAGCTCCTTACAACTTCTTCAACCCCTTACCTTGTGACTATTCCTAAGGAGTCGAGCCAACAAGACAGGATTCTCATTCTTCCAAAACCATGCTACCAATTTCACATTCGAGTTATCATCATCCGAAGCGTATGCCGAATCGGGCAACAAGTGTCACTTGCCGAAATTGGAATCTCAAGTCATTGATGTATACTGTGTTTGTGGGACACAAGCGGGTTCTGAGTGTAGTTATTCACTAGACCTCAGCTGGGTAGTGTAATGTAATGAGTCTTTGGAATTCACTTGATGATTGCTCAGAGATTCATTGACTTTCTCTTTTGGAGTGACTGGTGTAGACATGGCATTAAGTTGCAGGTCGTAAAGCACACTTCTTGACTAGATACCAGTCGACAACCATTTGTGTATTGTTCGACTGAGTGGGACATTGAGAACTAGGAAGGATTGTGAGATTAACCTATGCCTATTCGTAATCTCTGCGTATGTACCCACTGACTGTAGTTCGTATGATGGAAGAATGAATTTTCGTTAGGTTGAATGAAATGACGAGAGAACTTTATTTTTCGACAATATCATTTTTTTACAAAGCTGTAAAATCGTATCTGTTCATATCACTGACGAATGGAAAGTAGTTGCGTAATAATCGTTTAGTCAATGGAAATAATAAGAAAGGCAAGGAGGGTGACAAGATAAAGTGTTTTGGTAGGTGGGAAATGGGAATATCGCGTGTCCAGTGGCTAGATATAAAGGTGAAGAATGAAGCAAGGGTTCTAATGGTGGTGATAATAATAAGCTGACTAATTATAATGAAATCGAAAAATTGTGTTTTAACACCATGGTTAGATAAGATACTGAACATACTCCTTCTGCACGCAGAGATCGGGCTTGAATTAGTGAATTACCAATGCTTTTGCTGTGCACAGCTGTCGGGAGCGTACTCCTTTTGAACTTTTTCCTTTGACTCAGTCAATGACACTGAAGGAGGACTCCGATGGAGCTATGCTCAGAGTTGACCAAATGTTCAGGAATTGAACTGTTAATTGATTTGCATTCTTCCCCCGATAACTAAGCAAGATAGTGTTCCGATATACTTTTGAAAAGTGTGCGGTTTGTGCGGCCTATATAACTAGCTCCACAGGAGCAGGTAGATTTGTAGACACATTGAGGTGGCTCAAAGCGGCATCTTGTCCTTAACGTACCCCGGAACCAATTGCCGACCAGAAAAGCTGATCTGTAGCTTCGCAGAGAAGAATGTCTTCTTAGGCGATTTGGACAGGCAATTCCTCAGGATCTCTGCTGCTGTATCACCATTGAAATGAAGTTCATAAACAAAGTCCTCTTCGGAGTTTTGTGTTCTTACTCCGCATTCCGTTTTAGTTTCAAGTTATTCTCAATAAATCTAGATGGGTATCCATTTCGCATGAGAATCTTCCATAGTTCGTCTAATTGGTCGTCGATAGTATCACTCGTGCAGATTCTTCTGATTCTTGGTGACAAAGAATTAATCATATTCCTTTCTCTGCTGACAAGCACCCAAATATGGGAACTCAAGTATTGTGCATTACACATATGCTTCCTGATAATCGATCTCTAAAAAAAGCCATCTGGTCTCCGTTTCAATAAGACATCAAAAAAATGGGATTTTGAGTTTTCTTCGAATTCTGATGTGAAGTTGATCGATAGATGACGGTCAAACCTTTCAACTACAGTCCCAATATCTGTATTTTGACTACAAATGATGAATGTATCATGTATATATCTCTTATTGAGGTAAAAACTATAAATTGTTGAATGGAGCACACTGTTCTCTGGGGTCGCCACAAAGCAACCAACCAGCAGCGGTTCAGGTGGTGACCTCATAGCGACCCCATCATTTTGTCTGTATAGCTCGTTTTTGAATTTGGACTCCACGTTAAAAGTACATCTTAGAAGTAATTCCTTTTGGGATACCCATGTGAAAACTATTATCTGTAATGAAGTCCCATAGGAAACAGTTTTCGTGAGATGGGCATTGGTGAAGAGTGAAATCATTTGCTTACTGGATATATTGAGGTTATTACTTGAGTCAACAAAGTCGAAGGAATCCAACAGGCTGCAGGTATTTAACTGTTTTCTGATTGGTTGAAGGACCTCCGACAGCTACTTGGCGATAGCATGGTATGGTGAATTAGTCTTGTTCAAAATTGGCCGCACGAGATAGTGTACGTTTGGGAGATCATATAAGCGATGAGTTACTGAACAGACAACAGTAAATTTTCCCAAGAGTCTGCTCAAAATGATGTCACTGAACAAACTGAACAAAAGCGCAGCCATATTCGGAGAAATAGGTCTATCATCGGCCCCGAACTATTCGAGCAATTGTGACCTGGTTTCGTAACTTCCTGCCTATATAAAAACTTGAAAGCCCTATGTAAATTACCTCAGGTAGAGTGAGGGCATACAACCACCTATCTCGATTGTTCCAAACCAGCAGTGGCATTAGGCGAAGTTGCTTGGTTTCTCCGTTCCCCTTAACTTTACTTTCTATGGCGTTCTTGATGCACCTCTGGTGTGTGATTGTGGTGTAGGTCTGCCATCCGAAGAGCGGATACTCGATATTTAATATGCGGACGACATCGCCTTACTATACAATAACGCACAGGTTACTGAAATCCCACTTAATTAGTTGACGTTTAGTGTCCGTCAGCATGGTATGTGCTTTGGACGAAGTGCAAAGTACTTTTGGAAGATCGGTGGGGTGAACCTCAATGAAGCGTAGGTATCGGTCGTCTAACTTCCTCCGAGGTTGAGAAGGTACTTCAGACCTGAAACGATATACGGCAGCAGAATCTGACAGTTTGGCGCCGAAATGTTTTAAGCAGTGGGGTAGGAAATTGCTGTTTGGAGTAACTGATGTATTAAGTAGGATATGTGAGTTGGAGGTAGTCCCATCAGATTGGTCTACTTCACTGACCATTCAAGTGGAGAAATCTTGTGATAACCATTGGGGAATCTGTTTGACTAATATCGTGTCCAAGATCCTATGGAGCGTGTCTATCCGATGCCCAACTGGAACTTGAGCAAATCAGGTAGGTTCTAGACCTGAACACGGAAGTACAACTCAGATCTTTACCCTTCGCAAGGTTATGGAACACAGGTGACCAATAATTGCCGTATTACTGAACATGAGGCTGCATTTGACTCTGTCGATATAGAGGTGTTGTGGTGGTGTCTGACTGTGTAGGGGAGTACCGAACAAGTCAGCAGTGCTTATCAAATCTCTCAACTCGAAGTCACCCAACTGTGTAAGGACTTATGGTGAGTTATCATGTGAATAAACGACAAACAGTAATGACCGCCAGGGGTGCTCACTATTGCCGTTCCTGTTTGATTTCGTTACGCATGTGCTAATAGATATGACTTTAGGTAACTGACTTCACAGGGAGTAATCTGCTCTCTGGAGGACACATGGTTGACTTGGAGTATTCATATGATATTATCCTGGTAGGTAAAGACTTTGACGAGATGCAGGGTCTTGCATTGTGCAGAAATCTGAGTACGTTTGGTATGCGGTTCACTGACACCTGTCAAATATAGGGTGATGCCCCGAGTCTGGTCTGCAGCTAGTCTGTTTAAGGAAAGTAGATGAGTTGGTCGACCATCTCACTTTCTTGGGTAGTTGCATAAACGCGAACGGGCTGGCTGCTGACGAACTTTCAGCTGAGATAAAGACCGGTTGGATACTAATCAACCTCTGCCATCTGTGACGCCCACTGGCGAGACATTCGACTGCTGCAGTCCGTTCTGTGCTATTATGTGGCTATGAGACGTAACCGTTGAACGTAGAAGATATGACGAAATTACAGGTTTTCGAACGCAAGTATCTTCGTAGCATTATTCGCGTATGGTGGAATGAGCATGTGAACAGTGTCGAGGTTAGGTGAAGGTTACTGGAATGTTGACAGAAGTTGGATTAATTTGGAGCAAGGCTCAGGGTGGCTAGACGAGGAAGTGACACTAGTTCATAATGCTTATGACTGTTGGTTCGAGCTGTGTAGGGAGGTGTAAACTACCTGCTTGGAGTCCTCGAGGTAACATAAGTCTATGGTTGGAAATTCTCCATGATATGGGCGAATATCTCGGAAAATGGCGCAGATGAATTCACTTTTGGCATCTTCTAAACCCTAAATATTTTCACGAGTCCTAATTTTTAAATTTCTTCCATTGACCCCTGTCTATTTTGATACCAGTCGTTTTTTTACCTACTTTGGATGCTTCTGTGAAGTGGCATCTTAAA
This sequence comes from Heterobilharzia americana, assembly GCA_944470555.2. Classification (NCBI taxonomy): domain Eukaryota; kingdom Metazoa; phylum Platyhelminthes; class Trematoda; order Strigeidida; family Schistosomatidae; genus Heterobilharzia; species Heterobilharzia americana. The sequence continues at coordinate 40,042,994 of OX104134.1, forward strand.
CTGATCAGCTTCTGTATGAGGTTCTACGTTGATTTTATCTGTTCATAGGTAACGTTGTAAGGATACAAGGGACCCATTTAATACTCTCCAGTGTTAAACTTGTCAAAGGACAATTATACTGTTAAGCATTGCAATCTTCCTGGCTCTGTCGCTCTAAAACTGGAGTTCGGAGATTTTAAGTCGTATCACTGAAACAGCTTGCCTGGGATGGTGGGCGTCTGTTAAGCTTTGTGGGAGGTATAGGTAGATCGATATCATGAACTTGCACCCAACCTACTATCTATACCAAACCACCATTAAGTGACACGCTGTTAAAAAGTTATGCGTGATGATGGCTAATATTGCCAATAGAAAACATGGTGCCAACTTGCAAAGTCACTGATATCTATTCTGGACAATGCATAGAAATATAGATCTATTGGTGAACCTCCTTTAGACTTATAAAATCCAAGCTGAGTTAAAGACTTAAGTGGTCGTAGGTGTGACTCATTGTTCTAAGCACTCAACTTTTAAATAAAAGATCCGGGATTTGAACTCCACTGTGGGCTGAACAGCTGTGTAGTATCATCAGCCATCATACAAATATGGTTCATAGCCTGGTACATAAACCTTCACCATATTAGATTTTATTATTATTTGGTTTTAATTTTAGGGATTGGTGCTATGTCTTGGCTTCACCACTTAGCTTTTGTCCTAAAATCCTACTTCAGGTAACATGGTCTGTCAAAATAAGTGGTTCACAACTTTATCAAATGATTTATCTTTCTTACTTGAGAGCCTTCGCCTAAATTGAACATTTTTCACCCTGTGGTCCCATCACATGCAGTCAATACATCCAAGACCTATAATCAGAATAATGTGGTCTTTTAAGGTCTTCCAACCTCAACGACTGTATCAGCCGTAGAGCAGGTTGGCATGGACTTACATGCAGTATACTCGTTTTCTGCTATAAAGTCAGATATTCTACCACTATTAAAGGTGGTATCAGTTGGCAGATATCAACCGAACCTGAAATCTCATCAGTAAAGCTGTCTAGCATACCTATAAACTTGTGATGTAGTTTTGCAAATGTAACTTCCACTACATTTCTCTCAATTATTTGCCTGCTAAAACTCCTTGTGTAGTAATAATAGGTCGGTGGAGCCGTGACTCAGTGGTCTATGGATATGACTACCAACCATTGGGTTACGAGTTCGAGCCCCGCTCCACCTACCGAGATTTGGGCAGCCGGGTAGTTTCACTAGCCCTCACGTAATAGATGTGGCTTACTGCCTACTGTACGGATATCCACAAAGTGGCTATGTGTGTTTCAGTGATTGGTCGGCCAATGAGTACTGGTAACGTTTCAAAGTTATTTAAAGGTTGCTCAAGAAATGGATGATACACGTAATTACCTATCTGTCCACTTTCGCAAAAATACAGGTATAGCACAGTTTAGTGTGCTGTTCTTTTACTGACCTTTAAATTAAGTGGTTTGAAAGATTAGCCGTCTTCATTTTGTATTTCAGAAATCTGACATGTCTACGGGTGGCAGTGCTCGTCGAAGTGAAGTTACAAGCGCCAAAGTGCGAATTAAAGCCTTCCCTCCTTCGATTGATGAAAGATATGCAAATCAATTGTGGAATCAGATAAAGAGTGCGATTATTGAAATCCAGAAGAAAAATAACAGTTGCCTGAGCTTTGAAGAACTCTACCGAAATGCCTACACTTTAATCTTACAGAAACATGGTGAGCGTCTGTACGCAGGCACTGAACTTGTTGTACATGAACATATGACTAGAATTCGCGATAGTATTGTTGAAAATCTAAATAATAAATTTTTAACATACCTCAACTCGTGTTGGAAGGATCATCAAACTGCTATGGGGATGATTCGTGATATTCTTATGTACATGGACCGCGTCTATGTCGGTCCTCACAATCTGGACGGAGTTTATAAAATGGGAATGACTGCTTTCTGTAATGTTGTTGTGCGGTATCCAATAATTAGGGAGCACTTGCAAAAGACTCTGTTGGATATGGTGCATAAAGAACGTCGAGGTGAGGTAATATCACGGTCTCAGATTCGTGATGCCTGCCAAATGTTTGTGCAGTTAGGCGCCGGCTCACTCCGTGTTTACCTTGAGGATTTTGAGCAACCATTTTTGGAACAGTCAAGGGAGTTCTACCGCGCTGAAAGCGAGAACTTTCTAGCAGAAAACACCTCTGCTTCCTTGTATGTCAAAAAGGTTGAACAGAGGATTGAAGAAGAAGTTAGACGGGCTCATCATCATCTTGATCCATCTACAGAACCCAAAATAGTGGCTGTTTTGGAAGAAGAACTTATAAGTCGGCACATGGAGACTATTGTTGGTATGGAAGACTCAGGATTAACCTACATGCTAACCCATGATAATTTCAGTGATATCGCTGCTATGTTTAGTGTTCTCAGTAGGGTTGACGAAGGGCCGAAAATTATGAGCAACTATATTAGCCTCTACTTGAGGGAACAAGGACGGAGTATTGTTCATGATACTGGTTCGTCAACACCTCAGCAGCACATTCAGGATTTGCTACGATTACGTGATCGTGCCAATGAATTACTTACGAGAGCACTTAATAACCAAACAATATTTCGTAATCAAATTAATGCAGATTTTGAGTACTTCATTAATTTGAACCCTCGTTCACCTGAGTTTCTGTCGCTATTCATTGACGAGAAACTTAAACGTGGCACGAAAGGTATGGCGGACCAAGATGTAGATGCTATTTTTGACAAGTGTATTGTATTATTTCGATACCTACAAGAAAAGGATCTTTTTGAAGGGTATTACAAAAAACATTTGGCAAAGAGATTGCTGTTATTTAAAAGCCAATCTGATGATCAAGAAAAGATTATGATTTCAAAACTTATGGCTGAATGCGGTGCTGTATACACTAGTAAACTGGAAGGAATGTTTAAAGATATGGCGGTATCTAAAACTCTTATGGACGAATTTAATGGAGTACTATCCAGCAGTAATCACAATCTTGGCATAGATCTATATGTCCGGGTATTAACTACAGGTCTTTGGCCAACACAAATAGCAAGTTCTAACGAGGTGCTACCTGAAGAAGCGGACGCAGTGTTTAAGGTTTATAGGAAGTGAGTCATTGTATGAAGTTTTTAATTATTTAATTTCATTCAATATCCGCTTGGTGTTGAATCGAAATTGACTTGCTTAACTCAAGCGATTCACCTTGTTACGATTATTTCTAATAATATTTATTTTGATTTGTGTGGTGCTAACTATGGTCTTCATTTCTTAAGAATCCACAGTTTATATCGAGTCAAACATTTTTTCTCTTAAATGTCCAAGCTGTATGAACTTTCAGCTGCTTTTATATCATTCGGGCTACCTAATCCCATATTTTTCACGCTTCTAGTCTCAAATTGTAGCTGTAGTTCTGAAATTTTTATTTTATGAAGCCTTTGCGCTAGTAATTTTGGTGATTAACTAGCGCACGTTAGTGCTTAAGAAATCGTTTGGTAGTAATACAATCAACAAACTACTGATTTCATATGTAGTATCATGAGAATCTAAATTACACTATTGACAACTGGAGAACTTTGGAATCAATAAATTTGTCAAATTCTATCGAAGCATTTATATCTCTTTTAAGAACCTGTTTGGCAACAGAAGCTCACCAATTCAATTCTGTGCATTCGAATGCGTAGAAGATCAAGGTTTCATCACAATTAGAATCTGTTTAGTTGTACGTGGTTTGAAGGGATAAACTTGGGATTCAAGTTTTAAGAAAATCAACACTGTAATACAGACATTCGTATAGCGAGTCCAAAATAAAATAAACACGTGTCTTAAGATTTACCGATCGCTAATTCTGATTGCTATTAGGTGCCAAACCGTAATATCCGTCTAGAAAAACGAATACCAGAAATTTTCACTCAGGGTTGGGTTTTAGTTGATTTCATTTAATCTTTACTATGTTACGAAAAACCGATGGCATGGATCCAAACTAGCATCTCGAGCGAACCAACGAGTTAGTGCTACTGTCGTTTCCCTGACGGTTTGTGACACTGATCCATCTCTAAGGCTATAGAAACTTAGTAAGATTTGACAGTGATCAGATGATATGAGAGCCAGTTGTCATTTTTTGAAATTTAAATGTGGACGACGGAGAGAATTGTGATAAACCTGGATGAAAGTCCTACAGCTGTTGGGATTACGTGGGTAAAAAACAATATGGTTGTAAACAGTTATCTGTACTAGTTTTATGCAGTTTAATTACTCACTCACGAATGATTCCTTCCACACCGCAAGGAATTTTACAACACTGGTGCGTTTGTTGTAGCTACTCATTTCTCCCATTAATACTGTATGAACCATATAAGAAATGGACTCTGTTAAAAAGGAATTTCTCAACGGACCGAGCAGATACTAACCGACTGCATATATCCTTTATATCCCGAGGCTACGATTATTCAATTGCCTACAGTGTACTACAGGTCTAAAGCGATGAACAGTTTTCGGTATCTGTTTTTCTGTTTCCATTGATCTACAAATTGAACTAATTACTCATTGTTGTTATCCATCTTGACCTGAACACGGCATTCGACTCCGTCGGCTGAGAAGTCTTATGACAATGTCTCTCAATGAAAGGCGTGCCGAGTAAGTACATCACCTTATTGAAGGCTCTCTACTCAAACACTTGTGGACTTGTTAGAGCCTATGGTGAGATGTCCAGGGAACTGTACTCGTCAAGGCTGCCCACCTTCTCCATTCTTATTCAATTTTATCATAGATATTCTTATGGAGGTCTCCCTCACGTCACCCGATTACACAAAGGCTGATCTAATCGTGGGAGAATTTTCGTTAGATCTAGAATACTCAGATGATATAGTCCTGTTAGGTGAAGACGCTGACAAGATGCAGAGTCTTCTGAACACTTTGAGTGGGAATTTGAGAATGTTTGGGATGCGTTTCTCACCACCCGAATGCAAATTGTTACTCCAGGATCGGTCTTCGACAGTGCTACGGCTAACAATACATAGTGAGTGTGTCGACCACTTCACTCACTTGGGAAGTAGGATCAGGTCTGGTGGGTCAGTGGCCGATGAAATCTCTGCACGAATACGAAAGGCTCGACTGGCTTTTGCCAACTTATGTCACCTGTGACGCTGCCATGATATCCGGTTGTCTATTAAGAGTCGCATGTACTGGACCTGCACAACACTCCAGTCTGTTCTACTGTATGGCTGTGAAACATAGCCATTGAAGCTGGAAGACATGAGAAGGCTGGCTTCAGATGTTTGACCACCGTTGCCTTCGTAGCATAGGGCGTATTCCGTGGTGTCATCACATGAGTAACGCAGACGTCAGGTGTAGAGTTTTAGGTAGAAGTGGTAAGTCAGTTGTGGACCTTCATCGACTGAGATGGTTGGGACATGTGTTACTTATTACGTATGCCTAGTCGCCGTCCGCGTCGTCACACAATGTTGGCCGAAGTAGGTTCAGGCTGGAAAAAGGCCCTAGGTGGCCAGACTAAAACATGGCATCAATGTGTGAAATCTTTGACCGTTGGTTTGAGCGATGTGGGGCGATGCAGACTAGGTGGTTGGGGTCCTCGGGACAAGAGGAACCAATGATTGGAGACTCTTTGGGATATGACTCACAACCGATGTCAGTGGCGCAGATGTATACACACATTATTGTCATCTTAACGCTCCACCGAATCTCACCATTTTCTCATTCTCCCTTCCTCTCTTTTCATACTTTATATTTCTTTCGACTGGATTTTGTTTTCTTCATCTTCCACTTTACTGCCATTTTACTTGGTGTACTTATATGAGGTGTGGCAACTCGTACCGTCACGTAGTAATGCCTGGTCCTATGTTGATGATGATGGTAATGTTACTAGCCAACTCTAGCAACACTTCAAAAAGAACGTGACTAAATTTCAAACCCTCAAATGTTTTATTTTTGAACTGAATATATTTTCCACCTGTAAATTAGTTACTTCTATTGTAACTGCTTTAATTCTTCAAATGGGTATACCATGATGCCGTCAAAAGTGCCTTCGATCGTCATACATTGCATGTAAATCCCAAGGATTTCGTTAGTTTCACTTTTACACATTCGATCAGGAATTTAAAAAAAAATGAGAACGTGATATATTAGTTCAAGTTTTCACAGATGTTTATTGGTGATAATTTGCATCTAAATGGTACAAATTTCTGTTTCCAAGGCAGCATTTTGAACTGACAATCCAATCGTTGGTTTGCATTCGTGTTTGACTCAATCTTGAGGAATGAAGTGGCTGGTTGCACTGATCACCTCACCTGTGTGGTTAGCCCCACCATTCAGCATGGGTCGATTGCATTACGAGCTTTAGTGATCACGTAGGATAGTCAGTTAACCTAGTGATTTGGATTTTTTAAGTCTCTGACAGCTATTCATTAGCGATAATTCATAAGATGACTGAAGTCGACAAGTAAATACTAAGTGATATCGCAAATCTGTTTTTTTGATTGTAAGTGGTGAGTGTTTGTTGTTGTTGGTTTTTTTTGTAGTATGCCAATAACCTAACGCTATAATTTCATCTCTTTTTCTTGTCTGCGAAGTACAAAAAACGTGGGCTGTACATTATATTTTCTGCTCGTTTGTATATATTTCCCTATCTGCAACCATAAATAAATCTTTTGGAGATACAAGGAAACGAATGGTATTGAGTAAGCAGTGTTTTCTAGGCTTCTTGACAAGAATGTGCTGCAAACGGATACAAGTTCTCAGTCACTAAAACCATGAATTCCAGTCGATTGGAATGAATTTACTTCGTAAATGTCCTAAAGAACGCTTACGATAATCTATACTTCACAAAGTAAGATGTAGACTGCCTAATTAGGGTCCTCGAGACGAAAGGAATTAGTAGTTGAGGCTCTTGGTGACATAGTTGAAAATCGGTCACAACGGCGCAAATGTATTCGCTCCTCTACATCTTTTAAAACTTGAATATTTGCACTAACTGTTTACTTTGTTATCACACCATTTTTCTCTCCACCTGATCTTTATGTACTTCTATGAAGTGTGGCGACTTGAGTCAATACTCGCGCCTACGAGGTTTTACGCTGGTTTTGTCAGTCAGTCATGAATTAGGACAGTGACATAGCAGCGAAGAAAAATTATGACGGTCCCATTTACTAAAGCTGTACAGTCGTATTTAAAATCATTGAAAGCAAATGGCGATCTGTTGTTAATCACTGGGTCACCTTGTTTCCATTATATTCAAAAGTGAAATAAAAAATTAATAAGGATAGGAGAAAATTACTAATTTAGCCACGATGAAGCTGATAAATGCACGTAATGTTGTTGTACCCAAAGACTAAGTTTAAGGTTGAGTTGCCATGCATATATGACTCAGTGAAAGATCTTTGAGATTTTAGGAGGGGGGGGCACTCTGTGAATTACTTTGGGGGAACTACTCGGATAAGCCAGATGATAAAGTGTTCAAGAATAAAACTGTTGATCTTTTTCTTTCCTCTAGATAGCCAAACTGGAAAATATTCCAAATACGCTCACTGACTTGACGCTGTGTTACGGCCAACGTATGTTGCCCCCCAGGAACAAGTAAATTGATAGATGCACATTGAGGTAGTCAAAAGCGGTATTCTGTCCTTAACGCATTGATGGATTTATTGTCTTCTGAAAAATGTGATTCTCAGGCTAGGTGCGTAAAATATCTTCCTCAAAGAGCTTGAGAAGTGATTTTCGAGGGTTTCAGCGAAGAAATAGGCTGAAGAATTCCAAGTGGGAATAAAACACTTAGTTCTTGTATATCGGTCTAGTTTATGTTTAAAATTTAGGTTGATCAAACCTATAAATTTAGTCAGTAGTGCGGAATTATCACCGAATCAAAAGAGTCCTTAACATATATGTGATCGCTTTGAACTGCTCTCAAAATGTTTAGATATAAATGAAGTAACTAAAGTAGTGCAATGTAAGCAACTGACAAATTCTGTTAACCTAGTGCGGATTTATTTTTGATCAAACACCAGTGATTAACTAAACCGGACGGAATATTCATCAATCTAAATAATTCTTTACTGTCAAAATGATTTTTGTAGTAAAATGAAAGTTAACAAATTTTGCATATTTTTTTTGTCCTGTGATACCTTCATGTGTTTTATTTTTCTAGCTGATTAAACGTGTTCTTAGTCTGTCAACGCTGTCACACTGCAGGCTTATTAACGTCTACCTCATCATTGCAAATCACAAACCAACTATTGGTTCATGCAATTAGCAATAAACTGTATTTATTGTGTGAAGGTGAGTTATACTACTGGGTTACCCAAACCTCGGTAGGTGGAGTGTTTGCAAACCCTTAATCCACTGGTTAAAAGTCAAGGGCCTAATTCGGTGAGTCAGAGCTCCAAGCCACTTTACCATTATGAATGAGCATCTAAATTTCACATGGAGTAATGTTGAACTAAAAAATGAAGTTCATACTTACATGGCTTTTACTTGTTGGTAACAATATGCAATCCACAAAACCCCAGTATACATGTAATCCCACCAAATATTCGTCGAAAACTATTGGTTATGACTGCACTTTGCATTGTTAGGTCAGGGTTGGTGTAAGTTTAGCTTGTATTTTGATAAACGGATAAGTAGTATGTAATTAAAATAACTCATACGATTTATACTTATACCGATGAATATTCTTGATAGTCATTTCCCTATGGGAACATTGGGAAAACAGAATATTTAATGAATTTATGCCTAATGTTTATTTTCTAGCTTTTATTTAAGTAAACATAATGGTCGAAAAATTAACCTCCAGACAAATATGGGTTACGCAGAACTGTCCGCTGTATTTTATGGTCGGCCCAGTGCAGATATGAATGTACCTCAAAGCTCTTCTGTAGCTGATTCACATAGTCAAGGCTTTCTTATACGTGGTTCCAGTTCAGGATCTTCGAATCAAGTTACGAGTCAGTGTAACCAACCAGTGCCAATTAGTGGATTGCCGGGTAGTCCTGGAACTTTAAAAACCCTCGATCCACCCAGTTCATTCAGTACTTCTTCCAGTCGCCCTAACTTACGAAAGTATTTTTTACAGGTAATTGCTTTTCTTCTATATGAAGCTGCAGTCTATTATTTGAATGCTTGGTGCATAGATTTCTGATTTACCGATGGGACTTCTGAGAAACTTAGCGATTACCACAAAACTATGGTTTGATCTGATCACCCAACTAATCTATCTTTTTATGCGTTCTACTTTTGAAATATGCCTTCATCGAAATTTTCGGGTGTTTATTTAATGAGTTTATTCGAATAATTTACCAGGTCTATAGAGTTGAGCGTTATCAAGCTGTGACATTCATTATGCTTACTTCACACATAGGATGGTTTCAAACAAATAATGAGCCACTACTCAGTTTTTTCTGATAATCCGAATCTTAACAATGTATATTGCTCTCATTTAACATACCCAGCATATCTTCTTCAATCAACTTGACTCAGCATATTGGTAACGAATAAATGCACTCGCTGGATTCAGCAGTTGTAAAATTGAAAACTATTAAGATTACCTGAGATTCCGTTTTTCAGCTGATCTTCATTGTTTCGAGAAAATTTTGGTTGGAGGTAGTGATAACTAATCTGTCTGATAAATACTCGAAACTCTCAAAAACTCTTAACCACTTGTTACAAAAAACTTCTTAATTAAACTCAAAGTACCTTTAGTTTACGACAAAACAATGAACCAACATACTTGACAAAGTGTGAATTTACGTAGACATTCATTCAACTAAAGGGATATTCGTTCAGATAAAGGTATTCGATTATTTTCGATATTCCCAAGAAAAGATTCATCATACTTTTCAGACGAGTATATAGTATTTTTCTGCTCACTGACTGGTCGTTTTACGCAGCATTATAATACTGCGTTACAAATCTACACAGTTTTAGTAATGTAACTTCTTTCCCAGCAAATATCGTAAGTTACTGAGAAACATCCCGTTTATTAAACCATGAGATGCACCGGACTGGAAGCCGAAACCCAAGTGTAGTGGTCGGTCAGGCACATCACAATAACCCAACTAGCTGCAACGCTTGTTCCTAAGGTCCTAACATGCCAGAAAGGTTTATTAGACAGTGGTAAGACAAAATGCAGCCATCACCATAATGCTTTATATCTATCTTATACTGGGAGTCCGAAAGCGACGTCGCGCTGTTTGTTGGGTGGATGTGACAGCAGTAGTGTTTCTGACAGGTGACCAACTGTGCCGTACCGATGCTGCCTTCCCTATGATAAGAGGTTGGCCCCAAATATATGACACTCCTCCCTACTCTTCTGCATTCTGGTTCCGTCAGTGTGGGTTTCTCCTATCGGGGGTCAGGACGACCAAATCTTAAACCGAAATTCGTAAAGATGCTGTATGTGACAAGCTGGAAGCAGATGTTCAGTGTGCTGTGTGGTGGTAAATCTTTTCCTTTTCCCTCTCAGCCACCCTGCAAAAATCTTCCACTGTGTGCACGGTTGGGAAGTGTCAACCACCCTTGCGCTTCCTGGAGTACACAAAACTCAATAAAACACAACTTACCCTCCTTACTTTTGTCTCCTCCCTTGACTTCACTTCCTGAAACCCATATTGAGCTCCTTACAACTTCTTCAACCCCTTACCTTGTGACTATTCCTAAGGAGTCGAGCCAACAAGACAGGATTCTCATTCTTCCAAAACCATGCTACCAATTTCACATTCGAGTTATCATCATCCGAAGCGTATGCCGAATCGGGCAACAAGTGTCACTTGCCGAAATTGGAATCTCAAGTCATTGATGTATACTGTGTTTGTGGGACACAAGCGGGGTTCTGAGTGTAGTTATTCACTAGACCTCAGCTGGGTAGTGTAATGTAATGAGTCTTTGGAATTCACTTGATGATTGCTCAGAGATTCATTGACTTTCTCTTTTGGAGTGACTGGTGTAGACATGGCATTAAGTTGCAGGTCGTAAAGCACACTTCTTGACTAGATACCAGTCGACAACCATTTGTGTATTGTTCGACTGAGTGGAACATTGAGAACTAGGAAGGATTGTGAGATTAACCTATGCCTATTCGTAATCTCTGCGTATGTACCCACTGACTGTAGTTCGTATGATGGAAAGAATGAATTTTCGTTAGGTTGAATGAAATGACGAGAGAACTTTATTTTTCGACAATATCATTTTTTTACAAAGCTGTAAAATCGTATCTGTTCATATCACTGACGAATGGAAAGTAGTTGCGTAATAATCGTTTAGTCAATGGAAATAATAAGAAAGGCAAGGAGGGTGACAAGATAAAGTGTTTTGGTAGGTGGGAAATGGGAATATCGCGTGTCCAGTGGCTAGATATAAAGGTGAAGAATGAAGCAAGGGTTCTAATGGTGGTGATAATAATAAGCTGACTAATTGTAATGAAATCGAAAAATTGTGTTTTAACACCATGGTTAGATAAGATACTGAACATACTCCTTCTGCACGCAGAGATCGGGCTTGAATTAGTGAATTACCAATGCTTTTGCTGTGCACAGCTGTCGGGAGCGTACTCCTTTTGAACTTTTTCCTTTGACTCAGTCAATGACACTGAAGGAGGACTCCGATGGAGGCGAATTAAATGCAGAAGAAGGGTAACTGAGTTTGTTGGAAAATCATCTTGGACTCCGACTCGAACAAGCCTAAAATGATGCTCGTGTTTTGTAATCCTGTACGGACAATCGCTTGTTTTTGACTTGGACTAACCCCCAGCATAAGGAGAGACACTGATTTCAAACCAACGATGGACAAAGATAGATAACATTGCTATGAGTCGTAGTTGGAGGATTGTTGCTGTTTCTGGATTACCAGCTTGGATCCTGACCACGTGTTAGTGTGTCCTCATGTACATCTGCATCTTACTAGCCGCAGGAAACAGGAAACACTGAGACCTATCAATGCTCGGTTGGTTGATGAGGGCGCGAAGTATGCATTTAGAGAGGAGTTAATTAAGCTCATCCTGAGGAAACCTGGCTTGATATTGAGTAAGCTGTAGAAACAGTGGTAAAGACAATCGTTAATCTACACCTGAAGGTTAGGACAAGCCCAGTGGATTTCTACAACGTCATTTGAACTGGTTGGTGCTAGAAGACTTATTCCAGCTGGCTCTGACCACAATGACGAGTGAAAGCAGCTGAAACATGAGTTGACTGAGTTTTCGGAATGATGGCGATCAATAATGGGTGACGAAAACGAGACGGTCGTAGTAGACGTCAGCGTTTGGCTAACACTAGTCAACTATTTAAGCTGATGAAGAAAACTTTAGTGTGAAATCATCGCCGAAAATGATGGGACACTGATTACCTTCCAGGATAAGTTGCTAGATCGTTGTTTGAAGAGTTTGGAAGTATCGTTCAACTGGACCACAGCAACGCCTCAGTTGCCCAACATTCAGCCTGAACTTGAATGAGACTTAAGTGTCGACCCTCCAACTCTCTTTGACGTTGAGAAAGCCGTATCGAACGTGAATTGATGCAACTCACCAGGACCCAACGAGTTACCATCAGATAATTGGAGGTAAGAAATTGCTTATTAGTGCCGGAGGTACTAGGTAGTGTATGCGAATCAGAGATATTACCGTCGAACTAGTGTGCTTCAATGATCATCCCAGTCTATAAGAAGGGAAACCAAAGGGAATTTAGTCTGACTACAACTATTTCCAAGATCCTAAGACCCGTAATTATCCATGACCTAACTGAAAATAAAGAACAGCGAACTCGAGAAAACCAGACAGACCTGAACGAGGGTGTATCGACCGCATTATTACCCTTCGACAGGTTATAGAACTCAAGCATACTTACCACTGACCAACAATTGCCATATTTCTCTGTCGACCGTGAGGTGTGTGTGGCAGTGTGTAACTGTGAAGGGAGTACCGAGCAAGTAAGTAATGCTTATGGAAGTTCTCAACTGGAAGTCACGCAGCCGTGGGAGGACTTATGGTGAGTTATCATGTGAATTGACGACAAACAGTAGTGACCACCAGGGGTGTTCACTGTCACCGTTCTTATTTAGCTTCATCATAGATATACTAATCGGCATAATTTGAGGTACATCTGACTTCACAGGGATTAATCTACTTTCCAGAGGTCATCTGGTTGGTTTGGAGTAAGGAGACGATATTGCCCTGCTAGATGAGGACGCTAAGGAAATGCAGTGTTTTGTGTAACCGTTAAGCGGAAATCTGAGTATGTTTGGTATGCGTTTCATTGACACCTGTCAAATGTGAGACGACGATGCTCTATGACTGGTCTACAAACACCCAGTTTAACGATATGGAGTGAAATGTTGGATTATGTTGACCACTTCATTTACTTATAGAGTTGCCGCAGCACGAACGGAGTGGTTATTGACGAGATCTCATTTCGGATACAGAAGGTCTGTTTGGCACTTGCCAACTTGCGTCATCTGTGACGACGATTGGCGAGATATCCGGCTATCTATCTATCTAGCAAAGGACGGGTATACTGCGTTGCAGTCCGTTTTGTCCTGTTGTACGGCTGTGACACACGGCCACCGAAAGTAGATATGAAGCGGCTACAATATTTTGATTATGGGCGTCTTCGTTTCATTACTTGCATTTAGAAGAATCGCCATGTGAGCATTATCGAGATCAGGCGAAGGGTTCTAGGCAAGACAGTTGATAAAGTTGTGAACCTTTACCGACAGACATGGCTCAGCATACCCAGCACATCTCCAAGCCACTGGCTGCTTCAAAGTGCGGTGCTAGGAGTTGGATTCGGTTGACCAGACTGAGGCGTGCCACCAGTCGATGAAGTCTCTACGGTTACAGCTGTATAGGGAGGTGTAGATTGGTGTCCCCAAGACGATAGGAATCAGTGGTGAAATGGGTGAAAATCTGTCCCAATAGCGATGTGTTTATTCTTTTGTTTTCTGAAGCTCACTGGGATGCGTCCTGGATTCCACTGCTAGTCACCAAGTAGACTGCAATATATAATGAATATTCCAGGATGTGAGAATTACCTCAGTCTGAGAATCGACTAGATTGAGAAGTTAAGGCAGACTGAGAGTGTTCTATCACTCTGGAATGAGGCCATCATTGTGCTCATCTTTAGAAAGAGTCTACATAACGTGTGTGATAGTCATCGGGGTGTTGGTCTGTCGCCAATCGCGTCGAAAATATTGGCTGATATCATACTTTCGCGGACTTTGCAAAAGACGTGATTCGCGAGGAGCAGGCTGGGTTTTGTTGAGGTCGTGGAAACATTAATCATGTGTTTACCCTCGGCCAGATGCCTGAACATCGCCAGACATACTGTAGGCCAACAATCGCTGTGTTTCTTGACATTGGGACTGCGTATGATTCTCTGGACTGAGCCGTACTCTGAAACTGTTTGTTGGGAGAGGGGCGTGTCTGAGAGACTTGCTAACATCCTGAAAACCCCTACATAATAACACCTGTTGCAGAGTGAGAGTATGCAAACACCTGTCTCCAGTGTTCCAAACCAACAGTGGGATTAGACAGAGCTGCTTGATTTCTCCGTTCTTCTCTAACTTTACCGTTATTGACGTTCTTGGGATAGCTGTGAAGGAGGTGCGTGATTGTGGTGTAGATCTACTACCTGGAAAACGGCTGTTCAACCTTGAATATCTACATGGTATCGCCTTATTGTGCGATGACAAAGGTTACTCAACTCGAACTTAATCAATTGGCGATTACTGTTAGTGTCCGTAGATATGGTGTGTCCAAGTGCAAAGTACTTTTGGAAGATCGGTGGGAGCTTGTACGTTCACTCACCCATGGTGGTGAACCTTTGGAAGTCGTCGAAGAGTCCGTGTATCTGGGTAGTTGTGTGAGTGTTGGTGAGGTGTTTGTTGAAATTTCCAACCGCATATCGAATGGCAGAGTGACATACACCAGTCTGAGTCACTATTGGTGTCTTCGCGACGTGAGTCTGACGGTAAAATGTCGGGTTTACAACGGTTCGGTGCAAGCAGCTCTGATCTATTGCTGTGGAACTTGGCCTCTCCGATCAGAAGATGTGCGACGACAACTCTGTGTATTCGATCGTTGTTGTCTCCTGGATACTGCTCGTATCCGGTGGCAACTCTATGTACGTAATCCCGATGTACGACAGCGTGTGTTTGGGTATGATGGAGATGTCCATTCAAGAAGTGAAGTTATCTGAAAACACTAGCTTCAGTGGGTTGGACATATGTTGCGCATGTGGTCCTAGGGCCTTCCTTATTGTTAACTGTTTTCTAGCCCTGGGACTGGATCGAAGAAGTGGAGAGGTGGTCAGTGTATGACGTGGCAGCGTGGTATGAAGGATAGTTGTATTGGATTAGGATCTGTTGATGCATGACGACTCCCTGAGTTGGGTCCGAAAGATCACGCAACTAAGTTGTTTGAGACATTATGAGATGTAGCGGAGAATGGAAACCAGTGGTGGTTATGCTGTAGCTTCCTACTACCTTTACTACTGGAATGTTTTCTTTGGAGCATATTTTACTGGTTCGCCCTTCTAATCATTCTCTGCTTATTGTGTTTTTCTTTATACTCACTTGTCTTCGCTTCATGTTTTCATAGTGTTTTTATATTATTTTGTGTAGCACATGTCTTGGTGCGCTTGCTGTACCATTTTGTGTTTTATTAATAATAATTCAGGCTACTGACAGGACGATGATAGTCGATGGAACCGTCCCTGAAAGGGATGGGACCCTGATAACTTCTCGGGAATGACAGTTAGAGCGTTGCGTGGAACACTTTTTAGCACAGTCGAATTGACCCATGTGAATGCTTCAGTTTCCTGACACCCAGTCTGAACCTCAGTGAAGCGTAGGTATCGGTCGTCTAACTTCCTCCAAGGTTGAGAAGGTACTTCAGACCTGAAACGATATACGGCAGCAGAATCTGACAGTTTGGCGCCGAAATGTTTTAAGCAGTGGGGTAGGAAATTGCTGTTTGGAGTAACTGATGTATTAAGTAGGATATGTGAGTTGGAGGTAGTCCCATCAAATTGGTCTACTTCACTGATCATTCAAGTGGAGAAATCTTGTGATAACCATTGGGGAATCTGTTTGACTAATATCGTGTCCAAGATCCTATGGAGCATGTCTATCCGATGCCCAACTGGAGCTTGAGCAAACCAGGCAGATTCTAACTCTAGTCTGTTGGTCCGAGCTGTGTATGAAGGTTGAGATCCCCTACCGAAGTTCCTTTTAACGATCGAGATCTGTACCTTGTGCTTTGCATGAAAATTGGTGAAAATCGCTCAGATTTGTTATTTTTTTCTGATTTTGGAAGTTTTTTATCTTTCATGTTTTAATTCAGTTTACTGATGCACATTTGTCTGCGTTGTTATCGCATTATATGTCCACTTGTTGTTTGTATGCTGATTTCATGTGTGAAAACTTTGCAGTGTCCAATGCTGATTTTGTCTTTCTGTCGATCTGTGAAGTTCATTTGTTGTGTTTGGAATAACAGTGCTGGCAGTTGTTGGCAAATACGTGTCAGGTAAATCCTGACCTTTATCGTTTTTGTCATGTTGATTATGATGTAAGCCGTTAGTGTCTTTTCTCTCTTCCGTGTCCTGGTCTGAGAAGACATCCCCAGTGTTCGAAGCTAGCCTTATTTCTGCTCTACTTTTAAACAGTTAATAAAATAGACAGCAAAATATATCCACAAAATGTCCACTTCGAATTTGTGAGCTGGATGATGCCCATCTTTCCATCTCTGTCGAATGTGAGTATTACGTTATCTCTCAAAGGGGAAATTTCACAACCCTTACTGAAGGACCATCACTTGTCTTGGTTGCAGCATGCTTCAGAGGTGAAAGCTGCCACGGACAATAATTATGCAAAATAATATACCAACAATAAGAAGATACAGTAAAAGAACAGCTAAGAAAAATATCAACAGAAGTAGGTTATCCAAAAAGCACTCTAAAGGATAAAAATGAAAAGCATTCACTACTTTTATTTTACTTTTCAGTGGTAGAGAGAAAAAAGGCCTGCAACATGATCGCCACTCGTTTTGATGCTAAGCCAAGTCTCTTATTGTCCAAAATAGCCATTCACATGTTTTAACGACCCCATCTGAGTAGTTATGAGGTATCTACAGATGACAATCTGACACATCCGCCCTTCATCATACAATCGGCTGACCACCTCTATGCTTCTTCCAGTCAGTCCTAGAAGGGTGAGATCCACTTGGATAACATGCGTAACGCATGTCCAAGTCATGGAACAGAAATCAATATGATGTAGGTGAATGAATTTGCAAAACAGTCTACTGATTCTGGAGAAGTGTGTGACGCTACAAAGCTAAAAAATACTACATGCAGACTTCATATGACTTTATCTATGCTTTAAGAATTCTCCTCGTGATACTGATTATTTGTTGAATTAGCCTTTGCCATTACAACATGCGCATGATACGTGAAATTATTATGGGAGTATTATAAATGCCATAAATAAAGCTTGGAATGTCTGTTACAAGAACATGTTTCCTGATTTTTATGGACAGGATTGTGAAAATAGCTATATGTTGATGTATTTTTTTAGAGTAATTGGATTACCATTCTTCCGATATCGGACTTCGTCAGTAATACTTGAGGCATACGTAGTTTATACACGTTCATTAACTGAGATGGTCGTGGCATGCGTTACATATAGAATCCATGGTTTTTACCGAATCAGACATTTATGCAGATAATTATTAGATACAGATACTATATCATCTATTTCCTTGTAGTTCAGGCGTTATTTTTCGAAGTAAAACAGTATGTTACGTCAGTCATTTCAGAAACATAATGAGAGATTTTAATCGTTGCCTTTTTGTAATTATCCAAGAGTGATGAGGGATATTTAGTCTTGTACTGAAAAGCCATCCACCGCTTCGACTTGGTAAATTGTTCTGATTCTAACATTCATAAAATCTTCACTCTGTATATGAGAGATGAATCGTTTCATCAGTTGTTTGTAATCAGTGAGTTCAGGCGTTTTATGTATTGCATAAAATGCATGATGTTTGACAATTATTATCTTGCATTTCATCCTTTTAATAACTTCGAAGAATCTGAGTAACCCATCATTTTGGTTTTCTAACCAGTATCGTTTGGTAACTTCAGATAAGCAGTTTCACAAAACCTTGAACGTATCTGTTATCAAATATTCCTTATCAGAAGGCGGATTCGTGGGCATAATGGTTAGTCTTACAATTTTAGTGCAGAAGAAAACGTTGTATAAGACCAGTTAGACATCCAGTCTATTCAATTCACTTTCATCTTATCGGGAACACAAACTTGGTACAACATCAGCTTCAAGACATGCATTATACGCAATAATATAACAACAATAAGAAGACAGGAAGACGAAAGGAGAAAGATGAAATAAACAGAAATGGGTTATCAAAAAAGCACTCTCAAGGACAAAACACGAGAAGCATTCGCTGCTCTCATTTTACTTATCAGTGGTAGAAGAAACAAGGGGCCTGCAACATGGTCGCAACTCATTTCGATGCTAAGCCAAGTCTCTTATTGTCCAAAAATAGCCATTCACATGTTTTTACGACCCATCTGAGTAGTTATGAGGTATCTACAGATGACAATCTGACACATCTGCCCTTCATCATACAATCGGCTGACCACCTCTATGCTTCTTCCAGTCAGTCCTAGAAGGGTGAGATCCACTTGGATAACATGCGTAACGCATGTCCAAGTCATGGAACAGAAATCAATATGATGTAGGTGAATGAATTTGCAAAACTGTCAGAGAGACTCAAACTCATTCCAGTTGTGCAAGTAAGGTGGGACAGAAATAGGGTGGGGAAATTTAGCTAAGCCTCGTCTCTTATTGTCCGAAAACAGCCATTCACATGTTTTTACTACCTTATCTGAGTAGTTATGAGGTATCTACAGATGATAATCTGATACATCTATCGTTCGTCACACCGTCACCTCTGTGCTTCTTCCAATCAGTCCTAGGGGAAGTGAACGACGTGAGATCTGTTTAGATAACATGCGTAACGCATGCCCAAGTCACAGTAGTCTGACCCCACTAGGGATCGGACCCAGGATCATTAGATTCCCTGGCCACCGCCTTACCGTTGAGCCACTGTGTCGGCATTCAGTGACTCATATTTCCTACTTTTAATCTCAGAGAAGTATATGACGAGGAATAACAAAATAAACAAATATTTTGTATTATTCCTCAATGTTTCGATCTTGCTGGGAAGATTCTTTTTGAGGAGTATGAATCTGATATCAAGTTTTCAAGTTAATACTGAAGTTTGGTACAGAAAGTTGTAACATTTGTGATCATCCAGTTAGATGGTGATATGGAACAGAGATCAACATGTACGTGAGTGAATTAGTGAAACTGTCAGAGAGACTCAAACTCATTCCAGTTGTGCTGATAAAGTAGAATAAAAATAGGGTGGGGAAATTTAGTTTGGCTATGAAAATAAAGGGAGGGGGTGGGGGGAGGGTGGTTAGAATACATTACTATTTCCAAAAGATGAATATTGAAAATCAAACAATGTATGATGAATAATGACAATAATAATAGTGATAATGATTAAAGTACTCATACCTATGACACCAGCTGAAGTATGAATGATAACAAAGTGGATTATGTAACGAAAAATAATTCACAGAAAGTAGTGTAAGATTGATGAAGATCGTAAATCAACAAAGTATTATGTAATAGGACTAGACAAGTCAACAGTCGTTGTGTTCCTTTATTTGTTGGACTGAGCTGTGTTCTGTGGCTGTCTCTTACAGAGGGGTCTTCATGGAAGATTCGCAGAACACCATGCAAGCCTATAAAAATCATGACATGCAAAATGGGGGCCTACAGACACCGCTTCCCACTGTTTTATAGGGCTTACATGGTGTTCTGCGAATCTTCCATGAAGACCCCTCTGTAAGAGACAGCTACAGAACACAGCTCAGTCCAACAAATCAAGGAACACAACGACTGTTGACCTGGAATACGTGTGATGCTGTTCGGGGGTCTGGTGTGTGTATGTGTGGAGGGGCGGACACGTGACCAGTCCATGCACAAGCTGAAGTAAATCTGACCTGCTCCTCACAGACCAGATTCGCACATGTTTGGTACAGCCTGCGAAGTATGACATTGGTCAAAGACGTTACTGGTAGCAGATTGATGTCCCGATGACTATTACAAACATTATGTAGAGTCCATCTGTGAATGGGTCCAAAAATGACTCATTCCCAGAGTGATGGAGCACTTTCAATCTGCTATGCCTATCTATATAGTGCAGTCAATTTCCTGACTCCAGCCTGAGCTTCTTGCTCAAGAAGAGGTATGTGGTGGATCGGTGTTCACCAACCATGAGGCACTGTACATTGAGGATCAGTAGGGCTGCTTTTCGAAAGGCTTAACCCACCGCTCTGGTTGTCTAGGAAAGCTAGTGATCAGTATACCATTTACTTCATAGGGCGGCACCTCACTGACACTGAGCTTTCTCCTGCCGGGGGTGTGGATAAGTTGAACTGGCTTCTTGCTACTTTCAAACGCGTTTGCTGCTCCCATCCCACTCGCGTTTTAAGATCACGAAATATCACGGTCCTTATGTATACACTGTTTGATCTGTCGCATACGGGACTTGGACGCACCACTGCACTCACCGCCTGTCGAATAGATTGATGAGCGTCAGGAAGTTGCAAGGAGCTCGTAGAGACCCAGCATTTTTTAGCGGGGCATTGTTCAAAGCTACAAGCGGAATTACTCATCTTATTTACGGCGTCTTGTAAGGGGAACCATTACTGTTTGACAGCTAACTTTGAACGTAGCCAGACTAATTAGTTAGTTGGTTGCTATACTGGTTGAAACCAGTTTTCCTACGTTAACCCATTCAAAATGACAATGTTGATGACTACCGAAAGCAAGATGAACTTAGCACACTCTCAAGCGTCATCAGATTACAATCCAGAGTACGTGCCATCGGTAACTGAATGCTATCTGATCTGTTTGAGTTCAGAATTAAGTGGCAAGGGTAAGAAGCCAGGTTGCACGATCCTGATGGCTGTGCTGTCAGTTGGCAGTGACTAGAAACTCGTTATGATCTGAGCAAACATACAAAAGTGCATCACTTTACGAATTTTATTATTATTATTTGTCCCTTGGGTTCCTAATGGAACATAGAGCTTCAGTAGCACGTCTGCAGTACACTCTGTTCTCTGCAATCTTTTGAGCCTGGTTCCACGACAGCCCAGAAGCTCTCATTTCTTCCTCGCACGATCTCCCCCATGTCACCCTCGCCTCGGATGCCCGACTCGTCGCTTCCCATCGGGGTTCCACTCGAGGGCCAGGCCCTGGCGTGTGGTGTCCCCAGTCGGCCTTCTCAGTGTATGCCCAATCCATCTCCACTTCCTTCTGCATATTTGTTCAGCGATAGGTTGTTGATTGGTTCGTTACCCGGCCAGAGTTCCTTGTTGCTCATTCTTATTATTTTGGCCATCTATCTTCAGTAACGAGCGTAGGTGGCAGTTGTTGATGAATGTCTACAGTTTGTTGGAAATCGCTTTCGTAACGCACCAAGCCTCTGAGTCATAAAGAAGCACTGACTTGACTGAAGCTGGTGTTGAAAATCCGGATGTTGTTCACGACTTATGCTGAGTGCAAAAAATCTCCACACTGGTTTCAGGCTGATGAACGCCTAACTTGCTTTTCCGATTCTGACTTTGACGTTCTCGTCTGTGCCTCCACCTGTAGTTGAAGTAGTGCTGCCTAGATAGGTGAAGGAGGCTACTTCCTCTATGTTTCTCCCGTTGATGGTGATTGGAGCTTGTTGTTGTTGGTTGGGCATCTTCATCACCTCTGTCTTCTCTACGTTCACTTGAAGTCCTGTCTTCGCTGCCAACTTGTTAGTTTTCGCCTGTAGATCTTCAAGTTTGTGTGACACTAGACATAAGTCATCGGCGAAATAGTGATAGTAGACAGCCTTGTTTTACTCCTGTCTCCACTTGAAAAGCGTCACTGAGCCTCCCATTGTGAATTACTTGGCATGTGGCATCTTCATATAGTTGTTGAGTGAGATTGATAAAGGTTTGTGGCATTCAGTAGTGTTGAAGCAACTGCCAAATTACTTGTCGGTCGACGCTGTCGAAGGCGTTTTCAAAGTCGATGAAGTTGAGGTAGAGGGTTAACTGCCATTCCATACTGTGTTCTATGATGATGCGTGGTGCAGCGTTGCAATTTGGTCCGCACATGATTCGTACTTCCTGAAGCCTGCCTGTTCCGGCCGTAGTTTTGAATCCAGTGCATCCTTCAGTCTGTACAGGATGATGCGGCTTAATATTTTGCTTGCTTCGGGGGGGCAGGAACGTAATTCTACGCCAGTTCTTGCAAACGCTTAGGCCCTCCTTCTTCGGGAGTTTGACAAGGTAGCCCTCCTCCCAGTTAGTCGGCAGGTACCTTCTCTTCCTTCCAGACCTTCTGCAATAGTGTTGTGAGCATGTCTGCTGTTGTCCCTACGTGTGGTCTCAGTGCTCCTGGTGGGATTCCATCTGGTCCTACTGCTTTCCCGCATTTCAGTAGGTTTGTGGCGCTCAGGAGTTCGACTTGGGTCGGAGGGCTGAAGGTTGTATTTTTGGACGAAGTGCAGGTGGTGATCGATTCAAGAGCTTCTTGAAGTGGTCAGCCCATCGTTTCCTTTATTTCTCTTCCTTGGTAATTAAATTTCCCCCATCATCTTTTATTGGTTTCATGTGTGTTGATGTCTTCCGAGATAGTAACCTGGTTATTTGAAATAGTGTTGTCAGGTCTCTGTCTCTCCTACCTGCAGCCTGTTCCGCTTCACTTGCAAGTGTGTCGTGGAAGTGTCTTTTGTCTTTGCGTGCACTCTTCTTCACTTCCTTGTCCAGCGTTTTATACACTGTACTCAGTTCCTCTTCTCGTTGTTCATCCTTTCACTGGTTTATCTCCTACTTGACCATCTTCCTGTCCCTGCTCTATCAGCTTCCATGTGTCCGTCGAGATCCATTCCTTATCTTCTTTCTTCTTCCTTCCTAATACGGTTATGCAGGTTTCTTTCCATATTGCTTTCAAAGAGTTCCAGTGCTCATCCAAAGAGGTTTCTTCAGGGATGTCCCTCGATATCTCTCATTTTGTTTGATGACTGACGTGAAGATTTTCTTTGTAGTTTCATCCTTCAGTTTCTGTTCTGGGTGTTGAACTTGAACTGTAGTCTTTCGCCAACTTTTTTGAAGGTTTCCAACTTGGTTTTGAGGGTGTGTGTTCCTTGCACTAGATAGTGGTCTGAGCCTAACATTTGCTCCTCTTCTTGACCTTGTGTCCAGTAGGCTGTCTGCGTCTCCACTTTCTTGAGATTGAGATAAAGTTGATCTGATTTTTAGTGTGTCCCGGTGTCTGGTGAACTCCATGTTGCTTTGTGGATGTCCTTATGCTTGAACACAGTGCCTCCAATCACCAAATCGTTGAATGCACATAATTCTGCGAACAATTCTCTATTCTCGTACATTTCACCGAGCGCTTCTCGGCCCATGATAAGTTCTCTTCCTGTTTTATCCGCTCCCAGTTTGGCTGGCATTCATGCCGTCCATTAGAATTTTGATGTTGCCAACTGGGATGGGTTCTTGTCCAGTGTTGATTGCAGTTGTCTATGGAATTCCTCCTTCTTCTCTTCATCTGCATTATTTGTAGGTGCATAGCGTGGCATTGTATGGCTGTAACTTTCCTTCCTGTTGAGTTGAATCTTGTTGTCATGATCTTGATCCTGCAGGAGGAGATTGGTTCCCACTGCATGAGAGAGAGCCTTCGATGCTGTTGGAGACACTATGATAGCCACTCCGAGACTCAGTGTGCTTGTTGTTGTCGTCTGGGTGAGAATATCGGAGTAGATTATCGACTGTGCAGTTGACAGTTTGGAGAGTCGACTTCCATTCCATCTGCTTTCGCAGATTCCAAGCACTTCTTGCCATGCCTTCTTATCTTCTTTTCAATCTGGGCAGCCTTGGTAGGTTCGAACATGGTGTGGACATTCCATGTCCTCACGTTTACTTTTGCTTTCATTGAGATGAGACACATCGGCCAATCGGCTTCTCTAAGGCTTTCACCAACCGGCGTCATTTCGTGTCTCCGATTCCAGCGAGTAATGATATTGTTTTTATTTTTTGCTTGTGCTTTGAAGTTTCTGTAGGGATTGTATTGTTTTTACGGTGTAGGGTTGCTAGCCCTATGCCCAACCTTCTCTCTTTACGTGGGCTTAAGACCGGCTGGTATCTAGTTAACCAGGCGAGGCTATCATTTCAGGAATTACGATCAGTTAATCCTCATTAGCCACGCGAGTGATTTCGCTCAGCTCATTACTTTTAAATGTTGACGTATATCTATTTTAAGATAAGTAGTAGTTTGAGTAACCTTCTAGGGGTTAAGCTTTAAAAAGGAAAATAATAATGACATTTTTTTATCATGGCAGTGAAACTGAAGGTAATTTAATAGCTCTAGGTTTAATCACACACCTATGCTTATGTGGTTGCTGCGAGCTACAGGAAGTTTCTTGAAAATAATAGGTGATAAATTTTTTTATTTGATATAAAGCGCACAGTGATACAGTATTATTTAATTGATAGTGATACAGTATTATTTAATTGTGCGCTTTATATCAAATAAACAAATCTAATATGGAACTACATTCTACCACAGTGCCCAAGTTTTTCACTTATAATAGGTGATAAACACTTACCTCAAAAACTATTATTTGCATGTTTTTTCTATTACCTGTTGAGTTGGTATTTATTGTTTATCGTCTTGGAAATGTTAAATATGGTTTTTTCTTTGTCATCTATTCCATTTTCACTTTCGTGTTACTTGCATATTTTAGCATTTTTCTATTTTCGTTTTTAAGACTCTAAAAAACTTTTGTTACTTTATTAAGTATTAGCTTTTTAATTCCTCAGACCATAATTAACCTTAGAGTGATTGTGAGACACCTATTAGCCAGTTTAGAACTATTTTTTCTCTACTATTCACATCATAGTGTCTCACTCTTTATACTGTTTTCTCTATAAATGAATATTTATTCAGTTCAGTCGATATTCACTTTTGATATTAGTAAACTGTTTAGTTTGTTATCGTACCTATCTTAAGTGAAACATCTGTTGCCAATAATTTTCAGTTGTAAAACTTTTTTTTTTTGCATTGAACGAAAATGATCAACTGAATGCTTCCTGTCCCTTTAGTTTGATGCCAGTTACAAATTCAGAAAGTACTTATATCGCTTGTCTTTTCGTACAATTCTCCACAGATAGAACTCAAGGACATTAAAGTTTGTCTAGTACTCAAGGGTTTTTAGTTGTGGTCACAAACCATTTCTAGTTTGATTAACTGTCTCATGTTTCGGTTTTTATGTGTTTTAGGATCTACTTTTTTTCATTTTAGTCTTTGAAATAATGGTGTTATGTGGGTACATAGGTAAAATAAGAAAATAATTCAAAATAATCCTTTTTGTTTTATGTCGATTAATATTCATTATTTGTTCATTTATAATATTTTGTGTTCTTTGCTATTATTATCATTACTAGGTTTCCACATATCAGATGATAATATTAATGAAATTCAATCGGCGCAGTCGTTATACCTTTGCTGAATTGGCCAGCGAAACAAATATCCCTGAACGGGAGTTGAAACGTAGTCTGATGGCCTTGGCTTTAGGCCGTTGCAATCAGCGCATTTTATGCAAAGAGCCTAAAACACGTGAAATAGAACCAACTGATGTTTTCTACGTTAATGATTCTTTTGTCTCTAAACACATCAAAGTTCGGGTACGTTAATGTTTTTGTTTTACTTGTATTCTTATTATTGGTTAGACTTATGAAGTGTGATTTTGAATCCGAATTTCTAATATTTCGTTATTAGGTGTACACATTCCTTATTTTACTTGTGAAGAGATAAGATGACATTTTTCCGATTTTTGAAACACATGGTTCAACATGTGTGCTTTACATTCCAAACCTTATCAAATGACTTCATTCATGTAGTTCTCTACACCTAATGTCTCCATGAATCGTACATTGATCCCGTTACACACTATTGATAGAATGAAGGCAGCGGTAATTAAATACAAAAGATCTACGCAGATAATCCACTTTCAGTGTTTTATTCGTCACAACCATATAATAGAGTGAACTGGGCTGCTCATCATTATACTTGTGCCTTAATAAGTATTCAGATAATGTCATCTGGCTTATAGCGTCCTAAGTTAAAACTCCTCTCCATTTCGTGCTAGACAAATTAAGTAGTGTCATAGGTCCTCACACATTAAGTTTCATTTTACACTTGGATATCATACAGAATCCATAGATGACATAAATTAGTTGGCCTTCTTGTATAAATAACTTGTTGATAGCTAATAGATAACATCTTACAAATATTGGTGCCACTGGTCAAGTAATTGAAATAATCAACTCATAAGCGCTGCACTTTAGGTCTAAACAGAACACAGATACAGGTCAGCGCTAAGACGACATCGCACATTTGGGCGGTAACAGTTGTATTCTGAACGTCCTCAAATTGTCCCTTAGCGTTGTTAACTTAGAGTCTGTGTTCGACAGGACTATCTCCTGTGACGAAAATCGATCTCCGTGAATTTTTAAAGAATTCTTACATCTAGGGGGACAAATGTAATAAAGTATGATAAGTACGGATATTAAACATCTCTCGACTATACTACGTAATATCATCATCATCATCAATATCAACATAAGACCAGGCATTACTACGTGACGGTACGAGTTGCCACACCTCATATAAGTACACCAAGTAAAATGGCAGTGAAGTGGAAGATGAAGAAAACAAAATCCAGTCGAAAGAAATATAAAGTACGAAAAGAGAGGAAGGGAGAATGAGAAAATGGTGAGATTCGGTGGAGCGTTAAGATGACAATAATGTGTGTATACATCTGCGCCACTGACATCGGTTGTGAGTCATATCCCAAAGAGTCTCCAATCATTGGTTCCTCTTGTCCCGAGGACCCCAACCACCTAGTCTGCATCGCCCCACATCGCTCAAACCAACGGTCAAAGATTTCACACATTGATGCCATGTTTTAGTCTGGCCACCTAGGGCCTTTTTCCAGCCTGAACCTACTTCGGCCAACATTGTGTGACGACGCGGACGGCGACTAGGCATACGTAATAAGTAACACATGTCCCAACCATCTCAGTCGATGAAGGTCCACAACTGACTTACCACTTCTACCTAAAACTCTACACCTGACGTCTGCGTTACTCATGTGATGACACCACGGAATACGCCCTATGCTACGAAGGCAACGGTGGTCAAACATCTGAAGCCAGCCTTCTCATGTCTTCCAGCTTCAATGGCTATGTTTCACAGCCATACAGTAGAACAGACTGGAGTGTTGTGCAGGTCCAGTACATGCGACTCTTAATAGACAACCGGATATCATGGCAGCGTCACAGGTGACATAAGTTGGCAAAAGCCAGTCGAGCCTTTCGTATTCGTGCAGAGATTTCATCGGCCACTGACCCACCAGACCTGATCCTACTTCCCAAGTGAGTGAAGTGGTCGACACACTCACTATGTATTGTTAGCCGTAGCACTGTCGAAGACCGATCCTGGAGTAACAATTTGCATTCGGGTGGTGAGAAACGCATCCCAAACATTCTCAAATTCCCACTCAAAGTGTTCAGAAGACTCTGCATCTTGTCAGCGTCTTCACCTAACAGGACTATATCATCTGAGTATTCTAGATCTAACGAAAATTCTCCCACGATTAGATCAGCCTTTGTGTAATCGGGTGACGTGAGGGAGACCTCCATAAGAATATCTATGATAAAATTGAATAAGAATGGAGAAGGTGGGCAGCCTTGACGAGTACAGTTCCCTGGACATCTCACCATAGGCTCTAACAAGTCCACAAGTGTTTGAGTAGAGAGCCTTCAATAAGGTGATGTACTTACTCGGCACGCCTTTCATTGAGAGACATTGTCATAAGACTTCTCAGCCGACGGAGTCGAATGCCGTGTTCAGGTCTATAAGTACAGCTGGTGTTGGGTGTCACTAAGCGTGTGTATGTTCCAAAACCTGATGGGTTGTGAATATTTGGTCGTTACACACACGACTTGGTCTGAAGTCTGACTGGTTTTCTCCAGCTTATTGTTCCCGAACTTCAATCAAGTGTCTAGTGATTGTAGAACCTAGAATTTTGGATACATTGTTCGTCAGGCTGATTTTACAGCAGACTGGAGATGGCACCAAGCTTCTTCTGAATGAGTGATGGTGTTCTGTTCTGATAACTGCGTAGCCAACTTCTCACTGAACACGGCTGTACTACATGGCTTTACTACGTGATATAGCCATCCCAAATGATAGTTCATAGTAAGTTATGTACAAACGACTAGTTTTCAAGATTGCAACATTCTTTAAAGTGATTAACTGTCTTTAGATAGTTTTATCATATGTTGAATTCCTCGAGTAATCTACGATAAAGAATACTGTTTTATTACATTGCGTCTGACTTTCTGAATTCAGACACACGATGTCCAGTAGCGCTGTTTCAGTCAGTTGGGTAAACCTATTGCATAACATGATAACTAGAATTCAGTTGACCAAACGAACTGGCCATATCGTGCAGCTAACAATTCAGTACAGTCTTATTTTTCTTCATAGTATCATAGTATAAGGGTTTTCGTTGATGAAATGTTTCTGTCAAATGACCATCTGGCTCTGTGATTTTGAAAGTAGTTAAAAAGGTTGACTTCTGAAAACTTAGGAACTGGTCTGAAAACACATTACAGCTAGCACTATTTTGTTTTAAATAAGGTTGAGCACTAAGCCTGTTTTTGACTGGTTCCAAACAAGTGTTCTTCAAGTTTCAGCACTAGGTTGAAGTAGGAAAATTCTTGCTTCGTTGTAGGGTCATATTTGTTTCAAAAGTTTCTAAATGTTGATGACTAGCAAATTCCTAACATCTGGGACTTCTTAGACATTTTCTTTGTCTTTTTACGGTATCAGGTTGCATCAGTAGATTAAACATGTCTATTGTTTACGCTTCTGTTAATTTCCATTCGTACACCTAACCAACCAACAGAATAGAGTGACTGAAGGCCATACATTTCCATTTGTTGATATCATCCATACCTATGAATCTCGTTTTTATCCTTACTAATCAGTTTGAGTAAAACCAGAATAATTGCCCTGAAATCAAATAACCACAAAGTTGTCCCATTCCTTGTCGCTTTTACTTCGCTTATATGACTACCTGCTCTGAGTATTACTCACCGACTCATATTTTCAGTGGTAACATCGGCTTTCCCACTTTTTTATTCAATCGATTCTAATAAGTATGAACAGGCTTGATGATTTGACTCAGTCATGAACGTTTTTCCAACCTCTTTCATATTTCTTACTTATTGCTGCTTGAGATTATGACCCATACTTTTATTCAATCCTTTCAATTTCCCAATCTATTTAAATTAGCCAGGTACCATCATATACTACTACAGACCCTAATATTTCTTCCAGTGAAATAAAAATCAGTCTCTTATTAATCACCCATACAAACATGTATCTTCTCGACTTTCTATTTCTAGGTGCAAAGTATCACCGTTAAAGAAAGTGAACCAGAACGCCAGGAAACAAGAACGAAAGTAGATGAGAACCGTCGCTATGTAATTGAGGCAACTATTGTCCGGGTTATGAAAGCAAGAAAAACCTTAAGTCACGGGCAACTTGTTGTCGAAGTTATTGAACAACTTAAATCACGATTTGTACCCACTCCTTTGATGATCAAACAGCGTATTGAATCCCTCATAGAACGAGAATTTCTTGCTCGAATGGAAGATGATCGCCGCGTTTATAGATATTTAGCTTAATGCAACTTACTTTCTTAATCGAAATTAGATATGTATTTCGCAAGTGCCATGCAACCATTCCTATGCAGTACCACCGGACGTCTATTTGCTTTGAGTCTGTTTTAAATAGTTTTGAGTTATCAATTTTTCTCAAATCTTCCACATATGGTGCGTAAAAATAAACTGTCATAATGACTAGGTAAATGTGATTGTTGATTTCCAAATGATCTCCCAAATCAAATCTTCGTCGCTCTACTCTACTAGACCCTTCAAAATTCAGTATAATTAACTTTTTATGACTATTCTCATTTTCTTTGTCAATCTCATACCTTTCATTTTGTAATAGACCTACTGAGCTTATCTACACAAATTACGTTTGATATGTTTCTTGTGTATGTACATATATTAGTTGCTTCCATCCTTTAAATTTATGCATTTTGAGATGGGTATCATCTTACACTTTTATTCATATATGCTGGAGAAGGTAGTCTCAAAAAGTAAATTGCTCAGTTTTTCTCAAAATACACAACTTATCCATAGTACCATTTCCTGTCATGAATAAACAGAACATCTATCGTCTTTATGTTCACAATAAATATCTTCACTGTTGTAACTGGAAGAATACACTATGCTGAACAAATAAAATTCCTTCAATACAAAGAGGGAAACAACTGGCTGTGTTGAAATGTCGAATTCCTTCTCCATTTTCTCAAGTTTATTATCTAATTTGCCTTAGCTGTACACATTGTGACGGTATGAAAGTGTCCTACAATGGGCGTTTTTCTTTGTCCTTTTTGTTTATAAACAACCTATTCTTCTCTTCTCTGTGTTAGTTCTTCACAAGAATTCTGTCTATATTGTAGGTTAATCACATTTGTTACGTAAGGCAAAAATGATGTGATCGTATATTTATTTTCACCAGAAGTTGCTTGAAACTACGGCGTGTAGT
>OX104134.1:40074323-40538981 GCA_944470555.2 Heterobilharzia americana
ACCGAAATGGAATGTCCTAGAAAGAAGACAATGAACGGTTCATAATGTTAACAACAGATTGCGTAATTATAGGGTGTATTGAAAACAATATGCAGTCGGTCATTTTAATGACCATTAGGCCAAGCAGTAGCAGTACTAATATTTGAAGATGCAGAGAAGTGAGTCATAAAATAAAAAAATAGTCAGTCATCAGAAGTAAAATGAATCATGGAGAAAGGAAAGAAGTCAGTGGAAGATTGTAACAACAACAGAGTGAGAAATTGGATGTGTCTTGTATGTGAAGTTCAGGTTTTGAATGTTACATTGTAAACCACCTTGCAATGCATAAGTAATAGATTAACCCCCTTACTGGGTTGTTCTTCTAAACTTTAAATTGAATTTCAGAAGAATGTTGTTGTGAAAAGCTCTGATAATGGATGATAAAGTAATGTACAATTGAGCTGTTTCCTGACCTGCATTCTCCCTTAGGTAACCAAGCAGAAAAGTGCTCAGAGGTGCAGATGGAAAAATTTTACGCGGTCTTCGTAAATATTTTCATTACGCTGCGTGAACTGATAGACACACACTAACGTGACCCATTGTGGCTATTCATCCTTCACACCTTGAATCAACTGTCGGCTGGAGAAGACACTCAGTATATGTCTTTTTGATTTCTTCATACAATCGGTTCTTCGATGTTGTCTTTTAGAACTCAGTATTCACGACTGAAATTTTTTTGGGAACAGTTAGAACCCGTTTTTGATGCTCTCCAGGCCTCATTTTCTTTAAAATCGTTCTCAGCTTAAAGCTATTCTTAAGTGATTTTCAAAATCATTCAACCTCTTCATCTGTTTGTCGTTTGCGAAGATTCTTCAAGTTCCAGTCCAAAGTTAATAGACTAAATTTTTTCCTGGCTCAGTGTTATCAGACTTCGAAAATCAATATACTTTTCTTTCCACGTGGGTCTTTTGTAGACGAACCTGTTAAGAGTCCATCAAGTTCCCTTTTCAACATAGCCTTAAGTTGAAATCCTGAGTTACTGTCGACTGCCATGAACTTCCTTGGGGGGATGGAAATCAGTAGATTAAAATATTGTGGCATAAAGATAACTTTTTTCACTCAATACAATGAAAGTTTCATTCATGTATATTATATTTAGATGGAACTGATAGGAAACTGAACATAGTATATGCAACGTTCTCTAGATTAGCCATAATGTAATCTGCTATGGAAGACCTAAGAGTGATTCACATTACCACTTCATCTTTTTGTCAATAAAATTTACTACTGAATCAGAACCACACATTAAAAATCACTTTGTAGAACTTATTTCCTTAGACATTCATATGGAACATCGACAGCAAGATTGCTATTTCCAATGTATCTACGTCGAAAACATATAGACTTAATGATTATAACATTTGAGACGAGTGAAGCGAAGTAATAAGGGAGCTTTTATTTTCCAGATATGTTTTTACTACTCAGTGAATGGACAAAATCGAGTGAATCTAGTTAACTTCTCACTGGTAAACGGATTTTAATCAGCTATTTAGAGACTGGGTGATATAGGGATATATATATATATATATATATATATATATATATATATATATATATATATATATATGCTATTAGACGGTGAGAAACATCCTTCCTGTATTCCTTTGAGAAGCAATAAACTCATGAGATTATAAAGACAGAGGCTTTTAATTGTTTAAACCGACAACTGTAAATGACTGGATGGCATTTTATGTGTTTGAGAATGACCATTTATTACTCAATTTGTTCATTTCTATATTCTAGAATAATACCCAGTAAAAATTTATTTTCATCTGATTGTTTTGGTGACAACTTAGCAATTCACTGTTGACTATCCATAAGAATAACATTAAACCCCTATCAGGGCAGATTAATAATAAATCTTTATTTTTCAGAAGGAAGGTATGTGGTCCTGTTATTCAGTTTTGCATGAATGTATAATGAAAACAACAAAGAACGGTTGAATTAACTGCTGTATTTTGACTCTTTTGAAAAAGATTGCTTTTGATTTATGAAGCTTTGAAATTGAATTTCATTATTAAGACATTCTGCATGACTTTTTTCTAATTTTTAGCCTACCTTTTCCTTGACAACCTTGTGAAAGTTAACATATTGAATTCCACAACACAAATATACATTATGGATTTCGATGAAAACGAACTTCAGGGTCTAAGATGCAATAATTCCTGAAGCGGTATTTGATAAGTTAAAGGAAAACAACAAAGTGAAAAAGTTCTAATCAAAAATTACTCTGAGTCCTCAAAGTTAAAAGTTAACAAGTAGTAAAATGAATATTTTGTTAATTTTCCTCAGTTCCGTTTAGGGAAATCCCACATACAAGTTCCGCCAAAGGGAATGAAGTAATAAACAAACAATACTTTTAAAATAAAACTCTCGGTAGCATATGAAGTATAGCTGTATAAACCAGGGTTTCATGAATTACTATTACAGACACTTCAGGTAACTGTACCAAAAGTAATGAAGACAAACTGCCAGCCAAAAAAATTATAAAATTTTTTCAGAATCTTATGAATTTAGAACCTCTTCTCATATTTGAAACAATTAGTTCCATTTGTAAACTACAAAACAATAAGAAGACGTAAACTGTCTAGACCGTGTAATTTGTTTGTGCAACATATTTCAAACAATCTGATCACATGCAAACTTGTGATTGGGGTGAGAATATGAAAAGAGGTTAAGTAGGACGGTTGAATTAAGGCGAACTAACAACGAAAATCACAGAGCGGAAATAATGGTACATCGAACTTGGTTTCAGAGCTGAATTCACTAAGGGAGATTTGGTGTGATAACAAATTGTTTTTGAACATACAAAGGCGGTTCAAACTTTCTGATAGCTAAGGTATCAACAATTCATAGATCTGCTCACAACATATTTTGTAAATATATCTAAGGAAGTAGCAACGTCAATCCTGTAACCTGTCTCAACGATATGTTTCGTGATCAAAGCACTTGGCCTTCTGCCATCAACAGTTATGGGTTCAATTGGTTCAATTCGCTTCTGAAGCTACTTTGCAACATGCTCCGAGACCCTTACTTGCGTGGATTTATTAGCCTTCCCTCTGTATGGGTCACCACAAGCACATTTGAATTGATCGATCCAATGAGATGCGACATTATAGTTCACATGCTATAACTGTTTGGTGAATATTCAAGCTGGTGATTTATATTAATCTAGCCCTAGCTGCACAGTAAGTCTTTTTAACACTAGCGTAAAGTCTCTGCTTAAAGATTGCATTATGAGAGTCAGTGTTGTGCGGAGGGCTGATGAAGACATCTCCGGGACAAAGTAAACAGTTGGTTTTGGAACTCTGATTATTTTTTACTACCTAACAATTTTGATGCATGGTTATTTTCCAACAGTGTTTCAGTCAATGTTCTTCTCCTGTCTTCATCTATGCATATCCTCTGAGTTCTACTGGATAAGCACCTAACTAATGCTTGTTTGTACTGAACTGAAAACAAGTTATGATAGTTCAGATATTTTCCTGTCCATATAAATTTTGTGCATACATAGCATTTTACGGATAGATCGTGCTGCCGACTAAGTAATATTTCCAAGAATGGGTAACAATCATAGTTCTCTTTTTTACACGTCAAGGATACGCCGCTCTGCACTTCATTCGGTCGGTTTGGAAATGAAGTGGACTGACTTGAGTTATCGCAGATAATTAAAATATTATCGACATATCTTTGATATAGATAGGTTTTTTCCCAGTTAAATTCTCTGCTAAGTTTTCCACGTGTGACATAAATATGTCTGGTAAGAGGCGGTCAAGGGATTTCCTATAGCAAAGGCATCAACCTGACGGAAATGTTCACCCTCGAATGTAAGTTTAATATTGCTTGTCCATAAAAGAAGTAGCTCTGTTTAGTGATAAAGTGAAATATGTATTGAAAAACTATGTATAGAAATGTATTTGCATAGATGATCAATTGTCTTGCCTAAAGGAACATTAGTGAATAGTGCGTTAACGTCAAATGAACACAATTTTATTTTTAATGTTGACATCGTCAAGACATTTCTTTGCTTCAGATGTATCTTTTAAGGAATGCCTATAGAATCGATTCTTAAATGGATCCAATAGTTCCTCTAACCACATGGTGAGCTAATGCGTCGGTAACTTCATATTATCAACCCTTATCTTTAAGAATTTTCATATATTTTATCTATGACAAGTACGCATGTGGTCAGATTGTTCGAAACGCGTCGCTCAAATACATTACATAGTTCAGACGGTTTACATCTTTCGCCTTGTATTTTCGATATACAAAGGGTATGTATTTGTTGTCGTAGATGAAAACACTGTTTAAACAAATCTTATGGATGGATAAAGAATTCCACCACCTACCAAGCAACAAATCTCTTTTTTTTTCAACATCTAGTTTGTAGCAACACTAAAACGTTTCACTTCTATATACATATAGATATATATACAACGTAAAATAGTTCCAACAGCTTATGAAACCAGGCGAATATATTCGTTACACTACATGGCTGGTCGAAGATTTACAAACCGGATGTTATGGCTTTCTTTCATAATTCACTTGACACTGAATTACAACTTATGTGAAGCATCCTAAACCTAACAGTGAACCTTGTGACCATTCAACTTGAACACAGAAACAACAACCTTGAATAATATGTTATCGCTGTCTTTACATTCGTAAAACGTAAACTGAAAACAAATTTTACTAACACGCTTTTCAACAGAATTCTAAATGGTGAATATTTTCGTATAAAGCATTATGATTATCATACTTGAATCTATCTTATGGAATGCCGAACTAGAATGAGAATCAACCTCCGATTCTCAATGTTTCTTAATGTGATGTTGATCTGTAATAAAGGCTTTCTTCATAGCACTAATCAGTATGCATTAGAACATCTTTGAAGTCATCCCTTCAATTAGTAAAACACGTTTGAATAGTTTAATCAGATTATGGTTATGTGGTACGTAGTCGGAATTCATTTCATTCTTTTGATCTTCATCAGCTTGACTCAGACTTACATTACTGCAATCAGTAAGTAATTGTTTTTATACCTCCATAACTATTTTTAGCACTTTCAAAAAGAAATATTATTTGTAAGGAAATGATTATTGTGTTAAAAACAGAAGTCCCATTTTTCAAGTTGATTGAGGATGTAAAAAATAAGGACTAGAAAGTGTAAGCCGCCCAAATGTACTTTTGAATGTTCATTTAAACACAATAAAGTAGTAGATTCAAGGTTTGAAGATATTAGTATTTACTACAGTCAACTGAATTTGTAGGATTCAAGATTTTTCCGATTCTCATTCTAGCCACCACTGTTACTTCACATAATTTGCTATAAAACAATATTTAAAATATATGTATCGGAACGATCATAAATCGGATCTCAGGTCAAGTTCAGATGGTTAATGAATACCACTGAAGAAACTACTCTTGAGATTAACTTGGATTATGTAAGAGGCTGAAAATATCGACATTCTTTCGTTTTAAAGATTTACAGCTGTAAAAATCAACGCAGATATAGAGACCTCAAATGGTATCACACTTTGATTTGCGTAAACTGAAGGACAATAACACTTTAAACAATTTAGAAATAACTTTGTCAATCATGTTGGTACAATTGCAATATCTGTCGTTATGGTTTATTTTAAACTACCTAACTTGATAAAGGAAGTAACTTCACTGATGTCTGAATTCCATGTAACTCTAGAATACTGTATGCAGTGTACTTTTCTTGAATATTTCTCTTTTCCTATATCATTCCTTGTTCAGGTGTCACTGTTTTCAGTCGGTTTCTTAGCAGACACAGTAGACACGACATCATGTCTCGCACAAATAATAAAAGTTATCTTGTTTAAAAATCCCTGTTCTGTGTTGGTTTAATGTCAGAAAACATAACTAGTAAAACACGCCTATATGCACAATAACTGCTTCCTTTTATCGGTAAATTAAAAGTTATACTGAAGATAAGGGTGTAAACTACCATACTCGAAGAGAGAAAAAATCAGTTAGTATTTCTGGTCAACTATTTATACTTAACATTGAAAAGAAAAGTATGCACGCAATTTCAGAAGCACTAGATGTACCTACATTGACGCCAGTTTTTCAGCTGAGGTTGATTCATGATATAGATATCACCACATAACATGACGTTACTCAGTAACTTAAAGCAGCGTCAATGCCTATGGTTGGTAGGATGAAGATACATCAGTTTGATAAACTGGGAAATGAATGAAACATGTTCCAATAATCCCAGTATTATTCCGAAATTAATAGTAACCAGGTTCCGTTAGAAATAATCTCAATCAATACAAATTATAATAGGATGTTTTAATATAATCCCACTGTGTTCGTAAAATTAAGATAGGATTTCTTAGTATATTTGAATATACTCTTAAAATGATTAAATCAGTCGTGGTGCTCAGCTTCTTCAAGAACATTCGTAAAAACTATGGTCCAGACGTTCATTTTCTTGTTGAGATCAGTAAAAATGTTTAGATTTCAACAACAACTAAAAGTGGGTCCAACTTCACTGATTTTCATTAGCTGTAATATATGATCACTGTTACTGAGATTACATGAGATAGACACAGCCTAGTGATGTGCTAGGGTTCAGATTACTTGGGCTACTTTTCAACTCTAGTCACAACCGAGATGCTACTACAATATGAGCCTTACAACCAATCTGCTCAACTGTTCTTCTGAAATAGTATGAGTTTTCGTTTCATGGAAGACACGTTTTTCTTTGAAATGACAAATTCGTAGGATTTTTAATGAACCACCACTGTTACCAATCTGCAGATGACCGTTGACTTAACGTCTTAAATTATAGTGATGTTTCTAAACTAACGGAACCGAAAGATAGTTTTTGAATTCGTGCCTCTTGATCATTCAAAAGAAATTTCATCCCTATTTTGCATACTGTTTATTCAAAGTGAAGAACTCCACCTGTGACTGCGCCATTTGTAGAGAGCCTGTAGATCAGCGAGTCGAGTTTTGATACTGTGCGTCAATTCAAATGAGTCACAGACATTTATATAATCCTGATTGTTTGAATTTCTGAAACCAGTATATTCTAACTTCACTTCTGTAGGAACTATTACAATGATTTTATTTCGTTCTGTGGTTGCTCAAACCTTAGGCTACCAGACATTTTCCACCAAATATACTTTTTCAAATTACTCCTTTTTGAGCCTGTTCGAATCATTCGAATATCATCAGATCGTACCACGTATCCTTGCATATTTTTAAGATATGTTCATTAAAGTATCTGTGTCCTAGTCAGCCATAAAATCATAGAAAATATCATGGTAGTTAGCAGAGTGTCCTTAAACTAATAACAGTAAATCATACAACTTAAATACCCCGTAAATAGTTAGTTCAAGCAACAGATTTCTGTGAACCACCACCATCACCGAACTTATCTTCACTTTTCGATTCGCTCACCCGCTGAGGGTTAATACATACAGATTAGACGATAAATAAAACAGCTGGTCTCAACATATTATTTCTTATTATAATGTTATCACTGTAGTTAGTACTTAGATGTTGTAATTATTTCATTTGAAAATATTGTACTAGAAGTAGATGCGTTAAAATATCATATACTGAAAATGTCACACTTTATCCAGCGTAGTTTGGGATAATGTGATAACGGTTATTAATAATTTTTTTAGCGATGGACTAAGCTACTGAGTCTAGATAATAGGTGTCGTCACAGGAATGGACATAGTGCTTATAGGTGGTTTTGAGTTGGAAACCTACTAACTCCTCTGTTGACTTGTCATTTACTAATCAAGGTTTTTTAACCATTAGTTGAACACATCGTTTCTGCTGTTAGAAACTATGCCAACTACCTATATGTATTTTGTGAGCACAAACTCCAATGTGAGTAAGGTCTAGATTTGATAATGAGAGAATGCAGGATACAGGTATTCGCACAATATAATAAGTCAGTATACTAAATTTGGATAAACGTCTGCTTTGTTTCAATAAAATAAACTGCCGTCAGAGACGTATAGGCTGCAAGTTTAACTCTGAGAGTATGTTCTGCTATCCAAGAGGTGAATGACTAACTTTCTATCTTCAGACCAAGAGATATATTCTAAGTAAGCTGCTGACTATCCTCTAATACGCCTTGTATTCATTTCAAGTGCTTGACTTCTATGAAGGATAAGCTTTGAAAATGTGAACTGATTCCGTGGTCAACCAATACATATACCAACAAAATACTAAAGTCTTCAGCTGCTATTCTACTCTTTAATTTATATGCTATGCATACTGGCATGCTTCATTTCTGACCATTTAATGCTGTGGATGTTACTGTTCACGTTAAACCATTTTATCACAATTATCAAGTAATTTAGAAATTTCAGAATACTTTTATACCCTACATAGTCAAAAAGACAGTTTTCTGTATAGGATTATATTGAAACTAACTAGCACTCTGTTATAAACATTAATCAAGTCGAGAAAATAACTGGTAAGAGAGTGGAACTAATAAAGCAACATTTTCGCTCTAACATAGTTTTTCCCGATGATTCTGATATAACTCAATTTAGAATTTCAACCTACTAAATTCGAATGTCTATATTTGCAAACTGCGTCAGCATAGAAGACGCTTACAAGAGTTTGATATTCTATAATAACTTGTGACATAAATCGCCGTCCGAAAAAAGTTAAGAAAGATTGATTAGTATATTGCCTAAATTTATATGTACGTCTACCGTAATTTAAAGTATGTATACACAAATTTAATTTGCCCCTACTTATAGTTCATTAAAAAAGAAAAAAACACTACAACCTATTTGGTTTGAGTTCAAAAACCAGCAACTGTTTTTATTCCTATAAAATGCCAGTAGATAAAAAGCATCTGCACTAGCCTGCAGTTTTTGTTAGTCTAATTGGAATGATACAAGTGCTTACTACTGGCTCCCTGTCTTCTCTACCTGACTAGATGGAAAATTTACTGATCAATGTAATGTTAAACAGCAGAATCATCCGGACGGCTAAAATATAGCATTTACATGTCACAAACCAAATGGTTTTTAAAGAGAATCCTGTCAAGATCACAACCGGATAGTTGTAGGAAATGGTTGTGCTTTCAAGTTGTTATTCATCATGGACTGACATCAGTTGGAGGAACATTTGAAACGGGAGCACTGGGCAGCTGTTTCGTCCAACTGTGGGACTCCTCAGCACTGCGCACCCATGACCCCGTCAGAGATCGAACCCGCGACCTTCAGGTTCCTTGGCCAACACGTTACCTTGGAGCCAATGGGTTGAAATCCAGTGGTCCATGTTTCCAACTTCTGTCAGTTCACGACATAGCGCAACCGCCACCCCATGTCATCGTTGAGTATTCGTCCTCATGGCCACCAGGTTTGCCCTACTGGTGATGACTTCTCATTGGAACTTGGGGAATCATCCCTCGAAACTAGTCACCAGTGAGCACTAGGCTAATTCGATTTAAGGGTTTGTGGGGATGATGAGTACTAAACTGAAAAATCTCTAAATCCTCAAGAACCCGCAAATCCAAATGGTTGTACTGGCAAGGTATTTCCTTGAATTGTTCACCCACTTCATTATTTAACAGTATATTAGACTTGAAATTACTCATGTAACAATCATTATCAAAAGAGACTGCATTCTTTTAATTGACGACAAATGGCATGTTAAATTTCTTTCTATACTCAAAAAAAAGAATAACTTCTTAACTCTTAGAATGTTGGAACTCCCAAGGCACTATGTGATTTTTTTATCTTATCTTTGTTTTGTCCATCAACATGTATCAAAATTTTCACTTTTAGTCTAATATTTGTTATTCAAATTCTCTGAAGGATGCATCACCCTATAATACAATAACAATAATAATAATTCCATTCGATGTTGCCTTTCAGTTAGCATTATGGTTCAGTTTCTACTTTGTCATACA
This sequence comes from Heterobilharzia americana, assembly GCA_944470555.2. Lineage (NCBI taxonomy): Eukaryota > Metazoa > Platyhelminthes > Trematoda > Strigeidida > Schistosomatidae > Heterobilharzia > Heterobilharzia americana. The sequence goes on from OX104134.1 coordinate 40,084,288, forward strand.
TGAGTTACTATCATACTAGAATGTCTTATTCACTAAGAATATGAAACGATTTCCTACAATATAAACTTGATTTGATAAAGTAGACCCAATACTCTCAGATTTGTCGAAATTTGCTTCTCATCCCTTTATTGAATACATTCTCAACTTTGTTATGTAATTGGTTATAAAGGGCTTGGTCACATTTCAGTGGGAAAATAAGGTGAAATTGAATTTTTACGGGCAGATTAAGTGGGGTGATATCTGGGAATTTGTTACCATACAACATGCCTGATTGAAAAATATAAAATTTGTGTATTTGAACTCTAATTGATACTTTAAAGAGTTACACATTCCTGATAAGATCAGGGTATTTTCCATCTGATTTTCAGAGCGATAAGTACAACTGGATAGTTTAGGAATTCAACAACACAAGTATCAGTCTTTGTTCTTTTGTTTTCCATAATGATCTCAGTTTTATTGTTTCATGGAGGTTGAAACTGGTCTGTGAGAAGTCATCCTGTGGGTAGACAGTTCTGTCAGTATTAGCAGAACTATCGTTTCCTATTTATCCTCCTACACACAAATGGTTGACATAAAAAGCTATCGGCTGTCCACAAACTTTCCTGATATCTTCAACTTGTCTGTGTCAGTCGGCGGCTGTTAGGATACCGTTAGTAAAGCATACCTTTTCCTCAGGATAAGGATTTCAAGAATTTCGGTATCCTTCCTAACATCTATATGGTTGGTCATTGTTTCGTACTTTATTTCTCGTTTATTGAAACAGTGATCGATAAAATTATATTGTTCCGATACACTGCTTTCTCATTTTTATAATTAATCAGTCTTATAAAACGTGAAAAATATACTTGGCAAAATCGCGAAGCTTAAATCCGGGTTAACATGTATCATAAAAAAAGTTAGTACAATAATCAAGTATCAAATAGTCTAACCTCTCAACTATTAGGCCTGATTACCCACCTTAAGTCCACGTGACTTTGGTGATGGATAAGGTGTTCTGCTCTAATTTGGAACTCCAAGGCTGCCGCTTAACTTTCCTCAATCTAGAAACTGTCACTTCCTTGACTTTGATCTTCTAAACTGTTTTCCCGTAGATCTTGTCTCCTCTCAGCTTCATACTTTATCAGTAAAGCTTTCCTTTTTACTTGATTGCATAAGTACTAACTTCACTGTCGAGTTAAATTCCATCAGTGTAGTGTGTGAGACTTCTTATTTCTCTTTGTTTGACCAAAACTGAATTTCATTGGTTAGGTGGCCTTAGCACTTTTTGATCACCATATTTTTCTTTTGAACTAGACATATACTAAGCAGAAAATATTTGACAGAGATAGAAATAGCTGAATGCGCTTCATAACAACACCTACGTATTTCGTTATCTTGTAAGTATCAAAGTATTTGTGAATCGCATATGTTGAAAAATGACAAACCTACTGGTATTCAGGTAATAAAAATGAAATATTTGAATGATGTTATACCAGTATGTTTTATTGCATGATGAGGGAAAAAAAATCAATTCCCTTGTCTTGTCGTAAGAACAAATCGAATGTTGATATGATCCCTGAGCAGTTCAGGCTGTAAGCGATCAACAGAAGAAGAATATATTCTAGACAACACAATTGAGTACGAAAATATATTTTGTAGTATGACTTTATCTGATGAAAAGTGCAGGCGAAAAGAATGACAGATGATTCAAATGTAAGAAAGCCATCGTTGAAAAAATTGATACGAAGAAGACATCTAAGATGATTCTATTTCCAGATTAGATGAACTGTCAAATCCATCCAAAGCTTAAAGGAAATTTCTGTACCTGTAAAATGACAAATATTTCGTATTTTTCTTCATTATTCTTGTTCTACACGAAAACAATTTTTCATTTATCGATATGTACATCTATATATGCTAATAAAGACATAACCTTGAAAAACTTTGATCGCACTTCCTACGTGCAAAGATCAAATGTATAGCTGAGAAAAAGACTTGAGTTAGGTCATGTTTTAACCGTTAGTCATCAGGTTTTTGAGTTGGTCTCCAATCAGCACAGAAAATAAAATATAACATTTAATTTAAGTAATCAGTTTGTTTTGCTACGCTGTTTTGTGAATATATTGGTGCATAAGAAGTGTCTCTTCTCTCCAGTTGTTTTATTATTATTATTGGGTTCCTAGTGGAACACAGGGATTCAGTAGCACGTCTTCAGTGACCTCTGTTCTCTGAGATCTTTTGAACCTGGTTCCACGACAGCCCACAAGCTCTCATTTCTTCCTCGCACGACCTCCTCCATGTTACCATCAGCTGGAACGTCCAACTCGTCGCTCCCCATGGGGATTCCACTCGACGGCCTGGCCTGACGCGTGATGTCCCCAGTCGGCCTTCTCAGTGCATGCCCAATCCATCTCCACTTCCTCCTGCATATTTGTTGCATGACAGGTTTTTGGTTGGTTCATTCGTAGAGCTCCTTGCTGCTTATTCTTAGTATTCTGGCCATCTCATCTTCAGTGGCGAGCCGGCGTGGGCAGTTGTTGATGAATGTCTGTAGTTTATTGGAAATCCCTTTCGTAACGCGCCAAGTCTCTCAACCATACAGAAGCACTGACTTGACTGAGTTGGTGTTGGAAATCCGCATCTTGTTCCACATGCTGAGTGCAGTGCAGAAGATCTCCACACTGGTTTCAGGCTAATGAACGCCTGTCTTGCTGTCTTTCCGATTCTGACTTTGACATCCTCGTCTGTGCCTGTGCCGCCTATAGCTGAAACAGTGCTTCCTAGATAGGTGACGGAGGTTACTTCCTTAAAGTTTCTCCCGTTGATGGTGATTGGAGTTTGTTGTTGTTGGAGTTGTTGGTGCGGTATCTTCATCACTTCTGTCTTCTCTATAATCACCTGAAGTCCCGTCTTCGCTGCCCTACCTCTTCTGCCAACTTGTTAGTTTTCGCCTGTAGATCTTCTAGTTTGTGCGACATCAGACACAAGTCATCGGAGAAATACAAGTCTTCTAGGTTCTTTTCCGCGGTCCAGCGTATCCCCCTCTTCTCGCTTCTCAATGTTTGTTGCATGGTCCAGTCCACTAAAATCAGGAATATCTTGGGGGATAGTAGGCAACCTTGTTTCACTCCTGTCTTCACTTCAGTGGCATCACTGAGCTTCCCATTGTGAATTACTTGGCTGGCATGTGGCGTCTTCATATAGTTGTTGAGTGAGATTGATAAAGGTTTGCGGTATTCCGCAGTGCTGAAGCAACTGCCTGACAAATTACTTCTCGGTCGACGCTGTCAAAGGCCTTCTCAAAGTCGACGAAGTTGAGGTAAGGTGGAGAGTTGACTGCCATTCTATACTCTGTTCTATGATGATGCGAAGCGCTGCAATTTGATCTGCACATGATTTGTACTTCCTGAAGCCTGCCTGTTCCGGTCGCAGTTTTGAATCCAGTGCATCCTTTAGCCTCTGCAGGATGATGTGGCCTAATATTTTGCTTGGGGTGGACAGGAGTGGAGCATGATTCTGCACCAGTTCTTGAAGACACTGAGGTCTCCCTTCTTCGGGAGTTTGACAGGGTAATCCTGCTTCCAGTCGCCGGGTAACTTATCTTCCTTCCACACCTTCTGCAATAGTGGTGTGGTGTGAGCATGTCCGCTGTTGTCTCTGCGTCTGTTCTCAGTGCTTCTGGTGGGATCCCATCTGGTCCTGTTGCCTTCCCGCATTTCAGTAGCTTTATGGCGTTCAGGACTTCCATTTTTGTTGGAGGATTTATGTTCACTTGTAGTTCTGTGGCTGGACTGCAGGTGTTATTTGTGGACGAAGTGCAGGTGGTGGTGGATTCAAGAGCTTCTTGAAGTGGTCGGTCCATCGTTTTCTTTGTTCCTCTTCTCTGGTAATTAGATTTCCTTCATTATCTTTTATTGGTTTCATCTGTGTTGATCTCTTCCCTGATAGCAACCTGGTTATTTGATACAATGTCGTCAGGTCTCTCTTACCTGCAGCTCCAGTTGTTTAGTTTAAAGTAAAAACTAAATATTCTTGACCTCCACTTTTGACAGAAAAAAAGTTTTCAGTTTTCTTATTGTACTTCTGGGCAGTAGCAGTAAAATGAAGTATTGTAAGTTTGTTCACCTATCTGTATAAAGCTTTTTCAAAGATTTCAAGCTACTGAGATCCACTTCTGTGATATAGTTATGCTACTTAAGTACTAGGTTTTAGAATGAAGTAGCTCATTTTATTAATACTGGGTAAAATATGAGTAGCAGTAGTAAGTGTAATATTATCATAAAGCCGATCATGGTTGAGTGAACTAATAATACCAAGACTAAATGAATTAAAGGCCATTATCTTCTTCATCTTGCTCATTTCCATTGTTTGTTTGTTTTTATCTGAACCGAAGAGTTTATTTAATTAAAGCTTGGTTCTTAATATTCATACTATTGATAATGATTAGGAGTGATAATGACCCTTCACTTTCAAACTGGGGGTCAATGGGGAATAATAAATTGACTACAAATATTGCTATCTGTAGTAATACAAATGATAGACTAATTGCAGCATTTTAGAAGCTAAATTAGGTCACTATTGAATTACATAGAAATCAATAAAAGACTCCGTGTGTGGTTGTAATATACAAATACAACTAAAGATGATATTTCATATTTTAGGATTATTTCAGAATTTCGAAAAGTGGGTGCTTGCAATATATGACTGGCAATATGAAAACTTCAAGGCCAATAAAATTTTCGTTCTTATTGCTGATTTTCTTTCATTATTTCATTCGGAAATGATGAAGTAACGAGGGTTCCGAAGTAGTATCTTCCAACACTATTCAAGTGTATACTTAAGCCTAATTAAAACAAAAAAGAATGTCTGAATGCTTCGTAACCTCAGGCATTTATTTTTATTAAAACTGCTGAGACGTTAACAATATATTAAAGAATTACGGGAGTGTACTAGTTTGATGCATTTGAATATAGACCAAATTTATATTTCACGTTGCACACTATCCTTTTTTCGTACTTTTTTCTTGATGTAAACCAATATAAATTAATATAGTTAAATAACTTACGAAGAACCTGTGTGATAAACTGGTAACCTCCCTGATTCTAAGCAAATAATTTTTTTTGGCTTGTATCATGAAGAGTGAGCCTTAACTTTTATCCACTGGAGAAGAGGCTATTGACTGAAAATCTAAGTTTATGACATTTTACAGCCTACTGTTCTGCGCGACTACTGTTTCTCATATGTATTTGAAACCCTGATTACAGATTAGAAGAGATCTAATGTAGACCGATAGGCATGTACTTTAACTTATTTAGACAGGAAAATGACTCACCTGAGTGATTACTGCATCATCAATCGTTTCGGTGAGCGTGGTGGACTCTCACGGGTTAGAGAAACATAATTGGTTTTACTGGAGGTAGAGGTTTTGAGAAATAGGATTAGCTTGTTGATACTTTTGATCCCCCCGTCGATATACCAGGTCGAATCGATCGATCCTATGCAGGAACTTCTAGAATGTCTGAATATTTGTTGTTTTAATCTACTTGGTAGCGGCTAGCAGAGGAATCCAGGATGCACATTTTGTCCTATTTCGGACCCGTAAGCTGGATATACCTGCATCTCAGTGACCTGATGAATAACACTTTGTAGTCTAAAGTGATGAGCTTAGGGTTCAAATCTCAAAAGGAACATCATCACTCACTGATGTGTAGTTAAATCCAGCTGACAAGTTTCATATAGGACAAAATAAGTGTCTTCAATTCCATTGCTGTCCACCACCAAGCAAATTATAAAGATAAGACTAGTGTTCAGGAAACCATAAATGGATGTTAAAAATGATACATCGGTTAACTGGGAATCACAGACGTCGTCATTCAACCTCAGCAATTGAATGGCGACCAATTAAACAAAATATAATAGAGTTCAATAATTATGTGAACTGATTACAAAATGGAAACACAGACAACATCGAGGCATCTGTGCAGGAGCCTATATGCCTATAGACACAGATCAGCTTAATCCAATCAATGACATATTAATACAAGCAACAACACAAAAGTAACGAAAGATGCCTACCAATCTATGATTTTCTTGATAGATAACATTTCTGTATCATATCAGCAAATCCTTATGTTGATTTTTAATAAATAACTAACAGTTTATTTTGAGCTTTCCTTTAAAACACTACACGAACAGGAACACTGCTTTATCTTACATTACTATCTTTTCTTGAAATGTAATGGTGAATTAGAAGACAATTCAGTATTTATGGGGAAATTGAGAAGACAGTTTTTTGACAGTTCAGAAGACCATCAATGATACGTTGCCTTCCTCATCCTTTTAGTAAATCGATTACTAGAAAAATCCAATGTTCTTCTTTGTTTTATATAGGTTTCCAGTGTTTGACAGAGGTAATATTTTTCTTTGCTAAACCCTCTACCCTTTTCTTTCTTCTCGCTACGCCATGGAAACAAAAACCAAAAACAAGCATACAGGCACATCTGCGCGATATATAATTTGACATTTAGATGGGCTGATAACCTAAGTGTTAAAAACAATTAAAAAGTGCAGTAAAGTCATTTTGCTAATGTAAAGGTCTGAGTCATATCTACCTTTATCCATTAAAACGAATACTCTAACCACATAATCCGAATAAATTTTGTTGTTAGATAGTCCGTTGTCAGACAAACTATTCACTACGACGCTTTAAATAATGATTAAAAGAATTATAGTAATGACACTGGCGACAACTCGGTTTTTAGTGCTTTTTATAATGTTGACAATGTTTGAGGGTATCTTCTTTATTGTAAAGTAGTCACGAAAATTTAATGCATTCAGTTTCATTTTTATAAATTTAAGTTAAAAAAGGATAAGTAGACTATTAAACCGCTTTGAATTAACGGGTTTCCGTCTCATTATTCTCAGTTGTATGAAATCTAATAGGATCAACTATTTTTGATCTATTTTATCAGATTCAAGTGAAATTTCGTCTTCACCATCGCACTAACCTCATTCTTCGAACAGTTTTGTTTGCGCTATTATGTAGCCGATTAAATCATGCTTTTTAAAAACATTCATTGCATTTTTTAAATTTGTATCACGAAATAAATATTTTAAGCGATTACCTTTTCAATATTATGAAGCTGTTGTATGAGTTGCTGATATGGCTATATTCAAAAGTTGTTTTTTATCATGCTGTTTTTGACTTACTGTTTTCGAAGTATTTCATTATTTTATGATAGATAACTCATTTTTCCCTTTCAAAGCAGCTGATTTTTCATGTAACTTTTCGAATCTACTTTTATGCAGTAGGATAGAATGTACGGTAGATTAACATAAGTTTAAGCTACATTGTATACGTTTCCCAGCGTTTCAACCAAGTCAGACTTTCGCCTATGAAGTTGTAATTCTGCTTAACACTCTTAACAATGTTTTCAAAATTATTTGGACTTCCATAGGCATGTACAGCACTTACGAAGTTCGTTTTAATCTAGCCCCTGGAATTTTTAGTACTTCGGTAATCAAAAATGCTATGTGATCCTAAAGCTCAGCAAAGTAATGCCATGACTCATTGCACCAGATATTATGATGGTCTCTCTCATAACGGAGTTACACGTGAACACTGGTTGTCAGACAGTGCAGAAGGCCTACATTAGTCTTCAGTGAAGATGTGAGCTTCAAAAATGCCTATCTATTCTCTTTTACCCAATTTCAAAAACCTTAAACACTATTTTACAGGTTTTATAACGTCCATTTAGTCTCTATTAGCGGCTTTTACATCTTGTTAAATAGCGAGTGAATTTGGAATACAGACGTGCGTTTCGCCCTGTTCGGGACTTGTCAACTTTTATACCTACATTTCATTGCACCATTGATTGGTTATCGCTTAGGTAATCAGTTTGTGATCAACTTCATTTGTAATGACAAACACAAAGCCTTTCAAATAACGCCAGTCTGATATATCGTCAGTTTTTGTGATTCAAATACCCAAAACTTTAGTTTTAATTTCCTTCTTAGTAGAGTAAAAATGTAGGAATAAAAAATTTGTAGTTTGTTGCAGGGGCCTTGGTTGCACACCGCTGGTGAGTTCCGTACTAGGACGAAATAACTGTTCTGTTTTCTTACACTTTCATTTGTTTGGTTAGAATTTGGTAGTCCGAATAAACTTTGTTAAGAAATAAAGGTGTACTGACTACATGAACCGGAGGTCTTCAATCTTATTTGAATTTCTTGTTAAGATACTTCATGGAGTGAAATGATTGTTCAAAAATAATATAAGACACTTTCAGCTTGGATTACTTAGTGCAAACGATTGTAGTTGGTGGTTGGTTTTGTTAGATAATTTATTGTTCATCTTCAGTGCCATTTTTATGTGAAGGGAATCCGAGAAGTTTTATTATTGAAATTGTTTAGCATGGTCTACAAAAACTATTGCCAAGTTGTATAATGAAGCTGTTTTCTGTCCTCACCAAGAAACGTGGTCGGATATATTCTCGTTTGTAAAAGCTTTTGGCTTAAATCCACTATGAGTCAAGTTGGGACATACATCTGATATGGTGACAATAATTACATTATCCACTTTCAAAGAGTATAAAGGAATGGGGTGATGGGGATTTCTAGCGATTTTCTGTTTTAACTTACTTCCACTTATGAAGAGGAACTAGAGAACAAATAACATTTCATTTACGTCCTATTACACAAAGTAAACGTCAGCTCAGTTGTGTTGAAAACAGAGCTCAGTAGAGAAAACATTTCAGTGTTGAAAAAACGTACTCAGATGTTTAGGAAAAGATAATGAGGGCTCACCCAGCCCACATTTTTATTGCAGAGACCTACAAAGATTCACTTAAGTCATGTTAAATAAGAGGCTGAACGTCAATAGTCAGCGTCTGACTTTTTAGAAAAAGTACTTCATTGGGATAATTCAAGAAACTGGATGGCCATTTAAATAAGTTGATTTGCTAATAGGCTCTTAAGTTTACAAACCTTGTTTCATTGAAACAAAATTTATTGTATTAAATTAGCCATCTTGTAAAATAATGGTATGAACATCAATACCAGCGAACCCACAAAATTCTCTTCAATATCTTTTGTAAATACTAAAGTGTTGAGGAGAAGGGTTCATCATTGCCTTCGCTTCCAGTTTCCGTCTCAAAAAGTCTGATACGGGTTTCAGAGTACCCAAAATATCTATTTCATCCAAATAAGTCTTCCAAAAAGGAAGTAAACTTCATTGTATCGAAAGAATCAAAACCCAGGGAATGAAAGTAGATATGACATTCACCTGTTATTCAATTTTGGCATGTGTACATTATACTTTTTCCTCTAAAGGAAATGTTTAGCTCCATGCATATAATATATCGTTAGTTCACATAAATGTTACTTTTAATTCATGTTTTCATTACCTGTCTAAAACTGTCATGGCATATGTAGGCATATATATGTCTGTATCAAATTCTGGCGCTAATATAGTCATTATAGTCATCTTTGCAAACGGGAGGGAATACAGGGAGATTTCTGGTCAGAATTTTGTTTCATCCTAGGTAGTCCCGTAATTTCAAGTCCTAAAACTATCCGCATGAAATCTTTGTTATCAACGGTTTTCTCATATACTGACAGTGTAGTTAGAAAACAATAAATGAAACTGGTATACGAATAATCTTTGAAAGGTAAGTCAGAGATATGAGATCATAAGAAACGTAACACATTCGTTATGACTGCTAACTATTTCACCAGTCAATGTCTGCACAGAATTTAAAATGTGATAATTATCTATTCAGCCAGACATCCTTCATCTGGATGAAATGCTGATTCACTTTTAATCTGCAAACTTCTAAATTCCATTGCTGAACTGTTATACAAAATGAATCATTTCAAAGGACATATAGATCTTTTTATCAAGAAAGACAAGCTGGATTCAGCTACTTTAATTACAGTATGCTTATAGAGGCGTACACAAATATGTTCAAACTAGGGCTTTCTTAGCTTTCTAATTTGACAATATCATTAGAGTACTAATCGCTTGTGTATAGAAAATGAAAAAATTAATTACATGAAAAGCTATTTTTTCAAACCAGATGACTTTCACAATCATCAGTCTGAAAGTGTTTCTTATGTAGATAAGAGTAAATTGTGCTTATCAAGTATTATTCCCTATAGACTAACAACGTTTCTTTAGTAAATAAAAGTACCGCACGCAAACAATGAAGTATTGGAATTTTCTATCAAGCTTAGCCAATTATTCTAGTCACATGTGTAACTTTGCGTCGAAAGTTTCTTTTAAATATACAAAGTTGGTCGTATTCAACACTGAAAGCCATGTAGAAAAATTTTAACTGAGGTAATATGCATGCAATAAACTAACTGTTCATATTTTTTCTAGACCCCGAATCCATTTCTTCGTGTTCTTCGGTAGACAATTAACCGAATTACCTTTACACTCATTCAACAGGTATCTTTTGCAATTGTAACAAACTGAATTGAATAGTCTACACTAGCATGTTGACTGTTTATACGTTACATGTGACTAGATGTTTTAGAAGCTAGCAGAAAAACAAGTATGCGTATTGTATTATATTAGAAACTTATCGGATGGATACTCATGAATACCAGCGCCTTATAAATGTTTAGTTTACGTCACAAACGAAGCTGATATACTGTTAGTTTTAAACATTTTTAAACTTGACAAATTGGGAACTCTGTTCTTTACAATGAACACATTGGAGTTCATATCTAACTGTAGTTACTAAAGTAAGCTAGTACCTATTCAGGATTATTTTAAAGGCCAGCTTAACCACCAAGACAGCTGTAGTCATAGTTTCCTAAATAAATGTCAACATTACATCATACAGGATGTCAGTGAATATGATTTAGTCAGACAACCAGTTTAATATCATTATTCATCTGGACAGTCATCTTTTCACAAAAGCCATATAGTGATATCCTTTGCTATCTTGAATGACCTTTAAAAAACATGCTTTCTTGCTAACAGATCAAAAAACAGTCTAAAATATAGTTTACATCTCAGTGTGTTATAGACGAATGACAAATGGAATTTAATTATTAAAGTTATTTCTAAATACATTAAAATCCGTCATTTGAAAAAATCTCTTACTATCAAAAAACCTAACATTACAGACTGCTTCTTTGATTAAGTGTAAATAAATAATTTTGCATTAGTGACTGTACTGATGTTGAAGCGTTTGCAAATGAAGAAAGAATATTTCAAGGTAAGTGAGTAGGAAGTGATATCTGTACTTTATAACCATATGTGCATGTAGAGGAAATAAGTGAACATAAATGTACTGTCTGCATCAAGAATTTCTACAATCATTCTATAGATTATGAAAACTTTAAAACAAATATTTCCATTCATTGCCACAATATAAGTGAGATAAGAACGTAATATTGAAGAGTTGTGGCAGCATGTGTACGTTAGGTCTTCTGAGGGTTAACTTAACACCCACACACTTCAATATAAGTGTCAGATTCAAGTTGTCATCTTGGCCAATATTTTGATTTCCACAAATTCCATTAAGTTGCACAGATTTAGAAAGTACTTTGTTCATACATGGATGCTTTCAAATGATGATAATGCCTAGATTCAATCGTAATATTCCGATTGAAAGAATTTAAGTGTAAGTCAAACATAAAATGAAAATATTTCCTGTTCTCATTTATTTAAGTCCCATTTTGACTTGCTGTTTCCTCTTTTTAGATGAAACAAATGTAGGTCAGTGTGATATTATTAGCTGAGTTCTCTTGGTTGGATGAATCAATATTTTTTACCTCAGTGTGTCTATTTTACTCCTTCTAACCACAAATTGTTTACTTATTCCGCTGCCGCTGAAAGATTTTACTTGGAATAGACAGTTATACGTCTTCAAAAAAGACTAGTTCTGTAACATATTAGTGGATTTGTTGGAACAACAACGTTCTGCAACATAATGAAATTTCTCTTAGTTAAGTGGCAGTCCAACAAACAGAACAGTCTAGACATAAACTTAAACTGACAAACAGCTGCTACACACCCATTAAACAATGAACTACTGGGCTTAACAACCAATAAAACTGCAGTTTCAGTTCAAAGAAAAAGTATTTTTACTTTAGGAATCAACCTGTTCAAGGTCGAACCCAACTTCATATATCCAATCAAGTAAGGATGAGGCAAAAAGCGGCATAATAAGTTCAACAAAGACATTTACTACCCTCTAGTTCAATTTTCTGATCACTTATATAGGTTAGTGTTAAGAGGTTTTTCATCCATGTATTACCCTAAATTATAGAAAAACACAACTTCGGAATTATTAAAATCAATTTAGCGAAACAATTATGTTTTTTTAGGCCTCTATGATTTATTAAATTCCGATAAAAAACTAGTTGGTTGTAAAAGCCGTTGTAGTTACTGTACATTTCACTGTAAAAGCCGTAGTCATAATATCTTTTGTTATTCTTTCATCTTTCAACTGTAATTCCATTGCTACTTGTTTTTGTTGCTACTTCTAATGCACGCTAACTTTTATGTCATGTCTCAGTTTGTGTTGGAGTGGAGAGGTTATAGTGATTATGAAAAGTGTAAGAGATGTAACTATAGAGCGAAAGGAAAAAAAGTTTTACACCGTCTAAATAGCAGATGTTTTTTTAAAAATTAACGTGTGAATAGAGTGAAAAGATAGCCATTTATACTTCTTATCTGAAGAATGTGTAGTGATATAGAATTAGATTTAAAAATTACATCACTTTATCTACTATTATTTTTTGGAAAACAGCTGTTGATGAATAACCGAAATGTACTGATTGTTCATATTCCGGTTGCCGTGATCTGGAAATAGCTACCTTTAGTTGTAAATCGCGATTATTGTTCTGTTCCTAACTATCAAGGAGGAATATCTGTTATTATATCGTTAACTTGATAATCACAGCCTCTGAAATTCAAGTTAGCCGTCACTAGAACACATATCTGATGGTCTTCTACTTTTCCTAACTATTCAGTAAAATCTTAATAAACAAGGTTGTTTTATGTACATTTGGTCTAAGGAGCTATTCGTATTTACTAGTTTTTCTTCAAGTAATTTGATCGGTTAATCCAACCAGCGTTTGTTGGTGCATGGATTTCCCTTAACGACAGTGTCTACATTAGTGCAATTTACGTTTCTAGTGTAAATGTCAATTATTATTGAGGTACCTTTACAAATAGCCAATGTGCTGAGTCCACTTCACTGAAAAGTTAGGAAATTGCCAAACTTCGAGATAACAACTGATGAAATTAGTGCAAAAGATCAGTTTTGACTCAGCAGACTAAAAGACAGTGCTGCATTCTATACAGCAATTAGTGAGGAGTTGGGGTGACTATGAGAATTGCATTTGACTTGAGAATTCCTAGGATGGTGAAACCCTCGTTCAAAAATTCTACTGCCGGTCATCAGTCCAGATAAGACATCATATTGAAACTTATGACAATATCATAGCATTCAAACAATGAAGCCGGTGTACCAACAGAACTTACCAGTTGTGTTCAGTAAAACTAAAACTCAACTAGTAGCTGATAGCCATAGGCAAATAGGTGATTTACCTGGCTAAACGGTTTACTAGATAATGCCTTCAGTTTTACAAAGCGGCTACTTAATTTTTACCCATTAAGAAAAATATTTGTCCAAAAATCAAATTAATGTTTCATCGTCAGTTTCTGCAACCATTCCTCATCTTTGCATAAAAACTGATTTTGATGAACAATCCCTGCTTTATCGAAAAGGATTATAAAAGGGATGGGTTGTCAATATGGGAGTGTTATTCTCAGTGATGATTTAATTCCGTACTAATCGTCATCAGGTTTTATTTCAAAATTTGTTAGTAGAAAGATGAAGACTTGAAGGCTTTATTCGGACCGTTGACACTGAATGCCCTCTGAAATGTACTTGTAGATATTTGAGTCTAATTACAGTCTAGTTTTTTACGCAAAAATTCTGTGAAAGATAATTTTATGCTTACAAAATGAAAAGACTCTACACCTTAAAGTAAGAACATCCAAGGATCAAAGAGATAAACAGACCTAATTTCAAACACTTATTCAAACAAATTTTACTTGGTAAATTGATATACGGAATAAAGTGATGGTTTTTGTGCATCTGCATCTGTATGAACAGAGTTACTGCTGAACTACACGTCGATCAGCCTAGCCTTCTACATAAGTTCGACATTGTAAAAGTGATATACCTCAACTGACGGAATTGTGTAAACAGTTACTGAAAAACAGCAAACATCGATATGTACTAAATATTATCATTACGTTAGCCAAAGTCAGGCAGTGCTAAAATGTCACTTATCTGGCAATCGCAAAAAACAGTATCAAAATAAATGCAACCGATTACAATTGAGATTTTGAAAGAGTTTTCAACAGAGAATGTTGCTGGGAGATTCAGTTCTACTATTTAACGAAAAATTATTCAAGCTGTCTTCCAGTAACACGGCCTGACATTACACTGAATTTTATAAATTTTCTTCACTTTAGATGAAAGGTTACATCTTGCGAACTGCTGAGATTGAATGATCATTTAACTGAATTTTTAATGCTGTTAAATGTATCAATGCATATAGACGACACTTCCTTTTCATATAGTAGCTACTCCCAAAATAGTGTCTTTGTTTTCAGAGGAGCATTCACCACTGCAAGAAAATTCTCAAAAGGTAGTTCGTCACTGATATCCACACACTTTGAACACAACTATTTAATGAAGTTTATGTTGCTAAGACTATTACTTTGATTTATCGCACTGACAACTGTAATTAGACTGCGTCAAAAAACCAATTTACACTTTGCAGACATTTGTACAAGGGATAACACTCTGGCGTTTGAAGCGACGAGTACGAGGTTTGAGTTTCATTGGGAACAGCACCAGTCACTAAGATGCAAGTATATCCAGCTAACGTGTCCCAAATAGGAGAAAACGCGCTTTCTGGATTCCTCTACTAGTCACAACCAAGTAAATTATTTGTATAAATTATTGTAATAAATCTGACTACTTAATTATCGAATATTAGCGAATTCTAACGGTATTTTTTAATATCTTTGAAGGATTTTATTTCTTGACCTTTGATAGATATTTTTCTCTTAATTTTAAGGTAAATATTGTGATATATATTTGTCAAATGAGTCTTTTACCAGAGGTGGAGTGTAAAACAGCTGATCACGCATCTTAAAGAGCTTTTTCTGAATTCATCTCTAGGCGAAGAAATTCAATCCCTCAAGGATTACACTGAATTATATTTGTGTAGGCCATATAGTTACTAGGTGCTTTTTCGTGCTCAATTTACAAGGTGTTCATTGTAGTTATGCACTGTCTTTGTATATGCACTCGGATACGATACGGATTTGGAAACAAAGCATAAGCCAAGGGGGGACATTTAGACCAGGATTGTACAGATACCCACTCAGAACCTGACTAACTGAACTATGAGATCCAGCTATTAGTCAGAGATTATTGTCACTTCGGTCACCGAGATTTTTTATGGGCTATCATGCGAATGAATGACAAGCAACTCTACATTCATAATCGTCATCATACTAGCTGCCTGGCTGCATATTTTTCTATAAGTCATAACCAATGGAAGTCACTCACTGATCAATGTTTAGAAGATATCAGAAATCTGGACATAATACTGACTGCCTGGTGATAAATTGAGATTCACCTGGTGAATGGCTCTCATAGTTCAATCAGTAGAGTCTCTGTCTGACAATATAAATATCTCAGTCTAAACGTTCTGTACCTAATGGCTTTTCTACCAACTCCACTTGCTATAAGAGAGTTCATAATAAACCATACACACGGAGAGATGGATTATAAGGAGCTCTCTATTTCTCGACATCATATAGAGGTTTACACTAGATTGATGGATCAAACCATAAAACAAATCTCAAGTAATTTGGATTTTAGAAAAGAGATCAAACTAAGCTACATAGTTTTGCTGCTGATCAAGTTTCAGTTTCACTACAATCACCGAGGTTTTCGCTTGGCTGTCACATGCGTTGAAAATAATCATGTTAAGTGGCTAGCCAGATCTCATCCAAGTTATAATGGAGGTAAAGTAGAGAAGGGAAGCGTCGTACTGAGCGCTAATTAGACTACCTCAGGTGGTCACAGTTTTGCAGACTGGCGTTTTTGGTACTAGGTGATGATTAAAAGTGAAACAAAACATGGATAGTGTTAGGAATCGAACCAGTAGCCTCCACATTACTGGTCTGGTTCTGTACCAACTGGCTATGAGAACCAGCTTCCAAACTACGGTTATCTCAGAATGGAAGTAGTATGGTGCTTTTTGGTTTTTAATAGATAATGCAGACATTTGATAAATGGATTTGGTGAAGTCATCAGTATTAACTTTTAATGTGAAAAGCTTCAAGGACGCCCATCTTTTCAGTCATCGTCCTCAGCTACAGATCTCTACTATCTCAGCATGATAGATAGTGACTATATGGAATAGGCCAAACTGCCTATCATTCAAGAAGTTTGTTGTCTTCGAGTCTCTGGAAATATCAGACTTCTCACTAAAGTTTGATTGAATGCTTGCTGATATTTATCAGGGAGAGGGAATAAACGCATACTGACTGGGAGACGGAAACCTACAACATGAATAACTTAATGTTGACGTTCCGAATGTAGTGCAAAATGTCTCCAATTCAGGTTACTGAAAGAGTGAAAAGTCCCCTATAATAATAATACATAGGCTCTGCTGAAGACTCCTAGCAACCGTGAGATCTAGTTAGAAAGTTGATTCATAGGAAAATGTTCGTAAATACAGGATTTCAGAGCCAAAAAGTAGTAAAACTGTTAAAACCTTCATTATACTATACCTTTATATTTATTGCAAAAGATCACTTAAGCTATGTTACTACTTTTTTTAAAATATAAATATTCCTCACATAAGAGCTATTGATATAATGCATCACTGTAATTTAACCGCCCTAATGTTATTGTACGTAATTAAAAACATTCATGTTATTTAAAAGGTTTATTAGTTGCATCACGTGCCATATGATAAAAGTATCAAAACAGTTCACTTCCGTGCTCAGCGTCAGTTACATTTGACATGAACGGAACAAATAACTCATGCTTTTTAGGCTAATGACCACTAATTTTTGCTAACTTTAGAAGGTAGATAGGTGATACTGGCCAACACCCTCATCCTGGTGTTAAATTCTATAGAAGTCCTAAATTCTAACTTGCTATAATTTTTTACTGTCCAGGTCTTTATCTGTGAATATCAAATCTATTCTTTCTATCATTCTAATATTCACCGGTACCGTAATAATATTTCAAGCATAATAATTGCATCATATAAAATATATGTTTAGTATAGACATTTTTGCTTCTAATGAACTACTAAAAGTAAACAGTTTTATCCTTTATTTCAAACAAACTGACCATACACACAGGTTGATATAATGGAACGAAAAGAAAACTTAGTTATTAAGGCTTCATTAAAGTTTATTTGAATGACACGACTATAATAAATTACAAATAGTCAATAAAATGGTAGAAAAATCTGATATATTTGGCGGCCGCGATAAACTTGAATGAAGCAACAGTAATGGCATTACACAGTGAGCAGATATCATTTTCAAGGTAATATTCATTATATACTGGCAACATTGAAAATCTCGTGGCACTGGACGGTTGTTGTGTTCTAGAAAATGACTCCTCAACAGTATGCAACCACTCAGAAAATGATTCGGAATTCAGTGGTCCACAGTCTTCTACTTCTGTTGACTCCAGACTTAATACGATTATCCATCAAGGTCTTCAGTTGGTATCATCTTCACTTCCGACTGACTGACCGAACAAGCCACGACTTTTCATTAGAACCTCACGATATCCGTCTCGAATCTTGTCAACAACAAGCACCACGTCATTATAACATTTTCAGTGGTAATGAGCAAACAATTACTATGAAAATTCCACAGACATAAGAACTCACATGATGTTGAATCATGCATTCGAGTTCAGACCATCATAAAACACAGTATCACCAGCGTTAAAAAATAAAATAAAGCTAAAAAGATATTTAAGGCTATATCGGAACCATGAATTTAGTGGCATAATTTGTAGCCAAACAGTCAGACAGAACAACAGTTGACAGTGGAACAAAAGAGTATGAAACTCAATTCGAACTGCTACAATAAAACCAGAGTTTGGGAAAACAACTTTCATGCATGAATTGCGATCTAATTAGACACAACTAACATTTTTCTATGTATTATTTGTCTTTGTTTCTTCATAACAGTCTAAAAAGCAAGTCATACCCGAGTAACTGTTGTTCAGTTATATTATCATTATTCTCCATGGGCTCCTAGTGGAACATAGAGATTCAGTAGCATGTCTCCAATCCACTCTCTTCTCTCCAGTCTTTTCAACCTGGCTCCACGACTCCCCACAAGCTTTCATTTCTTCCTCACATCATCTCCTCCATGTCACCCTCCACTCGGACGCACAACTCGTCGTCTCCCCTTTAAGTTCCACTCGACGGCCTGGCCTGGTGCCTGATGTGCTCAGTCGGTCTTCTCAGTGTATGCCCAATCCAATCCATCTCCACTTCCACTTCCACTTCCTTCTGCATATTTGTTGGATGATGGGTTCTTGGTTGGTTCGTTGCCAGCCAGCCAGCCAGCCAAACTTCGTTGTTGCTCATTCTTTCTGGCCATCCATCTGATCTTCAGTATTGAGTGAGCGTAGGTGGCAGCTGTTGATCATGCATATCTGTAGTAGGTAGGTAGGTAGGTGAAAGAGACAAATTTCTGTAGGTTTCTCCCGTTGATTGCGATTGGTGCTTGTTGTTGTTGTTGGTTTGGTATCTTCATCACCTCTGTCTTCTCTACGTTCACTTGAAGTCCTGTCCTCGCTGCTCTGCCTCTTCTGTCAACTTGTTGGTTTTTGCCTGTAGATCTTCGAGTCTGTACGACAAGACATTAGACACAAATCATCATCGTTGGCGAAAACCAAATCTTCTAGGCTCTTCTCATCCATCCAGCCAACGTATGCCCCTCTTCTCGCTCCTCACGATTTCTTGCCTCACCCAGTCCACTCCAGTCCAGTCCAGTCCAGTTGACTGCAATCAGAAAGGTGATCGGTGATGGTAGGTGGCAGTCTTGTCTTACTTGTCAACCTGTCTTCACTTCAAAGGCGTCACTGAGCTTTCCACTGTGAATCACTCGGTATGTGGTGTCGTCATATAGCTGCTGTTGAACGAGGTTGATGAAGGTTTGTGGCACTAAAACCACATTGTTGAAGCAGCTGCCTGACAAATCACTTCTCGGTCGACGATGTTGAAGGCTTTTGAAAGTCGATGGAGTTGAGGTAGATTTGAGTCGACTACCATTCAATGATCTGTTCTATGATGATGTGTAGCGCAGTGAAACGTTGTGTTGCAATTTGATCCCTCCTCTGTCAGCTTCCATGTGTCCATCAAGGTCCGTTCCTTGTCTTGTTTCTTCTTCCTTCCTAACACTGTTATGCACGTCTCTTTCAAAGAGTCCCAGTGTTCTTCCACGCAGGTTTATTCACGGATGTTGTCTAATGTCTTCCATTTTTTCCTGACATGACGTGAAGATGTCCTTTGTAATTTCGTCCTTCAGTCTCACTCTTAGGTGGGTGTTGAACTTGAACTGTGGTCTATCACCATCTTTTTTGAAGGCTTTCAACTTGATTTTGAAGGTTTCTTGCACTACGTAGTGAGTGGTTTCAACCTACATCTGCTCCCCTACCTCATCTGATCTGGTGTCCAGTGGGCTGACTGCGTCTCCACTTTCTTCACATTGAGATGAAGTTGATCTGATTTTTAGTGTAGTGTGTCCTGGTGTCTGATGAAATCCATGTCGCTGCCTTGTGAATATTCTTGTGTTTGCACACGCTGCCTCACCTCCAATCACCAGATGGTTGAATGTGCGGAAGTCTACAAACAGTTCTCCAGTCTCATTCATCATTTCACCGAGTGCTTCTCAACGCATGATGAGTTCTCTTCCTGTGTTGTCTGTTCTCAGTTTGACACTCATGTCATGCATTAGAATTTTGATGTCGCCAACTGGGGTGTAGCCTTGTCCTGTACTGATTTCAGTTGTCTATGGAATTCCTCCTTCTTCTCCTCATCTGCATTATTTGTAGGTGCATAGCGTAGCATTGTATGATTGTGACCTTCCTTCCTTTTGAGTTGAATCTTGCTGTCATGATTTGGATACTGGAGGAGATTGGTTCCCACTGCATGACACAGAGAGCCTTCGATGCTGTTGGCGACATCATGATAGCCACTGGAAAACTGAGTGTGCTAGTGGTTGTCGTCTGTGTGACAATATCGGAGTAGATTATTGACTGTCCAGTTGACAGTTTGGAGAGTCAACTTCTATCTCATCCGCTTTCGCAGATTCCTAGCACTTTAACGCGATACCTTCTCATCTCTTGTGCAACTGTCAGCCTTGGTAGGTTCATACATGGTGCAGACATTCCATGTTCGCATTCTTACTTTCACTTTCATCGAGGGAGAGAAGACACATCAGCCGACTGGCTTCTCGAAAGCGTTCACCAACCGGCGTCATTTCGTCTCCCCGATTGCAGCGAGGAATAATTTTTTTGATATTTTCTTTGTGCTTTAGTGGGATTGGATTGGTTTTCCGGAGTAGGGTTGCTAGCCCTAAACCCAACCTTCCCTCTTTATCCTGGCTTAGGACGGCTGGTAACTAGTAAATTAGTAAACTAGGGGAGCTTAACTGTCGTTCTGTATCTTATACTCATTTCAGTGGGTACATATTGAGGTACTTCACATGTTTAGTCAAATGGATTTTAAGAGTTTCATTCAAAGAGTACTGTTACTAAGATACTAGTTGTCTTTGGTCCATAAATTATCCAAAGCAAGTACTTATGCTTTACCTATCGAAGCTACTTCAAGCATACTCTAGGCAATCTGTTTGAACAGATTTTATTTTCGGTAAAACAAAAGTGTGAATCTTATTTCAGAATGAGTATGGTTACAGGGTTGCACTGCCTACATCATAGTAGTACGAAATTCTTGACTTCATTCTAACTATGTCACTTTTCTGTCTATCAAATAAATTATCTTTTCTTGAGTCCTCATATTCGCGAAATCACATCATCCCTACTTTTTCTTGCCTATGTTAATACCATCCAAAAGAATAAGTGGACAAAGGAACAAGCATACAGTAGGAAAAAAGATTAACAACGAACTGGAAGAAAATCCTTAGCAGATACTCAATAAAACGAAATGTGTTGTGTTGTTTTAAACATCTAATGTCATTTATGACGTGATAATCAATGTTAACATATACTGACTGGCGTCAATGCATGAATGAATTCTGTTCTAGAGTGTTCAGCATTTTCCCCTACAGGAAATCGCATAAATGCAATGACAGTTTCTAAAAATAACATGAAACCCCCTTGGAGTATAAAAGCTTGAATATTTTTTTCCCGTCATGAGATACAAAAAACAGTCACAATAAACGTGCTTATTTTTTCAACTAAATTGAACATTGATATTCCAGTGAATTAAAATTAAAATTCACAGAATTCATACCACTTTTATTTTCAGAAATAGACAATCAGATGTACTACTGAAACATCATCTGAGGAATTTTCAGTGATTCACTAGCTTTTCATGGTTCCGTTGCTGATGTTTGTAAATGGTAAAACACTCCTTTGAAGTAAATCGGTTCTCTAAAAACCTTCAGCTTCAATAATAGGAAGTATATCCAACAACAATATTGTCAATAAAGGATACAAAAACTTGCATCTTTTCTTAAATTTGACGATGTCTGTGCATGATCGTGTATCTTCTGTATCGGTTGTTCTATTTTCAATGGAATATAGTTGAAATGCTTTTACTTAAGACATCTGTTGTTTATTCAATATACTCACCTCTTTTACTGTCGAAATTTGTCCCTGTACTAACGGGGTCATTTGTAGTGAAGCGAACTGGAACTTCAACTTTACAAATAATGGACTAGCTGATACAATTTCTGATTATTTGACATGGATTGATAAACAAGTAGACGTTTTATTGACAACTGATCAACTCAGAAATTAAAAATCCTCAGTAGTCTTATATTAGTTAAGTTTTAAATGAATAAGCTTTCGTAATTTGTGATGATTCTAAATAAGTTGTGTGCATTACAAAATCACACAGAATACCATTCCACTGCACACGTTAGTATGAATCCAGTGACTTTCATTCGTTTTTGATCACGTTTAACTAGAGATAAGTTATCAGAACTTAAGGATATCAATAGGTATGTCAGGCACTAGATGTATAGTCTGTTTTCGAATTCTGAATAAGCGTTTGTCTAATATAGCTTATTTATGAAGACTTGCTTATACTTTTATATTAACAGAAAGAATAAAATAAAACAGAAAAATAATGATGACAAACTAATACTGCATACCTTAGGATTTTTATGGTATCAATATCTGAAATAGTATCTATGATTTTTAGCTCGAGATAAAGTCGATAACTGTTCTATGTTTTCCGAGCTTCATAGTTTTTTCTAGGCTTTGCATCACCAGCCTTGGTAATTTCATTAGCTCGTATTTTATAAAGTCATCAGGTAAAATACAGATTTTTCCATTGAGGATTGAGCGTACATGAAAACTAAACCAGTTTTTTCATTTCGATTCCGGTTATTTATAATTCTGCCTTGCTGACGAGTGCCAAAAGACATGAAACCTAGGTTTAGGGCTTCCTGTCTATATCCCACAGCTAAGTAATATGCATCGAAGTGCACTACTTCGGTGATTCTCTTAGCTTAATTGTCACATTGTGAAGTCATTAGCAGAATTCGGTCAGCACTCAAGAGTTGAAAACATAAAATTGGTTGTTTTCTAGTGATGAGTTATTGTAATTCCCCCCCCCCCCCTCTAATTCAAAGTACACAATAATTTGAAAGTATGACGCTGAGATCAGTTTGTCTTTTAAGTTAATAATCATTAGGCCTATTTTCATTCTTCTGGTGCAGTAATGATAGTTATTATCATTAATGGTGTTAGAAGAAAAATGACTCTAATAGAATCTTTATTCTACTCAGTTTCATGATGTGATTCGTATAAAACTGAACTGCAGGAGCTAAAACTTACGAAATAATATAAAACGTGAAATTATCCTTCAGCTGACTTCATAATATATTCGTTGTAAACGGTAAATGAACAAATGAAAATAGTGTTTATTGAAATTTCGAAAAAATATAAGATTTTATAGGACTTTACTAAAAATATACTAGCGATGTACAACCAGCTTTCCAGGAATAGTGTTAATTGATGGCAAGATAAAGATTACAAGCGCTTCACACCTCGTGTTTGTTGCAACAGAATTGTATCGATTCTGCAACTAGGAAACATCTTATTCAGAGAAGAAAATTTTGTTTCAGTGCATTAGAATATGAATGTAAAGTAGCCCTGATTGTCGTTCACTTGATTCACATGTAGTATACCGATAAGAAAGTTATTTTTAACGCATACCAGTTATGACAACGCTTACGTGTCCATCAGCCTGTCGAATCCCGGACAACGCATTAGTTCTTAAGAAACGAATAATTGTTAGAGAATAATTTTCTTCCTCTCCAAATATATCATTTCTTCTGCAGGTCTTCCCTTTAATTTGGGTGGCAGTATGAGTAAGACATTTTTCATCATCTTACTAACCATCTCTAATACTGAAGTTTCAATTCTATCTTGACAAATTCCTTTAATCTTTGAAATAGCCACTTATTTACTTTAAGAACGGCTATTAATCCAGTATGCATACAATCATAAATCTTAGGACTTCGGGGCATCATATTCTCTATCAGTATGAGTAACTACTCATACATCGTTAACTTATAAGAGTAGTAACTAATAAGCGGTTTATTGAATCTAGTGAATAGTCGGATCTTTCCGGGTTCAATAGCTTACCTCTATCTCATAACACACTGAATCAATTTGAGTTATATATTTAATTAGTTATTAATTAGATTTCTGCAATTAAATGGCAAAATCTATAAGTGCAGAATATCCGTTTACTGATGGTTGATAACGACAGATTGTGAAAAATCGTTTTGAAATATTTTCGTATCAAATTTCTTCAGGTTCCCCTCAAGCTAAGAACAGGTGAAATAAAACATACTTACCAAGCCTACATTATGTTCACTAGACGGTTGGCTAAGTGAGAAACGAGGTAGATGAGTCAATTTAGTTTTTGCTTTAATTTTAGCGAATAAAAGACTTAACCGTCAGAAACAAATCGCAGGGTGATGAAATATTCTTTGACTTGCTAAACAGGGATATATATCAATAACTCACTCATTATTTAGTCAATTACCAACTTTTTTGAGGTTTACTTGTTGCAGATTGCGCATACATACCTCATCTCATTAGTAGATATATGTTGAGTGCATATCAGATGACATTCTTTAAGAAGTAGTCCTAAGCAGATTTAATAAAATACATTTACAGCTTAAAAGCTTTGGGTCTGAATCTAGTTGCAGCTTAAATATTTTCATCTAGGTACAGTCTTTAATTTTACATGAGTGGACAGACGTTCTTTGAAGTTTCATCACAAAAGCTCTTAAATTACACACCACTTCCCAACCTAAAATGACACATGTTTGCAATGCGACAAATTGGTTACTTGTTGCCTGTGACCTTAAATCCTCGTTCAGTTACATTCGTAAGAATCTTCAATTTCTTTTTTTCAGTTGTTAAGCGTTGACTGATATAAGCACACATCTTCATCTTGAGTAGCTTCAGCTATATGAGCTTAACAAAAACAGCAATTCATTATCCAGTGTACTATTGAGTTTATACAGTTACGCAGTTAAGTGCAACTCATCACTTACTGGAAGATGAAACAATACTCCCAGTTGTTTCGACGCATTTTGATCATTCTCTATTTTCTATAAGACAAAATATGTCGTCTACATCCCTCTTCAACCAATAGGATGCTTCACAGTTTACTGAATTATTTGACTAATACGAGATGAAAAACAGAGAAGGATTATCAACTTTTCCACCTACAGACAATCATCATTCTATATTCATTCATTCCAGACTTCTTCTGATCATCAGTTCTCCTTTCGCAATGGTTAGTTCTGCATGTGGCGTGTTTCTAAAAACTCTTTGATACGAAATTACTGGTTGAAATTATTTAGCAAATACGGTTGAAAGCAATTTCACTGGAACGAAACTTGTTTATTATACGAGTGTGCATGAAGTTGTTCATTTCAGTGGAGAACAAGCCAACGTATGCTGAAATATTTCATCTTTCTAGGATGTTAGCTTAGGTGGTGTGGAAACTAAATTAGATTCCAGTTGAAAACTTAAATTCACGAAACTTAAGAGTTTGACTATAAACCTTGAACCCGATAGTTCTTATGATACTAGCATGTATTTGACTGATACTTAGGTTCACTTCATTTAGCTGGAAACATACCATTGAGTTACTGACACACCACTAAATATAGCCGATGGCTGAGTAATCAATAGCTGTTCGTGTATAGATGTCATTTCAAGTAACGCCTAAGTGTTCCTCAAAAAATTGACTGTCACATGGAACTGTGCACGAATTTTTATCTGACTAAGAGTCAAATAAGAAGGCCGTACAATTCATAAGCTAGGAAAAAGTCTCCAAATTTGTTATGTTTCAGTATATGACTAAATATAATGGAGGCGGAGTACCCTACATTCGCATATAACTTGTATTACACAACAGAAAAGAAAAATTATTCTAAACTATCTCAACACACTGATGTGTGCCATCCCAGGTAGATTCTCTTTATTATAAATATACGTTTTACTAGTGGGTATTTATGAAATATCCTTGGTTTTATTTCCACTATTTAAGGCGAGATGATTGAACGTGAAATAGAAATTTAGGATACAACAGAACTCTTCGAACCGAAATCCGATTTACTGACCTCATGCTCCTTCGAATGACCAGTGATCTGCAGTGTCTGACCAGATCTTTATTCAGTGAAAAGCTCTCCCAGATGTGTTCACCAAGACGCTTTTGTAAATCATACTGCAACCAAGTTTCCCATTCCACCTACAATCATCACGGCATGAAATTCCTGTTATTTCGATAAATGTCACTTCGATTTGAAAGGTGAAAATATTTCTACAAAATGTTTGACTACTAGTAAGTAGCTGAATCGCGAAATTTGAATTTTCTTGATTGGGCGTCACTGTTGAAGAGTATTATCTAGTTTAAACGTATCATTTTTTCTTTTGCTAGAAAGTTGACTGATTTAGAATTTTTATCTACTCTTGTCATCAAGTTTTTTAAGGCAGTCTTACATTACAAGAGTTTAAAACAAAGATTTTATTAAGGAAATGTACCATGAGCCTAAAATATTGACTATTGGGACGTTAAAATATCCACCACCAATAATCTCAACCTACAGTTAAAGAACTTTAAGATTGTTAACTTTAAAAACTTCTAGCAGCCAGTAGTAATACTAAACAATTTGATTTTGCCTTAGCAACGCAACTAATACAGGTAAAACGGAACAGGATAGGCATTTAAAGAACTAAGCGTTGAACGAGAATAATTGCTTCTGTACATCTGTAAAGTACAACATACTGTTATTCACTTCTTAAGATTTTCAGAGGCCAAGCTTTCTGTTGTAAAATCGGAAATTTTGTTGTGCATAGTAGTAAGCAGAATATTTGTATTTCAGATCGGTTTGATTGACATAAATCACAGGATTGACGCCTTCCTACATTGTGTTTATCATAGTTACTGTCACCACTTCCCTGGTTGCCATAGTGATGAGATGGTTCCATCAGATAAATAGATACATGATACAAAGATTAGTGATAGAACAATTGTTCCAGGCACGATGAAATTCAAGGGAATATTACGATAATTGCCAACCAAATTTCAACCACTCATGGTCGTTTTGTAGGCATGCAGACACCGATCTGTATGTTGCATGCTGATGTAACATCTCTTCTGCTGTGTGTAATCTGATAAACTATCCCTTCAATAGGCAATCTTAATTTAACCTTCAATATCATTGCTTATAGATCTGGTTTAGCTTAAATATTTCTATCTGTGGTTCCATCATCATGATAACAAAAATTGATAACATTGCAAGTAAATGCAGAAGAAATACTTTCAACCATTTTTTAAAACACCTAGCCTAAATGTTTCGTTACAGCTTATTGTTACGAGTGTCTACATCTAAAGTAATAGATGTTTTCCTTTCTCATTCGCGGATTTCTCGCAAATTTTCCATGAATTTCTGTGCTCTCTTCCTTTATATTTTGATGATCTAGTTCTATTCTAATCAGATCTCATGACTTCTGCATCTGAATAACAAAACAATGCACAATTAATCACCATTCAACCAGTTTTTTCCTATAGGAAAAACAGTAAAACTCATGATTAACTGATCACCACTTTTGAATAGTCAGACATATCACAGTAGTTAATTCATTAAAAGCAAGCGTATAACTATGGCTGAAAAATAATTCTATGAAGTATCTTGTACAACTAAAACCTTCTTGAAACATAAAGAGTACCCAGTTAGGATACAGTTATCTGCTTTTCACAAAGTGGTCATAAAACCAGTCTTACACTGAGATTTAAGAGCTTGTTGACAGCTTAAAAACCCTGATTTTTGTCTGTCTATATATATATATGTAATTTGATTCAGGTACTTGACAGGTTTCATAATTTATATTTGCAAGTGTACATTCCAATCAATATATAATAAATATACAATACAACTCTTCCTGATCATGATTCATTTTCGGTTTTCGGGATATCCATAACTGCAAGTTAATCAGTCGTTAGGTTCTTCTTCATCAGGCATATCGCATTGGTTCGTTTCATAATTCAGTTATCATTCTTCTTGCGTCTCAGTTTAATGTCACTTGATTATAACATCTTTTATTTCCCTACCTCTAGCATTTTCTAGACGGATTTATGTTTTACTGTAAATTATAAATCAGGTAGTAAGCAACTGGATACTCACATATTTTATTTACCTGATCTCTGCCCTTAATAACAGCTACTTGGTAAAGTCCCAAATAGCAATTGATTTCTGTAGAAAAGAAGTTGACCAACACAATCCATTAGCCTTCTGTATAGCTTTTTTGGATTTGAAATAATGGCATAAATTTAAGTTTTCATTGAGACAAGCATCATTCACTGGATTATAGGCACGCCTAGCTGACAAGTCTAGAAAAGGATAGAAATTGAGTCTTAAACTCCACCATTGGCTGATTATAAATAGTATGTAAAGTGCACAATATTTTAAATAATATATGCTGCCTTTAACCGATAACTTGTCAGCAATTAATCACTCATACTTTCTTTATAAATTGTGTAAAGAAAGTTATACCTAGTTTACTTCTTTTGTAAGGTAATTTTAATTCGAAATGTTGTCATGATTATTATCGGTTTTACCGGTGAAGGTGGTTTGCACACAGCGGTCAAACAAATCCCTTCGCTGAATTCTACTAATACATTTAGATGACGTGTAGGGGATAAATTTGTATTAACTATAGTGTTTAACTGTGGTTCAGATTGGAGTAAACAATATATTTTTTGTTTGTCTGATACTGTAGATGTCCTAACTGGAAACCGAACTTCACATTTAGCTGCGTAAGCACCAACAGTTTATTTATTGAACCTCTAAAATACAATAACATACCTATAAACTAGACATTTGGGTAACAATTTTCATATATTTACTAATCATATTACCTTATATTACATAGTGCTTGATAAAATGTAAATCAAAAATACAATCATTTGTATGTTTTGAAAAATGTTAAAATCTAATTTGTGTACCATATTTTACAGATATATATTCGGTATCCTTTTAATGGGAATTGCTACTTTTTACATGTACATATCGCACAGACAACATGAAATAGTTAGTTACATCAAAATTATTTCACTGCCAACTGAAAATTATGTCATTCATATCTGTTTAGTAGTTTTATTGACAATAAAACTAAACTTAGTGTACTATTGATAAGATATACTGGCAAACTATTTCCGAACGAGTTTACTCCAGATTAATGCTGTCTGTCTGTCTGACTGACTAAAATCAATAATATGAAATAGAAAAACAATTGCGTTGCTTTTGTTTTATCCTTTAGCATCAGCTGTCCATGTAGTAAATAACTAATCATGGAATATGAAAGCGAAACTAGTGAATACCTTCATTTCAGTGGATTATGTAAAGCCTATTTGTTTGAAAGTAATTTCTGACGGAAATTAAGAACCATTAAACACTGAACATTTATTTAGTCCAGCTTCCGGACTACTTGCCGGTCCATAATGGAATCGGTAATATACATGTATCACATCTAGGAAATTATCATTTATTTATTCTAGGCTACAGCGATAATTTTACTGTGCACAAATTCACACAAAGATAGGAGAGATTAGTCTTACTTGAAAAAGTCTCATAGGCTGGCACCAGTAAAAGGAACTGAAGTTGCTGAATAACTGTCTTATTAGATTTAAAAATGCATTTTAATTTACTTAACAGAAGTCTCTGTAGCTTTACCTTAAAACCTCAGTTAAATAAATGACCCTTGGAAGTTAAATTTCATCAGAACTCTGTGAGAATATTACAGCTCATACCACAGGAGTAAACAGATTATGCA
Organism: Heterobilharzia americana; assembly: GCA_944470555.2. Taxonomy (NCBI): domain Eukaryota; kingdom Metazoa; phylum Platyhelminthes; class Trematoda; order Strigeidida; family Schistosomatidae; genus Heterobilharzia; species Heterobilharzia americana. The sequence goes on from OX104134.1 coordinate 40,113,915, forward strand.
GGGAAAATTTTTGATTGAAATATTAACGTGAGTAAGTCGGTAAACTAGAAACTTCCTGACTACATGAAGTTTTAAAAGTTTTGAATGTTTCCAAGAAGCTTTACATTCACTAAGTGGAAAGAAAGTACGAATGAAAGATGCATGCAGACATTCAAAATCAAGTCAGATAAGACAAAATATTCAGTTTTGTGTTAAAGAAAGTGATGAATACTTAAGAGTTTTATGTTTTCGTTTCGCCTCCATCTGGTTGACCCCACAGGTCATGGCTTATCACTAGAGCTTCGAGATATCTATCTGAAGGCATGTTACTAATGAACGAATTAGAGTAATGTAGTTCGAAGTTTATGGGGATTTTATTTTTAAGTTAGTATTCATCACGGACTGACATCAGATAGAGAACCACTGAAAGCCTGAAACTTGAAAGTCCTAAGTTCGACTACGGTGGAGTCATAAGTTCATACTGTTGAGGAGCTGCATAATCAAACCAGACGGCCGTCCAGTACCTTCAAGCCTTCGATAGTTCTCCAAATGATGTAAGTCTGTGGTGAAAGCTACCCTAAAAACAAATCCCCACAAAATTTTAGGCTAGTTTTCATGTGCAGAAACTTTACAGGAACTACTTTAAGGTCGTTAAATTTTTGCAGATCCAATTTTCGTAAATGTAGAAGAATTTCTTTTCAAAGAGACAAGTTAATCACATGTTTGAGAAGTGCTTTTTTCACAAGTATGCTTTAGGGAAGTTCATGTGTTTCATACATAGCTAGGTGAATTTGTACCATAATCAAAGTCCACCTTACCGCCCTAGTCCAAATTGAAATTTTCGACATTCATTTTGCACGACATAATAAAAATTAAGATAAAGTTTCATGGGGGGAACTAATGGCATCTCGAAAAATTTTGAAGACCGAAGACCACTGAACAGCTAGTTTGTTACACCTTTGAGCTCATTAAACTGCCTCAGATTATACACAAGAGCGAATCAAGTAATTTCAGATCCTTTGGCATTCATGTTACTATTCACCTACTAATAAATTAATTACATTCTTCTTATTTTTCATATTCAGTAAGTCTGCAGTGAATAGATGAAGTTCCTATGAACAGTCAATCTGACATATTTACCTCCAACTCAACTGCCTATTTATGTTATAACCATGGGAACACGCATAAAATTCACCTTCACTTTTGTTTGAACAGTGGTTCCGATAATTAAAATGGAAGCTTTTCAGTGCCACTTCTGAGATTCTACTTATTTTACAGCAAGTTTAACAAAATCAATTCGTATAGCCTCTCCGAAATGCCAACAGTTTTGAGACAGTACTATTAACTCTGTTTAAAAAGATAAAGCTGAACTGTCTTTAAATGCTTGCATCAGAAAAATAGCGTAAATTACAATGCCTAGATAAGCCACTAGTTATTACCGAATGTCATATAGTATTGTTCTTATTGTTGACTCAGTATTGCTGCCAAAGTTTCAAAAAGGATATGCTTCCTGGGGATGACCTTCAATCGTTCCAGTATCGATTCCAGTTCTTAGTGTTGTAAGGTGACGAACTTTGCTGGCGTCAATGTATATCTAGTACATAAAACTTTGTTGTCAATCATGATTTCATGTCTGATTAAATGGATAGCTGTAGTCTTGCATAAGCTGATCTGTGATTATAATAGCTGAATGGAAGCGTAAAAGCATACTGAAAGTTCTTCCGAAATTTAGAGAGAATAACTGCTTGTATGAGAGTATTGATACATCTTGCTGCTGCTGAGTATCAGTCGATAGGAACGTAAACTCGGGACCCCCTACAAATTGCCACTAACCGTCTGACAGTACTAACAGAGTTAAAAATACCTATCCTAGTGTCACATAAATAGTAAATGACAGAAGCTTTCAACAAAATATTCTAGGAATTGCATCCGCTTAATTTTCTTGTACAACGGAAATAGATTTCTCCTAATTACTAAGCCCTTTGGAACATGGTTGCATACATAACCCAGTACCATAATGAACAACTAGTGAACAGGTATAGCAGTGTTTATTTTATTGAAGTAGACATTGGTTACAATATTAGATTGATTTATTTGATTTATAACACACAGTGATAAAGTATTATTTACCTGATGGCGTTTCGAGCATGAATTATTGCTCATAATCATATCAGTGTAATCACGCTACTTTCGACATTTGATTTTTATAGTTATGTCACTTTATGTGAGTTGTTTTTATTGGTAGCAAAATTTTCCATACCTCTGGTATAGGTGTTGCGTCATTTCTATTACATGTGTTACGTGTTGATTCGATGAACAAAGATTTAGTAATCAGTCTCTCTCTCCACCTAATCATATTGGACTTGAGTACAGTGGTTTTATTCCAACCTCGTGGTTGTGTTGATGCATGCGCATACATGATGACAGACCCGAAATAAGATCAGTAATCTAGAAAAAACTCGGCTATTGCTCTGCAAGCATTAACACTCAACCGTGCAAGAAGGTGGGATACAACCACTGTACTCAAGTTCAAAATAATTAGGTGGAGAGAGGTTGATTAGTGAATCTTTACTCATCAAATCTACACGCAACACATGTAAGAGGAATGACGCAACACATATACCAGAGACATGGAAAGTTCTACTACCAATAAAAACAAATCATATGAGGTGACAGGACTATAAAAATCAGGTTTCGAAAGTCGTATGATTACACTGATATGATTATGAGCAATAATTCATGCTCGAAACGCCATGAAGTAAATAATACCCTATCACTGTGCTCAATATATCGAATAAAGAAGTCTAATGAGGAATTAAATTCTACCACAGTCCCCAAGTTTTACTTTCATATTAATAGTCATTGGTTAGTTACGACGACAAGTGAATGCATAAAATTCAAAACTGCACAAGTCAGTATTGATAGCTTGACTAAAGTCTTCCGGCTCACTATCATTGAAGTAGTCAGAAAGAGGTAACAACCTATGTTCGCTTTTATTCTTTATACCCAAAACCATGCACCATACATTTCAAAAGTGGGAAGTAGAATGTAAATAAAAAACTCAAATTTCACATAATGAGTTAAAAGAGAAATATTTGATATTATGCACCTTAAATGATGAAAATTTTCAGCAGAATTTATTGTTTTGAAACTAGAGTCTATAAGTTAGTATTTTTAAACGGAAATATAAAGTCAAATGTTGAAGTATAGCTTTTTATATATTGGACACTGATGAAATGGAAATAACTAAGGATAATCACTTGATAACTTCAAGTGAAAGACTGAACTGGTTATGATTGCAGACGTACCTAGATAAGATTGCCAAAAAGAACGAATTCTAGATCCAAGACTTCCTGCAAATTGATTGACACTAAAATACAATGCACCACGATGCCATATCACTTCACTTGGTGCTTACATTACCGACCTTGATCGATAAACTTAGATTGTTTTTAAGCCATAAGGACTATACAGCTGCATCGGTTGCCAACTGGTGACCAGTTTGTTTGCAGGGGTCGGCTGAAGCTTGAATACTTCAGCGGCAAAGTATAATACCCTCTTCTACATTGAATGGAACACCAATTTCCTCATATTTGGGGATCTGTCTTGCTGACGATTAGCCAGTATGCCTAATTAGGTTGTTTTCTTCAGGTTATCCAAGGTGCTTCGACCATTATTATTACTACTGAGTTAAGCTTCGAAACGATATGATGTTTAAATATTCATCAGTTCTTTTCGCAAATTATTTACAAATTACACGGTCCGTGTTAACATATCTCACAGCTGAGTAGTTTTCAACAGTCTGGCAGTGGTGTCAACACGGTTTCCGTTGAGAGCCACCCAGCCTAGAGGACAAGGTATAACTTCTGATACAAAAGTTTCATGAACTACCAAAATATACTACTGAACAACTTGAGTAGTATATCAAGTTTGTTCTTTCGGCACTCATTATTTAGTACTCAGCAGTGATGGATACTACATTCCTTTTAGAATCGAATGAAATTTTAATAAAAAAGAACAGTTTTCTTTGGTACTGTAAATGAGTCATTGTTGTTTGATGGTACAGTAACCGTTCACTTGAAATCAGTTAAAGTTATAAACCTATATAAGTGATACTTATCACTACATGATGTCACTAAAGAGATATTTCATCCATTACCAGGATATTATAGAGGCTTAATTCAAAATCAAGCTCTAATTCACATTTTTAAGGTCACTCGAATATATGGCTATTATGACAACTTGAGAACAATTAATCTACACATACCTCCAAAAAGAATCACTCTCCGCTGCTTATTACCTATTTTTTCGAAGTGAGACTTCTTGAAGTTAAAACAACCAGTCGTGACCGGTGGGGTAAACCAGGTCGGACATGAGGACAAATACTCAACGATGACATTGGATGAGGGTTACACTGTACCTAAAATTGATATAAACAAGAAATTGTGGACCATCGAACTCCGACCCACTGATTCAGTCGTAACCTTGTAGCCGTGATACCTGAGTGTCATGAGTACACGCTGCTGAACATGACACAGCTGTCTAATGTTCCTGGTTTGCAGTGATTTTTCAACTAATGTTCATCCGCGATGAATATCAACTTGAAACAAAAGTAACTGTTAAATGATTTATAATTAACGTTTGATTCAAAAGCTTGCATGAGTTAAAACCATTTCCCTAGTAGGTTCACGGGAAAGCCAAATCATAACCCACATGAACATTAACGGCTCTAATTTTCATTCCAAACTCAACTACATATTTATCTGTTAACTTATTTTTTTCTCATAAGCATTAATGTAGGAAATTTTGTATATATTTTCAGTTTACTAATGCTAGAAGTTCATTATTTTCATAAAAAAGTCTTGATACAAAACCTAAAACACCAGTAATGGCATATCCTAACTAGGAAGTGGAACTAAGATATTTCTGTATGTTCCCTATATCAAGGTAAAACAAACTGCATGACCTTCGAAAGGAGTTGAAAGACTAATATTTCTGGTACACATGCTGACATCAATAAAATCTGATTGATTCTCTGAAAAAGCGATTTCCATGAAGTTGCGAAACGTCAGAAATTTATTTTTCTACTTTATTGGGATTTTACAAAATATGTTTCATTTATGATAACATAATCTTCTGCTTATCTCCATTTACTTCAACTCTATTCGGTCTGGTAAGCAAGAGCCAGTTATCTATGTGAACTATTATTTGTGCAACTAGTGATTAACTCATTATTGTTGCTTCCTGTTAACCGTTTTTACAGCGTAATATTAAGGTATTCCAAGAAAGTATTATCATGCAACAGTGTTTTATACCAATCTCAACAGCTTCGCATATGAAAAAGACAGCACTAACATCCATGTAACGTAAGTATCTGTTAAACTGATAAATTTGTAAAAAAAAGTACAAGTGATTTCTTACATATGAAAAAGGTTTTCGTCATGAATAGGAATCAGTTATACCTTACCTCTGTGAATTCTGTGATGATAAGATTAATGAAATGTATTTTCTCTTGGCACCATGCGGTTCGACCTGCAGTGAAGAAATATAGGGTAACTTTTCTAATCAACTTTCAGGAGATCCAACAACTACTGTTGGTTGTTAAAAAATAAATGACACTTCAAAAATGAGTATTCTTTATTGATAGTATCTAGCTGTCCCACCAATATTCAGTGGTATTGAATTAGCCGTCAGTTGGCGAAATTACAAACGTGTCTCAATTTATCACTTAATTTCTAAGTGTTTACACGTTGATCATTTAAAAACAATAGAAAAAGAATCATATGTACCCAAGGGCATTGTGCTTCTTGAGAAATAAGCGTTAGCAATCAAAAATGTTTGAAATCTAGAACTACTTTCATGACTTTAGTCATCTGGTGTTCAAAGTTGACAAGAAAAGCATCGTCTTTGAAAGAATGGTAATCACTTTAACTATGACTAAATAACATAATTGGCTTCTTGATGGATTAGAACATTAGATTAATAATAATTAACTCTTATTATATATTATTTTATTCAACTGTTGTATATCAGAAGCAGCAATTTCGTTCTAATGTGAAAAACCCCAGCAGTACTCACTCAAAGTCCAATCAAGTACTTACGTCAAAGATGTAAAGCCACTATTCGTTGAAGTTTATGTAGTCCATGACTAAACGTTGCTTGTCTCTTGTCTTCATATGGATTTAAATATCATTTAGAAACTTGGCTTCACTAACACAAAAGGTATCTCTAACGATTCCACCAATCTGATCTTACGAGAAGTACTTTATATTTCAATGAGAAATCATTGTCTTTTTGGGTCAGTCAAACGTCTGCCCTTTTTGTAAGACGTGACTTGAAGATAAATGTCTTCGATCGTGTGGCCAATCTTACTGAAGACAGTAATCCAAGGAAGTACGGATGTCACAGGCTATATCCGTATTAGGGTTTTGGTATATATTACTAACGTGTCTAATAGTGGAACGAAACAAGTGTTCTGTATACTCCAGTTTCCAACAACTTGTTGGCTGGTACTGACTTGTAATATGTACTCACTATATATGTAAAAGGTATGCCAGATACGATCTCTGAATAATTCACGTCAAAATAAGACAAAACACAACTTTAACAAACTTCGAACTAAAACTTAATAGATGGTAAACAAAACTATCCTACTAGAAATTGCTACTCTTTCATGTAAATTAATGTAACTCCCATTCGCCTAGTATCGATTTTGTTTTCATTTCCATGTTGTTTTTATTTTTATCAAAATGCCTATAATATCTCTAGCTAATTATTTTTTTATATGATAGTTTTCTTATTCTCTTCCCTATTAAACATCACAAACTTTATCCTCAAGTAAAATGTTTTCCATAATAATTGGAGACCTTGATGAGAACAAAACAAAGTAGAGAAGAGGTATTTGGACATATTACAAGCTAACATCTACCAATATTGATTACACCTTTTTTTGTTTAATCACTGCATTTACCAGTTCCGCTCTAATAAATTTTGAATTAAAATTATAATTATATTGGACCTATTTAATTCACATTCATTTCACTTGTTTTATCTGCTCACCACTGACATGAAACAATAATGAATTTTTGAAAACGCGAAAATCTTATAGTTGGAAATTTCAGGTACCATCACTCAATGTTGGAAATGAGTGTGCCTAACAGTGCCTAACATTAATGATATAGATAAGTTCTGAACGTTGGTTCATGGTCAATGCGTTACTTCACATGTATCTTTAATCCCTTTCGTTATGACAAACTTCTAAAGCGAAAAAAAGGCTTAAGGGTTGGAATGGCCACCAAAAGGTGATGAAGAAATATGGTAGCGAAACAGTAGCTCAGTCAGGAAGATATTTCCCACGCAACCAGTGGAGGAAACATACACAGAACGATATAAGTTGTCCACTATCTGTTTAAATACTGGACAGATGAATGACTACAATTTTTCGCAGCCATACCAACATTAAATATTCGGTTAGGATATAATCAGCACCCTTCAGTCGGGTTAAAAATATGCCCTTCACAAGTAACTAAAACTGTCTTTCTATTCTATCCAAGTTAGGTATCAGAATCCACATAATGCGGTCTCGGATATTTACTGAGTCGATGTGTCAGTTGCATGGCCTATAGTTTTGGGTAATTTATTTTTCAACTGCGCTGATTGCAGTCCCATCGTCCCTTCAACCATTCAGCACTAAAAAGGTTTGTATATCAATCTCATCAAATCCCAATGACTACTAATGTTTTGCACTCAGTACTATGGACAGTGAAAACACTAACTGAACTCCTTTGTTCATGCTGCTCTAAACAGCAATGTAAGGGAAAAGCCTGTACACTGTGGTATAGTTCCATATTAAATTGTTTACTTGGTAAACAGTAGTGATGTAGTATAAATTACTAGATAGCAATTTGAGCAAAATTTATCTATTATATTCATATTAAAGTAATCATACTACCTTCCACCTTCCTTTATACGGTTCAACGGTTCTTCTTTCTTTTATCTCTAGGGTACTAAAATTTTTCAGATAACAGCAATATATGATGATTCATTCCTGTTACTTGTATTAAGCGTTGATTCAATGGACAAAAATTCTGTAATCTATTTCTCTTTCTCTCTACCCTAGCTATATTGGATTTTAAGGTGACAATTCTAAAATCTGGTGTTGATTTTAAAAACTAAATTGTTCAGCATATGTTATTATGCTGACTGAAGGTGACTCATACGTCACTATCCGCCAAAAACACTCATTTAGTGTACCAGTGGTTGGATAAAAGCAATAATCGCATATGTAGTTTCCTTCATAAAAATTCCGTCTATTCATTTCTATGCCAAATTCAGAAGTTTCACACCACAGCATTTTTTGAGACTCATTAAAGTCAGGCATTTTCAGACAGCTAAGTCGTCAAGACTAAAAGATCACTTATCCATTTACTTTGTAAGCTACTTGGACATTTATTTGCTTTACAGGTCGTTCCAGCTTTGTGGTATCGACAAAACTGATACACATACGGATTTTTATTCATATTCATTGCTTGGTGTAATATGAATTTCATGGGAGCATTCTATAACCAAGTCACTGGATAGTTTATATTCTTTATATAAGTAAATGATTTACTAGGATTGTACTATAGACCTTGTGGATTCTTCAGAGTGAAGCACTTACTTCATTCTCAAGAATAACGACGACATTCTATGCGCTAAGGTTTCTAACTCTTGCACCAGGTGATGGAGTTCAAATCTCTGGCAGGACATTGGTTCCTTCGATGTCAAAGATGTACTCTACTAATGAGTGCCAACAAGCAAAAGACCTAGATCCATGGCTTCTTGCGGACTGCTACCGACCAACTAACACTCGACATTTCTAGCCCCCTTTATAATCATCCAGGCAAAGAAAACACTGGTGGCGCTTTTCATCAGTCGACTGTCCATATCTCACTACTAACGACTTTTTCTGTGTAGTATTTATATCTTCGGCCCACCTTGATTCACTCTGATCATAAAGTCTATGAATCATCGAAAACATAGTCTAATATTTCGATTAGGTGGTTAGTGACAGTAATGGAATTTAAATGAAAAGGTCACGGAATAGTAACCAATAGATATAAAAATTCCTAAGCACTACCAGATGTTTGTCAGCCAAGTTCTAAATCCCACAAAAAAGTGATGTATTGAGTTTGGTGTGTTTCATAAGGAATGGTTGAAGGTGAATCTATATAATATATTTTCATGATCCCCACTGACAAAGTACATTAACTCTTTTCAGAGAACTGATCGCCTATAACTGATGCTGCACGGAAATCGTTTACCACACTACTCAACAAAAGACGTTTATTTAATGTGAACTACAGACATGCAAATACACAATTTTCTAACAGCCGCAACAAAAGCGTGCAGTTATTTCTTGTTTAAATGTGTCTTTTTGACAGAAATCATTGTTGAAGGTTATCTGCAATGTAATCGGAGATCCCTCCATCTTCTGCATTTAAGCAGTAGAAAATTCTTATCGAATTTCATAAGCTTTCAGACAGATATACCAAAGTTAAATAACTAAACTGTAACTTCACTGAACCATAAATAAGCTAAATGACTTTAGTAATTTAAATATTCTCACTGAATCATAAAAAAGACAAAACTCATTAGTTTTCGGCGATGTCACTTTAATGGAACTGTACAATACCGTTCAAATAATTAATTATTGCGCACATTTAACGGTAAAACACATCAGTATTTGTTAATGAATTATTCAAGAACCAGAAGACAAGAAGAGTTACGCAGGTTTGAGGACTTACAATTTCAATAAGTGAATCAGGGAAATGAATGTGAAACCTACTTTGAACACACTACTCTGATTTCCACTTCCGCATTGCTAAAGCTTCACTAACGCATAATAGACGTTTAATCATACCATCTGAAAGCTTCCACTGAAATATATGCATTACACGAAATGAATTTGCCGAAACTGTTTGTTCACCGTCAACTGAATATTGCAGAATGCTACTGTTGATCGATCTGAATTCACTTTTACTGAGCTATGTTGGAAGGTGTTCACGTCGGTATTGAAAAATCTGCTTCTGAGTACACCCTATATGCCTAGATCCAGAACAGTAGTTGAACTGACAGATATACACTTAAACAACCAGTACTCGTTGTATGTCCTCTATACAGGTGTTCACTATTCAAAGGCTACTATAAGTGATTTTCAGAGTTAGAGCATCAAATGTACTGTTGAAGGCCTTCATTATTTGGCATTTCAGAATCTTTTCTGCCGTATCAACAATGAATTCCAAAATCAAAGGTAGTTTTTTACTATCTACTCTGGCGTGTGTTTAAATGATGGATTTATGGCGCATATTTTATCAACAAATCTTCCTAAGTATCAGTTTTTGAGGAACATAAACCTCAGGAATTCAAGTTCTCCGGATTCAAGTTGGACAAAAACAGACTATTTTTTTCCAGCGAACAGGAACCACACTGTGAAAATTAATCAGCTTTTTATTCCATGTAGGTTTTCGATAAATTTATCTTTTGATAGATCCATCTCCTCTTCCTTTTGACAATGCATAATCTGCAAATCACTTACAGTGGAATTATAATTAAGAGAGATAATAAAGGCAAAATGAAACAAATAAAATTCAGATCAACGACAACAATAGTATGAAGGGTTGGAATCAGTACTTTGTTGTAAGCATAGATTGCTTTTGAATACATAACCTAAACAGGGTTCAAATTTATTGGCAGCAAAGGCTTCGACAAATATAAGTATTCATTCTTGACCATTCCTAAACTGTGTCGTAAAGGATATCTTTATATAAATCTTATGACTAGTTTATAATATGTTTCGCCATAGCTGAGGAGGGGACTTTGTCATCTGCATTTATCGGACCATTACAGATGATTTGTTTCTGAAACCACTTGGGCATATATTCAACCTTTCTCAACTGTAGGTCACAATTGCTCTTAGCTATGTATATGTGCACAAATTATAAATGTGTTTACTATTCAATGTGCAAAAATATCTTCACTGAAGTCTTTCTTCTTGTCAGAACTGATCCATCTGTTAAGTAGGTCAGACCTAGTGATATTCAGTGATCTTACCTATTCAGAATCATTTTATAAGCAGCATCTACCAATAGACTATTGAAGTCATTCAATATTAGAAAATGGTATTTAACAAAAGATAACTGTATAGCGACAACAGTAATTTAAAAATATGTTCAGTAGTAGGTTGAAATTTCTTGATGGGTACAAACCTAATAGTTTGAAAACCAGGGGGAACTTTCATGAAAAATCGTATAGTATTATGATATTGTAAATTCGGAGGACCTGTCTTTTATATTATGCATATCAGCTTGAGGCTTTCGAATAACGATTACCCAAGCAAACCAGGCAAACGTGACATGCCGTGTTTATTAACCATATTAACTGTTCCTGATACGTGCTGTTTTGTCAATAGTACACCTTATGGACTATCGTAGTTATCTGTTTTCTCATGCGTATACATTTAAAAGAATTGAATACACTTACAGATAATAAGAGCTATAGATGTTTAGAATTGGAACTGCAAAGTTATTCTGAATATAAATATTTAGATTGCTATTTAAGGAAAAGCAGTCCCTAAATGTAACGCTATCATCACTATTTTGTTAAATTTAACATAACAGCTGGAAAAAATAAACAGGTACTAAATATTGATTGAAAATTAACTGAATCAAAATCACTTCTTTCATATGATATTAATTCATACGCTAGCCTATAAAACATTTCTTGTAAGCCACAAAAATGCATTTAAATGAACACTGAAGACAAGCAGAAATTCACTTCTGTTCGATAAAAGACAGTAAACAATAAATTAAGTTGGATAAGTACCCGTCCAGCAGTTTTCATTATCTGCGTAAATTAAAACCGCCTCAGAAAGTGATTATGAATAAATGTTGCACTCAGAAGTGCAAACATAGCAATAATGAATGAAGAATAATCATAATATAATGACCTTTAGACTGAATCATAATAAAATACTAAGTAAACCTGGAAACTGGAATTCACTTTTCGACTTCATATCGAGGTATTTAGCTCATCCTTGAATCGAATTGGATAGGATTCTCTTTTACAGTTTTTGGGTTAACAATACTACCTTTAGATTTGTTAGGATTTGAAAGAACTTTAGTAAGCCTTTATTGAGTATACCATAATTCTAGAGCTACACCTTTTTACGTACATTTATGTTTTGGGATTAAAACCTCTCCATATCTGACTGAAGAGAGACTAAATTTGAATGTCAGCCTCTAATTTTTATTTTGTGAACTATACTCCCTCGAATTTAATTAACCTTTTTATGCTTGAAGCATAAAAATGAGATCACCTGGTTCCCGTCTTGTTCTAGTGAAAATTTGACGTTTCAATATAAACTGTTTAGGAGATACATAACAAACTGTTGTTCACATCACCCTGGCATATACCATCTACTGTAAGTATCCTTTGAATAGAGATGGACAATATAAATCCTGCAAAGTCTCCTTAGCGTTTTTCCACGCAAAAAATGTACTTATTTCAAAATGGTACAGTATTCAGTCAAACATTCAACGCGAAACATCAGATTTTTTTCAGTCTTTCAAGTATCTTAAAAACTGAAGCAATAATTTTTTGCAGAAGACGTAAGAACTGCACAGTTTCATTACTTATCCCCAACTGCCGAAATCATAATACAGTAGGATAGGAATAAGTGTGTATCAGTAATAGAACTGTTAACTAGTATTGAAGTTGGAAGAACAATAACACACTCACACCTCCTTTTACCAAAACATTGGATGAGGTCGTAGCAGAATATTCACCTTTTTTTAAACGAAAAGAAGAATGTTTTCAAACAAGGTCTATAAATAACAGCTGAACTGACCTGTGCATTTTTTCCTATAGAAAATACAAGGAAAATAATCACCAAAAAATAGTCAATGAAATATTTCCAGTTAACAAAGCAGATAAACTAACTTTTAGAATAAACAGTAGACCGATGAACCACTCAAATGAATGAGTAATAGCTTCATATTCCTCCATTATTTTTTTGTTGACTTGGACAGCCTTTGTAAAGCAGTCGGAATGTTATGGACTGCCGTATTCGAACTGTTTGTCAGCTGAACTGAGGCAGTTGAAGTCGACATGGAAGAAATTGTTTGCCAAGAATGGCTTGTATTGTTATAGATGCTGACTGTGAGAAATTCACCATCCTGGTTCAGGTCGGATCTAAACAAGTAATGTCTCTACTGAATGATACACCTGTTAAATCAGTCCCCTAAAAGTAACCACATCAACACTGAGGGATAAACAGTCATTAAACTAATTTTTACTAGCTCTAGCAAACTATTTACAGCTACATCCTAACACCATGAGAAGTTGCATTTAAAATTATATACATTTTAGAATATGAAGACTTGAGAAGTACTGAAAATAGTTATGTACATAATTTTGGTTTATGGTATAAAACTGTGCACTTTCTATTGTACTTTTTTTACTTTGAATATGCTGAATGTTTTCCTAGATACTCAAGTAAATGAACCTTCTACCCTGACATAAATATTCTTAGGATGCAATAATGCAAGGTTATTTGTGGTTTTTTAATGATCGAATGCAATAGGAAATGTAACTTATTGTCAACCAAAATTTATTCTACTTCAGATAAACTCCTTTTATCTATGATTTACCATTTAAGTGTGATCTATAAATACATAACGCATAGAACAGTATGTAGAAGGAAACTTGAAAATTGTTCAGTTTGAGGCCCTAAAACACTGTTCGTAATTCACAAGTAAGATGTGGAATGGAGTTTTTCAGATATAAGGTATTATTAACTACAGATTTCCCATGACACTTTTATAATTTATTATTTGTCCCTTAGGTTCCTAATGGAACATAGGAATTCAGTAGCATGTCTCCATTCCAATCTGTTCTCTGAAATCTTTTGAACCTGGTTCCACCACAGCCCACAAGCTCTCATTTCTTCCTCACATCATCTCCTCCATGTCACCCTCCACTCGGACGCCCAACTCGTCGTCTCCCCTCTGGATTCCACTCGACGGCCTGGCCTGGTGCCTGATGTGCCCAGTCGGTCTTCCCAGTGTATGCCCAATCCAATCCAATCCATCTCCACTTCCACTTCCACTTCCTTCTGCATATTTGTTGGATGATGGGTTCTTGGTTGGTTCGTTGCCAGCCAGCCAGCCAGCCAAACTTCGTTGTTGCTCATTCTTTCTGGCCATCCATCTGATCTTCAGTATTGAGTGAGCGTAGGTGGCAGCTGTTGATCATGCATATCTGTAGTTTGTTGGAAATGCTTTTCGTAACATGCCGAGTTTGTCAACCATCACATAGAAGCACTGACTTGACTGAGTTGATGTTGAAAATCCGGATCTTGTTCACGCTATATGCTGAGTGCAGTAGATCTCCACACTGGTTTCAGATTAATGCAGCAAGGTCTGTCTTGCTGTCTTTCCGATCCTGGCTTTGACGTCCTCTACCGTGTCGCCTGTAGTTGAGACGATGCTGCCTAGATAGGTGGAAGAGGCCACTTCTTTTAAGTTTCTCGCGTTGATGGTGATTGGAGCTTGTTGTTGTCATTGGTTTGGTATCTTCACCAGCTCTGTCTTCTCTACGTTCACTCGAAGTCCCATCTTCGCTGCCTCACCTCTTCTGTCAACTTGTTAGTTTTCGCCTGTAGATCTTCAAGTTTGTGTGACATTAGACACAAGTCATCATCATCATCGGTGAAATCCAAATCTACTAGATTCTTTTCCCCGGTCCAGCGTTTCCCCCTCTTCTCACAGCTCCTCACTGTTTGTTGCATGATCCAGTCCAGTACACTACAATCAGGAATATCATGGGGGATAGTAGACAGCCTTGTTTCACTCCTGTCTTCACTTCACTTCAGTGGCATCACTGAGCTTCCCGTTGTGAATTACTTGGCTGGCATGTGGCGTCTTCATATAGTTGTTGAGTGAGATTGATAAAGGTTTGCGGTATTCCGCAGTGTTGGAGCAACTGCCTGACAAATTACTTCTCGGTCGACGCTGTCAAAGGCCTTCTCAAAGTCGACGAAGTTGAGGTAAGGTGGAGAGTTGACTGCCATTCTATACTCTGTTCTATGATGATGCGAAGCGCTGCATTTGGTCCGCACATGATTTGTACTTCCTGAATCCAGCCAGTTTCAGTCGAAGCTTTAAATCCAGCGCATCCTTTAGTCTCTCCAGGATGATGCAGCCTAATATTTTGCTTGCTCTGGGTGGACAGGAGCGTGATTCCACGCCAGTTCTCGCAAACACTGAGGTCTCCCTTCTTTGGGAGTTTGGCAAGATATCCCTTCTTCCAGTCGCCAGGTACCTTTCCTTCCTTCCTTCCTTCCCTCCAGACCTTCTGCAATAGTGGTGTGGTGTGAGCATGTCCGCTGTTGTCTCTGCGTCTGTTTTCAGTGCTTCTGGTGGGATCCCATCTGGTCCTGCTGCTCCCCCGCATTTCAGTAGCTTTATGGTGCTCAGGACTTCCACTCTTGTTGGAGGATTTGTGTTCACTTGTAGTTCTGTGACTGGGCTGCAGGTGGTATTTCTGGACGAAGTGCAGGTGGTGATCGATTCAAGAGCTTCTTGAAGTGGCCGGTCCATCGTTTCCTTTGTTTCTCTTCTTTCGTAATCAAATTTCCTTCTTCACCTTTTATTGGTCTCATGTGTGTTGATCTCTTTCCAGATAGTAACCTGGTTATTTGATATAGTGTTGTCAGGTGATCTCTCCTACCTGCAGCCTGTTCCGCTTCACTTATCAGTGTGTAGTGGAAGTGTCTTTTGTGCTTCCATGCACTCTTCTTCACTTCTCTGTCCAGTGTTTTACATATTGTACTCAGACCCTCTTCTCGTTGAGCACCCTTGCACTGGTTTATCTTCTGCTTCACCATCCTCCTTTCCCTCCTCTATCAGCTTCCATGTGTCCGTCGAGATCCATTGCTTGTCTTATTTCCTCTTCCTTCCTAATACGCCTATGCAGGTTCCTTTCCATATAGCTTTCAAAGACTTCCAGTGTTCTTCCATACAGGTTTCTTCAGGGATGTTGCTCAATGTCTCCCATTTTGTCTTGATGACTGATGTCCTTTGTGGTTTCGCCCTTCAGTGTAGTTTCTGTTCTGGGTGTTCAATTTGAACTGTGGTCTATCACCAACTTCTTTGAAGGCTATCAACTTGATTTTGAGGGTTCCTTGCACTAGATGATGGTCTGGACCTACATCTACTACTCTTCTTGACCTTGTGTCCAGTGGGCTGACTGCGGCTCCACTTTCTTCACATTGAGATGAAGTCGATCTGATTTTTAGTGTAGTGTGTCCTGGTGTCTGATGAAATCCATGTCGCCGCCTTGTGAATATCCTTGTGTTTGTACACTCTACCTCGACTCCAATCACCAAATCGTTGAGTGCACAGAATTCTGCCAACAATTCTCCATTCTCGTTCATTTCACCAGGTGCTCCTCGGCCCATGGTTTGTTTCCTTCCTGTGTTTTCCGCTCCCAATTTGGCATTCATCTCGTCCATTAGAATTTTGGTGTCGCCGACTGAGGTCTTGTCCAGTGCTGATTGCAGTTGTCTATGGAATTCCTCCTTCTTCTCCTCATCTGCATTATTTGTAGGTGCATAGCGTAGCATTGTGTGATTGTGACTTTCCTTCCTTTTGAGTTGAATCTTGCTGTCATGATTTGGATACTGGAGTAGATTGGTTCCCACTGCATGACACAGAGAGCCTTCGATGCTGTTGGCGACATCATGATAGCCACTGGAAAACTGAGTGTGCTCGTGGTTGTCGTCTGTGTGACAATATCGGAGTTGATTATTGATTCTCCAGTTGACAGTTTGGAGAGTCGACTTCCATTCCACCTGCTTTCGCAAATTCCAAGCACTTCAGTGTGATACCTTCTCATCTCCTTTGCATCTAGGCAGCCTTGGTAGTTTCAAACATGGTGCAGACATTCCATGTCCCCACATTTACTTTCGCTCTCATCGAGGGAGAGGAGACACATTGGCCAATTGGCTTCCCGAAGGCTTTCACCAACTGGCGTCATTTCGCCTCTCCGATTCCAGTGAGGAATAATTTTGTTTTTATTTTTTATATTTTGTTTGTGTTTTGAAGTTTCCTTAGCGGTTATATTTGTTTTCCGGAGTAGGGTTGCTAGCCCTATTCCCAACCTTCCCTGTTTACCCGGGCTTAGGACCGGCTAGTAACCAGTGAACTAGTTAACCAGGCTAGGTTCCTATGACACTGCTAAATATAAATAATGATAAAGCAGGTATGTCAATTAATTGTTGTTTCCTAAATCTCTGGTATTAAATAATTACTACTTTTCATGAGATAAAAGAAATATTTTAGATACGGCTATCATCCTCCATGATCTCATTTTATAGCTCTCAGTATGGCTAATATTCACATTTTTCATTCACAATGAACATTCAACCTCTTCTAGGTAGAACTCAAGTATGATATTCACCTACTCAGTTACTTATCTTGTGTAATTTTGAACTTTGATCCTCTACAATTCCTAACTAATTTGATGATTCATAAATTATCCTTTCATCTGTGGGCACAGTTCATCAGGTGCACTCAAAGTAAGAGTGTAAAACAAACTAAGGATTTTGATGATATCTACCTTATATTATAATAATAGTATGGTTGTATACCTCCAAAAAATATTTTCAAAAAGGTTTTCCCAACAGAGTGATTTTAGCCAGTGGACCACTGAAAACCTAGAAGCATTGGAAAGTTTTTTGGTCGCAGTTGCGGACCCCTCAGCAGTGCACATTCACAACTTCATGAAGGGTAGAACATAAGGTCATCAGTAATCCAGACGAGTATATCACCCTTTAGAAACTATTCATTTCCCAGAAACAACCAAAATGACTGACATTCTGATGCTTGTCAGTGACTTTCAAAGTTTCAGTAGGGGAATCATGTGCAGCAGAAAAATAACTGACGACATCTTTAGATGATGGTGGCCCTTTACAACTAATTGAAAGGAGTTGGAAAACGTGAGGCATTCGCTTTGGACCCATGAAATCTGATAGTTCTAGGTTCTGTCTTGCATGAAGTTGTTGGTGTTCCTTACTGAGGAGTGTCATACTAGAACGAAACAGCTGTCCCATGCTGCCCTCTTCTCTATTTGATGCCTATCCGTGACATAAAACGCTTTAAAGAAAAATATTTATCGATGTTTATAAGTAGTTCATCGAGTAGGGCACTCTTTTACATTACGAATGTCAACTGTAATTCAAGTTATTAAACTAAGCTAGTAACCATTTAACATATTTCATCTATCCTGGAGTAAAATGTTTTGAAGGATAAAAACAACTTCAGTTTCAGTTCACTTTGACATTTATTCCTATTGATTAGGCCTTGATAAGAGAGACACACAGAAAGAGAAACAACCTATTGGCTTGTTAATGTTTCACCTTGTTGCCATGGTTAGTGAGTTTTATTTCCCTTGTCTATTTATTAAGGAAGTAGAACGGTGGGTATGTTATGTGAGTAACAAAAAAGAGTAAAAAGGCTTCATAAAACGTAATGAGATGACAGCAGAAGGTTGTACACAAGTATGCATTGTAATTGTATGTACGCACATATGAATGAAAAAGTGATTAATAGCGTTAGTGTAGAATGAAACACATTCAACAAGACTGTATATCAGAAGTAAACGTAAAGGTAGAATAGCTAATAATTTACTCATTTAAATGATAAGAAAATGTTTTATGTAAGTTTGTTCACGTGGAAAAAATAGTCATTTTATCACCAAAGTGTAAATGAATGAACTAGTCTTGTTTTTCTGCATTCAACGGAAACTTCAACAGTTCTTTAGTTGCCATTTAAAAAACGCTAATAATGATAATAACCAGCAACTACGGCATATAGCTTTTTGGATTATCGGCATTTCACTCGAAGGGATTTTCTTCAAGGAATTAGACGAAACTGAGCGAACTATCTGATCTTTAATATGTTGAGTTAAACCCACAGTATAGGCATAAAATTTGGATCAATTGGTGATCTTTACTAGTAATGTGATCAACACATAAATTTTACTATCAATAAGCACAACCTATAACAAGGTCACTGGGGTGTGAAGACTTTTCAAGAGTACTAATGTGGAATATAACTTATGTATGGTAAGTATTCAGTTACTTCTATCAGTTTTTCCTCTAATAAGGAACATTGATAGAGAAGAAACCAGTCTTCCAAACAAAAGTGATTCCTAAACCAGTGTGGTTTGTAGCTACATTCATTACACCTTCGCATATAGCTTAGACTATAGACTTACAGAGGTGAAGAACCGCCAAGAAGTGAGTAGTAATAGAGTGGTGTGTCATCCTACATTAAGCATTCTCAGTGGTACTTACTGACTAAATTTAGAGATTACGAGTAAGAGAATTTCACTGTCATCACTGAAAAGTGAAGTTATTGTGAGAGGCTTAAAGAAGTGAACCTATCTGGAGGTTATTTCTTCACAATGCCATAGGCTTCCAAATTTGAAATAGAGTAATAAGTAGTTTTCCTTCCTTCCCGATAGCTCACCAGATGACATAACCTTTCAATGAAATGATCAGCTCTCACGTAAACTATGTAGATCTGTAGACTAATGTAGACGATTCTCGATGTCTCCATCTAAAAATTGCTTACCATTTTAGAACCTTTTATTGTAAAAATGCAATCTATATCTGAATTAGTTGAAGTTTGCTCGTGAATTTTCCTCATTTGTCTTTTTGCGCTGTAACCGAACTATTCTTATTACAGTAATATGAAGCTTTCTAAGGCGAAAATTTCATCCTCAAATTGGAAGTTCCCTAAACAACAATGTTCTCTGTTTCAGTGCAGTCGAACCTCGTGAAAGTGTTAAATTAATATTAGTGATACTCCGAAGAGACTGCTGACAGTTACTGATATTCTTCTGATATCTGTTGATGATTCGGTTTCTTCTCATAACCTTAGGAGATAATTAGAATCAAAATTTAGGAAGATTTAATAATTCAGTAAAATCATTAGGTTACAGTTGTTTTTGTGTTCGGTAAAAGATTTTTATTATTAAATTTAGTGATGAATTAACCAATGTTGAAATCGGAAGATAAGACACCTTGGTTACTCGAAGTTCTAAATAACTGTCAGCACCTTTGCTTTACCGAATTTGCCTTCATTTCCTTCCTGATTAAAGAAAAAGTGAGAGGGAGAGAGAAAGAGAGTTCAAAATTATTCGCAATTATGGGGTTTAATGTCGGTAATGTCCGTGGTCAGCAACTGCCTATCTATTTGACAATAACTGTATTTGGACATTGTTTTCTGTGCTATCATAAAAGCCAGAGCGTCATATGCTCCCATTTATGATTGTTGTAATCACAGGTGTAAGATATCTTTCAGCATGTCATCACATCATTCCTATTTCATGTATCAGAAAACATCTATTCCTTGAATACTCAGGATTTTTGGAAAGGCTATGTGCACTGCAACAATAGTCATCAATAAATGCTACTTTCACTACTGATTTCGAGAATTTTCTCTACGGTTCCTACGGTTCGGGTTTCAAGTGATTCACAAACTAAGGCAAATGTAATCAAAGCACTGTATCTACACGAGTAATTGTATACAAATTTGTATAAATGCGATAACCGTACTTACTGAGTATAGGCTATTTTTATGTCTGATTGCCTGAATAATGCTGAAAAAAGTGTTTATTCAATTCATATGAAATAAAAACTTCAAACTATCATAAATTTCGATCATGTTCAAAATTTAGGGCTACACAAAGTGTAATAACTTCTCCCTATAAATTCTTGAACACTTATGTATCACTCCTGGTTACAATAAATGAAATTTAAAGCTCATATGTAAACCCACGTCATAAGCTGCATATATAGTCATGTTTAATATCCTTTCAAAATTACTGAAAAGTCAACCTTGAGAATTTTAATATATAACAACGACTGGTGTATCCTATAAAATTACGGCCTAACAAAATGTACTACTGAACGAAATCAGTAGCTAGAAACCTCTCACAACGGTCTGCAAATTTCGTCAACCAGATCATAGTTATCTAGTTATCATTTCGGTCGTTTAGGACCGAGTTCATCAATGGTGGATGGTGTATTTTGTATATGATGTGAAAACAGATCATCCGATTTATAGTATACTAGTTCCTGCAATTCAGCTATCCAGATTCAGTTGGTTTAAATGATTTGGTTCAATGATGTGAATTTATTCGGGCTTACAGCTTAGTGAAACGGCCATTGGATGTCAAGTATATTACGAATTAACTAGTGAAACTAACTGGTCAGCATGAATGCTTTCTAACTACTCATGCTTTTCAACAATCTACTTCATTGCTTCATGACACTATTATGTCAGAGAATAAACCTTTTAACCTTGGCTGAGTGATTTTCAGCGGAAATCCTTTTGAAATTACATTTGGGAAGTTAAAAAACGAATCAGGTATGAAAAATATCAAATTGGGCTGTACAAATTGTATATCATTTGCAAATTCATCATCCTATGAAAAGTGTCATAGTTGAACTGGAGCTAGGCTTGACTTTGAATTTGCATTTCGTTGAATTGTAAAATTGTGATTTATTGGAAATACCATTCAAGTGCAAAAGTTTATAGTTGTATTAAAGTCTAGAAATGTTCATTCGAATCTATTTAAACATGTTTTAAACCCAAATTATAAAAGCGAATGGTAAGACGCATTGAAAGTTGAACTTATCTGACTTCTGATTAAAATCTTTGCTAGAATTTGAAACAATTAGTCACTTTGGTATTCCTCATGTACTAACATCAGATGGAGAGACATTCGAAACGGGAGAACTGGACAGCTGTTTCCTTCCACTATGGGACTACTCAGCTGTGCACACCCATGACCCCTGCTAGGGATCGAACCCAAGACCTCCAGGTTCCGTGACCAGTATATTGCCATTGAGTCACTGGGTCGAAATCCAATGGTCCATATTTCCAACTCCTATCACTTCGTCACATAGTGCGACCCCCACCTAGTATAATCGTTGAGTATATATCCTCCACCAGGTTTGCCCCATCTGTCATGAATTCACATCGGAACTTCGGGAATCACATCTTGAAGCCAGCCACCAATAAGCACTAGATTAATTCTATTTTGGGGTTTGTGGGGATTTAGTGATTGATTTTATCATGGACATCATGGACATTGGGTGATGATCACGATATGTCGTGAACTAACAGAAGTTGGAAACATGAACCTCTGGATTCAGACGCAGTGGCTCAACATTAACGTGCTGGCAGCGGAACCTGAAGATCTAGGGTTCGATGCCCAGCAGAGGTCGTGGGTGCGCACTGCTGAGTAGTCCCACAGTTCTTCCGTTTCGAATGGTCCTGCAACTGATGTCAGTCCATGAGGAATACCAACTTGAAAAATCAATAAATCTTGGCAAACCCCCAAATCGAAATGGTCACTTTGACGATTTTGTATAACGTAATAAGAGGATGGAGGTTGTCTGAGAAATATAGTTTTCTTTCGCGATACATTCTGAATAGTCTGGTCACACATTTACTTCTTAAGGTATTCTGTTTGATGGATGAAAATAGGATGGTGTAAGATACATAACAAGATAATACAAGATTTGGATAATATAGGGATAATAAGGAAGAGTAATACATTTTCACACCTCCCTTGGTATTATAATCCGATAAAGATTAATAAGGTAGATTTGAGGTAAGGACAAACTATTTTGGATACACAAAGAGGGTTTGAACTTTTATATAGCTAAGGCTTCAATGAATCTAAGTATACTACCTTGAAGGCTCCTGTACAATGGTCTAAAGGATATTTTGGTGTCAGTCCTGTTACTTGTTTCTATAATGTGCTTACCTATAGACGATGTCTGTCTTCCGCCTGTATTTATAGGGTCATGTGAATGTTATTGTTTTTCTAGCCATTTAGGGATATGCTCCATCACACTCGATCTCATAGTTTGACTACTTCTCCCAATGTATGTATCACCGCACATATACGTGAATTAGTATGCACAGTACAATGGGACAAAATCACATATATATGGACGAAGTTTATTTTGAAGCACAGGTTTCGTTTTCTCTACAATACTGAGCTTGGTTGCATAGTATTTCTTCTCAGTAACTGAATTAAGCCTTCGTCTTAAGATGAGGTTGTTTGATTCCGCCTCATACGGTAGCGTGATTCAAACTTCCTTCGGAACAGAATACTGAGTAGTTCTCACCGTTAAGACGTTTTCATAACGACGAATGAACTTCAGAGGAGTGTCTATGTTAAGAATTTGATTTCTTCTTCCAACGTATCTGCTGTGTAGATACGTTGAGTCATTTTGAATAAACACATTGATAAAACCTCGTTTGTGCTTTATTGAATAGAAACTATGAAAGTTAAGGTACTATCAGGTCCCCGTAGGCTTTTTACACACTGATCTCTTGAAATGTATTGTGCGAATACTTCACTTTTCTCAGATAACCACCGTCTTTTTATTACATCGGGTAAAATATTTGCTCTAAACCTGACTCACCACTTCCTAAATTTACAAATTCCTGGAATATGAAATTAAAAGTTGCAGTTCTCATCGCTTGCCCAGATGATAGCAGTAATGATTCGTGTTTTCAACTGCCGAAATTACTCTTGAAGTGACTCCTTCCTTTCTTATAAATATCATAATGTAGATGCCGTTTGGAAGAATCCTCTGGTGTTGAATTTGTCTTACAGAGGATATTCTGCTTACTCATGCAGATAAAAGACTAAATACTAGTGGGCTGAATTCCATATTAGATTGTTTATTTGATATGTCACATAGTGATATAGTACAATTTACTCGGGGGCGTTCCGACCAGAATATATTGCTCACATTCACGTGTAGTATATGTTATATTTAATAAACAGTTTAATATAGAATCGTTTGGTTGAACATCCCCCAACATACCAAAGTTCGGTCAGTTGGAAAAGAGTGGTATCTCACAGTCGACTGATTTCGTAGTTCTTGTGATATACTGTTGACCAATTTGCAGCTTGAAAACATTATTAAGAATAACTGTTCTCTCAATGCGAACACTGAATCAGTTCAAGAAACAAGACGAAAACCATCATTGCTGTATAAAATATAATAATAATCACTTTATTCCATACAATAGATATGGTACAATATGGAATTTTCAGCACGGAATATTTCAACGAATTAGTTTTCCGTACAATATTTTTTAAAGGAATAAATATTATGTCTGTGTAGTATTGATAATAAGAGTATTGAAGGCATAAGTATGAAACGGGGAGCTAGTGTCACATTAGCGTCTATTCTCGATTCGGAAGTTAACACAGAATCGGGTGTAATTTTTACGGTGGTAGTTCAGTCACACAACACAGAAATTCACAACCCCATGCTGGCATCCTAGGAATAGAAATGTGGAGTATTTCTGAGGATTTAACAATTTATCTCCAACCGGTGGAACGTTTTTGCTTTGTTTTGTTCTTGGCTTGAGAAACAAAAGTTTGGAAATATTTTAAAGACGTGCGGGAGTACATAATGCGTCCAGAAGATATTTGGAAGATTAAAAAAACTAAAGAGAGAATTTGATGGGATATAATCGATAGAAAGTTTTTGATAACCCAAAATCTAAGCAGGCCGCGTTAAGGTGCAGGAAATCTAACTCATAAAGACAGTAAAGTGAAAAATACTGATCCTGATATGTGGTATTTTCTGTTACTATGTACCTGTATATGCAAATATACAACTGAGTTAGTTATAATGGATAAAAATAAAACATTTTTATGTACAGATTAGTAATTTGGCTATTCAATAACAGTCGTTATATCACTGAAGATTCCTTGCGTAGCAATTTGAGTCAAGACTATCGAATTTACATCTTGGAAGTGATGAGGACAAAAGTAGTCAAAGTATAATATTTGGTGAATATTCGACCAACGTTAAATTGAATTTTCGTGGAGAAACTTAAGCAATTGGATACAAGTTCATGGTCGATGTACAAAAGCTGCTTATTATGTATTTCATTTTATGGAAAAAAATAATCGATATTTTTCTGAACAAAAGGTGTAAGTTTCTTGATTTTGATCCAACCGGGTTACAAAAATTCTCAGACGACAAATTATGTTTCAACTCAATGGACCTATACGCATTTATTTGAATTCTTTAACATCCCACGGCAAACTACTTATGAGTAGAATGATTTTGGCTGAAAATTTCTACGGCTCCACCACAGAAAAATTAACAGATTAAATTGTTCTAGGGCAAAA
This sequence comes from Heterobilharzia americana, assembly GCA_944470555.2. Classification (NCBI taxonomy): domain Eukaryota; kingdom Metazoa; phylum Platyhelminthes; class Trematoda; order Strigeidida; family Schistosomatidae; genus Heterobilharzia; species Heterobilharzia americana. The sequence goes on from OX104134.1 coordinate 40,139,178, forward strand.
CCATTCTGGCTGATTAGTAAATTCTCATCAGCCTCATCCATCACTTGCTTTATTTTGGATCGTGTGTAAAATAGTCTTCTAAAAGCTTAGCAAATCGCAAAATAGTCGAGATATTTGCCCTCATACTTTCTCGATAGGATGATCCCAAAGTATTCTGGTTTATGTTCAGAACAAAAAAATAATAACTATACTAAATAAAGACTGGAAACAAGTTTGGGCAATGACTGTCAAGAGTGATGAGTAGAAAAACCTGGGGAAGTGGAAGTAGTAATGATAGGTGGTGGTAGACAACAGATTATACCTATTAAAAACACAGTGAGTTTGAGAAGGCTTTATATTTAGTGGGGACAGAACCAAAGATAGGTCCAGATGGTCAAACCAGAGACATATTAAATCATGAGGACTCGTATTAATGAAGGACACTTGGTGAGTAGCCATTTAAACTGGAGTATTCAAAAGTGGTGCCCACTGACTGGTCTATTTTTTCATTCGTCATGGTTTACAAGAAGGAAGAGAAGCCTTACTCAGATTCCCGGATAAATATTAGACTGACTAGAATATTGCTTGATATTCTAGGATCCATGGTTATTCATTACGAAAGTGAAGTTCTGAAACAGAAAACCTATAGAAGCCAGACAGGTTTTGACATGTTGATTGCTACTTCATCCAAATCCTCAGGTTCCGTGACCCTAAACACGGGAAAAAATCACTGGTCCTCACATGTTTTCCTGGTCCTTGATTTAAAAGTCTCAAATAACTGCATCCACTGGGAAATGTTACTCTTCATTCAGTGGAGTGGGGACCCGGACGGCTTTAGAAGCTTGAGGTTGGCTACTGTTAAACATGATTTTGTTGTATAGTGCCCATGAGTGACTTCAGCTTTTCTCATCTTTAGTTTAACGGAGAATTACTTATAGGAACTACTACATCTCCTAAATTCCCATAGATGTGCTTCCCAAAGATTCTTAGTTCGATTCCTTGCATACAGATATCACAGCTGCATTTGCTGAACATTCTGATAGATGTTACGGTATAACAACGCTGAAGCGTTTGTGATAAATTTCTCACCTCTCCACTGCAAATCATACACTTACTGCTTGACATTAAGGTGTGAAGTTCTTGAACGCACTGAGAATTTCATCTACCTGCAGTATACTACAAATATTGGTGGGTTGGCCGTTCAGAAAACTTTAAAATGCATAAAAATCCACTACATTTCGCAAACAGAGACTATTCACGCCGATAGAGTCTTACGGGAGCATCACATAAATACCGACATTGTTTCACAATAATTCGCATTAAAGGTGTAACTTAGAGTTCTTGCTATGCTCGATAGTTTCTTAGATGGAAAGATGAACATTTATCCGTTGAAGCCGCTGAGATTCGTGTACAGTCTCCGAACCACTACATACAACAACGGACTATTTTACCTGGAATAAGATGGATTTATGAGAAAGCTAGTGGTAGACAAACTGAAAAGTTAAGCACCTAACTTGAGGTGTGGACGGACGTAAGTTTACTTCTGGGAGTGCATACAATAACTAAAAGGAGATAGCTAGAAACTGGTAGTATATGCCTGGAATCACTTGCAGTGGTAGAAAACTCTAATCTTTATCTTTATCCACCACTTGAAAATCTGCTTATTATTCATATTTATCACGTTTTCCTTTTTTTTAATCTTGTGACGTTTAGCGACTGTTGATATTAAGATTTCTTTTCTGTTCCTTATGGTGACTTCTCTTTTTATATGTCCTGAAATGAAGCCTGGAGACTTTTAGGGATACCCAGTTCCACTAATTCCAGCAGTGTTTATGCTTATCTGTCTGACTGACAACGCGAAGTCGAATTCCAGGATTAACGTATCCACTTTTATACTGACAGAGGAAGATTCAAATCGGTTATGCACCTGGCACTTTCATAAAACCTTTAAGGTGGCAGCTAGGAGCTAGAGACACAGAGATGTGATTTCCCTGTCTTCCGAGATCACTGGATGTGAAATATAAAGCTAAATTAAAAAGATGAGAATTTAGATTGAATGTCCAATCTTGTAGGTATAAAAGTAAGGGGTACGTTCAATGTTTACCTACCAGCTAACAAGAAAAATCTATGGACAGTCAAAACTCGTTCATTCTTTAGGGTGACGAGATGGTACACACATGTATCCTCCATGATAAGATGCAAAGGATTGAGGCACCAGTGAGAAACATGAAAGCATGTACAAGTCGAATGTGTGTCACCATTCATTTGATAATACCTGCTTATTGTAAGAAATTAGAGAAATAACGTAAGATCCTTCAATGAGGTACAGTTGGTTTAATCGCTGATCTAGCAGAAACCGATTATTACCATCCGCCATCTGACTTGCATTTTGAATCTGTTACTAACTAGCTGATTCAAGAGTTATTCAGGCATAGAAGAAATAAATATTTTGTTTCTCCCTTGAGTTCCTAGTGGAACATAGGGATTCAGTAGCATGTCTCCATTCCAATCTGTTCTCTGAAATCTTTTGAACCTGGTCCCACCACAGCCCACAAGCTCTCATTTCTTCCTCACATCATCTCCTCCATGTCACCCTCCACTCGGACGCCCAACTCGTCGTCTCCCCTCTGGATTCCACTCGACGGCCTGGCCTGGTGCCTGATGTGCCCAGTCGGTCTTCCCAGTGTATGCCCAATCCAATCCAATCCATCTCCACTTCCACTTCCACTTCCTTCTGCATATTTGTTGGATGATGGGTTCTTGGTTGGTTCGTTGCCAGCCAGCCAGCCAGCCAAACTTCGTTGTTGCTCATTCTTTCTGGCCATCCATCTGATCTTCAGTATTGAGTGAGCGTAGGTGGCAGCTGTTGATCATGCATATCTGTAGTTTGTTGGAAATGCTTTTCGTAACATGCCGAGTTTGTCAACCATCACATAGAAGCACTGACTTGACTGAGTTGATGTTGAAAATCCGGATCTTGTTCACGCTATATGCTGAGTGCAGTAGATCTCCACACTGGTTTCAGATAATTGAAAGCCTGTTTTATTTTACGATCCTCATCTGTGCATGTGCCACCTGTGGTTGGAAGGATTCTGCCTTGATAGGTGGGCGAAAGAGACTACTTCCTTTAGATTTCTCCCATTGATAATGATTGGCGCTTGTTGTTGTTTTTGTTAGTTAGGTATCTCCATCACCTCTGTCTCCTCTACGTTCACCTGAAGGAAGTCCCGTCTTCACTGCCCTACCTCTCCTACCAACCTGTTGCTGTTGCCTGTACATCTCCGAGTTTCTACGACAAGACATTAGACACAAATCATCACCGTTGGCGAAATCCAAATCTTCTAGGCTCTTCTCATCCATCCAGCCAACGTATGCCCCTCTTCTCGCTCCTCACGATTTCTTGCCTCACCCAGTCCACTCCAGTCCAGTCCAGTCCAGTTGACTGCAATCAGAAAGGTGATCGGTGATGGTAGGTGGCAGTCTTGTCTTACTTGTCAACCTGTCTTCACTTCAAAGGCGTCACTGAGCTTTCCACTGTGAATCACTCGGTATGTGGTGTCGTCATATAGCTGCTGTTGAACGAGGTTGATGAAGGTTTGTGGCACTAAAACCACATTGTTGAAGCAGCTGCCTGACAAATCACTTCTCGGTCGACGATGTTGAAGGCTTTTGAAAGTCGATGGAGTTGAGGTAGATTTGAGTCGACTACCATTCAATGATCTGTTCTATGATGATGTGTAGCGCAGTGAAACGTTGTGTTGCAATTTGATCCCTCCTCTGTCAGCTTCCATGTGTCCATCAAGGTCCGTTCCTTGTCTTGTTTCTTCTTCCTTCCTAACACTGTTATGCACGTCTCTTTCAAAGAGTCCCAGTGTTCTTCCACGCAGGTTTATTCACGGATGTTGTCTAATGTCTTCCATTTTTTCCTGACACGACGTGAAGATGTCCTTTGTAATTTCGTCCTTCAGTCTCACTCTTAGGTGGGTGTTGAACTTGAACTGTGGTCTGTCACCATCTTTTCTGAAGGCTTTCAACTTGATTTTGAAGGTTTCTTGCACTACGTAGTGAGTGGTTTCAACCTACATCTGCTCCCCTACCTCATCTGATCTGGTGTCCAGTGGGCTGACTGCGTCTCCACTTTCTTCACATTGAGATGAAGTTGATCTGATTTTTAGTGTAGTGTGTCCTGGTGTCTGATGAAATCCATGTCGCTGCCTTGTGAATATTCTTGTGTTTGTACACTCTACCTCGACTCCAATCACCAGATGGTTGAATGTGCGGAAGTCTACAAACAGTTCTCCAGTCTCATTCATCATTTCACCTAGTGCTTCTCAACCCATGATGAGTACTTTTCCTGTGTTGCCTGTTCTCAGTTTGACACTCATGTCATGCATTAGAAGTTTGATGTCGCCAACTGGGGTGTAGCCTTGTCCTGTACTGATTTCAGTTGTCTATGGAATTCCTCCTTCTTCTCCTCATCTGCATTATTTGTAGGTGCGTAGCGTAGCATTAAATGATTGTGACCTTCCTTCCTTTTGAGTTGAATCTTGCTGTCATGATTTGGATACTGGAGGAGATTGGTTCCCACTGCATGACACAGAGAGTCTTCGATGCTGTTGGGGACATCATGATAGCCACTGGAAAACTGAGCGTCCTCGTGGTTGTCGTCTGTGTGACAATATCGGAGTAGATTATTGACTGTCCAGTTGACAGTTTGGAGAGTCCACTTCCATTCCATCTGCTTTCGCAAATTCCAAGCACTTCAGTGTGATACCTTCTCATCTCCTTTGCAGTCTAGGCAGCCTTGCTAGTTTCAAACATGGTGCGGACATTCCATGTCCCCACATTTACTTTCACTCTCATCGAGGGAGAGAAGACACATCAGCCGACTGGCTTCTCGAAAGCGTTCACGAACCGGCATCATTTCGTCTCCCCGATTGCAGCGAGGAATAGTTTTTTTGATATTTTCTTTGTGCTTTAGAGGGATTGGATTGGTTTTCCGGAGTAGGGTTGCTAGCCCTATACCCAACCTTCCCTGTTTACCCGGGCTTAGGACCGGCTAGTAACTAGTGAACTAGGTTATGGAAGCTGTAAGAGGACAAGAAATTCTTAGAATTAAAACATGTCTTACTGAATTGTGCTGTCGACCACAAAGCATAGATCTACATTCTCTCGTCAATTGTCATTAAATATCTTACAATATGGAATTAAATACTAGAACACAATATCGAAAAGAGTGCTCTCAAGGTTCCCAGTTTTAAACGAAAACACTACCACTCGGTGAAGTAAAAACTGCTTAATTTCACCTCTCCTTTCGGAACAAATCTCGGTTTTCAACCCTTTATTGCTGATACAACTATTAATGTCAGCAATGTCACAATCTTTTCTGATCACATTGGCTTGAACAAACGAAGTTTTGGTCTAATTAACAATTACTTCCTTGAAGTCGAACCATTCCTACCCTACAGCTGACGAAATCAGCCTACAGTAGGATATACGATTATATAGGGTTTATATAATTCACACTAGCTAGTATATTCTACTGAGGAATATCAGTAGTTTACAAGCAATAATATCACTCAGTAATGTGAAGCCTGCAGGGTATATTGTGTATGCAGATAGGAAATAGGGTACTTGTCGCAAATAACAACAGTCTTGATGCAATACCGCAACACAAAACAATCTCCTCCCTGGAAGTGGAAACATGGATTGAAATTGGCACATAATTTATTTCTATACATTTAGTTAATGAAGTAAATGAACTGATACATTTGGATAACTCACATTTTTCAAAGTGTTTCTGGTCTGAACTTTGATGAATTGAACCAAATTACTACTGCTTCCAGGCTATTTGTAAACTGTGAGGGAGAAAAACTTTCCCAACAAATTCTTGTGTTAATCTACAAATTTAGTTTGTTCATTACCAATGAGACATTTTCGTAAATATAATTGAATACTATAGGCCATCAAACACAACTCAGTTTCGTGAAGGCCAGAGTCGAGTAGTTTCGATCTTAGTTTGCTCTAAAACTACCAAAATTTATGAACTTGTTGCTGGATAACTGAGGGTAATCAATGGGAAACCTCATACTTAAACTTAACTTCGTTTGACTTCGGTCAACAAGAGATATCTAAAAAGTCCTGGATTTCTTAAGGATCCCAAGATTGAAATTCACAGTACTTCATTATGCATTAAACATAGGCATTTGGAATATTAACCTACCAGATCTAACTGTTATTCTTCAAACAGTTAAATTAATTATGCGAATAGGTAAACTGACATAACTTTGGTTTTGTTGTGTTCTCTGAGCTGAGCGGTTTAATGGTGAAGCTTTCACTGTATTTCTAGACAACATCATCGGCACTAAGTTCACTATGAAACCACCCAGCTCAGAAACACGACGCTCAAAATCATCCACCTAAACTGCAAAAATTATCCACCATTTAAAAATTATATGAACGTAACACTCTTCGCGTTGTTCGAAGATGGGAGGACTTCTCCAAGAGACAAGCTTACACAAGAGAACAACTACTCTTTCTTAATGAGTGCCAACGTCAGCATGTTCGGTTGAACTGTGTCAGAAACCAACATTATCAATGAAACTGTCTCAGCTTCGGTAGATTAATGTAACTAATGCTGGATTTCGTGGCTCAACTGATACAGTACCACGATGTCAGTTCAGGGACTCCTTCGAAATTTCCGCTGCGATAGTAACCAAACTTAAATTTTAATATTGCCCCGTTATCTAATGCAATATCTTCACTCCATAATTTGATCTTTTGATATCCGTTCACCCTCAGGACTATCTAATGAAATCGATTATCATAAATTTTGATCCTTACTCAACCTATAATAAACTGACTCTGATGTAATATGCCATCATATCCTTTCTTTTTACAATCTTGCAGACGAAGAAAACCACTTTCAAATTTTCCTGCCTCAAAAATATAAAGAAACAGATAAATAACGTACAATGAATCAAGAATTTGAGTCAAATTATGGAGTAGATTTACGTGAATCCTCTCTACCAATACAGTTGGATAATGTGGATCAATGTTATTATGATTTCATGAAAAGCTGACACCACAAAAGTTGGGACAAAAATCAGCAAATTCCATGAGTTTACCATCAGATTTAAAAACTTCTCCCACCATTTCTTGTTGTCGCAGCATCTGTAATACTGATAGCAGTTTTCATTTGACAAGATGTTGTAATGCACCAAAATTTCAACACATTTTGCATCATTTAATATTAATTTTATTGGGCATTTCAATAGCTCTGTCTATACTACTTTTGTTGTTAGGTATATTTTTAAATTGTCGTGCATGCTTGACAACTGGTGTATTTTAGGGATAGCCAGCTTCGGTGCTTTATTGCATGGATGTTTACGTCACCGCTCACTGCCTAATTCATCAATGCCAATTATCCTGAGTGCATCATGTATGTATCCTATTGGAGGTAACATCCCAATGTCACCTAATCATCTGCATCGAAAACAACATTGTCAACAACAACAACAACAATATGAAAGCCAACCTAGAACTTTGCTAATGAAACCGTTAACCAGACATTATTTTATACCAGAAGATGCCTATTTTACCAGTGACCATTGTTACCACGTTAATTCCGATAACAGAATTTGTAATTGTGGCAAAACCACTGAAAGGTGGAACAAAAGAAACTTAGATTATTTACTACAAATAAACCAATTACAAGCTAGTAATGATTTTAAATCCACTCTTCTTCAGGAGAATGAAAATGCAGAATATCCCAGTAACACATCACCATCGCTGGCAATCACAGTATCAGTTGCAGCTTCAGCACCTTCTTCAGCAGTGCAAGATAACAATAACACTGCCAATGAACATTCATTTGAACCCAGAAACAAATTAACTAATTCTGTTCCTTGTAAACTATGTAGAATTAACTCATATCCGCGTCATTATGTATATCAAAGTGAATATGCCAATAAATTAGAAAAATGTTTGGAATATCAAGCTCACGGGTCGTGCACATATAAGGATACAGACCTTAACAAAGGTAAGATAAGAATTGCTTTAAAACAGAATATTGAATATTTTCTTAAGTGTTGTCTGTAACTAGGTTTTATTCACATAAATATTACAGATTAAGTGAATTCCATTAGAATACGCTATAGAAACAATCTCATTTAAACATAGGAAAACACACGTTTGCGGGAAAGAAACATTTTTCTTTTCGAAGAAATCATCCTCCTGGCTGCACATCGGTGAATATATTCATGGACGTACAGCTAAAAGAATGATTTTGCTAAAAGAAAATGTACTCCTTGAAAAAACAATCGGCGATGAACCTAGACGTTATAGGTCCTTAGTAGACAATTTATTCTCAGAATATCACTTATGAGCGAACCATACGGTATTAAATGTCACACTCAACCAACATCATTCAAACATGACAAACTAGTATTGAATTTCAGAGGTATAGGAGGAAAACATTTTCTAGCCTGTTCATAACTCTTTACTAACCCTAAAGGTAATTGCTAAAGCTAAGCTTCTTAATCGAAATTTCTGCGGAATTGTGTTTCACTGAATAAGAGACTGAAAAGTCGCAAGCCAGAAAAGTTTTCAGAGGGTTTCATTCCTCATGTTGATTGGCATCCAGTGATAATGCTTCTAAATATGGCATATTCCGTTGCTTCTAATAGATTCTTCAGAAGAATTTTATACATTCCTCATGAAATCAGACACCAAACTGCAGTTTATAACTTTTGGTTGAAAATGAAATCAAATATAATATACAAATTATATCTGTGGCGCAACCAATCAGACAACACGACAAAAGTCGTTGCACTGTTTATATGAAACCATTCCTCATGCTCATGTTTCATAACTTTCTTGTACAACAAAACAGTCTAGAATGAAAACTTGCTTATCTTACAACCACAATGAAATTGGCCTGAAGAATATTTTTTCATTCAGTTCACTGTATAAAATTGATAATAATGGCCAATCTCTCTTCTTTTTATGAAACATCAGGCAGTGTTACTGGACATCATTAGATGAAGTTCTAACTTCCTCCATATGTCCTATAGTGAATGATGCCTACAGATTTTAACCTCGGCATCCTATTGGATTGTTGATGATTGTAGGCTTTCTGTTGGTACCTATCAGCCTATAAGCCAGTTTACATTTACTTCTATGATATCTCTAAAACCATATGAAAATGTATTTTCCCAGCTAAATTCAAATCGCTGCCTTTTAGTTTCAAACCAGAAATCCAACTACTGAGCTACTGATATCAACGTAATCACTAGATTGGTAAACTTATCTGTTCAATGTGACCTTATATGTCCCCGTCAAACCTGGCACAAATCATCTACGTAAACACGGCATTCTTTTGCAGTGTACATTGAAATTAGTGGTGGTAAATACTACTTCCTTCATATTTACTACATGTCTATATTCCACAGTCTTCGTTCATGATCAAATTAAATCAGATAAAAGGTACGATATTGTAGTGAAAAAGATTAATTTAGAATAAAAGCTAAACAAAGTGGTGGCAAACTTTCAAAATCTTACATATTCATGAATACAGTTTATCGTGATATAATTAATAAACCAATCTACTACCTCGGTTGGACAGACAAACAATTGAATTTTTAAACAGTACAATAAAACACTTTTTCCTGGCAAACAGAGATAACCTAAAACCTTCTCATATTCCAGATGACTTCACAAAAGAAGATAATGATCAGCTGACAGAAGTACACACTGAGACGAATATGGAAAATAAGGAAGAATCAGCCGAAGAATTTCAGGATCCAAATAATTATTACATTGTGTAATAACTTGTTCAATCAACAACTAAGTATTGTTTTAGTCAGTAATAACTCATGAATAAACTAATGAAATAACTCAGCCATCTCATTTCATCATGTAACTGTCACTTGGAACTCCATTTTTCTAACACCGATGAAGATCTCACCAACTGCTCATACAGAATTGCATAGTTCGAAAAGTATTCTGTTTAAGTTCACTCTCCATAGAACTGTTCTCATACATGAAAGGTCAACACTATACTAGCTAATAATGATGAGGCTAGAAGAAAAACATAATTTATAAATAACCACTAAAAAGACAACAAAATAAACTGAAAATTCTAGTTGCCTACTATTGCTAATCTGAGAAGTACCCTGAACAGTCTTATGCATCTTCTGTATACAAACATTTATAAGAGGTTCATTCAACTCAGCCTCCTTTTATGAGCAACATGCTTCATGCTCGTGCTTCATCTTCAGTAAGGTTATTAAGCAAAGCCTAAAATCTAAATTTCATAACCCTCCTGTATTGCTTACTTCTTTGACTAGCTAAAAGTCCAATACTGTTAACAAGCAGTGAGTTCTCTTTTGTTTTATAACACGAATTATGGTTCGAATAACTCGGACTATTTAAAAGAAAACGTGGTAGTTCATAATGGATTTCCTTAAATAATGTTTATCGCTTTGGAGTGTACTCACTCTATCTCAAAACCAGAAACAGATTGTAGGCTATGTGACAAAGATTACGCTTAGTCTTTTTGGAAAGTAATAGTATTTTTGAACATACTGACTAACCAAGATAGAAACTGTGAACACAAATTAGATATTCTTCTTGGGTGTATACAACTATTGTTGTTCAAATACAACTTACTGTAAAACCAATATTTGATGACTTTTAACTGAATGTAAACACCAACGTATTGAGATACCTTTATGATGATCAAGATGAGTGCTGTAACAACTATAGAATTTTATCAGTTGAACCTTTCACATTTTATCTTATGTGTGACTCGAACAAAAGTTGGATCAGTGAAAATTTCTCACTGCAAATTTGAAACTATTTGCTTCGTATCAACTATTATGGCGGGCTGTAATAGCATATGATTATGCTGGCAAATATGGCAAGTATACTACCTGACTCATAACGCAACCATGGATTCCTAAGTATTGGTCTCAGTCTACAAAAAGGTTCAGTCAGCGCTGAAATAAGTTAATGATACAGTTTCTGACGACATGATAAACTGATGGTATTTGAATGTACAACGAAGCATGAACTTCTTCAAGAGTTCAGGTGCACCTTTCTGTCGATGACTTACAGAAGCGGAATTTGGGTTTCAGACTTGATGAACTTCTCACATTCTACACGAATTTTAAAGTGTATTAAACAGTATCTTTATCATCTTGCGATTGTAATGGTAATGTTGATACTGTAACAGTATTAGTGCCGTTTTATTTTTTTATTTCTGTATCTAGTTTTATCTGTACGGTTGGATTTTTTAGTGACTTCCTAGAATGCAGATTTCTTGTCTTCTGTAGGAAGTACACCTTATAAATTGATAGATACAACCACAGTTATAATACAAAAAAAACTTTCTACTACTTCTCATTAAGTAAAAAATTACAAAATAGTTGAGGTTTAGAATCAGCTGTTCAGCGTTTTTAATCGGTGTGTTGTTTAGACTAGCTACTGTTGTATCATTGTTTTTCTTCCCTGTAGTGTTATGTATGGTTGCTTTTTCACACAGCAAAAATATCGTTCATTCGACTTTTTGTAATATAGTCATTTACTACTCTATAATAAATATGGAATCTGAAGTCAACAGACCATATATCCTGTGATGTTTCGATATTTTGATTTTAAAACAAGAACGTATGAGAATCTTGTTAACTGGTTCCCACAGAGTTGAGTTATTCTAATCTCGGACAGTGAGCACTATAAATACTTGCTTCGATAAAAATAACTTCCTCTGGTGAATGAGAAAATAGATGGAGAAGTCGCTCTATCTGCATGAGAGAGTCAGTGACGTAGGGTGTAATTTCATAAGAAAGTCATCTTAGAGTAAAAATGAACGAAAATCTCTTTTTCTAATCTTATTGAACAAATATTTCTGTAATCATTGATTTATCTCATTCTACGAAGAGAAGGTATCACATAAATTTGTACTGCGCAGAATAATATTTGAGAAATGAGAACTTTTGTACGAGAAATAGAAAATCTGATGGAGTATGAGATGAGATGTAAGGAAATATTTTAATACAATCCAGGGGTGTCTAGAAGATCGAAACAAGATAAGACTAAATAGGCTAACCTATACATCATCACTGTTTTGATTTTCTAAACACGGTATGATTATATTAAAATATACTCTTATAATGGTTAAATCAGATTCGGTGCTCAACTTCTTCCAGCACATTCGTAACAACTATAGTGTGGATGTTTATGAGGAATATGAGATAGTTTCAAGTGCAACCTAAGTGAAATTTATACAACAAGTATGATTTTAATAAGAACTGGGAAAATTACTACCTCATATCTTCATCTTCAGCTATGGGAATTACTGATCATCATAAGCCACAGTAATATGCAGCTGATAATAAGAAACTTATCTTCGTAGGCTGTTACGTACTTCAGCAAGTTTTCATCAAACATCTGAATAAATGAGGTGACTAGGTTATTACTCTGTCTAAATTAATGTAAAAGTGTAAAGAAATCTTCTCAATGATTTTCAAAACCCTTTATAATTAAATTTTCTCTCAGTTCCTGAAGCCATAAAATACCGACTCTATTTTGTAACCTCAAATCTCAGATACTTTCAGATTAGTTCATTCTGCCAAAAAATATGTGCAATAAAAAAAAAGAACGGCTTACAAGCCTGGGAAGTATTTGCTTATGGAATTATTTCGTTTACTTCATGAAATTTGTATGCAAGTATACATTCCAGAAGTCCCAGGAAACCGAAGTAGCATTGAAACTGTCAGCATTACAAAAGCATCAGATATCGTCCGATACACTTCAACTGCAGACTTGTTATATTTCACCCGTATTCGAAACATTCCCCTATCTCAATGAAAAATCAACTATTGTACTTACTTAAACTCTCATTTTATAAAAAGAACAGAAGTTTTAGTCGAGATTGTGTCGAAATCGTGTCATTCCATTTGAAAAAACCTTTTTTAGGATAAACAGGTTTAGGAGATTGGATGAGTTATCTTCACGTTAGGCATTAGCTCTCGAGTAGACATATATACTTATTTGATAATCAAAGTGATCACCTCGAAGTTTCAAGAATGGAAAAACCATTATATTGATGATAGATCAAAATCTCTGGGATAGTAACATGAATTGCTTTTTTTATTGGCACCATAAATATTTATCTTTGGTTGAAAACAAAAACCAAAACCTCTGGAGAAAACTCTGTATTCACATAAAGACGGCATGGTATCTACTCTCCATTTCAGTTACAGATTGGTAAGAGTTTACCGTCTTATTGTACTACTCATTGAACCCGAAAATAGACAATGGTGTACGAATTACTTGTGACTATTTAAGACTGCCTAGCCTATATCCCGCTCCAAAATCTAAACTATACTGCAGATTTTGAGCTGTCCTATACAAAAGTTGTGACCAGATTCCGAGACCTCCGTACATTTGAAACAGTATTTACACACGTGGTATTCATATATATCATGTAAAACTCAATAAACGTATGGAATAACCGTTGGTTTCCTAACAAATGCTGTCAAAAACACAATAAAATTAATATCATGTTTCTTAATTAGTGAGAATGAAATGGCTTGAATATACTTTGAAGTAGTACATAAACGTGTTCAAGAGATGTAAAGATTCCTCCCAAAAGTCTAAGTTAAAACTGTAAAATTTTGAGAGATGGTTATGCGTAATTGCCCATAAAAAACCTCTTCACAAATCATGTGCCGATACTAAACCTTAATCTTATTGGTTAATAATGTAAACTTTTACTTCATGTTGATAAATTCCCGATATTTCTCAAAATTTTAAAGTGTTTTACAAATAGCTGTCCTTTGATTAAACTTTTAGATGTATCATCAGCCTTTCCTCATGTTTCTGGTTTCAATTATCTATGAGCAGCAAAGGTTAGGAAATTATTCAATTTCTTCCAGTACTTAGGTGTTTTGTGGTGGGCACTTCTGACCATAATTTTCTGGAAAAGCACTTGACGCACTTAAACACACGGCTCATTATATCTATTACTAGTTGAAGCAAACATATGGTTTTAAAAATCCTTTCTGCTAAACTTATCCTGGCAGACACCAAGTCGTCAAAAGTTATTTCACACTGTACTATTCAGATGCAACATAACAATGCGGCATTTAGAAGGCAATATACGAGACACAACACAGATAGGTCATTTTCGCTATCGAACGCGTAGATGTAATCTACTGTCACAATTTCAAAAGATAGCTAATCTAAAAGTAGGGTTAGGTTTGTTTTTATTTCAATGATTGAGATATATTCCATTATTTCACAATGAAACACTAAGCCATGTAAGTAATGAGAATTACTAGGCAGGACATTATTCATACATGTTCAAATTGATCACAGATTTATTGTCAACTATCTAAGCGCAACCGTTTCAGTGAGGCATCGTTAAAAATGTGTTTTTAAGTTAAACACTGCTATATTTATTTGCACCACTGGTAACTGGCATGTTGTCATCTAAGCTTCATATGGTGTGAGTGACATTAGTGTTTATTATTTCGTCCAAATAGTGTGTGAAATGAATAATTTTGAGCATAATCTTAATTAATCTATTCATTTGTTGTAATATTTTTCAACCTAAAGTTCCACATTAAGCTTACATAGAAACATACCAGATACTGGCAACGCTTTATTTGCAAAGTTTTAAAACAGCAATATCGGAAACTTAAATTTTGTTTGAGTTCAGGATGTTCCTTGAAATCTACTGTTGAAAATTAAACGATGACGACGTTTTGTACTTTCATAATCTTTTCAGGATGATTCTTGATGTAGCCAAAATATGTTTACTAGGTGGTCTGGAGTTGACTGACATAACTTCTTGGCGTCAATAAGTATGAAAATTTTCTTTGAATGCAGATCATATATTATTAAATGACTTTAATGAGGTCCTCAGGAAAACTCTAAGAGTAATTTGGAATTAACTTGTAACTATAATCCATTTTTTCTAAAATACCGTAAAGCACTTCATTTCTGTGACCAAATCCATGCGCTTCAGGAAGTTCACATAAACATACACCTTAAAAGAGGAGTAAACAGTTTCTCAATGTCATATACACTTATAAAAATGTTAGTTTCAAAAGAAAATGAGGGTAATAAGAAATCAATAAATGTGTCTTTACGAGATATCAAGTCAAATCAATTATGATACCGCGTTATCATGCGTAAAAGTAACTAGATATGTTTACCAATATAAGCCACAAGTAGTCATGATATAATTTGAGGAAGTTTATGAATACCGTTTTCAAATTATCAAATTTCTTAAGTTGTCCTTAAATTTTAAAGGACTAAAACACCAATATTTTATTAGTGATGGATCGTGGCTAACAGTGGAATCCAGGATGCGCATTTTTATTGAGATTAAAATATAAGATTACAAGTCTGTATTCTTCGAGATAAAAGTATATAAGTATTTAATCAAGGCGAGTTCAGTTTTTTGCTAATCCTTATGTTGAAATTTTGTGCTGAAATTGTACGTTTGCAGCCGCTGAGGAAAATGTTAGCATCAAGTGAAACCCAGCAGTGTGAAATTCCACCATTATTTTTCCTGTAAGTAAAAATACCTGAAGTAAACATTGACATTTTTCTAACACTAGAAAATCAATACTGGGATATGGACTGGATTGAACTCTGAACTAAAAATGTTCGTAGCACTTACTTTCACCATGCCAAACCATTTTGTTCAAGTCAATAGTAAGTCACAGAAAGTACCAAGAAGATTAGCTGTCTGAATCGAATCATTCATGGAGCATTTCTTGAGATTTCTGTTGGAAACGAATAAAGTAGTCTTGTATTCTTTCGATAACCTCTATCTGACTAGTAAACACAACTGATGAATTTCAGTAGTTCTCAGTTACTCACCTTGTTCAGTAGAAAAATTTATAAGCATATTATTTTCATCAAAGTACCATATAGCCTCTTACCCTGCTTCTGTTCTTGTAGAAAGTAAATTTGGAACTGACAGATATATTGTATTTTTCTGGAGTACGTCAACCAGTTAGACGAAATGCTTCATTATGATGAGTTATTTACAGAACTACAGTTTGAAGTCCGTGCTGACAAATCTGAAATATGACAGTGCTTAACCTTATCATCTTAATCTACCGTCGCTGTTTCGAGATTACCAAACAGTCTTGACCAACAATCATAGTAATCTGTAGGCTGAGGAGCTACACTAGTATTTTCCGTATAATATCGTAACTCAATGATTATTTTAGTGTCTACAGCTCTACTTGGAATATGTCATTCAACCTTATCACTTCTCTTAACCAACTTCACATATGCTATCAACTGTTGCTTAGATGTATGGTACGCTAATGTATTGAGTTAACGTTGTTTCAAATGAACACTAGACTGGGACAAACAAAATCATATTTTCGCTTGGCTCTGATACTTATAGACTAACTACAATCCAAGTGGACTGCCTCCAAATATCAAGTGCATAAATATAAGAGTTATGTTGACAAACTAACTTGTTTATACGTGTATGTTTCGTATAATATAGTAAAGGATCACTTGTAGATAAAATGTGCGACTGGGAAAAAACCACCATGCTGAAGGTACTAAACGACAAATTATGAATCAAATATTAGCTCAATTTGGAGATTTGTGGGTATCTATTTATTCACTTCAGGCTGGTATTCATCATGGACTGGTACCAGTTGAAAAAACACTGGAAACCTAGGAGCACTGAACAACTATTTCGTCCTATTATGAGACTCTTCAGCAGTTCGCACTGGATGTGGGTTGGGCCATACCGTGAACTGACGGAAGCTATTGGCTTACAACCCAGTGGCCCCATGGTAACGTAATGGTTGCAGAGCCCACAGGTCCTGGGCTCGACTCCTGGGGGTCATGGCGCGCGCTGCTGAGGATTCCCATAATAGGACGAAACAAGTGTCCATTCTTCTAGGCTTCCGGTGTTCCTCCAGCTGATGTCGGTTCATGATGAATACCAACCTGAAATCAAAGGTTAAACAAAAAATCACGTAGTAGTAAGTAAACCATCACTGATAAGTGTGCTATAACAGTTGCTTGGCACAATTCGAGTCACTATTCCTCTGTTATTCATTTGACATGAAAACCCTTTAAAGCCAAGCTGTCTACATTTTACGAGAGGAAATCAAGTAGTTCAGCAAAAAGATCCCTTCGGCTATTTCATTCTCCGAGCTGTACAGTACCAAATATATATAATTTTCTTGAGTGAAAGTATTCAATGTTTTAAATGTTCACAATAATTTTCCTTGTTATGTTTAGACAACATGGTAGCAAAACCGGTAAGTTGCAATCAGTAAAAGATTACAAAAGTTGTTGTAGTTTGTGAATAACAACCCTATTTGCATAAATGTTGAGTAAAACAACCAATTTTCCACGATGGGTTACGTAACAAAGGGAAATACTTAGATGAAATTTTATCTATAGAGCATAGGAACTAATAAGACCTAGAATTGCGTAAGAAATGAACAAAATAAAATAACGGGAAGAAGGCGTGATTTGGCACGTACAAGACTCTGACCATGAAAGGAAACTTTTTCTTTTGTAGGCGAAGCTTCGGATTTTTTATGTGAGTAGTAAAAGATTCAGCAGTACAAAGGAGGCGAAAGCGTACCGTCTTCGACAAGTTCCTTTTCACCTACTAGATAACAGGATTTTGTCCAAACTTTCGCATATAATAAATTTCCGACTTATAAATATGACTGATAAGAAGCATTTCGATAACTAAGTGATATTTAACCACAGATTGGTCTGAACGATCAGGAAACCAATTTGCTGAGTGTTTTTAATCCTCTTGTCTTCATATCGCTTGTCATTCGCATAAATGGTTTTATCATGCAAACCACAGCAAGTGTTTTCAGACTGATATTACCAATATAAAGAGAATTCACCCAAAACAACTCATGGTCTTTTAAGGAGAATGCAGTTCTTCACTACGAAGAACCAGGAAACATATTTGGTTCACAATTCAGACGTTGTTTATGTTCAGACAAGAATTTATGTCCTGGCTCTCACCAGAAAATATAAAAACAGCTTGATGAACTAACAAAATATTGAAATTCTCAACACGATCCTGATCAGTTCGTAAAGAAACGAGTGTCTTGGATGTCTAAGTCTTTTATCGCTGACTATTCAACTATCAAAACTCTTATGCGTGGCTGTTGCCAGAGTCACTCATTACTCTGAACACTAACCAGTAGCTTATACAGGTTACAACCAAAAGCAGAGTAATTAGTAGGTATTTAAATTCTTCCGTAATACTTAATCTTTGACTTGTAAATGAAGCTTTTTGGTATACAAAGTGAATGCAACAGAGTATGTCAACACATAAATTTTTCTCTCCTGAATATGTTTCAGGTAGGTCAGCTGATTGACATTTCTTCCAAAAGTGCATGTATGGCGACTTTCTTACCCCAGTCAAAAGTAAATTTGAGAATAATGTACCTCCCATATTTTTGATCGTATCTCATCATAAATAAACAATAGTTCATTTCTATTTTGTTTATTTCATGTTGAGTAAGATTTATCTCCTCGTATTAAATGTTTTGTACTTTCATTTATCCCAGCAATGGTAGATACCATTGCAGCTAATAATAACCAACATGATGAAAGCATCTCTGGTAGTGATGTGGAATAATATTAATTGTGAAGGAAATACTGATATTTTTCAGATAGCTGACTATCTGCAATCTTCGCAAGGATAAAAATTAGCATTCAAAATTTGTTAACATCCACCTAAAGAAGTCTAAAAAACTGATGATAGCAAATGATGCAATTTCAGTGAATTAAGTCCACTATAATTTGCTTATATACATAACTGGGTATGCTCAGCGTAAATTAAGTGAACTGCTTGTATTAGGTAAGTTATCTTCAGCTTCGAAATGTCTATTCTGTTGGTAAATACGTAATTGAAATTAATTTTTTCTTTTCAATCAGCTAACCTTTAAAAATATTCACTATTTTACAGAACACTATGTAAAGAATAGCTTTCATTCAAACAATATCAACAATTGGTCGACGATAGATGCGCCAAACTCTTCTTCTGTCGGTATCATTGAAAAACCATTACAATCTACACATTCTCATTCCTTGTTTTAAATTTGACATCAGAGGTTAAAAATAATCCACAAAATTCCAACAAAAAGGACAAACCCTCAATTGAAAATGACCTGCTGCATGTAAATAATACTGATCTAAAATTTAATCTTTCACATGGTCGACATGATTGTTGTTGTCATCAATTTGGATTTCCACAGTCAACCTCACATGGCAGCATTAATCAAGACTGTATCGAGCACACTGATAAATCATCAAAATATCCCCATTCTTTACTTATTTATCACAAGCCTAGAATAACAAGTAAAACACTTGCTTCAGGGAATTGTTTAAATTTCTTGAATGAATTACATCATGTCAATCATCAGACACAAGTAAGCATTCTAATGAACGTTTTAATCGAGAACATGATGGTGATGTATTCGGACCACGTGTATGGCAAAATTGGAAGAGTTGGGTAGATTGATGTAATTCCTGAACATTTCTAGGCATATAAACATGCATGATCTGTACATACTAATCACGGTGTTAAATGAAGGACTTTGTCATCAGAATAGTTACTTGAAGATGGTTTTCCTCAGGACTCAAAATAAAAGCAAAAACAACTGGTAAACACTGCTGTCCCAATCCTTGACCCTTTGGGTATTTCAGTGAGTCTCAATGCTGAGGATATCTGAAATGGAATGGATGAATTCTCTAGTATTTTCTAGAATTATTTTTGGACCAATTAATCTCTGTTAATTTGAAGCAAAGTGATAAATCGCTGTTGGCGAATATGCTTGTTCAAACGTGAAGTTTATGACCACTTCTTTATCTTCATCTGAAAATTATTTCCTATCGTGATGCAACTCTCAGGATTAAATATGTTAAATTCCATCTGTATATTTTAATCAATCTTATCTCCGATTTCCACCTAAAGTGTACTACGATCAAGTTTTATTTGGTATGTAGCCCTTCTATTCTCTTGTTTTGGTATATGTTAAAATGCATTTATTTGTTGTTGAATATAAAATTGCGATGATTGTCATCTTCCTCTTAGTTATATTTTATCAGTTTTAAATTTAAAATTCTAGATATCCTGCTTTTGATAGCCAAATGCAGTTCAACACTGGTTAACAGAACACTGAGTATGCACACTTTTGACTAACATAAAAACATTCCAATACGAACCCAATCAGTATGCCTAGTAGCCTTAAGATTTTTTGTTCAAACTTGATAGAAGTCATGGACAAATACTAATAAACCATTCCTTGCTTATTTGCTCCAGATTTTCTGGGTTTCAAGAGCTGTTTAACCAGTATGAATTTACTAGAAAATCCCCTAAACAGTCTTTCTTCTGCGTGCTGACATCTACAAAATACACTTATTGTACGCCAATATTCATAATTTTATTAGCATTTATGTAATTATCATTTTAAATATCTGAGACAGCTATGGTTTGCCAAACTTTTATTGATACTCGGTGATGAATGAAGGTAAAATGAGAACTTGGGACATGGCAGAATCGGAACCAGCGACTACCGTCTTTCCTCCCTAGTACTCTTCCAAATGAGACACGATACCCGACTTCTGACCAGATTTTATCATGTAATTGCAATTTGCCGTAATGCGTTAGTAAAAAGTACGTCAAATTACCGAAAATTCAGTGCATGAAACAAAGATTTCTATGCACAGTCATAAAGTCTCCTAGAAAGTTTATCATGTAGATCATTGCTGCTAATCACCGGCTATAAAGAGATCATTACAGATACTTATTGCAGTTTCTTTTGAACAACGAAAAGAGGAACTGGACACAACGCATAAAACACCACACTGAACAAAGAAGGGATGAAGAGTGAACGGAAAGACAAAAGATACTTCTGTGACGCACTGGCAAGTGAAGCAGAACAACCTGCAGGTAGGGGAGATAGAGACTTCACAACACTATATCAAATAACCAGGTTACTATCTGGGAAGAGATCAACGTAGACGAAACCAATGAGAGATAACAAAGGGAGCCTAGTTACCAAAGAGGAGAAGAAAGGAAACTATGTGCTGATCACTTCAAAAAACTCTTGAATCGACCACCATCACCTGCAACTCGTCCAGAAATATTACCGGCAACCAAAGAATTGCCAGTGGACGCAAGCCCCCAACAAAAGTAGTAGTGAAGTCCTAAACGCCATAAAGATACTGAAATTCGGGAACGCAGCAGCACCAGATGGAATTCCACCAGAAACACTGAAAATGGACGTAGAGACAACAGTGGAAACGCTCACACCACTACTGCAGAAGTGTGGAAAGAAGGAAGGGAGGAAAGGTAGCTGCATAGTGGGAGGAGGGTTACCTTGTCAAACTCACAAAGAGGGGAGACCTAAGTGTTTGCAAGAACAAGTGAGGAATCATGCTACACCCGTCCACCCAAAGTAAAATATTAAGCCGCATCATCCTGGAGAGACTAAAAGGAAAATGCTCTGGATTCGAAATTACGACCGGAACAGGCTGGCTGGCTGGCTGGCTGGCTGGCTGGCTGGCTGGCTGGCTGGCTGGCTGGCTGCTGGCTGGCTGGCTGGCTGGCTGGCTGGCTGGCTGGCTGGCTGGCTGGCTGGCTGGCTGGCTGGCTGGCTGGCTGGCTGGCTGGCTGGCTGGCTGGCTGGCTGGCTGGCTGGCTGGCTGGCTGGCTGGCTGGCTGGCTGGCTGGCTGGCTGGCTGGCTGGCTGGCTGGCTGGCTGGCTGGCTGGCTGGCTGGCTGGCTGGCTGGCTGGCTGGCTGGCTGGCTGGCTGGCTGGCTGGCTGGCTGGCTGGCTGGCTGGCTGGCTGGCTGGCTGGCTGGCTGGCTGGCTGGCTGGCTGGCTGGCTGGCTGGCTGGCTGGCTGGCTGGCTGGCTGGCTGGCTGGCTGGCTGGCTGGCTGGCTGGCTGGCTGGCTGGCTGGCTGGCTGGCTGGCTGGCTGGCTGGCTGGCTGGCTGGCTGGCTGGCTGGCTGGCTGGCTGGCTGGCTGGCTGGCTGGCTGGCTGGCTGGCTGGCTGGCTGGCTGGCTGGCTGGCTGGCTGGCTGGCTGGCTGGCTGGCTGGCTGGCTGGCTGGCTGGCTGGCTGGCTGGCTGGCTGGCTGGCTGGCTGGCTGGCTGGCTGGCTGGCTGGCTGGCTGGCTGGCTGGCTGGCTGGCTGGCTGGCTGGCTGGCTGGCTGGCTGGCTGGCTGGCTGGCTGGCTGGCTGGCTGGCTGGCTGGCTGGCTGGCTGGCTGGCTGGCTGGCTGCTGGCTGGCTGGCTGGCTGGCTGGCTGGCTGGCTGGCTGGCTGGCTGGCTGGCTGGCTGGCTGGCTGGCTGGCTGGCTGGCTGGCTGGCTGGCTGGCTGGCTGGCTGGCTGGCTGGCTGGCTTCAGGAAGAAAAATCATGTGGGATCAAAATTGCAACGCAACGTTACACTGCGCTACACATCATCATAGAACAGATCATTGAATGGCAGTCAACTCAACTCTACCGCAACTCCATCGACTTTGAAAAGCCTTCAACACCGTCGACCATGAAGGGATTTGTCAGGCAGCTGCT
Source organism: Heterobilharzia americana (assembly GCA_944470555.2). Taxonomy (NCBI): domain Eukaryota; kingdom Metazoa; phylum Platyhelminthes; class Trematoda; order Strigeidida; family Schistosomatidae; genus Heterobilharzia; species Heterobilharzia americana. The sequence goes on from OX104134.1 coordinate 40,161,771, forward strand.
TCAACAATGTGGTTTTAGTGCCACAAATCTTCATCAACCTCATTCAACAGCAGCCATATGACGACACCACATACCGAGTGATTCACAGTGGAAAGCTCAGTGACGCTTTTGAAGTGAAGACAGGTTGACAAGTAAGACAAGACTGCCACCTACCATCACCGATCACCTTTCTGATTGCAGTCAACTGGACTGGACTGGACTGGAGTGGACTGGGTGAGGCAAGAAATCGTGAGGAGCGAGAAGAGGGGCATACGTTGGCTGGATGGATGAGAAGAGCCTAGAAGATTTGGATTTCGCCAACGGTGATGATTTGTGTCTAATGTCTTGTCGTAGAAACTCGGAGATGTACAGGCAACAGCAACAGGTTGGTAGGAGAGGTAGGGCAGTGAAGACGGGACTTCCTTCAGGTGAACGTAGAGGAGACAGAGGTGATGGAGATACCTAACTAACAAAAACAACAACAAGCGCCAATCATTATCAATGGGAGAAATCTAAAGGAAGTAGTCTCTTTCGCCCACCTATCAAGGCAGAATCCTTCCAACCACAGGTGGCACATGCACAGATGAGGATCGTAAAAGAAACAGGCTTTCAATTATCTGAAACCAGTGTGGAGATCTACTGCACTCAGCATATAGCGTGAACAAGATCCAGATTTTCAACACCAACTCAGTCAAGTCAGTGCTTCTTTGTGATGGTTGACAAACTCGGCATGTTACGAAAAGCATTTCCAACAAACTACAGATATGCATGATCAACAGCTGCCACCTACGCTCACTCAATACTGAAGATCAGATGGATGGCCAGAAAGAATGAGCAACAACGAAGTTTGGCTGGCTGGCTGGCTGGCAACGAACCAACCAAGAACCCATCATCCAACAAATATGCAGAAGGAAGTGGAAGTGGAAGTGGAGATGGATTGGATTGGATTGGGCATACACTGGGAAGACCGACTGGGCACATCAGGCACCAGGCCAGGCCGTCGAGTGGAACTTAAAGGGGAGACGACGAGTTGGGCGTCCGAGTGGAGGGTGACATGGAGGAGATGGTGTGAGGAAGAAATGAGAGCTTGTGGGGAGTCGTGGAGCCAGGTTGAAAAGACTGGAGAGAAGAGAGTGGATTGGAGACATGCTACTGAATCCCTATGTTCCATTACGAACCCAAGGTACAAATAATAATATTAATAATTAAGTCGAACAATAAGTTCACCAGTAAAAACCACTCACTATGATTTCAGAAACATAGGGAATTTGATTTCAAAGTGGTATTCATCACTAGCTGAGACCAGTTTGAATACTGTCTGAAAACTGTAAAAACCGGAAGTCTTCGCACCATAGTATCAGACTCGCCAGCAGTGCGCACCCATCACCTCACCGAAAATCTTACCCGGGACGTTCAGGTTTCGTGAGAAGCACGTTACCAATGAGCCACTGGAGAAGAATCTAATGGTTCACATTTTCTTAATTCAATCAATTCGAAATACAGTGCCACCTTCATCTCTTGTCAGTGTCGGAAATTTAACGTTATGTTCGACTCGATCTGCCACACCGGTCATGACTTCTCATTAGAGCTTCAGGAAGTCTCGTCTTGAAGCATGTCACAGAAAGTCAGAACAGTGCGAAATGCAGTTAGTGTTTACGAGCCTATTTACTGTCTTTGACTTCATCAGAATATATTAATCAACGTTATATCAATTCATCTATGCAACCAATCAGTTTCGATGGTCATTCAGTGAAATAGTTTCATGTTTACCCGGTACTCCCTTTAACTACAATGTGTTTCTTATCATCTACCTAGATCAGTTCAAGAACTTTTGAAAATCATGTTGCACTAATCGTTTTCTTTCTCTTTATTTGAAACCTGTGAACACTGAGCGCTCAAGACTCCACGTAGGATATTGCCTACAATCATCAAGCCTAGCGGTGATTACTTTACCATTCGGATATCATGTCAAAATCTCATGATCTACATTTTCCAACCTCGGTCAAATCGTGATACTAGACGACTGGAGATAACTGATATAGCTTCAAACTCAAGCTTTTTCACCGATTTCCCTCTCTTTTAGGGTGATTAAGTGTAGTTCTAGAATCTAATTTTTAAAATAATGTCAAGAAATCACGCACTATTGTCACGGATCAGATGGTTTTACCTGTTTCCTATCGAAAGACCAATCCATATCAGATCAACAATTCAATACTGAAACCAAACTGATTCGGAATATTCAGTTGTCTTTTCAACCAACCAGTCACAAGGTGAACAGTATTAAGACTGACTGTTTTATGAATCATACCCATAAATTGTTTCAACATTACCTGGATGAATGATAATGACAGCATGTTCTAAATAAGAAGATATTGTCATCGGTCTAGGATTAATTTCTTTCATATAACACCCCTAATTGTTTTACCTGCCAGATAAGTACATTTTAACAAGAGTCAGTAAACACTTACCCGGTAGATAATTCAAACTACTGAATGACTACTAGTCAGTCAGGCGTTAGTTAAAACATTTCAAGTTAGGATAATCAGAATTTGTATTAACGTCACTTCACTATATTTGTTTACTGTCATCAAAGATAATATAGGCTTTATCTAGTTGCTTCTTACTCAGGCTTTTTCCCTGTCTTGTGAAGTTTCCCTAATATTCGTTTACTTGACAGACAGTTTATGGTACATAATGAGCACAATGAAAAAATGATAGAGATTGCTGAATGATCAACGAGATTTTCTTCACTTAAACTTCCTGCTTACGGATATCTACAAATAATGTCTATCTATAAAGTCTAGGGGACTAATAATTTATCAACGGATCAAATCCTCATAAATCAGTACTACGACTGCTTACGGTACATCTGCACTATCTGAGCCCGCTGCTATATCATATCAGGAAACTAATTTTTTCTTAAGCATCCACACACAGTACTTAGCTTATTTCGAAAAGTTAGCCATAATGATTTCGTCTTCCCTTACTTTATCTCCTTTTATTGTTGTTTTTGAACTCAGCAAATGCTACATTTAATTTAAATCATCTCCAAAATTTCTATCGTATTTGCTTAGTGAAGCTCTTTCACGGCCAAGTTTTTCAGAGCATGCTTTGCAAAACGAATCTATTCTTTAGTACTGGAATGAAGTTAAGGAAGTGAAAGTCAATTTGGCTATTGATTTCAATGTGACCTGAATATGAAGACCTTCGTCTTATCACAAAGCCATTGCAAAATCTGTCTGCACTTCACCTTTACTTGACTGACATCTTGATTTTATGCTTTAAAACTTATACTACTTGATAGTGAGAAGTAGTATTGTATATGTGCTGCATTTTGTTAGGTTAAACACGCCATTCTCAGTGGTTTCACTGTTGTTTAGTTTAACTTGTTAACATTCCAGTATATCAGAAAACTTTCGTCTTCCCTGATTGTATTTTACCCTTTTCAGTTTGCTGGATAGGTGTCATGTTGTTTACCGAACCTCTGATTATTTTAATTCCTTTCGTTTATTCCGCGGATTGACATCCTTGGCGTCCGTCAGTTGGTCACTGATAAGCAACCGATTTCATGTTGTCTAGGAGTGAGCACTGATTGAATTCTATTGATCATCCTTCATTGTGGCTATCCACCCAGGAGGTTCGCCATGGCGGTGCACTTCGATGGATGTTAGTTGGTCGGCAACAACCAACTAACAGACTTGTCTTCCTCAAAAGTGGTATCACTTTCAAAAACAATTCTATTGTATATGATATTCATTCATGAATCTACTAATAGCATGTCCGGAGCAGCAATAAATATTTAGATACCCAGTAACCCGAGGTTTGCATTCCGTAAATCACCATCTTTATTCATTCATGTAGCACGGAATTCTAAACAAATCTCCGGCGTTATAACAAAGCATCCACACAAAAATCTCAAGCGCTTGCATTAGGATTTCTTATATCATTATTTGTCACTTGAGTTCCTAGTGGAACATAGGGATTCAGTAGCATGTCTCCAATCCACTCTCTTCTCTCCAGTCTTTTCAACCTGGCTCCACGACTCCCCACAAGCTCTCATTTCTTCCTCACACCATCTCCTCCATGTCACCCTCCACTCGGACGCCCAACTCGTCGTCTCCCCTTTAAGTTCCACTCGACGGCCTGGCCTGGTGCCTGATGTGCCCAGTCGGTCTTCCCAGTGTATGCCCAATCCAATCCAATCCATCTCCACTTCCACTTCCACTTCCTTCTGCATATTTGTTGGATGATGGGTTCTTGGTTGGTTCGTTGCCAGCCAGCCAGCCAGCCAAACTTCGTTGTTGCTCATTCTTTCTGGCCATCCATCTGATCTTCAGTATTGAGTGAGCGTAGGTGGCAGCTGTTGATCATGCATATCTGTAGTTTGTTGGAAATGCTTTTCGTAACATGCCGAGTTTGTCAACCATCACAAAGAAGCACTGACTTGACTGAGTTGGTGTTGAAAATCTGGATCTTGTTCACGCTATATGCTGAGTGCAGTAGATCTCCACACTGGTTTCAGATTAATGCAGCAAGGTCTGTCTTGCTGTCTTTCCGATCCTGGCTTTGACGTCCTCTCCGTGTCGCCTGTAGTTGAGACGATGCTGCCTAGATAGGTGGAAGAGGCCACTTCTTTTAAGCTTCTCGCGTTGATGGTGATTGGAGCTTGTTGTTGTCGTTGGTTTGGTATCTTCACCAGCTCTGTCTTCTCTACGTTCACTCGAAGTCCCATCTTCGCTGCCTCACCTCTTCTGTCAACTTGTTAGTTTTCGCCTGTAGATCTTCAAGTTTGTGTGACATTAGACACAAGTCATCATCATCATCGGTGAAATCCAAATCTACTAGATTCTTTTCCCCGGTCCAGCGTTTCCCCCTCTTCTCACAGCTCCTCACTGTTTGTTGCATGATCCAGTCCAGTACACTACAATCAGGAATATCATGGGGGATAGTAGACAGCCTTGTTTCACTCCTGTCTTCACTTCACTTCAGTGGCATCACTGAGCTTCCCGTTGTGAATTACTTGGCTGGCATGTGGCGTCTTCATATAGTTGTTGAGTGAGATTGATAAAGGTTTGCGGTATTCCGCAGTGTTGGAGCAACTGCCTGACAAATTACTTCTCGGTCGACGCTGTCAAAGGCCTTCTCAAAGTCGACGAAGTTGAGGTAAGGTGGAGAGTTGACTGCCATTCTATACTCTGTTCTATGATGATGCGAAGCGCTGCATTTGGTCCGCACATGATTTGTACTTCCTGAATCCAGCCAGTTTCAGTCGAAGCTTTAAATCCAGCGCATCCTTTAGTCTCTCCAGGATGATGCAGCCTAATATTTTGCTTGCTCTGGGTGGACAGGAGCGTGATTCCACGCCAGTTCTCGCAAACACTGAGGTCTCCCTTCTTTGGGAGTTTGGCAAGATATCCCTTCTTCCAGTCGCCAGGTACCTTTCCTTCCTTCCTTCCTTCCCTCCAGACCTTCTGCAATAGTGGTGTGGTGTGAGCATGTCCGCTGTTGTCTCTGCGTCTGTTTTCAGTGCTTCTGGTGGGATCCCATCTGGTCCTGCTGCTCCCCCGCATTTCAGTAGCTTTATGGTGCTCAGGACTTCCACTCTTGTTGGAGGATTTGTGTTCACTTGTAGTTCTGTGACTGGGCTGCAGGTGGTATTTCTGGACGAAGTGCAGGTGGTGATCGATTCAAGAGCTTCTTGAAGTGGCGGTCCATCGTTTCCTTTGTTTCTCTTCTTTCGTAATCAAATTTCCTTCTTCACCTTTTATTGGTCTCATGTGTGTTGATCTCTTTCCACATAGTAACCTGGTTATTTGATATAGTGTTGTCAGGTGATCTCTCCTACCTGCAGCCTGTTCCGCTTCACTTATCAGTGTGTAGTGGAAGTGTCTTTTGTGCTTCCATGCACTCTTCTTCACTTCTCTGTCCAGTGTTTTACATATTGTACTCAGACCCTCTTCTCGTTGAGCACCCTTGCACTGGTTTATCTTCTGCTTCACCATCCTCCTTTCCCTCCTCTATCAGCTTCCATGTGTCCGTCGAGATCCATTGCTTGTCTTATTTCCTCTTCCTTCCTAATACGCCTATGCAGGTTCCTTTCCATATAGCTTTCAAAGACTTCCAGTGTTCTTCCATACAGGTTTCTTCAGGGATGTTGCTCAATGTCTCCCATTTTGTCTTGATGACTGATGTCCTTTGTGGTTTCGCCCTTCAGTGTAGTTTCTGTTCTGGGTGTTCAATTTGAACTGTGGTCTATCACCAACTTCTTTGAAGGCTATCAACTTGATTTTGAGGGTTCCTTGCACTAGATGATGGTCTGGACCTACATCTACTACTCTTCTTGACCTTGTGTCCAGTGGGCTGACTGCGGCTCCACTTTCTTCACATTGAGATGAAGTCGATCTGATTTTTAGTGTAGTGTGTCCTGGTGTCTGATGAAATCCATGTCGCTGCCTTGTGAATATCCTTGTGTTTGTACACTCTACCTCGACTCCAATCACCAAATCGTTGAGTGCACAGAATTCTGCCAACAATTCTCCATTCTCGTTCATTTCACCAGGTGCTCCTCGGCCCATGGTTTGTTTCCTTCCTGTGTTTTCCGCTCCCAATTTGGCATTCATCTCGTCCATTAGAATTTTGGTGTCGCCGACTGAGGTCTTGTCTAGTGCTGATTGCAGTTGTCTATGGAATTCCTCCTTCTTCTCCTCATCTGCATTATTTGTAGGTGCATAGCGTAGCATTGTGATTGTGACCTTCCTTCCTTTTGAGTTGAATCTTGCTGTCATGATTTGGATACTGGAGTAGATTGGTTCCACTGCATGACACAGAGAGTCTTCGATGCTGTTGGGACATCATGATAGCCACTGGAAAACTGAGTGTGCTCGTGGTTGTCGTCTGTGTGACAATATCGGAGTTGATTATTGATGTCCAGTTGACAGTTCGGAGAGTCGACTTCCATTCCATCTGCTTTCGCAAATCCAAGCACTTCAGTGTGATACCTTCTCATCTCCTTTGCAGTCTAGGCAGCCTTGGTAGTTTCAAACATGGTGCGGACATTCCATGTCCCCACATTTACTTTCGCTCTCATCGAGGGAGAGGAGATACTTTGGTCAACTGGCTTCCCGAAGGCTTTCGCCAACTGGCGTCATTTCGCCTCTCCGATTCCAGTGAGGAATAATTTTGTTTTTATTTTTTATATTTTGTTTGTGTTTTGAAGTTTCCTTAGCGGTTATATTTGTTTTCCGGAGTAGGGTTGCTAGCCCTATACCCAACCTTCCCTCTTTATCCTGGCTTAGGACCGGCTAGTAACCAGTGAACTAGTTAACCAGGCGAGGTTTGGTTTACGATTACTGAAGTGTAATTTGAATTTTGGCTCTTGGAATCACTGGTGGAATTCTCTAACTAGTTTGAATTAGAGTGATGACAGAACCAGAAGTACATCCCTTAGAAATACTTCTCAATGACAATAGTGCATTTATTTTTATACGATTCCCTGGATTTCAATGTATTTACATTCTTAGTCTCAACTAGTTATTAAATGACTACTTCATGAGTATCACATGCTACAACAACACAAAGGAAACATTAAATTTAGTTTTACACATAAACAATCCCCGGTGTAAATGAATTTAAGTTACTTAGAGTAGTAATCAATTTGGAAACTTTACTCATAAAATTGTTCAGCAGTGATAGTTGGGTAACATATCATAAGCTGTTATCCGTAAGTTAGTTTGTATAAACGACTTAGGACTCCAAAGAGGTTGGAAGCAGAATAAACATCCAGAAGTTATTACATATGACTGATGCACTAGAAGAGCGGACTCGTTTAGAGAACAAATTAATGAAGTCACTTAGTGAAGCTGTGAACTTTCACAGACTGAAAAGGTTTGGAAATGCATTGTTCATGACGAACTACTGCTTAACCCCAGACACTATGCTAGTCGAAGTAAGATCAAGTTAAACAAAAAGCCAAGGGTAACTAAACAAACATATGGCAACAATCAATGCAGTCTCTAACTGTCGGTTTGAGTCTTGCGGGAAGTGTAAAGTTCATGCCTTAGTTGCTGGAGATGCGAGAGACGACAGCAGGAGAATCTTGATGATACGGCTTAAGACCGATTGTTCACTCTTGATCAGCTCCAAAATTTTTGGCACTTTTGCTGACCTTAGTTTATCGCTTTCTTCTCATCTGAAACAACCTTTTCTACTGCGAAATCCTTCTTCTTCCACCAGCTGTTGGGAAGTGTGGAAACTTACAATGACACCTCTGTGGATTTGTTTTATGTCTGCAGATCAAATGGAGCACCATCTTCCTCAAGTTTAAAGCCCATCTCGTTGTTGAGTGTCAAAAGTTACAAATCTGTTTCCACTTAGCGAAAAACCTGACATACATATATTTATAATCCATTAATCAATACCCAGAGTACAAACCAAATATAAATGACACAATAATCGAAGACGTCATACTCTTGTTGAATACAAAGCACTGAAGACGTAACTTTACAGAGTTTATTTATAGTCTTATATCTGTTCAACGATGCTGTGTTTTTCGAAATACATCTTGGGAGAACACCGGTTCTACATATCAAACTAAAAGACAGATGTCTACATCTGCTTTTTTTCAAATCTCTAACAACTGATAATTAATCGAATTATAGACACCAACTTAATTGGTCTTGACAATAATGCTGGATGTTGAAAGCTTCAGTTTTCCTCTCGATTTAACAGTAAATGAATCTCAAGACTGAAAGACAATGCTAACAATGAACAGAACATTCAGTTAGGCTGTAATATTTGCCACGGTCGAGATAAAAGAAGTTAGGCTTCACTAATATATTTTCCTATAAATTACTCTAGACTTTTCATCTAACCTGGAAATCGGGTTGTTGTCATAACAAGAAAACAATTCGATACCCGGCAGTTGCTTCTTCATTTACAAAGTAGTAGAAATGGAAAATAGAATCATCATATTTCCAAACTAACCCTTTGACTTTAGTTCTCAACAGAAAGTGGAACTGCAAATAATTCTGTAGATTGTGTAGGTGGGTAAAATTAACCATCTAACTACTTTTGGCCTTCAGCTGTTCTTCAAATGTTTTCAGTTCGTAATAAGGATTTCACGTGCCTGGATCAAACATTCGGAAATAATTTGTATGATGCCCATTTAGTGATATTAGTTCTCCTCATCATCAATAACACTGATTGGCCTCTTCTACTTTTAAGGATACTTAAACAGCAACAATATGTGTTAGTGACCGGTGACCAGTGACAGTGAAGGTTACAAGGGGTTTCCCAAGTATGCAATTTGCATTTCATATTTGTGAATTATTCAGCTACTTTGATGGTGTTGGTTGACTTAATTGTATAGCTTCATTATCATTCTAGACAACATCAGCAAAAGCTTCATAAAGAAGTGAGCTGTAGACTTTGGCAGTAACAACCAGTCATACACAAGGTCATCAGGACAAGATACGCAGCCACTTGTAAAGAAGACCCTACAGCTCACTTCTTCCTCAAGTTTGTGCTGATGATGTTGTTAAGAATGATAATGAAAGCTTCACGATTAAACCATCCAGCTCAGAGACCACAATATCATCTAAATCACCCTCCCGAGCTACAAATATTCTCCATTATTCAACTACATAATGTATCTGATACCTATTGTTGTCTACCTACCTCCTAATATATTCCAAAGAAAAATGCCTTCAGAATGCACACATCGTGTTCTATTAGAGACTCCACTTGTCGAAATGAGGCAGATCAAATTTCATCTGACTTGGATAGAACGAAAGAAATTCTAGAAGCTGAATAAATAAAAGCATTGTTCAGTCAGGCTTCATTCGGAAATCCCCGTTCCTTTCATTTAAAACGGAATCAAAGATAATGAAGTAATAGGAGATAATTTAGCCTAATCAATGAGTTACAGTTAGTCAGGACAAGTGGTTACACGTCATACTCTGGTTTTCTCCAATTTGTAATTGACCTCCGCCAAACATTATTAATTATTCCCATTTAGACATTTAGAAAAAAGACTGAAATATGTTCCTTTTCAATTACGTCTTCGTCTTGGGTTCTACACTAATATGTAGGTTTACAATTCAATCAAAATACAATAAAGTGTTGGGGAGAGGGGGTTGCTGAACAACAATTATAGATTTTAAGTCATTAGGATGACAAGTTTTAGAAATTAAGATCCAAATAATAAATAGAGTAATTAAAATTGGTAATATGAAGCAGGTTATACTTAGATAAGTTGCATAGTAACTGAATAATAAATAGAATAAATGGAATGATTTTTGACGACTGTTAAGTCATAAGTAATAAGTAATTACCTAATAATAAGAAAACAAACGAATGTTGATAGAAACAAGAGGGGGAAGAGGTGAATAAAGTAGTAATAGAAGTTATATCATGTTGATGGCCACTGTAATAAAAGTGGTCGAACAAACTTATTTTGAATAGGAAGGTTAGGTTTGTAAAAGTGGATTGCAATCGCCTCTGGTATGTGAAGTAAGCGAATATGTAATCCATGTGGCAAGTTAACTGGAATATAATGAATAATTTCGAATATATCTACTTGATGTTCATTGTCAGTTTAGTGGGCATGTATGGAGCTCTTTATTGCCCTAATTTGTTCCTTACTCAACCATGATGAGTAGTGCTCAGACTTAATTAAAGTTTTTAATTATTATTCACCAACTCCTCACTACCACTTGACTGGATTGCAAACCTATACATTAGTGTAGGACCCAAGACGAAGACCTAATTGAAAAAGAATATACTTCTTCGTTCAATCAGTCTTTTTTACCATCAACTATTTCACGAAAATCTTACCGTTATAGTATTATTCTCTGTATTATACTGTCGTTGATTGGACCGAAGTGACGGTACAATACAAACAGTAATACTAAAACCAAACCCGTCGCACAAGAAGTGGCTACCGTGGGTCGGTCCCGAGTTCGAGGGCAACACCACCCAGCGGTGTGCAGATATATCCGGCTGATGAGTCCCAAACAGGGTGGAGTGCGGATTCCACTGGTAGCCACTATCCATCATTGCTAAGTAAGTTTTACCGCTGTTTTACCGATCTCTTCTGTTGCTAGTTTTACAAAGTCAAACCGTTAGTCATTATCGTATCACGTCCTCGTGACCAAAGGCATTCTTCCACGTGATATGGATGTTTTCGTTAAAAGTAGGGTTCTAACTAGCTCACACAGTCATAATCACATGACCTAATTTTCATCAATTAAAATCCCTATGTCTCTAGAAGCTTCATACATTTGGAATTGAAATTCACCTATCAAACGCTTTTATTTCTCCTATAAATAGATAGCTAACCAGACAAGCATCAAGGCTACTGAAACGGTTTAACTCCTCGATGACCTTGACCTGAAATAAACTGTCGTATGGTAGGATGTATGTCGCACGTGATTTTAACGTGTAAGTTTGCTAATAAACAAAAGTAAGTCATACTTCGAAAACTAATCTAAGCAATGTGCCAGTCAGCCCCACCTTTCGTATGCGCAAGGTCACTAACTGAGAATTAATGGGTTTTCTAATGTCCCCACTAATTGAGAACTGGTTGCACCATGGCAACCCTGGTGACCACCAAATAAGAGGGAAAGTATATGGCACTAAACCTTCCTGATTTGTCTGATCACCTAAAATTGTATCAATAGACAGATAGAGATACTGAAAAGAATTTCATTTTTTGATGTCTAGCAAGTGTAGCAGACAGAAAAATCACCGAAAACTGAATCAGTTCAAGCTACCACAGTCCGCAAAACTTCAGGAAATGAAAATCGGTGAAAGTTAAGAGATAGTTAAATGTGTGTATAGGAAGAACAAATAAATAAAACTTATCCCGAATTCTGAAGACGTTAGATAATACATACACTGAAGTGCCACACACTCATGACAAAATACAAATTCAGTCGAAATAATAGTTGATTAACTCCCTAGTTATTCAACTGATACTAAGTCTTTGAAGGCTTTTTTCAAGAAAGGATTCACGTGTGGTCAAACTACCTTTGATCTTTCATCGTTTCGGATCACAATCATACGTTGACAGTATTTCCTTCAGCTTTTTGGAAATTCTGCACCGTATTCTCAAAATATGCTTCAGAATAAAGATATTGTTATTTTTAAATACTAATAATAGTCTTCTGTATTTAACTGTCAGATAAATTGGCCTTCTGGCCATTTCGGAATAGGCAAACATTATTAATTTCCTTCTTCAGAATTTATGAGTGAGATAAGTTGATGGTCACGGTGATACTTATCCATAGGATAACAGGAAAAACTGGCCTATTACATTGAACAATATAACTAAGTCCTTAAGCATCGCAGCTGTAAACCAATAAAGGATATGTGTAAGCTTTTTCGGTCTTTCATAAAACATTGGCTTGAATTAATCTGAGATTCTCATCCGAAGGGGAACATCCGTCTGTAAATTCAAGGGCAAGGTTTTGGAGCGTACGATAATGATTGTAGCGTTTTAGTATTCTTCAGTTCCTTTATGAATTGTTACTAGATTTACCGCTAAATGTTTCTCGACCAAGTGACGGGTATGACTGATACGGCTTGATGCTAATTATGCTGCCGACAGAATCAAACTCAATCGGTGTTTTCTAAAACTACTAAACTATAAACAGTGAAATTCAAAACTATTGCCAATCTGCATTATTTTGTCACCATGGAATAACAGATTTCATTTTGTCAGGCTGCAAGTCCTGACTGAATTCCATCGAACATTTTACAATGCAGTCACCAAGCAACGCCAATTAGCATCACGGTGAACTTCAAATGATGCTAAGTGGTATCAAAAATCGTTGCGATGTTCTTCTTGTCCCAACCATCTGTCAACAAGGCGTATCTGCAGCCTCAATGGTTAGGTTCTCGGCTGCAGAATTAAGTTACGTGGTTTCGGATCTCTGAGGCTGCAAATACGTTCTGGTGACGACTACAACCAGACATGAAACCAAGGTCAAAAAGGATTTCCCGTTGATTTCTACCAGCCAACTAATATTGTATACCCTAGTTCGCAGATTTCGGCTCATATTTGGGGCAACCGTATCATATTAACTGTAATCTGACTATCAGATTGCATCAGCGATCTCCTTTGCATGAATGATAGTTTTCATTTGATCAGCTTATTACTAACATTTTTGAATGAAAAGTTGGGTCACACCGTAAAGAACTAAGAGGAGAAGAATAATTGCCTTAAATATACCACTGCTGGCCACTAAAAAGCCTTTGAACATTTAAGCACTGAATCATATCCATTCCAAAGACTTGAATAAGTGTGAGAAGTTAACCTGCAGTTGGAATAAGACATCGTGTATTCCGAACTTCATTAGGTAGTTGAGCTAAAATTTATTGTTCATGCAACCAAACTGTTCTCTGGAGCATAAGTTTCAGAAGAATTATATGGTAAACATAGACACTGGAAAGTAACCAACTTCATGTTGTCTGGTCTTGAGTACTGATCAAATACTATCAACCATTTTACAGCGTGGTCTACAAGACGGGACATTAGTTCTGTCCAGATATACCTTGCTGACGATCATCAGCAAATATGAGACCTAGGTTCAGAGCGTCTTACCGATTGTCTTTATCCAACTAACATCTGTAAAAGTAGGTTGTGTTTAAAAACAATCAGTTGGTTGCATTCATTTAAATTTTCTCTGATATTTTATTGGGTAAGACTGAGTGAATAGTGACTTCAATACCTCAGTATTATCCATGGAACACTTATCACACTACTAAGTACATAAAGGTAATACTTCATATTTCTACATGAAAAAATATCTTTTTCAGAAAGACCGGCTGTGAGTGTGCCTCAACTGCATTTTGACAAATAGGTCAACATAGCTAGTCCGTAAATGATGTGATCAATAGTAACTGATCTTTGTGTACAACTGTGAAGTGTGGCAACCTGAGTCAATGTACCGGTGTCCGAGGTTCTACGTTGGTTTTATCAGTCACTGTGACCCTTGATGAAAACAATTTATCATTACCTTCCGATTTTTCGTGTAAATTCAAATGTAATTAAAGGAAATTTTGAAATAAATACGACTACCGTACCCATAGCTAAATAAAACTAATGTGAAAACCGAACAAATGAACAATGAGTACTCAATTTTGGCAGGTTCCTCTTTCAGTGACTTGTAAATTGGAATTTTATTCAGCAAAAATAATGTATAACAATCTTCTCCATACTGTTGAAGCACTAGCCCAAAAAGTTGATATTCTAAAACTTTGTATAAACAGTAGAGTTGTTCTACCTGATTTTATCCTGAGATTTTAACCGTCTGCACTATAGCCCTTTATTTTTCCTACACTCCAGTTTTTATCAACTGCCAAATCCCCTTTTTTATTTTCCGCCTGACAACACTTTATACTTCACATAGTTTTCGTCACGCAAGTCGTTGACTGTCGTTATCAAATTTGGAGAGCATTTTCATTAACACTTGCTACTCTCAATAGTTCTTGTGCTTACTTTATGGTTATGTGAGTCTGTCGTGTTAACTATAATGTCTTTAAAGTTACTTTCACTTTCACGGAGTTGTTAGAATTCTATTATGATAGCGGCGCTTACAATATTAAAGATTCACTCACTTCGTGTAGCAGATTAACTGAGCTTGAAAATACCATTTGTCACTGCTGTATTTGATAAATAAAGGCTCATGTGTCTACTACAGGAATCAGTAGTAGTAAAAGTTGTAATAAAAGACCTCAGGAAAAGATAACTTTTTTTCAATTTATCGTCCACTGATTTCCCGGTAAGTAAGAATGAAGCCAATTGGTGATAAAAAAAACTCAACCTTCATGATGTTTATCATTCAACATGTGCTTCAGAATCCTGGTTAATAGTGAGCCCACAACTGACTGGTAGATCTGTAGTTCTTTAAATGATGGAGAATATCTGTAGCTCAGGTGGATGGTCTTGGTTGTATTGTGTACTCTGAGCTGGGTTGTTTAATCGTGAAGCTTTCATAGTTTTGCTAGACGACATCATTAGCACTAACTTCAGTAGTTCAAATTCACTGATCTTCCCCGTACACTACGGTCAGTTTGACAACCAAAAATACTTCAGACAGTCTCATCATAATTGAAGAAATCCCTGACCCATATCGGCGAACAGTTTATACCTTAGCATAAGGAAAGTTTTTGTTGAAATAGATGAAATTCTAGATAATCATCCGTTTCTCAAACAGTCATATTCATACTCATTTAGACAAATAACTGGGCTTTGATTTTAAAACTAACATTTAATTTCATATGGAACACAGCTGAGGAAGTCATTATCACTGTTATGATGAATTCTACTAATGATAGTGAGCATGGTAAGCGTATGATAATAATAATAATAATGGTGATAAAAATAGCTTGTTATCTTCATATAATTTATGTGATAAATATTCAGTCGAATTTATACTGAATATATGTGAACATTTTGACTCATAATTATGTGAAGTAGCATATTAGAAAAAGGTCAATTTCTGTGTCAAGGTTAATTCAAGGATTCACCTTTTATTTTCATAGCATCAAAATAACAAGATAGTTATAGAAAATGAAAGCTTAGGGAAGTTAAGCGTTCAGTTTAAGAAGAGATAGTGACAGGTGTAATTGAGGTGAATACATAATTGAAGGGGATGCCCATTCTGAGCTACAGTGCAAACCAACAACAAACGAATCAGTTACATTATGATAATCCCAGAATGTTTAGATAAACAAAAACAATATTTTCCTAAACGTTTCGCTATGAAAGCTATAGCTTCTTTAGTGAGATATTCGAATTAAGTGTATGTAACAGCATTAGTTCGAAGGCCGAATCCCCAAAATGGGCAGTGTATTACCATAGCGACTGAAAATATCAAGTATTTAGATGTGAGTCAAGTGTATTTTGGTCAATTAAAATATTTTGAAAGACATATCATGTTGTTACCTTACAGCAGTATCTCTGTAACTATTTTGAGACACTACTTGTATTCACTGATTCCTGCTTCAACCTACTGTTCATAGGTTAAAACATTTTAACCATTAAACATATCATATACTTCCTACCCTAAATGGTTTTGTCGCACATGAATAGTTTGTGGAGGGAAGATAAAAGCCAAACTACGGTTATGATGTTTTCTAATGAAATAAGCATTGGTTGCTAAACCGTTCGTGCTGTTGAACATATTTTCTTAAGAAAGAAACCTATGTGGAAAGAAACCTGCATAAACGTATTAGGAAGGAAGAGGAAATAAGACAAGCAATGGATCTCGACGGACACATGGAAGCTGATGGAGCAGGGAGAGGAGGATGGTGAAGCAGAAGATAAACCAGTGCATGCGTGCTCAACGAGAAGAGGATCTGAGTACAATGTGTAAAACACTGGACAGAGAAGTGAAGAAGAGTGCATGGAAACACAAAAGACACTTCCACTACACACTGATAAGTGAAGCGGAACAGGCTGCAGGTAGGAGAGATCACCTGACAACACTATATCAAATAACCAGGTTACTATGTGGGAAGAGATCAACACACATGAGACCAATAAAAGGTGAAGAAGGAAATTTGATTACGAAAGAAGAGAAACAAAGGAAACGATGGACCGACCACTTCAAGAAGCTCTTGAATCGATCACCACCTGCACTTCGTCCAGAAATACCACCTGCAGCCCAGTCACAGAACTACAAGTGAACACAAATCCTCCAACAAGAGTGGAAGTCCTGAGCACCATAAAGCTACTGAAATGCGGGGGAGCAGCAGGACCAGATGGGATCCCACCAGAAGCACTGAAAACAGACGCAGAGACAACAGCGGACATGCTCACACCACACCACTATTGCAGAAGGTCTGGAGGGAAGGAAGGAAGGAAGGAAAGGTACCTGGCGACTGGAAGAAGGGATATCTTGCCAAACTCCCAAAGAAGGGAGACCTCAGTGTTTGCGAGAACTGGCGTGGAATCACGCTCCTGTCCACCCAGAGCAAGCAAAATATTAGGCTGCATCATCCTGGAGAGACTAAAGGATGCGCTGGATTTAAAGCTTCGACTGAAACTGGCTGGATTCAGGAAGTACAAATCATGTGCGGACCAAATGCAGCGCTTCGCATCATCATAGAACAGAGTATAGAATGGCAGTCAACTCTCCACCTTACCTCAACTTCGTCGACTTTGAGAAGGCCTTTGACAGCGTCGACCGAGAAGTAATTTGTCAGGCAGTTGCTCCAACACTGCGGAATACCGCAAACCTTTATCAATCTCACTCAACAACTATATGAAGACGCCACATGCCAGCCAAGTAATTCACAACGGGAAGCTCAGTGATGCCACTGAAGTGAAGTGAAGACAGGAGTGAAACAAGGCTGTCTACTATCCCCCATGATATTCCTGATTGTAGTGTACTGGACTGGATCATGCAACAAACAGTGAGGAGCTGTGAGAAGAGGGGGAAACGCTGGACCGGGGAAAAGAATCTAGTAGATTTGGATTTCACCGATGATGATGATGACTTGTGTCTAATGTCACACAAACTTGAAGATCTACAGGCGAAAACTAACAAGTTGACAGAAGAGGTGAGGCAGCGAAGACGGGACTTCGAGTGAACGTAGAGAAGACAGAGCTGGTGAAGATACCAAACCAACGACAACAACAAGCTCCAATCACCATCAACGCGAGAAGCTTAAAAGAAGTGGCCTCTTCCACCTATCTAGGCAGCATCGTCTCAACTACAGGCGACACGGACGAGGACGTCAAAGCCAGGATCGGAAAGACAGCAAGACAGACCTTGCTGCATTAATCTGAAACCAGTGTGGAGATCTACTGCACTCAGCATATAGCGTGAACAAGATCCAGATTTTCAACACCAACTCAGTCAAGTCAGTGCTTCTTTGTGATGGTTGACAAACTCGGCATGTTACGAAAAGCATTTCCAACAAACTACAGATATGCATGATCAACAGCTGCCACCTACACTCACTCAATACTGAAGATCAGATGGATGGCCAGAAAGAATGAGCAACAACGAAGTTTGGCTGGCTGGCTGGCTGGCAACGAACCAACCAAGAACCCATCATCCAACAAATATGCAGAAGGAAGTGGAAGTGGAAATGGAGATGGATTGGATTGGATTGGGCATACACTGGGAAGACCGACTGGGCACATCAGGCACCAGGCCAGGCCGTCGAGTGGAACTTAACGGGGAGACGACTAGTTGGGCGTCCGAGTGGAGGGTGACATGGAGGAGATGATGTGAGGAAGAAATGAGAGCTTGTGGGCTGTGGTGGAACCAGGTTCAGAAGATTTCAGAGAACAGATTGGAATGGAGACATGCTACTGAATCCCTATGTTCCACTAGGAACCCAAGGGACAAATAATAATATTAATTTTGTTAATACACATGCGAAAGTTAAAACGCCTTCCAATTTAATATCTCATCCCAGCAATGTAAATGGCTTTATTAAAAGTAATGTATTACAGGAACAGTATTTGAATTGGATAGATATTTTTCTTCGAAGCCACATGAGTGTATCTGTAATTATCTGATGTGACTTTGAAGTTTCATTTCTGGACACCATTGCAGCCTTTAAAAATCATTCAAATTGTGCTATGAACTTGCCATTCATGTGTTTAAACACAGAAGTTGTAAATCAGAAAAAGAATCTAGTAAAAGGGTTTCAAATACCTTATTGTGTACTCAGTTCACTTCGTGAGTGAAGGCTCAGAGGAAATGCAAATCGACTGCCCATCATGTTTTTTTTAGTAAGGTATAGAGAAGTTATAGTCACTCAAGAGAGAAGATCAAGTAAGTGAATCTCAGCCAATAAGTGCATACATACATGATGCACACATTCTATCCTAGTTTAATTTCTGTTATGCTTGGAAACTATGTTTTTATGCTGTGATCACCGAGTAAAGCCAAATGCTTTGTTAAATCAGACAACATTATTAGTAATTAAGGCAGAAGACGACAAGAACTATGGATTGTATTAGCCGCTGAGGCAATCAACAGCATATTAAGATGCACGATATTTACATAAATTACAATAATATTAAATTAAAATAGACCGCTTCTCTGTAGCGATATAGTTTACTTGGTAGCTTGTGGTTGAAACCAGCATGCGCGTTTTGTCTTCTTTGGGACTCGTCAGCTAGATGTACCTGCACCCCAGTGTGTGATGTTATTCCCACCCACACCCCGCATCCATCGCTTCAAACTCCAAAGCGTTACTTACTAGGCTCACTAAGCTTCTGGCTGAATCAGTATATTGTGTTAGTAATGAAGAGTAGTATCTAACTGATACAAGTAATAGAGCTTAAAGCTAGAGCAGTTCTTTGTATGAACGATACTTATAGCAGTCGTAAACTACAGGAGTGCCATCAGATTTCATCAAACAATGAGTAATCTGTGGCTCTTCACTGAATTTACAAGTTCCAGTGAAGTTACCATGGTAAAACATAACTTCATCGCGGAGAAGTAGAGAGATTCACAAATACAATCCTATATTCGATTGACAATTCACATCGATCTAGTTTCTTCCCACTTATCAAACTGACTGGTCAAAACACTTCTTAATATTTTGCTGTAATATATTCTTACTTTTTACCATAATTTATGCGATTATTTTATTGATGATGCATCCGGTCCTTGATATCAAATAGAGTATGTTGACAAATCTTCCACTTTATCAATTCATACGAGATAGCTTGTATAGAACCGATGAAACGGAAACGATACACGATAGTTTTCTGTTTAGAGTGTTTTGGTCTTATTACTTCTGAAAACCTTACTATGTGATGTCTTTGATATTTCAGTGGGGAAAAGATACGATTTCAAAAACCATCAGGATAAATTCACTACTAGTTGCTTCATACGCTTCTCCAACTTTTATCTATGGTGCACATTATTGATAAGCTGAAAACTTGTACACAGTCTTTGAGAATTTATTTGTCGAACAACAAATAATTGTCACATACTTGATCATCTGTTTTCCCTTCTAACTACATTATTTGACCTCTGATAAATAACGTAATCCCTGGAATAATAGTTAGTTAGAAATGGTAATTATGCATGAAATTATGGAAACCACTGAAAACACTGAAAAATGATACTAATCCTTAAAATCTCGTGCTGTTGTTGGTGAATGGTGATTGGAATCCACTAGGCAATCGAAACCGATGGGTGATGATCTTAGGCGACATCTGATAGAAGTGACTGCAGTGGTGTAAATTCATCTAGACTTTGTCTTCGTTCAAATCTGAAAGTTCCCACTGTCGTCTATTTTTATTCCTTTGAACTGCTACCCATTTCTTCTTATGGTTATTTTACATAACTGATATTGTTTTCGGTATTGTCTTCCTTCGCCTTTACAGTTACCCATTTCATATAATGACTTCATCAAGAAAGTTGTATGCCAAAGTTAGATTTCTGACTGTCCACCCTCTGAAGTAACTTCTTGGGTACATTAATTGCCTCTTAAACTGCTACCGTTTCTTAGTAAAGGATGTACAAATGTTTTGGGATGTGACTTTTAGTGATAAGTCCTGAATTTTACTGCTGACGACTTCCAATAACCACTAAACCCAGGTCCACCAGGATTCCCTACTGTTGCCATGAACTAAATGCCATCACTCAAAGTCCACCGTGATGCTGAGTCCAGTAATTTGAAGACCACATTACAGAATGTTCCATAGAATTCACCTAACATGTGGGACTTGATAAAATGAATTCGGTTACACGCCAGTGACCGACCAATTTACTTTAAATATTGCCAGTTAGTGTCAACAAAAAGATCGAAATTATCTCTCAGTTGAATCATAAAGTAGTCGCATTATCCTTTATATACAGCAATAAAATAACTAGCATCATTTCATGAGTTTTGTATCATTTAAGTCTCGATATGTTTTAATTATGCGTAGATGAATTCTGTAGTATCTTATATGCCCAATTATTTGTCCGAAGCTAAATTTCACTGTTTCTTTAAGTAAATAAGCTTAGTTCAGACATCTGACTTATGTCTATGCTTTGCCTATGGACTAGTAGTAGTTAAGTTAAACTAGATTATCTCGCTTGTTTCTAACCTGACAAGGTGAATAATATAGACTTGATATAAACTGTTGATGAGATGTAGGAAAGAGTTGGTCAAAAAACAAAACCACTAACTATCTGGTTCTGATTTAATGGTTCAAATATGCTACTCTTCAGAAAGACGTACCCATTCATCAAAAGAATCTCTATTTCTGTAACTAGCTTACTGTATCCAAGCGCCTTGAACAGCTATGACCATTGGCTTTGTATATCTTTATTTTTTAGCTACTAAGATTCAACAAGTCTATATTATCTTTGACTAAATATTAGTAAAAGATAAGGTTATCCAGTCTGGCAGCTGTAAGAAGAATAACTTATATTCTCTAACATACAGGTTTTCAATATTCCTCCAACTGGTGTCAGTCCGTGATGAATACTACCTTGATATATGCTAATCACATCTTGGTGTGAAGGTCAGCTTTTCATGATGATTCACCATCTGCATTTGTAAGTGTGCGTTGCGAGAAGACAGTCTCAGTCAGTTAACCAGTATGAGAATTAACACTAAAGAGACAGAAAACAAATAAATAGCATGCTACGGATCCATTAAAATAGTCTTTATAGATAATTTTAATTTTAAAAAATAATTACTGTTGTCTGAAGTGATCGTCAAGAGATTATTTAAAAGTCAGTCAAATAATTTTTCTAAGTCAAATGAATAAAATAATGTCTCTGAGAAAAACAGTTTCAGCCCAATCACCTGAGTAGTATGTCAGAACTTGGTTAGTCGGAGGGTAACCCTAAACACATTCGCATGTTAACTGAAGAGACACTGAAAACCTAGTTATTTCTTAAGACACAGGTCCACCTATGATATTCACCGACGGTAACTCTATATCCCAAGTTGACGGAAGACGGGAAACATGCACCGTTAGATTTCCCTTCAAAATTCGAATGGTATAATATTTGTCGTAAAAACTTTACGTCCTGGTATCAAAACTGTCTAGGATCGACGACATGCAGTCCTTAGGAGTCTAAGACAAATTACCCACCGAATTTTTCAGAGTTTTTGGCTATTGTCCACTTGAAATTATCTTACTCAGTTACTGACGGTGGTCAGATAAGGAGGTAGGTTTTTTTGACTAGTATGCTCCACCTTAACCTAGCAATCTAGGCGAGTCTGTTACATTTGAACAGGCTTTCATCAGCATAAAATATCACTTTCTCAACGTCCGATTTGTCTGACTAGACCAAAGTAGAATAGTATCCTGATAAAGGATTAGAAATACGAAAGAGATTCAATTTGGAGGTTTGTACGGATTTATTGATTCCAAGTTGGAAATCGTCACGAATTGATGTCATTTGGAAAAATCCTAATGAGAAGTTATGACCACTGTAGTAAATTAAGTCGGACATGAAGATAAATACTCAGCGATGCAATTGGATAAAGGTTGCTCTATATCGCAAATTGAGAGGATTAGAAAAATGTGGACCAATGTTTCATAAATACTAAATTGAAATGCAAACGATATACTGATGAAAATGGAGTGAACTGAAAGAGAAACCAAAAGATGAACCGACTTACACTTAGAAATATTAGGTACTGGCAGTGATTTTTGTTTTGATTTACAACGCTTTGTCCATCAGTTTTGTGTAGGCTGGTTTTCATACACTTTACTTTCGAGAACTATGCCTCAAATTCATATTTCAAAAGAATTCATTGCTTTGTTACACAGTTTAAGCGTTGCCGAGTTAGTGAATATAAAATTGCTAGGTTAGATAAAGTATATGTGGTGATATAAACAATGATAACTATTGAGAATACCTGTTTATAAAAACTATGAATGAATGTATACACTAGTAAACAAGTTACGTATATATATATATATATATATATATATATATATATATATATATATAATTTTTAACAGCTTAAATTTATTACTGTTTATTAATATATTTGTAATTCTCCTTTGTTTTATTGGATCAACTTGTTCGACGTGACGAGTCCCAAATAGGACGAAACGCCCGTCCTGAATTCCTCTGCTAGCCACAACCAACCAAATTACCTTAAATTTCCATAAATTCAGCAGGAACATAAAAGAAGCTAACATAAGTAGATGTAAATATTTATTTCCATGACTGTTGTTTGTCAATTTCCGTCAACAAACTCAATGTACTTCGAAAGTACATTATCCATAATATGCATTCTTTTTCTGTGAAATTATGGAAACGTTTCCCTTTTATTATCTATCGTTAATGGCTAAGACAAAATTTAGCTAAGAAATATTCAAATTATTCAAACATTAAACATGAATTGAATAAAGTATAATTGTAAAGTATTCACTTTCAGTATATCAGTTACGTTTACTCAAACAGAGAAAAGCTTTCATCCACGCGGTATGCATACATGTTGAAAACAAACCACAACAATTAATAGAAGGCAATTCATATTTATTTTACAGTTTCTTACATTGTAAAAATGAGCATAAATCAGATGTTTAACAATCGATTACTTCTTAATCAACGAAATTGTGCACTGAGCGAAGTTTACAGTAACAATTTAACTATGCTAGTTCATTACCTCTGCATCCTAGTTACATCAATCATGTATCTGCTTAAAATTATGAGTTGTTCTAAGACTGACACAATAAACAGAAACTGGATAAATTAAATACAATAAATAACCTGCAACAGATATTGAAACAAAGAAGATTCATCACCAGATGACACCTTTGTTTGTATGAGCCTTTACGACTGTTAAGATACATTTCAACTGTTTCAACGCTGAATTAAGCATTTCTGGCTCAGAATGTCTGTTTGTAAGTTTAGCATACGTTTGTGATGACAAGGAGGATAAGGTTTGTTTTCTGAAAAATAGGCAAGTCAATGTGGAACTTGACACATAAGTGCTTCGGTTCACGATAGTGTGCAAAGAATGAATAGGATAAAAAGAACGTCAGAAGCTCTAAAACAAAAACAGAATAAAACAATGAAGGAAGTTAAAATGCTCAAGACTTTGAAGATAACAGAGGGTATTTTAAAAAGCTTCGTTGCGATAGATTTTGAACCGTATCACCAAAACTCACTAACCTTAGGTTTATATACTCTCCAGGACTCCAGCTCTCTCAAGCAACAAAAAAGTAAGACGCATGAAGTTGCTTCAAGTCTTAAACGACGAAGATATAAAATTGCCACGAGGTCTATCAAAAGCTCTACAACTATACTCATACTAACGCATTAGTTAATTCATAGCTGTATAATGCTCGCACTTGTAAGCTTTCGAAACAAACCAGTATTCATGTGGTGAAACTACTCGAGGCTAATTTTATGCTTATTATTCCAGGTTGAATCAAGTACAACTTCTAATAGCATTAGTCTCCCAAAAGTTCAGGTTCAATATCAGTTTGATGATAATTAACATTCTGTTCCAAAATTAAAGATAGTCTTTGGCCTTAGCAGTGCAAAATGATGAGGTAAATAAATCAGACATTTCGTCAAGCTACATGTTTAGAACAATTAGAATTGCAGAACCGAGATTTAAATGTTCCTATGAACCACTACCAACCATCTGATATCAAATACAGTCTGTCACTGTCTTCAGTTCGCAAGCTTGATAGTCACACAACAGATTGGTTGACTTCAGTCTGAGCTGTTATGCAATATTGAACACTATCTATTGACTCGTTCCTGAACAGTATTCTTTAGGTATTTTGTTGACCGCAGTGTTTGTGCAATTCATCATCTATATTTGCCATGTGCTATTTAAACAACAGATCATTGCAAATTAATACATGCCTCAAAGTTACAAAGCTTGAGGTTGGCTATTGACTCATAGGATTCATTTTAAAACACATAAAATGCCTACCGACAAGTTTCATTAATCGTCTATCCACTTAAGGGCTGACTTTTGAATGTTACCTGTCTGCAATGCACCAGTAGGTACATAAAATAGATACAGGATTAAGCCAAATGTTATTTATCAAGTCGTATTACCAACTGAATTCCTTCATCCAAAAATTCAGTGACCGCCTCACTGCAATGTACTGAGCTAGATCTTGAATAACTGGTGGTAATTGATAGGCTTTTCAAAAAGTAAGCTTTGGTAATGGGACACACGCAGTTACGACTTCGTATACACTGTAAGATAACCTGAACTAACCAAACTGCATCTTGTTATCTATAAGAGCAATACTAAATTTTTGTTTTAGTTCACGTGAAAGCAGTTAAAGGGGTCTGTCCAATGGTTGTCAACTTTTAGTTGGTATCAATTCATAGTGAAAGACCAATTCAACTTCTAAAACTATAAACACATACAACAGTTCTTTGCACACTGGAGACACACTCTTACTAGAGATAGTCACTGAGATAAAAGCGTTTGAATGCAGTCATCGATAACATTAAATGATGACCGTTTCACCTTGTAACTTGATTGTGTATCACTGATCTTTCACTGAATGACTCACTTTTAGTTGTAAACGTCCTGCACTCTACCTCATCATAGACTGAATATGAACAATACTAGAAAATCTGAGAAAAAAATGAAAGATCTGCCTAATATTTATTTAATGAAACAATCTGGAATAGTTGCGGCTCGATAGGTTGGTTTTATTGATATTGGGTGACGGCTGAAGGTGAAATGAAGACCCAGATCGTAGAAGACCAGCTAGGGGTAACCACCATGATTATAATTAACTGACAGTGACAAAGATTTACTTGGCAGCTTGCAATATTTATTTGGAATGACTTTAAAGGCCACCCTAGCAACGACTAAAATAACCAATTAGACTTCGGTATTTTATGAAAATCTGCCTTTTCAGCCGAAATGGGGAAGCCTAATTGATCATTTCGTCTGTTGCTAAGGTGCCCTTTAAAGTCGCCCTTTATTTGTTTGTATTGATTCACTGAATGCTGATTTTTTCTTCGAACTGAGAATCTAACTATAGGTTACTATTGTTTTTATTAGGTCAATAGAATACCATTAATGATCATGTCAAAAAATTTTAGACCTAAATTTTCTTGCTTCATACACTGATTTCAATACAATTTTTACTTTACAAAGATATAACAAAATCAAAGTTGGCAGAACTGGCTCCATTGAGCTGTGCATATTAAAATGGATATAACAACTGGAGATTAACACTGGTCAAATCATAGCTAAAAATTGATAATTATTTTTTGATAGTCGTTTTCCTCTTGTAATTCTTCAATATTCACTCAGTAATTTACTGTGAATGGAGTGATCAATCACCTTGGTGAATAAAATGCATATAAGCTGATGTAATAGATACACTACAAATACATGGTGATTTCGGAATTTAGAATTGCCAGAGTTACAGTCTATATATTTTTATCAACATTTAGTAATATGCAATCGAATGTGGTAAAGTCTTGAGTGAACTGAGGGAGTTAATAGATCATGACAGATTTACATTTCATTCATGCTTGTTTGTGGTAGTTGTAGGAGCGATGGAGTTTCGATGTGAAGAAACCTACGTCACCTTGAGTAATGGCAGAGCTAATCGGGGGTGCAGAGGTCTTCCGGGATACCTAACATGCAAACTCAGAGAGTTTCTTGCAGCGATATACTGTCTGATACGTCATAGGTGATGAGATAGTGTGCATCTGACGATACATGCGAGATGCAATGAAGGCAGAAGTGTATACCCCTTTTGTCTTCCTCGAGTGATATGCTACGAGAACCGAGTTATCAGGCGTCCCTGCCTATATCTGTGCCTTGGGTTGCATTCCAGTGATGAGATCCACCCTGGTGACTGTACCAGTATTTGTTATCGGACCCTCACAATGATGAGGCTTATATCATTCCTCCAGGCTTCGCAAAGGGGTATCGGAAGTAGACACCAACTGACTCTTGAGTCTGGTCACTTTCTGCCAACCACGCAGGCAGTAAAGTCTGAGATGCCTGGGCGCTGCTGTTCAGCTGCGGTAAGAAAAGGGTTAGTATTATTTGAGCGGTGAGTCTGGGATACTGCCGGCTTTAGTGGGATTACCTAGGCTGGATGCTTGCTGCCGTCTCTACTAAGAAAGTAAGGGTAGATGCCCGGGACTTCGAGGCTTTCTCCGTTAGAAGGAGAGCATGGTCCACTGTGTACACCGTTTTCATGCGTACGCGTGTAATTGGAAGCCAGTTCATTTTTCTTAGTTTTCTTAGTTTTAAACAACGTTTCTTGTCATGTTACAAACAGAAATGCAGACCCTGTTTATTTTAAGTAAAGGTGGCTTGTATGAAAACAAGTAAATTTTGTTTACATCTATTTGTTCATATGAGTTAGACACTTGAAACTGAACTTGATCACGATAAATATATCGCTTTGATAAGAACATGTACAGAATACGAATTAAGATATGAACGTGGTAGTAGAAGAACGCTCCCTCCCAAGCTAACAGCGGACTTGTTGAAATAAAATAACTACAGCGCGCAAGTAAGTAATATATGTTACATAAGAAGAAAAAAGTTGCTTACAAAAAATCAACACATTCGGAATATGACCTAGTTATGAATAAAATGCTTGCTGGTGACCTTTGTTGTTAACATTATCATGCCTTCAGAATGTAATTCTCATAGTTTACGGATAGTTAATGAACTATAGAATCATCTTTATTATAAATGGTTGAGGAAAAAACAAAAAAGAAAGTGAGCTTATTGTCGAGTGAACACTGCATCTCTTCTGAATATTCTGTCCATACTACTATTTGGACCATTCGAATTATTGCACAACTTCATTCTTACGTATTACAAATACACCGGTTATATAGAATCTCATCTATTATTAATGTTTTGCTTATTATCCGCAATAAACTGGGATATATCAGTCATCCAGAGGAAAATTTAAGAACGTTTACTCACTGCGCAGTACAAAGTGACGACCATTTGACTTGAATGGATTCATTTAAAACAAGAGTAAGAAAGCTTTTGTTGGAACCACTTGCCTTTTTTACCAACTTACTTCATTTGGTTCACAAGCTTTAACAGGTTTCAGATAGAGTAGCTTAATAAGAATCTAATATGCGACTTTATTTCCTAAATGACTAATTTTCCTCCTTACTTTATCACACTGTAAATGCGACGTTATAACTACAAAACTGATGTATTCTACGATCACCTCTGTATGCTATACTAGCAACAAGTGTTCTATTAAAAGACATAAATTTATTAGTTTGCTTTCACTGTAAGCAAACCTTTGACTAAAATGTTTGAAAGAAAAAGTGCAAAAGACATACGGTCATACCAATAAAATACACCGAAATGAGCAATATTAATCCAAATCCAGCTCAAAATTATTTGGACAAAACTTGGCAAAATGTTTAGCGACCGTATTCTCAGCCGATATTGGAATTTGAAAGCGAAGACACAAAAGTACAACCCAAGTGGTATAACAGCACATACCTAAATGCAATTACTGAGTGCGATTGGTGATACTAAGAAATTCTCCAAACTTATTGTGGAAGCAAACTAGAAGCTGATTGTGAAAATGGGATGACAACATAGTTTGGATGGAGTTCCAGTTCCAGTTTATTTCGGGGCAAAAATATGAATATGCGCAAGTGTACAACAAAATATTATTCACGCTAATGCTTTTTATGGATGAGTAATTTATTTTCGGCTATTTTAGGAAAGCCACTTAATAAAAATTAGTATGTTCTAGCAAACAAAATGACCACATAGTCGTTTGTCAACATACACTCATATTCTCAGACTGAAAGATAATTGTCAAAACTGAATTAATTGGAGCAAATATGGTGGTATTACTCGAAGGTACGAATATGCGTCAGTTTGTTTGATAAATCTCCTGACATTCCAGTCAGCCTACAAGGTAGACCAATGTAGTGCTGACATTCAGGACAACACTACTCACTGATTGTTTAATTGGAAATATCGACCGGTCGATTAAAGTATTCTATGATTATAATCACTTTTCCTACATCAATGTAAGTTACTTTTAATAACTGATAGAATAAAACTGCAGTAAACTAGAAGCATTTGTTGCAAGTCTTACTTGTCTGATGTCAGATAGGAGAATTAATGGTGTTCTGTAAGTTTCAGAACTGTAGCTTGAAGGCGTATCATTGCATATCATTACAGATTGTAATTTTCATCGATTAGCTCAACAAAACAGTTCAAATTCCTAACTCTGGTTGCATAGAAGTATTGCATAACTCCCAGCCAATCTTCATAGTCAACATACACCAGCTAGGGAACTACTAAAACTCGCCGAGTACTAAAGTTGGTTTCATCTCAGTATATATATAACAGGATGTATGATGGTAGCATGAAAATGTGATTGAACTTTAGCAGAAGCACCTCACGACGAACCTGCTTGCTGGAACTTTTAAGATAGGTATTATCTAACCTCTAGAGCATAACTATAATCCTCTATTAGTGACAGACAACAGTCTGTAACTTACTGTCGGCCTGCATAAGCACCAAACATAACAGCATTCAATTGACGCTTTATTCTTAAACTTCATCAGTTTGCTGACTTCATATAAGATTCTCTTTGCTGATTTGTATGTGCTACGAAGCTGATATCAATTTTTTTTTATTTCACCATACTTTGGGATGCCTAACCGATATTGGAAAATGAAAGCAGTACAACTCTAAAACTGTATGCAACTCATAAGTATATCCAACACCTCTACCACTATATCTTGAATAAGTCATCACTAGTGTTTCTATGATTAGTGTAGGCTTTTTCTAATTTTTGGCTTTCATAACAAATATTTTGTCTGCCAACCTCACAAATCTGAGACATTACGTTTGGTTATTTATTTATTTATTTACATGAACGAGGCGCTTACGAACAAGCATCAGTCGGAGAACTACGAGAAACTAAAGGTCACTCAGCACTTGCTGTTCAATATATCAATGAAAAATTTATAGATTATAAAGTAGATTAATATATTGTAAATAAATTTTTAGTGACAAGTTTGCACACACTGATACTTTTATTTATTTTGGTAATATTTCAAGCAAACTTACAGCCAAGGATCACGCGAAAAATTAGAATTCTTTTAGGTTGCTGTTCATCCTGGCTTTTGGCTTACCAGAAGTATACTGTTTCACACCCAGATCTGCAGATGTCAGTACTAATACATCTTGACTATATTGAATATATGGTACGAGACAGGTATCCTTTAAAGCCACCTATTGATTGAAATTGATGCCAGTACTCAAAATAAAAAAATCCTGCAGACTTTATTCCACGTCAGTCAGTACCAAGACAATTAATTCATAAACTTTTCTGAATCGATCAAGAAAATACTTCATAAACCAGTTACTATATACGTACAATTTTTGCAGAGTTCTCCTGCTGTAGTAACTTATTTCTAATGTATTTTCATAACAATATTGTGCCTTCACAGACTTTCTTTTTTAATAAAATTAATCCACCTATTGTATCATTAAGAAGATAAACATTTGTGAAAATACACATCCTCAAACTGACATCAGGCTTAACAAATAAATGAAAATATGCAAAGATCAAATAGTTGCAATGAATTTGAAGAATGACAGATAAGTGAACATTTCGATACTTATTCCATCAAAGAAGCTCTTCCCAGTGATTTCATTACCAAAGCTCCATAGTTGCAAATTGATACTTTGTTTCTAGTGGTTAGGTTATATAGTTACAAATGGCTCTCAAAACACGGCAATAAAAGTAGTGAAGTTTTGAGATTAATGCGATTTGGGAATTTGTTTTTAAGGTAGTATTCATCACGGACTGCCATTAGTTGGATAACTATTAGAAACCTGGGATCGCTAGACAGTTGTTTCAACCTAGCTGGAACTCCCCAGCAGTACGAACTCACGACCCGGCTGAGGATCGAAATCAGGACCTTCAGGTTTCACGAAGAACGTGTTAACCATTCAGCCACTGGGCCAGAGTTCAATGGTTCACAGTTTCTTACTTCTGTCAGCCCGCGATATAGCGTGACTGTCGCCTGAGGTTTTCAGTCAGCATCTGCTTTCCTTCCAAATGGCTGACCTCAACGGTTCTCGAGCTGATTTCAGTCCGTGATGAATGCTACCTTGGGAATAAAAACGGTGTCAATACATGAGCTATCATTACAATTAAAAATTGTGACTAATGGCAAACATGAATAAGAATATGACTGAATTAGAAGCTTCGTAACATAACAAAATATTTGGGAACTCAAGTATGATGAAAAAAAGCATAGAAACAAGAATGAATGGTAAGTAACGTAAAAAGTGAACAGTATAGAAAGAAAGAGGCAATTTCAAAGACTGAAAATTAAAGCCAAGAACGGATAGGAGGTTGAACGAATTTTTTGCGCTCAAAGTTTATTTTCTTCCACATGGATGAGAAGAGCTTTGGGTATGCAGAGAATATCAAGAAATACTTTCTTTGAAAGGTTTATTTTCACTTTATAAATGACTCTGAATGCAGAGACTTTCTATATGGAGTGATCCACATTCACGACATGTTCAAACATTGTACTTGTTATCGAATGGCTATACCTCTTTGTGACGACTCAGGATTAGGCTTTGGGATCCCATTGGATGACAGTCGTACCTAACAACAAATATGCTCAACTGTATAATAGCAGGTGAATAGGTATACGCATACAGAAATCATCAGACACGAAAGTTGTAAGGAAACATTGGGTGGCAGGAGAATACTAGTTTCAGAATTGATGCAAACAATACTCCTTTCGGGGAGTTTTGTATCCTCTTGTTTGAAGTATCAACGATAGAATCACGTTTGAAACTTGAACTTTTGCAAGAAAACTTTCTTGACATGGTGGCAGGGTACTGTTTGACAGGTTTTGTCTTGATATTTTTGCCTATGTAGTGCGATGGTAACCTATTTTCAATTAGAATGTCTTTTAAAACAGAAATGTCCTCTTCCAACACATCGGAACTACTGATTCGTCTGGTGCAAGTGGTAAGAGGTATGATTAAATTTTGTTTGTAACTCATGGGGACCCAAGTAGGAAAGCTTGTCAGGTGACCATTTCACACAGGCTTTCTGTAAATCCATCTGCTTAACTTTCCATCAGCTATCCACGTGAGCTCTATATCATGAAAGTGGGTCTTCGCTTCATTTTCTAACTCAAGAGTGGTAGCTATTGAATACCTACAGAATGTTACTTAAGTTGATTTGATTACCATAGATTATAAAAGTATCGGCCACGTACCTTTTATACAGTTGAAAACCTTCAGTCTATGATTTCAAGTGTCCTTTGTTCAAACTGACAATAAAGTAGTTTGCTAGCAGCGAACCATGGAAGCTCCAACTTCCCGTCTATAAATGACATCACCAAGTGTAAACTGAACCTTAAATATGCATCTAAGCAACAATTATTTAAAACGAGGAATTGGTATCCTAATAGCCAAGTTGTTATCTCCTATGTATCGGCATAGGAAATAAACAGTTTCACTAAACTGAACACCAAGGAAAATTAAGTCAACATCAAGTGACAAGATAAATTCATGTCTCTTATGCAGTCAACAAACTGAAAAGTATCACTTATAGAGTCGGTTGCTATCCGTCTTCTTATAGATTCTACGATTTTGGTTAGTCATTTTACGACTGGATGGTATGGAAATTCAGACACTCTTAGGATTGAATGAAGAGATAAACTAACTTTGTGAATTTTTGAGGACCCGAAGAGATGTAGAATTGTCGAACTCGTTGATTTGATGTGTTCGTAGAGGTCGTCGAACATTAGCTAACTTTTCCATCTTCTTAGAATGATAGTAAGTTGTTGTTCACTTAGTTCCATCCTATTTTCCTCGTTCAAAGGTTTATAGACTTGTTTTCTTCCGATAGAGAGAGGGAGTAGAGCCACCATTTCGTTCATGTAGACACTTTGGTTCAAGAGGACAACATCTGCATCCTTACCTGAATGAATTACTATCAAATATTTGTTGCATATGGATTTTTTTCACTTATTCTCTGTACTTTTCGATCAAGAACTTGCTGATATTTGGTGTGCTGAGGTATTGATGCTAGCACTTTGTAGTGGTCAATTTGACATTAATTTTGTTGCCATACTTGACAGAAAAATTCTGATTATATAACAGGAACAAAAGTAATTAATGTATACATCTCTGACTGAACAGCCTGGGTAATGAAACCGTCGAAAAGAGACCCTCCGCTGAAATACATTTCCTCCCTTTATGTTCTGATGGCTCTCTTTCGCACATTTCATATGGTTTTCTAAATAATAGTAACAAGACTAAGCAATGGAAAACTACCAATTCGAGTAAGAAAATGGAGTGAATCTGGAGAGATTGGGTAAAAAAATGTAAAATATTTACACATTAAAATACAAACCACCAAACACATTTAGTTATTCGTTTAACCATTTACATTTCATTATGACAGTTTTTAACTGAACTATGTAAGATCTAAAGTTATGGACAAACAAAGGAATGTGTTATCTTTTTCTGAACACATAATTCTTGTTTCATCTTCCCAAGGGACATAACCTCAGCTTTTTATAGGGGACGAACTCGTACAGCCTGGGGTATACGATTAGGCTGATATAAACTCAATTTCATGACAAGTATTAATTAGATCCAAGTGAATATAGTGAATAATCATCGCAATACCTATCGTCAACTATATTGGAAAATGCTGCTTAACATAGCATGATAGGAAATACATAATATGTTCAAGATAAATAATCCCATAGGAGTAACATGACCTATAGATGCACCTGAATGTGGACGAGTGAGTAGCTTTATCTTTCATCCGTAGTCGTAAAGTATATCAATTTGAAATTTCCTCCTCATAACAACTGCCAAGAATGCCTTTCTCGATGGTCGCTGGAGTTTGCTTGTATAACCTTCCGTCAAACCTCTACCATTAACCTGAAGGCTTAGAAAGAGGTGCTTTTTAATGTAACTGGAAATAACCGGTTTTGTAGTTCCAATAATTGTATTCTTGCTGATAAAATTCTCAGGGTATTCACCTTTTCGAAACACATTATTTTAGTTTTTGAGATGATGGAGAATATTTGTAGCTCAGGAGGATAATTCTGATAGAGTTGTGTTCTCTGAGATAAGTTATCGTCTATAATGACAACGAAAGCTCCATGATCAAACAACCCAGCTCAGAGAACACAACACCATCAAAGTTATTTTATTTTACTCGGCTCTTCGTCGATCGTAGTTTCACAGCATATTCTTCTTCTTCTTCTGTCTACCAGAGACCTTATCAACTTTCTATTTTGCCGTAAAGACACCAATCTGTAAGAGTGTGTATATTATCTTCACCAAGGAAGTTTTCGGTGTACACTTCTAATAACCTATCCTCTGACAGACCTGACTAGAGGAAAATATAAGAAGAGAAGGTCGACTGGGGACATCATGCACCAGACCAGGCCTTCGAGTGGAACGCAAAGGGGAAACGACGAGTTGGGCGTCCAAGGATGACATGGAGGAGATCATGTGAGGAAGAAATGAAAGCTTGTGAGGAGTCGTGGAGCCAGGTTGAAAAGACTGGAGAGAAGAGAGTGGGATGGAGACGTGTTACTGAATCCCTATGTCCCAATAGGAACCCAAGGGAATAATAAGAGGAAGTAGAAGAAGCGAATCTTAATTTCTATTTTCTAAGCTCAAATGAAAAACTTATTCCCAAACGGATTACCTCAAAGTTGGCCACCATCCCACTAACATTAGTGTTCTAAATACAAAAAAACTTGCACTACTTGCAATGAACATCAAACCAATCTAGGTGCAGTTTCAGTACATCATTTTCTAAATTCGACATGAATAGGTTGGGAAGTCTGGGTCCATGTGGAGAGTCCATTGTCACTCTATCTATTTGTCGGTAAAGACCATCGTTGAAAAGAACCTCTTTTAAGTCACTTAACGCCAGACCAATATACAAATCATTTTCCACAATCACTTCAAACACATTAAATAGTTCCTACTAATAGCACGTTTCTAATTATTGATATGGTGTTAGAGACAGTATGAGTTCTTCATGTAGGTCTTTTTTGGATGAAATCTACAAACTCAGAGACTGTTTCTAAGCCACATTTATAAGATATTGATTGGTCAGTGGGGGGTAACCAACTTTATATTACCTAATCCCATATGCTGGTCGAATTCTTGCGCTCATTTTACAAAATAGCCACCAGACCAGTTGATTCAACGTCACTATACACTTTAGTGAATATTGGTTGGATGGAGGTCATCGACAGGTAGCCCTAGATCTAGGTTTCATGCTTTATGGCACTCGTCAGCAAGACATATCTGCAACCTCTATGGAGATTATGTTCCACCTGAAATTCGAACCTACTTCAGCCAGTGCTGCAGAAAGAAGCGTTATCGCTGAGCTATTCACGTGATAACCTCGCCTGGTTAACTAGTTTACTAGTTACTAGCCGGTCCTAAGCCCGGGTAAACAGGGAAGGTTGGGCATAGGGCTAGCAACCCTACCCCGTAAAACAAATCTAACCGCTAAAGAAACTTCAAAGCACAAACAAAATATAAAAAATAAAAACAAACTTATTCCCCGCTGGAATCGGAGAGGCGAAATGACGCCAGTTGGTGAAAGCCTTCGGGAAGCCAATTGGCCGATGTGTCTTCTCTCGATGAAAGCGAAAGTAAACGTGGGGACATGGAATGTCCGCACGATGTTTGAACCCAGTAAGGCAGCCCAGATTGCAAAGGAGATGAGAAGGTATCACACTGAAGTGCTTGGGATTTGCGAAAGCAGATGGAATGGGAAGGGACTCTCCAAACTGTCAACTGGAGAATCAATAATCTACTCCGATATTGTCACACAAACGACAACCACCAGCACACTGAGGGAGTGGCTATCATGATGTCCTCAAGAGCATCGAAGGCTCTCATGCAGTGGGAACCAATCTCCTCCAGGATCATGACAGCAAGATTCAACTCAAAAGGAAGAAAGGTCACAATCATACAATGCTACGCTATGCACCTACAAATAATGCAGAACAAGAGAAAAAGGAGGATTTCTACAGACAACTTCAATCAACACTGGACAAGACGTCAGTTGGCGATATCAAAATTCTAATGGGCGACATGAATGCCAAACTGGGAGCAGACAACACAGGAAGAGAACTAACCATGGGTCGAGAAGCGCTCGGTGAAATGAATGAGAATGGAGAATTGTTTACAGAATTCTGCGCATTCAACGATTTGGTGATTGGAGGCAGTGTGTTCAGGCACAAAGATATCCACAAAGCGACATGGATTTCACCATCGACTTTATCTCAATCTCAAGAAAATGGAGACGCAGTCTACTTGACACAAGGTCAAGAAGAGGAGCAGATGTAGGTTCACACCACTAACTATCTAGTGCAAGGAACCTTCGAAATCAAGTTAAAAGCCTTCAAGGAAGCTGGTGATAGACCTCAATTCAAGTACAACACTCGGAAACTGAAGGATGAAACTACAAAGGAGATCTTCAAGACAGCCATCAAGACAAAATGGGAGACATCGAGCAACATCCCTGAAGAAACCTGTGTGGAAGAACACTGGAAGTCTTTGAAAGCTATGTGGAAAGAAACCTGCACAACAGTATTAGGAAGGAAGAAGAAAGAAGATAAGGAATGGATCTCGACGGATACCTGGAAGCTGATAGTGGAGAGGAGGATGGTGAAGCAGAAGATAAACCAGTGCAAGGATGCTCAACGACAAGAGGAACTGAGCACAATGTATAAAACACTGGACAAAGAAGTGAAGAAGAGTGCACGCAAAGA
The DNA here is from genome assembly GCA_944470555.2 of Heterobilharzia americana. NCBI lineage: Eukaryota > Metazoa > Platyhelminthes > Trematoda > Strigeidida > Schistosomatidae > Heterobilharzia > Heterobilharzia americana. The sequence continues at coordinate 40,198,499 of OX104134.1, forward strand.
CAAAAGACACTTCTACGAAACACTGGCAAGTGAAGCAGAACAGGCTGCAGGTAGGAGAGATCGAGACCTGACGACATTGTATCAAATAACCAGGTTGCTATCAGGGAAGAGACCAACACAGATGAAACCAATAAAAGATGAAGAAGGAAATTTAATTACAAAAGAAGAGAAACAGAGGAAACGATGGGCCGACCACTTCAAGAAGCTCTTGAATCCACCACCACCTACACTTCGTCCAGAAATACCACCTGCAGCCCAGTCCCAGAACTACAAGTGAACACAAATCCTCCAACAAGAGTGGAAGTCCTGAGCACCATAAAGCTACTGAAATGCGGGAAAGCAGCAGGACCAGATGGGATCCCGCCAGAAGCACTGAGAACAGATGTAGAGACAACAGTGGACATGCTCACACCACTATTGCAGAAGGTGTGGAAGGAAGAGAATGTACCTGGCTAATGATTGGAAGAAGGGTTACCTTGTCAAACTGCCGAAGAAGGGAGACCTCAGTGCTTGCAAGAACTGGCGCGGAATCACTCTCCTGTCCACACACACCAAGCAAAATATTAAGCCGCATCATCCTAGAGAGGCTTAAAGACGCACTGGATTCAAAACTGCGACCGGAACAGGCAGGCTTCAGGAAGTACAAATCATGTGCAGACCAAATTGCAACGCTGCACCACGCATCATCATAGAACAGAGCATAGAATGGCAATCAGCTTTCTACCTCAACTTCATCGACTTTGAGAAGGCCTTTGACAGCGTCGACCGAGAAGTAATTTGGAAACTGCTTCAATACTACGGAGTACCGCAAACCTTTATCCGCCTCATTCAACAACTATATGAAGATGCCACATGCCAAGTAATCCACAATGGGAAGCTCAGTGATGCCACTGAAGTGAAGACAGGAGTGAAACAAGGTTGCCTACTATCCCCCATGATATTCCTGATTGTGGTGGACTGGATCATGCAGCAAACAGTAGGCAGCGAGAAGAGGGGGATACACTGGACGACGGAAAAGAACCTAGAAGACTTGGATTTCGCCGATGACTTATGCCTAATGTCACATAAACTTGAAGATCTGCAGGCAAAAACTAACAAGTTGATAGAAGAGGCAGCTAAGACGGGACTTCAGGTGAATATAGAGAAGACAGAAGTGATGAAGATACCCAACCACCACCATCAACAACAACAACAAACTCCAATCACCGTCAACGGGAGAAACTTGAAGGAAGTAACCTCCTTCACTTATCTAGGAAGCACTGTTTCAACTACAGGCGGGACGGACGAGGATGTCAAAGTCAGAATCGGAAAAGCAAGACAGGCCTTCATTAGCCTGAAACCAGTGTGGAGATCTTCTGCACTCAGCATGCGGAACAAGATAAGGATTTTCAACACCAACTCAGTCAAGTCAGTGCTCTTGTATGGCTCAGAGACTTGGCGCGTCACGAAACTCGTTTCCAATAAACTACAGACATTCATCAACAACTGCTTACGCTGGTTCGCTGCTGAAGATCAGATGGCCAGAAAAAATAAGCAACAAGGAGCTCTGGGAACGAACCAACCAAGAACCTATCACGCAACAAATATGTAGGAAGAAGTGGAGATGGATTGGCCATGCACTGAGAAGGCCGACTGAGGACATCACGCGTCAGGCCTGGCCCTGGAGTGGAATCCCCATGGGAAGCGACGAGTTGGACGTCCGAGGGTGACATGGAGGAGGTCGTGCGAGGAGGAAATGAGAGCTTGTGGGCTGTCGTGGGACCAGGTTCAAAAGATCTCAGAGAACAGAGGTCACTGGAGGCGTGCTACTGAAGCCCTATGTTCTACTAGGAACCCAAGGGACTAATAATAATAATAATAATAATATTCACGTGATGCAGGTTTGAATCTCAGGTGGGACATCAGTTCCGTAGAGGTTGCAGACATACTTTGTAGACGAGTGCCAAAAAGCACGAAACCTAGGCACACTGCTTCTTGACGATTGCCTCCATCTAACTAACAGACTTTTATAGAAGATCTTTCTCAATGTTTCTAGTCTTTCAGTACCGCACTTTATGTTGCGATTGGACGAGTTCGTATACCTGTTATTCTTCAAACCTAAGCAATCACTCTGTGTGTATTACTATTTATCAATGTGCTGGTAATTCTCCGTTGTTTTATTGGATCAAATTGTTCGACTATCACTACCATATGGGCTTCTTTGCGGATGCATCGATACTGCCTGGATCTAATTATGGTAATTTGTTTGATCGCGGCCAGCAGAAGAATCCAGGACGTGCGTTTCGTCCCATTTGGGACTCGTCGGCTGCATATACCTAGACTCTTTTGCTAGCCACAACCAAACATTCAGGCAATATCGAGGTATCCGCAAAGCAGCCAATTACAAGTATATCAATAAATAGTAATAACTAATACCCGTTATACAAGAAGTGACTAACGTGCCTCTACGGCACAGTGGATGACACCTTGGCGTTTGAAGCGATAGGTGCCAGGTTCGAGTCTCAGTGGGAATAATGTCACTCACTGGGGTGCAGGTACACCCGGCTGACGAGTCCCAAACAGGAAGAAACACGTGTCCTGGGTTCTTCTGCTAGCCATAACCAAACAAATTACTTTGTGCATATGTTTTCATGAAATAAGAATATTTCATGTAATGGTTGGTCTAAATGAGACTTCAGTGGAAATACTTATCTGCTCGAGCCTTCATTTCTGATTTTAACTGATCGCAATGACATACGGTCCTCTTCCAGAATGTTCACTTAATGTTGTAATAACAGATGAACACATGTCCTTTGCTGTCCATTGATCGTTACTGAATAATGTTCACTTTTGAATAACTCTGTACAAATTCATTCCTGCTAAATATCTTTCTGGTCAAGTTATTCATAGCATGAAGGTTAAATTTCTCAATTTGTCTGGTTAACAGAATGCTTGACCAACTAATTGCGTAACCAGACATGTTCAAATAGTAAACACATATCAGACTACCAACAAGTAAAATCTGAACATGTCAAATAATCAAGTAGCCTAAAGGTTTTGTGATTTGAGTTCATCATTTTTAGATGAACCTAAAAGTCAGAACAATGACATCATATTCAACATGCAGACCAATATGTCACTTCGTCAACCACCAATTCACTAATGTCAGGATCAGTCCATCGTCTAGTTAAAGCTGTTCCCTCATCGTGTCATTTCTGTTCTTCAGGTCACATAGGCTAACGATTAAACATTGGCAGTTAAAATTTCACACCCCTTTTTCATTTGTCTGGGTGGCCTGAGATATTGAAAAGGATTTTTCTTAAGGGGGAGGTTGAAAGCATTGTTTCAAACATTTATAAACCAATCAGAAGTTGATTTGAATTTCAAAGGACAACAAACTAATTTATTAATTCCTTCGCTTAAGGCTTGGCTTATTGTTGGTCACATGTTCTAGAAACACGTCGGAAAAAGAGAAGCAATAACATTCTTGCACAATTTTCGGCTTCATGTAACAACGAGAATTTGTAGATTAATGTAAATGGAAAGATTCAACAGTAAGTTAATTTTTGTAATAAACGTAATTATCATTATGCATGTGATGCTTAATAATTCTTGAAGTTTTGAATGTCTATCTGAGATGGACCAGTAATGCCTTTACCATATGTCACTTCATAAAAGCGATCATTTTTCAGTCACTGTCTTTCATGTGTGAGCAGTTGGCCATAAATGATTCCTCCCATAAGACTATTAACATCCACAGCATAGTTGTTATGAATGCCGAGAGAAAGTTGAGCGCCGAGTCTGACTGAATCATTATAAGAATATATTTTAGTATAATCCACGCCAAACACTCAGGGATTATATTAAAATATATTCTTATAATGATTCCTCCTATGTCTATGTCATATTTAAACAAGTCAGCATGAGACAGAACCAATAAAGCTTGTTTTACAGGCAAGCATGCAACATATAAAGACATTTTAGTGATGCACTCACAGATAAAACCACAGCTAAGCTGTACGTCAGGATGTGAAGAGATAGACAAGTTGCTTATTCCTGTAGTCACTTTGAATATAGTGATGTGCCATGAACTTTTTTCTTCGTGTTTACTGATCACTTCCATGATTATCGTTGATGATTATATTGGATAAAGTGTGCATGAATTAAACTGAATATGTGTTTTAAAATAAAATAGTAATAAGAAGTGGAAATTATTTAATTGTATCCAGGCCATTTTCTTTTCCTCATTTTGTTAGTTCTTAAATTAACTTTTCAGCATCACTCTGATGAAAGTTAGTGTAACCATAATAGCACAACTCATAAATACTACACAAACTCTTGAGGGCTAGTGACGCTACATAGTTAACCTAACTTTTGAGAGCTAAACGGTTTTAGCGTGTGAACGAAGCGTTGCAACTCAGTACGCGATCCACGCTTTGGAACGATTACCATGCTAGTAAATCATATCAACTATGTTATTGCCACCTCCAATCTCATAAAATCAACTCGAATCAACTTTTATCAAAACTGTTACTGAATCAGTCTGCATTTTCTTTTTGCATTTTAATTTGTTCAGTGTATGAGTTTCATTCATAGTTCACTCATTCTGTAATTTAATGAAACCACTAATTGACTTTACATGGAATCACTGAATAGTTCATAAATAGTTCAGTTGATTTCAGTGTTGTAAACTGTTGAAATACGATCCCCGTGGTAGCAAGAACAGTTCAATTTCAGAAGAATGATAATTGTTCTAAGCAAAGTGGTTGCATCCCCATTATTAAGCATGATTTTTTTGAACTTATTCACCTATAAAGAAACGTTTTAAGTATGCTTTACAACCTACCCTATGCTTTTGAAAGATATGACTACTGGAAGAATTGCCAGATTCTTAGTCGCTTGTATTTAAGTTGAACGAATCCACGTGTATCTGAATGAGGAATACCTAATCCTCAAAACAGATTCTCAGTATTTGGCGATTATGCGATTTCTCCTTAGAATGGTGAGAAGTTGTACTCTGCTGGTGTGTACGTTCAACTTTCCATCAGTTGTTCAAAGACTCTAACAACACTACTTCAATCACACAAATTAGGATCGCAAACTGCTATCATTAGTTGACAGACGGTAATTAAGACTCACAATCTGGTGCAATTAATTTTGCATGACTACAGGGTAGTTTTGACTCCCAATCAAGTTTAGAAGCATTGTATATTTAAGCTATGAGCGCCGAGTCTGACTGAATCATTATAAGAATATGTTTTAGTATAGTCCAAGCCATATATATACTTTTTCTGTAGAGTTCTTGTTCTAACCTTAGTGTAACACATTAAAATCAATTCCACCCCTTTGGGACGATCATAACAGTAGTGAACGAATCTACGAAATTCAAAAAGTATGCCTGTAAAATCATCCATACTTATCACAAAAGTAAATCTGACTGATAGTTTCAGTTAAAACTACTCACTTGGACTACATTAAATGTTGTTTTGAAGTTTTCAAAAAAATCGTAACTCTATAACCAAGTTCACCTTTGTATACATCTTTGAAATCTGGACTATTGATACCATATGGGCAATTAAAATTTGGAGCAGAGTTTGAAAACATGTTATGTTGATTGAAAATCAACTAAATGAGCTTCTACGTTCTTTATATTGTCTCTTTTGAAACAACCTTTGATTGATTTCACTTGGTTACTAAGTTAGTATGTATATTCAGAGAAATTCAAGTCAGCTTACAAAATACATGTTTGCGGTTATTTATTTCAATATTTTCTAAACATTATATGATAACCTGGTGAGGTCAGTTAGTATGCATATTGAAACTATGACTAGAAATATTTAGCTATAAGGTCAGTATGCATTTCTGTAGGCAAGATTGCTGGTATTAGTATGCCTCTGCTATTTAATACGGCTATCTTGTTGATAATATTTGCTGGGATGTCAGTGGCACTAATCAAGATGCATTACGCTTTAAACATTATTATCCTATATGCTTCACACCACCTAGTTATTAAAAAGTGTTGACAGTATTCACTGAACATACTGTTTTTAGTTTAATTACATTAAGCTTCTAAAAACTGATCACTGCTCTCGAACTTGGATTTAACCAATGAACATTTTTAAAAGGCAATGATATCTCTGACTCTAATGCAAAAGGGTTTGCCGCATAATCTATCACACAAAGATTTACGTGGTTGTTGGTTTGGAATTATTTTTTAGCTCTGTTTATTATATGGACATCATTTGGAAGAATTATGAAAAGGGTTTTTGGGTGCAGTAGTGTAAATGGGATTATTGTATCCAATTTTAACTGAAAATCTAGTGAAGTAAGATGCAGAATGTTTGTATAAATCAGGTGTACTGAAAGGATTTTCTGTCGTTTTATACTCCTCTTCATAATAAATGTTAGAACAAATAGATGAAGTAATATTTCTGGGTAATCACGCTACAATGAAGAAATGAGTAACATTTTCATCATAAACCTAGTACAGAAATAATATATAGGAATATATAGTTAACAGAATGAATCGAGTTTAGGACACAGTTAGGTCAGGTCATGACCTCATAGGGAGAATGTTCACAATAAGCCAATCATCAAATGTCATATATCTAGACTGTGTCGTTAACATACATATTTTAAGACTAGTGTAAACTTATGCTTGTTAAGTAAATAAATAAGTACTTCTCCCGAATTCAACTGTCTTACACAAAGGAATTTTCTTCTGCCCTGTTTCCTGAACTGTTAGGGACATATACGTATGTCTTATTATAAATTACATTATATTGTCACTGAAAGATAAAAATATTATAAAGGAAATGGTAGATTATATCATTTTCTACTTCTGACCATTTTACAAAACAGTTTTTTTCAAATGAAGAGTGCACGATCCACCAGTTAGTTCTACTAAGCAAATAAAACATGGATACGCCATTACTGACATGTTTTAGATTTTAATTTTCTGTATTAAACGCAGATCTGGTGGTTAAAACTACAATGAATTGACAAGTGGTGTGATAAAATGCATCAATGACAAGTGAATTGCTTTTTCAGTCGAGTATACTGTATGATATTTACAAATACGTGAAAATTTAACTGTCGATTACAGAATTTAACAACTTCCTATTACCTTTTTATTATTAATAAAAAGAGAGTTAATTTGTATCTTGTACAGCTCCATGATTATCAACGTTGTTATTATGAATTTGCTGGAGTTACTAAATCAGTGACTATTATCTATTTCTCTGGTGTAGTATCATGAATGAATACAAGGAGCCATTTTGTTCTGTTTTACAACTAGTAACTGGATATTTGGGAACTAATAAAATTGAAATGATAGTAGCTGTTGAGTCTGTACATCTGATCCTATCTAAGTGTGATTATTTCCAGAGATCAAGTTTACATTTTGCATATGACCACCATCTGCTATGAACAGAAGAATATGGGTATTCCAGTGGTTGAAGTAGTCATTACTAGTCCTGAAAGATCATGTTTATGTCACCAAACCGCTAATCATTTGATTTCAGGGTTCATACCTCCTCCCAATCCTTGAGAAGTTCTTAAATATTTCATTCGACCTAGAAGTAAAACTACTACTTTAATTAAGTTCTGATTGCCGTTCATTCATGTATTAGCTGGTCGATTGGTAGATACTGTATTTTAACTGAGTATGTAGCCTAATACTGGACGACTGTCCCCTGAAATCTAAGTAGAAACGCAATACAATACAGATAAGCAGAGGTTTTATACATAAAATTAACGGAGACTTATATCATGTGAACCTGTTTGAAGCCTGACAAATGAATGGAACAAAAAGTGATATTCAGTGAACTAAAATTATACATCACTACGCGTTACCTGCTACAAATCAATATCATAAATTGATTTACAAGTCTCTATAGTTGAGAATATTGGCTCCTCCAGTGGGCCTTGCAAGTACATTGGTTAAACCCCAGAGAGCAATCAATTCTAAATTGTCCATTCCTATGTACTGACCGAGTACTGTCGATGATTTGCATACTTGTTAGCACTTTACAATATGATTTATTCATCAGGTAGGGCTATAGAAAATGAAGTTGATCAATACCTAGTGGTTGATCAACGCACATCATTTAGTTCTACTAGTGGTTAGTTGTAATTCGGACAATTCAGTGCAAACGCCCGTTAGGGAATTTATATTCCATTGAAGTTGTAGATTCACCCTATCGATGAGTACCAACAGGTACGAAACGTAGGTCTATGGCTTCCTATCAGTTACTTGCAGCCACCTTTTATCGGTCTGGCAATTTGACAGAGTAGATAGACGATGGTTTGTTGTGTGGTTTTACTTCATGCTCCCAAATATCGATAAAAATTGATGAGAATTTAACAGTGAACTAATAGAAATAAGCTATACATCGTTAATCGTTCGGCGAATAAGGGACAGGACGAAGCTTAATATATGTCTCGCAAGAATCTTTTTCAACTGTAGTTATGTTAAGACCAAATGAACAATTGATAGGGAGAGACTGAACAAAACGTATTGTAATTATCGACTTCATTTATCCGTTTGCATGATGCAAGATTATTGAATAACATTTAGTAGTTTGTAGGTGATTGATTTGAAGATAGTTTTCATCAATAATTATTAAATATTTCTTAGAGTAAAACCATTTTTAGATACTTTTCAGGTCAAATGTTTTAGATATTGAATCAGGCCAAATAAGTATTACGTCATTCATGAATGACTGTTCATTTTGTTAACATTTCTAGGTCAAATTTGTCCTGTAGTCTGCATGCATGACTAATTACGTAATTTGAACCACCATCTCATCCCAAAAATACAACTAAGCCCTAGATACATCAATAATAAACAGATGGTTAAAATTACTGACTTATTCTGATCGCAAACAAATTTAATCACATCAAAAAGTTACTTAATGTAGGCTTGTGAAGTTCACGCTTTATCTACAGTATAGATGACGCATTTCAGTCACATGTCAAGACAGCATTCAAGATTTACAAAATAGACTTGTGATTTCTTTTCGTTTAACTACTGGGTTCAGATGTTTCTTTTTAAAAGGATTCTCAACCCAGTAATTTCTACATGCACTGTCAAAATAAATCATTAAGATAGAGGTAGGTTCACCTGTTCAAAGCATCTCTGTTGACCAGGATTCATGGCGCCACACAGCGACATCTCACATCAAACTCTTGTGTTCAAGTTTCATTTTTCTTTCTCAGTAGTTTAACTAGGCATGAATAAAACTACTACAGTTTGGAAGTTTGTGGGATTTCATTAATTTCTAGTTGGTATTCGTCCTGTACTCACATCAGTCGAAGAACCATATTGGAGTTCGATGATTCACACTTTTCTACTTCTGTCAGTTAGCTATACAGTGCAGCCGGCCAAGTTGCTCAATAGTAAGGTGATCACCAAGCAACCTGGAGGTTCTGGGTCCGACACTTGGGCGGTGAGTGTGCATACCGCTGAAGAGTCCACGCACTGTCAGGTTTTCAACAGTTATCCGAATTATTACAATCCATGATAAATGTCAACTTGGAGTCGACTACAAATTTCTTAGTTGGATACTCCTAAACCGCTTGAGCCTTACCTCAGAGGTCTAAGTATTCCACTCTCAGCCAATAGGTAGTGGTGTCAGACCTATTGCAGTTATTTCGTTCTGTATAGACAAACAACACTATGAGATATCATTACGTAGTCCTATATAGTACTTAAATCCATGAGAACTAAAAAACTAAATTACTTAAGCCAAAAAGGATACATTCAGTAAGGTTGGACGAGTGCTAAATCTCGTAGTCATTATCATCATGAAATACAGCGACTTTTAGTAGAAGGCCCAGGAAAGGTAGAATGGTTTCAAAGTGCGATTCACATAACATCATGTTTTCTTCCCCATGGTGATCCCCCAGAGCTTTCTTCATTACACGAACAGAAATGGAGCAGTGAATAAAATGGAGATGTCGATCGTTGGCTCTAGCATTCGGCTTTCAAATAAGGGAGTCTTGGGTTCAGACCATATTCCGCATGCTTCAGTATGAGTGGTCGAAAAGTATAGTACACACTTGCACAATTAGTTTGACTCATAGGCTAACAAATAAACATGACTGAGTCGGTTTACATCAGTAAATAGTGAGCAATCAATCGTCTCATCATAGTTTCACTTGTCTTAAATAGAAATGGGATTTTGAATTTCTTTTCCTAACTTCTACTCTGAAATCTACAAGTAACGCTGAACATTAAATAGGCTAAATATAAACAAGCATGACCACTTAGTGCATTCTCAAAAGTACAGCTGCAGTTTATTTGTCTAGGAAGTCGACCACCAACCCAGAGTATCTATTGAGTTTTGGGTAACCAGGTGACATCATAGTCCTCACACAAAAGGTGTAGTTCAGTGTCTGGTTCTTGCAAGCTGTTGATAATCTTCAAGTGCCTTGTTCGCATATTTTTCAGATTATTTTATGATTCATAAAGTCATGGGTCTTGGAAACGTATGTGAAGTCAACTGGAACTATCTTTATGTATGTCAAAGCATAAGATCGGTGTCGCCCCAATTTGCATAAATCAACTGAGAGGGAACCATTAATGTCACTTACTGTTTCACTTAAGCATTCTTCAACTTTGATTTATTTATTTATTTACATACATGGGTACTTTATGCCCTAGGGCATATGACACATAATCATATTCAACCTAAGTGACCCTAGTTTGTCCCTAAAATTAAAAATGGCTGTCTGAAAAGTTTCTTCTGATCTGCCAATGTGATCCAACAAACATATACATAGGTTGGATACGAAAAACATGCGTACAAAAGCTTTTCTAAGTGTTGAAATATTTACTGTCCTACTGGATGTCTTGATTTTAATCGTGATTCCAGGTTTCTATAGCTCAGACCAACCTGAGTCATTCACAGGTGATTGGTAGTATTTGAGATTGGTTAAGAAATGACCTGATTGGGTTGGACCAATCTTGTGTAGACTATCAGCCAGAAATGGATGAATGTGTTTGTGTGTATGTTTGTGGATGTCCCAACTTTTCTGACCACCTTTGTAAGGTTGCATTGATTATATTTATCCCATTCCGTGCTGTCATGACCATGCGTTAGAAGTTTCACAGAATCCTGATGAATTTAAAATTCCCTCATCTGGGAGATCTGGTATAGTTAGCTAATTCAGACACTTTATAAAACACTGCTAAGGGTGATAGAGTTTTCGAAACATGTAAATTCCTTCGCTTTAAATCTTTATTTAGTTGTCTGAACAAAAGTTTTACTACTTGGTTAACAGATGTAAGCGTTGGTCGATTTATAAGCCTGTACTAGTGGTCGCCTGGCAACCGATTGTTATCTAAGATACTGGCATTTACATAGACTTTCTGTGCAGCTAATTCACATGTTTTCTAGAATACGCATTCGCAGGTTCTATGTATCGAACAGATAATTGTGTTCCGTAACCTAAATGACAAGACATTATGTTGCACGTTATTCAGCTATCATTTATCAAAATATTCGTTAACATTGAATTCTTTATGAAGTTCATAACAGAAAATAGGCTGGCTTCAGGAAGAAAAAATCATGTGGGATCAAATCTCAACTCTACGCATCATCATAGGACAAAGAGTAGAATGGCAGTCAACTCAACTGTACCTCGACTCCATCGATTTTGAAAAGGCCTTCGATAGCGTCGACCGAGAAGTGATTTGACAGGCAGCTGCTTCAACACTGCGGAATACCGCAATCCTGTATCAATCTGATTCAACAACTACACGAAGACTCCACATGCCAAGTAGTTCACAATCGGAAGCTCAGTGATGCCTTCGAAGTGAAGGCAGGAATGAGACAAGGCTGCCGCCTACTGTCACCAATGATCTTCCTGATTGTGGTCGACTGGATCATGCAGCAAACCGTGAGGAGCAAGAAGATGAGCATACGTTGGCTGGACCGATGAAAAGACCCTAGAAGATTTGGATTTCACCGATTATGATTTATGTCTAGTGTCTTGTCGTACAGACTCGAAGATCTACAGGCAAAAACCAACAAGTTGACAGAAGAGGCAGGGCAGCGAGGACAGGACTTCAAGTGAACGTAGAGGAGACAGAGGTGACGAAGATACCAAACCACCAACAACAACAACAAGCACCAATCACAATCAACGGGAGAAACCTACAGAAATTTGTCTCTTTCACCTACCTAGGAAGCATCGTTCCAACTACAGGTGGCACATGCACAGATGAGGACGTCCAATCCAGGATCGAAAAGACAGACCTTGCTGCATTAATCTGAAACCAGTGTGGGGATCTACTGCACTCAGCATAAAGCGTGAACAACGTCCGGATTTTCAACACTAATCCCAGTCAAGTCAGTGCTTCTATGTGATGGTTGACAAACTTGGCGCGTCACAAAAAGCATTTCCAACAAACTACAGATATACATGATCAACTGCTGCCGCCTACGCTCACTCGATACTCAAGATCGGATCAGATCAGATCAGATCAGATGAGATGAGATCAGATGACCAGAATACTAAGAATAAACAACAAGGAACTCTGTCTGTCTGGCAACGAACCAACCAGGAACCCATCGCCTAACAAATATGCAGAAGGCAATGGAAGTGGAAGTGGAGATGGATTAGATTGGATTGGCCATACACTGAGAAGACCGATTGGGGACATCACACACCAGGCCAGGCCGTCGAGTGGAACTTAAAGGGGAAACGACGAGTTGGGCGTCCAAGGATGACATGGAGGAGATCATGTGAGGAAGAAATGAAAGCTTGTGGGGAGTCTTGGAGCCAGGTTGAAAAGACTGGAGAGAAGAGAGTGGGATGGAGACGTGTTACTGAATCCCTATGTTCCACTAGGAACCCAAGGCACAAATAATAATATTATGTAACAAAAATGGACTAATAGTAACATCTGTATTTTCAATTCTGAAGGAAGAAAGTCTTAATCACTGAAGGAAGTTAATTCCTCTAGTGACTACGCATATGTTTTACTGATAAGTGCCTATGAACTCAAAGTTTAGGATTAAAGTCTCTGACCGTTTGTCTCCATTAGTTTCTTAGACATTAAATTTCAACTAATCTTAAGGCTACTATCATTACTTGAAACGCAAATTCACTTCCGACTAGGAACAAGGAACGATAGTGAAGCGCTTCACTGTGATACGTGTTTTCACCCTTTGAGTTTAAGTTTTCATTGACAGAGTTGTAGTGCCGGTTTAAGCGTTTGGTTCATTGTAGATTTACAGATTGTGAATTTAATCCTTATTGTAATTTTAAAATAATACTTTTAGCAATGAAGATAATATAAGTCTAGTGCTGACAAGTTCATTCAAGATAACTGGGTAATTGGATAATCAATGATTAAATAACGCAAACAAGCTTACAAGTATAATTACCGTAAATAGACTGTTTAGAAAGGAAGAAATAACACCATATTCTTGTTGCAGGTTTTCAGGTTACTTAAGTGGCAAATTATATAGTATGAGATGAATGAAGGGTTTTTTATCAATCTGACGTCACTGTTAGTTATGTGAGAATTAGCTTAAGGTATACGATTACATTACCTCAGCAGCTGTTGTGGCTGCCCATTAATAATCAAGAAGACTACTTTTATTGACTAATGTAAAAAAACGAAGTTGCAGGTAGACGCTTTTTGTCCTTACCGGATTGATTATATTAATCGCCTAATTGTGTTCTATCTTGAAGGTTTGTGGTGATGGATATCAACTTTTAACTTTTTCAGTCTTAAGGTTTGTTGTCATTTCGCTAGGTTACTTTTAAGCTCATCATCCTTCCGATTTTTCTTCTTACCAGACGGAATGACGTTCAGAAGTGTGTCACTGAACTTGCTCAGTTATAATTCTTGTGTGAATGACCTTGCCAGTGCAATTACAGTTGTATATACATTTATAAAATTCAAGCTGGGCATACCGTTTTGTTTGATTGTTGATTTCAGAAGACCGAGCACAATCACAATGCACAAGATGGTCTGTCCAGTTCTGTTCTCCAGTATGAAGTTAAAAAAGGTGGTTTTTGGGAAATGTCATTACTGTCAGTTTCAACTTGGTCGCACTCAGATTTGTCAGAAACTTTCCAGGGCTATTATAATAAAGCAGATAATCGGTTGCATCTTAGATGTACAGAGCAACTAGATCAAAAGATACTATTTTATAATTTTAATTTCTCGCTAATACACAGGGTCAAATTGCTCGACCTCTGTTGGCAGGTGGGCTCCTATGTGGATACCTTGATGCTGCCCAGATATTCATTATGTTGGTGGCTAGCAGTGGAAGTCAGGACGGGGATTTTGTTCTATCCTATCCCATTCTTTCCTTCTTTCCATTATATTTCTTTCTATTCGTCAGCGGGATGCATTTGCAGTTTAGTGAGAGGTACATCAAGCTGACAAGTTCCAAATAGGACGAAACGCGCGCTCCACTTCTACCCAACAAGCAGATGAAAAATAGCTGGCTCAGCTGTTCAAGTACTTTGCTAGACTTTACTGACACTGAAAAGCAATAAATGTGAGGAAGTGCATATCATGATGCGTTCATACAGATTTCCCATACACATTTGTTTACTATCTTATTCAAAATGATAAGAAGTGAACCAGAGAAATCGACACACTTATTTTACTCGTATTTGTAAGCAAGAGGAAATTCGAAGGTAAATTATTGATTCACTTTTGAATGCAGCTTTTATCATCCCAATTTTTTGAACTGCATTCGTAAGAAAACTCGAGAGATTTTAGCTGGTTCTCAATGGGAATATTTCAAGAGGAAACCTACTTCTGATACAGAAAGAAAGAAAATACATATTCCATAGAAACCTTTAATGCATTGATTTCAAACATTCACCACATACATCAAAGAATTTATCATGAAAAATTGAAATATTTCCCCTTTCAAACATCTTACCATTTCATTGCATGCACGAGGTCTGACGTATCTAGGAGGCCTACAATCATTAGTCATGAAGGCACAAACGAGAATATTTTGAAATCAATGTCTAGTTTAAAATCAGTGTCAGCAAAAAAAACTATTATAAAATCTTTATAAAGGTTTCACGAAAGTTGTCAAGCTTTTATCCAATTACTGTCTTCAGTAAATATCTTTTGAACATGAACATTATTATGAGCTATCAGAACAACTTAGTAATATCGTTCCTCAAAGACGTGTCATTCAGCACAGCGTCCAGTTTCTAGTGAATGACAAGTTTCCTGAAGAACGCCATCAAACATGAATTTCGTGTAGAAGATTTCTCTTCATTGCCTAGCAGCAAACTGCAAGCTATATGACATCCGGTTTTATCTGCCTTCAGTGTCATTACTTTGCAGAACCCTTATTTATTTAATTATGAGAATATTTTGTTTGCATGAGAATGAAAATGAAGAGATTATTGGAAAATGGTCTCTATGTTTAATATATTTATACTTGTGAGTCAATTACTGTAAGATTTTAGAATACCGTTTTGAAAAATTGCCTGCAAATGTGACAAGTTTTCATAAATAACCAAATCCATAGGTTTGAGATGAATGATTCTAAGTCTCCTTTAAACTCTGTCTATTTTCACATTTATTTTTGACTACAGAACAAAACAATTTTTAGAGTTTAACAAACGCTGCAACTATCAAGGGTATGGTGAAGCACACCCTATGACTTAGCGCACTTTTTCATCGTTTCCTCATTGTTGTTTTAGTATGCAATCTTTTTCTACAGACTGACGAATATTCTTTCTAACATTAGAAGGTGTGTCCTGTTGGAAGCGGCGATATATTTTCCTAAGCTTATTTCGTCTACTGAACTATAGATTGATTACGTTTTTCAAAATGAAAAGACTGTTATTATTATTTGACACTGAATTTGAACTGGTTGTAAGAAGACGGGTATAGTCAGAGTGTAGACACCCACTAATATCAATTATGCATACATTATATGGGGCTCCAAATAAATTTTTTCGATAAATACATAGATGAAAAGAAAAAAGCTTTATGAGACTATGTAGAGTTTTTGAGTGTATTATCATTTCATCTGTTAAACAGAAAATGACACTAATGCAGTCAATATCGCTACTCTTGTCTGACTTTTAAGTGACTGAAAAAAACTCTTACACATAGATTTTATGGGTGCGAAAGTGAAAACGTCTACCAGTTTCCCATTTATTCGACATGCAGTCGCCTTATTCTGATTTAGAACGTTATCCCGATCAACTGCAGTTTACTTATTCAGATAATATGATATGTCTGTGTGATGGATAATATCTGTTCCTTACGATAAGATTTTTTGATAGAAGTATATATAAAACAGAAATTAATTAGTTGAAGTCAACCTTCAAGTGGTTTATTATTTCATACTGGATTCCGAATTCCGACAGTAGATGATTTATTCTAAACAATCCTAGTACGAAGAATACTCCTGTCGAAACGGTTTCATCCATCGTAACGGAAGTAGATAATCTTTAGTGTTATTTTCAATTACATAATGGAAAGTAACAATGCAACAAAATTTGTGATGTTAAACCAACGTTTATAAAACAATTCAATCATTTGTGTGCTTTTTCCCTTCAAACAGATAGACTCCATCGATTCTACTCTCCTGATGTCAGTGAGACAAATGAAGAAAACACCTACACACCCTTTAGTGGAAGTTTATTTAATTGTAACACACTAAATCACACATCACTTTTCTCAACAGCTTCATCAAATTCCTCCTTATCCTCAGGGTTATCAGATGCAAATTTCACTAATAATTTGGCTCCTACAGCAGCTATTGGTAGCGGGACTAATCGTTTTGGCTTTGCTGATGGATTACTAGGTCATGATCTTGGAGAGAATGCTAGCCAGTACTTGAATAATGTTTGTACAAGTGCAAACACTTCTTCTAGATCTGTGTATAGCAGACTGGTCTCTTACGATGACGGTGATAATGGTGTCAACGAAAATTTACAAACAATTTCAAATGATGAGAATTATCGAAGCATATACAGCGGTAACTTTATACAGAATACTAGAAATGTCATTGACAGTTGTAACACTAGTCATCGTTTAAATGAGTGTGGTATGTTACCATACTGTTCACTTGTATCCTTTCAGAACAATGTGGATGGACAAAACTTTTGTGCTGACTGTCGTTACAATCACATGAGTCTAGTAGAACAGACTTGCTCCTGTCACTGTCATAATGAATCTAGAGAAGTCACAATTACACCAATACTTAACTTTGGTAATAGTAATAACAATGGTCGTAATGCTCATTTATTAAACCGGCCGTTGTCATCTGACAATTATCCAACGCCAACAAAACACTCATGGAGTAGTACATCACCGCTGTCAACCTCGAATACCCATTCTGCCCTGCCACCGCTAACCAATGCATTAACTGAACAATATAGTAATAATTCTCCAAACATTCATGGTTCATTCAATTATTTTGGTGTACCTTCCTCAATGTTAAACAATGACTCATCGAATGAATACGAATCATTATCACCATCATCCTTGGAAGCAACGGGTGACGTAAGAACTGTCAATTTCATCTCTCATGATCAGCCGCCATTGAGAACATGACAATAACAATATTTACAGCGATGACGATTACGATGCATTTTCCACCCTCTAATATAATTTGATTTGGTTTTGTTTACCGATGGTTAAATTTGTATGCCGTCAAAAATGAATCAATATTTACCCATAGAGGGGCAAATATTAAGAGATTAAGGTGATTATAACGGTATTAAATAAAGGTGCTGAAACAGACTTGACCAATAATAATAAATGAAGAGCTTAACCTAAGCTAACCGAATTTCACTTTCCTGGTGTGTTTACGTTAGATTAAAAAAATGCTTTTGTTTTTGTTTCGTTTTGTCTTGTTTTTTTTTTAAGAACAATTATTTTGGTATCTCAACACCGCTTTTGTATACAAAATTGTTATACATTCGGTTTTATTATCCCGGTTATCCCCTTTTTAGGCTTTTTGTTTTTTGATGCAATGTCTTGTTCGGTTTACTTATTTCAAAAAAACTTTGATCCTGCCTTCCAACTCAAAATTCGATCTCATTTTTAAATTGTTTCAGAAAAAAGATATGGTTTCAGTTTTTGATGGATTTTGTTTGTATTAATAGGATTATGAAATGTATGCATAAATATACGTTTCTTCGGATACTTTTGTAACTTTTTACTTTCTCGTTCTATGTTGGATTTCATGCAGACTAGAAAATTAGAAGAAATTTCCTACATTCAATCTGTGTTCAATAGAGTCAGAAGTAGCTCTTAATAAGTTTATTCGAATGCAGAATTAATGCGTCTGAGAACAGCTGAAAACAAGAGTCTACTACCCATTTTTTCCAACAGATGCTTAACTCAATTTTGAAGTTTGTGGGGATTTATTTATTTATTTATTTCAGGTTCATATTCATGCTTGACTGACATCAACTAGAAGACTAATGGAAACCTGGGAACACTGGGCAGCTGTTTGGTCATAGTTTGGGACTTCTAACCACTGAATACCTATGACCACATCAGGGATCGAACCGAGAACCTTCAGGTTCCGCTACCAGCACGTCACCTATAAGCTACTGGGTCCAGTGCCCCTAGGTTTCCAAAGGTTCTCTAATTGATGTTACTCCTTCATGAATATCAACTTGAAATAATAAACTGATAGGAAATTGTGACAAAACCTGCATGTTTTACTACTCAGGATCGAACTTCGTATGCAATGAGATTTGTATGAACAGGTTGACATATACTAAATCGTGTAAAGGGTTCCCAACTACAGAATTATTGAAAATTGAATCTGCGCCTGGAAGGTTTGGTATTTTCTCTCTAATGTTTGGATTATAAGCCTCATATTCACTTTATTTCTTGTTGCCTAGTACTTAAAGATGTTTGCCTTCTACCAAGGATATTTTAAGTGGATAAGCTGAATGATGTAGCGTTATGGTGAGCCATTCCTTGTTTGGGATGCTGGTGTTAAGAAGATCTCCATATTGTGTTCATTCATTGATTGTATGTCTAATATTTCACCTGTTAATCGTTTCAACACTAATATTCTATTCTATTTCCCTTTTCTGTTCTCAGTTTCTTCATAAATTTTGAAACGGACCAGAGACAGAGAAGCAAAGTTCTATTTTAGGCGATTACTTCATACATTCTCAGAGATCCTCATAAATAATTGTTTTCCGTACTTAACCAGTAGTAATGCTTATAAACTCGGTTTTAGACCACTACCTATTTACCGCTCAGTAATAACGGTTTGGTGGCTTGATGCATGCTACTAGATTCTTCTACTTTTAGTGTTTTAATTGTGAATTTCCAAATATTTGCGCTTAATGCTTAGTGGCGCTAAAATCGAACACATAAGTTCATAATACCTGAATAGGAAGTAGATTTAAACTTAGACTCTTTTACGTTAGGGGTGTTAAGATGATGGAACTAGCGACTCATCAGCTGGGGTTTAAGACATACTTCAGATTATAAAAGTAGTTATAACTTCCACACTGTCGAAGAATTCAGACATCAGTGTTGAAATTTCTAAATCAAAAGTCGAACAAAAAGTTTACTGACAGTAGACCATCTTCGGAATCCACTTTAGTGTTCTCAATAAGGATTTCCAAAATTAATGTTTCAGGGTTTCTCTGTTGGGAGGGAATACAAGTAAGAGCATTTGTCAGTAATTCAGCTAGTCTCTGGCAGGAAGGGATTGACTGATTTCTGTCAGATAGTACGTTGTAGACTTCCAATATTTGCCTTCAGCTTCCCTCACTGGATCACTAGCACTGAATTAATGTGTAAATCCAAGGAGAACGAATTTCTCAAAACAAGCAACATAGTCTGAAAAGATTTTTGACTTAAATTTGGTTCGACTTTTTGTAGTTAAATTACATTAAACAATGTCCAAGACTGTTTATTGGGAGATTTCATATTGATATTCGAAAATGCAGTCAATACATTGATAATGTGAGATAAGAATTAATCTCAGGTGGTGGTAAACAACATTGTCGTAAAGTAGCCTAAAAATCATTTCACTTTAAAAACTAGAAAATTAGAATCGAGTCTTGCTACTTTCATACAATTCCGTAGTATAATATTTTCAACAAAAATACTTGACACGCTCAGTTGATTTATTAAATAAACAACTTTTTAAACTTTATTGTTATTCCTTGTATTACACCGTCGTCGATTGGACCGAATTGATCAGTCTCGGTGGGAACAACATCACTCACCGGAGTTTAGATACATACTGCTGACGAAACCCAAATAGGCCGAAATGCGAGTCCCAAATTCTGCTTCTAGCCACCAAGTAAGCAATGACCTGAAATTACTATGGTTATAAGATAATATCAATGCAACAAAATGATATGGAAAAGATTACAGAAAATTGAATGATTTTCAGGAAATATTATAAACTTTACTACTCAAATTTTTTCCCCAGTATGAAAGAATCATTTATCGTCCTATCAATAACTTGAGTTGATGGAACCAGGATGTGAAGAAAATATAAGGTGAATATAGAAAATTTTAGCTAACATATAACCATTTGCATTTTTAAAGAGAGAACTCCAGATTTGTAAAGAAGAGGAAGATAATAAATAAATAATATTCAGGCGATACACGAAAGAATGGGAAAACAAAAAGGGGGGAATAAACCTAGTGAGCTAATATTAGAATCAGAGCAAAATTAATGTCCAATGCAATAAAAATTTCAAGATGATATGACTTGACACACATAAGACTTACATTAATTAATTCAACATAATTTTTCATATTGAACTTATCTCATAATCGGTGTAACTTTAGCCTGCTTGTGACTAATCAAAGCCAAAATAAGTATCCTCATCTTGCGAATTCTGTCATACTCACCTTCCTATAAATTTTGATACTCCTAGCTAAATAGCGTACAAGTAGCTGTTTCATGATAATGCAACAATGTCTATTTATTTGACATTAGTATCCATTCACTGATGAAAGCTCAACATGGATACGAACTCCTACGGTTGCATTTGCAAACCTGCATTATTCATCATGATCGAAAAATATCTGGATAGCATTTTATGATCACTTCTACTACACACCAACATTCCCATGACAAATACATAGCATATAAAAGATCCTAGCTTAACTGGCAAATCCCATACTGGACCGGGTTACGCGGTAACGACTCTCATTTTTTCAGTTATAATGTTATTTGTACTACTGAAATAGAACAGAAAGCTTTTTTTCTCAGAATCCTTGATCATAAAAACAGTTCGTTCTCACTTGGGTTGAAATTGGACAGCCATGAGCGATTACATGACTATGTGGCTAAAGAAGGTGGACCGAAACCTAAACCCGTGAAGCAAAACCTGGCATGCAGAAGGTAAGACCAATTTAGCAACCGATTCATTGTAGATAGCTAATCATGCTGTACTCTGTTATACACTACTAAACAGTAGACTGAGATTTATATGTGCATATGTATATCACTCGAAAGTGACATTTGTATCTAGTGGCACTCACAGAATTCCCAACATGTTCCAATTTAGTAGTTGATATGTATTCTTTCTTTCTCTCTCTGTTTAATCGCAACTTAAAAGTGTGCACAAAGTATGCGATATAACATATAATAATAATTCTGCTGTTTCTATCACACTCTCCTCTTTTAAATTATCATGTGAGAAATTTCTACTTCTTCTTTCTTCTGAGTAGTTACTCCTTTCTCTTGATTTTACATATAAAGCAAGTAATGTAGTTTAGTCAAGCAAAACATCTAAAAATCATTTCAGATATTGTACTAGGAAGTGAAATATCCATCCATGTCTTACTGTTTTATTTTTCAATATCAAGATGGAATACATCTACAAAAATTAGTTGGTTAGGCTCATTAAACTGGATTGCTGTCGCTATAGTTAAGATTGGATCAGCTGTTAATGGGAACTGCCTGAAAGAACTGTAAATAAGCTTATCAGATTTATGATTTTTCAACCAGTGTATCTTCATAATAGTTCATTCAATCTGCTCCAGTGCTAGAAAACAGTGCCCCCCCCCTCCATCACTGGTTGGCAATTTTCAGCATGTATTTATTCCATGTTTGCACTGAGGTGTTCTTGCACAAAGCTTTCAAGTTGTTATTAGCTGTTGTACGCACACCTTTCTGTAACCAGTAATTTTGAAATGCTACCCTATCCAGTAAATAACAGGTACTTGTGATATCGAAGAAGCATGAAGACTGCTTTCCAGCAGCACCTGAGGCTGTCCAGGCATCCTAACGTGACCGATAAATTCACTACTTGAGGCAGATACTCACCTCGTCAAAGCCCCAATACCGCAACCTATCCTGTGAGTAGATTTCTTGCTTCCTTCTAAAAACTAAACTGATTGTCTGATGCAACTTGCTTCTTCTTCTGCTGGATGTTTGGATAACCGATGAGTCAGAAACAGTCGAATGCAAGGTACAAGACTCTGAATCGCCTTTGTATTACCACATCAAGTATTGTTAAAAGCTACTATCAGTGGAGATGCTTGATTAGAATGCGTTTTAAATCATAACCTCTCCACAATACCAGACTCACTACTAATGACTGGTCGTCTTCAACAGCTGGTCACAATTTTGTTGATATAAAGGCTATCTCCATCTCATCATTGCAATCGGATCACTAAGACTTCTGACTGAATAAGCTCCATCTAACTTTGTGTGTTGCAAATTAACAGGTGTTGTCATATTTTGCCATGTCGTGAAATGAATCAACTGACATCAAAACTAAACAGAATTCAAAATGTGAGGGTTAATAACCAGAACATTCACTGAAACCACTAGTTCAACTTATCATTTTCGTATCACTGCATGAGTGCAATACATAATCCCTCTCATGCGTTTCCATGGTCCAGCCACCAGCACTGAATCTTGTTTGGGTTAATATTCTTTTTCAGAACCAGGCCAGGTAAAACCGATACGGTCACTGCATTTCGACTAAAGAGGAGAACTGGTTGGGTTTATTTTGAGTTAAATCCAGTTAGATTATGTTATGAAGCTTCTTACAATAAAAATTGATGTTTGTGGTTTATGTGATGTGCAGTAGTTGACTCTAATGACTCTAAAGATCATCCAGGCAATTACTGAAATGACCAGTTAGATTTATTTATTGTATACGTAATCTAAGTTTGCAGCTGAATTAAAGAAACCTAGTTGGCTATTTCAGTAGTTGTTTGGGTGGTCTGTAGGATTCTTCATTCATTCTTACCAATCCTTTTGCACCTGGGTCTCCATGGATGACACAATCGGCTCTAGTCTGCACCATTCTCATTGTTTAACCACGTTTTTTCTGACAGTTGTTCCACTTCCCAGCTGTGAATCATTTTGTTGCTGTAATGAATCACTAACTCGTTTTCGATTCAAACACCCACAAGTCTGTTAGGCAATGTTTGCAGGGAATAATCAGCGGTGGGAATACATAGTACAATAAAAAGTCTGAAATCAGATTTAGAAGTTCAAAAAGAAGCAGTCGTTGACCTTTGACTACCGTTGGAACTCATTTACGAACTATCTCTTCACTCAGTTGCATCATCTCTTGTCATCTTATCAGTATTAATCCTTTAATTCATTTGAACTTCGATATTGTTCCATTGAGCTCATCTCACCATTCTTCTTACACTTTATTTCTGAATTTATTTGTTTTTAATTTGTCTACTCGTTGAATCCACTTGAGTAGTCTCTTTTTGAAATTCTACATCATTCTTGTTGCCATTCGATAAGATTACTCTGACTTATAGATTCGTAACATATCTTATCGTCTACATTTCCGTTTCGTGTTACTTTCAATCTTGTTATTCGTTTGCATGTTGGAGTTAGCCACCAACTGACTTCTTGTTGATAAACTGTAGTATGTTAGGTTTACATTGTAATCTGACTGGCAGTTTTATCGGCTGTAAGCAGCTGAAGGAAACCTTACAACATGAAGCTGTATCGTGCCTTATTTGTTGCTCTTGCTCCGCTAAAGTTTTCAAAGGAAAACGTGTGTCAAACATACAATGATGCAGAGAAAATCTGCAGATTTGCAAAGTGCTTCTAGTTAAGGCGCAGATTTGAAGTTAAACAGACTGAGATTGTTAGGCTAACATGAAAATTTTAATTACCTTAGGTGATTTTATGATTACTCATGATGATCAATACACTGATGCATAGGTGTAAATACCTAGGCATCTAAAACATGACCATTTATATGGTTTGCACATTGAAAATACTCTTCTAGAAACATCCATAATGACTTCTCCTGTAAGAATCAAATAAATATCTTATGTGTGTTTATGAGTTTCAAAGGAATTTGGAAATTTCTTATCTGAGAATTTCCCTAATCCTTTCGTATGCCTATTTATGAAGTGAGTTAATACTTGGTAAACAGATATACAAATCTTAGAAACTAACTTATGATTCAATACAATGTACTCAGTTTATTCCATATAACTAAGGAAGCTATCAGGAAAATTACAAGTAATATAGGTGAAATGATAACCACCGTAATTTGCGATGCGTCACCTCCAGCCATTGAGTCAATCTCACAATGGAGAAAAAAGATGGGCACACCGAAATTGGATCATACAGTTTTTTTTACGAAAAAACATGATGAGATTTATTGCAAGCTACTGCAGAAAAGCGAATGGTTTAGGATCAAAAGTGGACAAAATTAAACGCTGAAGTCTATATCGATCATAAACACTCAACGTATTTGTAACTTTTTATTGATGTACTTGTAATTCTCCGTTGTTTTATTAAATCGAATTGTTCGACCTCTGTTGGTATATTGGCTCGTATGCGAATGCTTGCATATTTCCTGAATGCGCGTTTCATCTTATTTGGGACTCGTCAGCTGGATGTACCTGCATCCCAGTGAGTGACGTTGTTCCCAGTGAGACTCGAACCTAGTACCCATGCTCAAAGTTATAACTAATATCTGTTGTACAACACCTGGCCGCCGTACCTCAATGGCCTAGTAGATAACACCTTGGTGTTTGAAGCTAAGGGTATGAGGTTCGAGTCTCGGTGGGAACAACGTCCCTCACTGGGTTCCAGGTAAATCCAGCCGACGAGTCCCAAGTAGGACGAAACACTCCTCCTAGATTCCTCTGCTAGCCACAACCAGGTGAATTGCCGCAAGAAATATCCAGAGTATTCGTTTATCAAAATCAATAGAACGGTCATGAAATTTATCGCATACAATTTCTGTTTATGCTCATGATTTTGGGTTGCCCACCTTATTGAACAGAAGCGTGTAGGCTTCTGTTGATGTATGAGCTCCTTAATTCGACTGATGCCTGAGTATTGATGTTGGTGGTTGGCAGTGGAATTCTAGATGCTGATTTCTCATGATCTATGAATCTTCAGCTGAATATAATATACTGACAGCTTTCAATGGGCTTAAAACACAAACCATTCTGAGATATCGAGAAACAGGTGAATTAATCTATAATCTGCTTCAGGTCAGCTTAAACTACAGGTTCAAATTTATTTACATTTGAAAAATTCGTATGAGACTTCTGCAGAGTGAGTGTTGAATAGAGAAAATGACTCCTGAAAAAATCACCCGTTGAGTTTCAAAGGGGTGACACCGAAATAGATTTTATGAGTATTACATATTTACTCACTACGAGTGAAATATATATTGTTGTTTCATCGGTGTCAAATGTGCTTTTGTATTTGTTAATTTCCCACTCATTCCACTTCAATGAATATGGCATAGTCAGAAAACCACCATCAAAACCAGGCTGACCTGAAAAATTCCAAAGTAGTTTGTGAATTTGATTTAGTACAACCCCTGGGATGGAGTTAGGAACACAATACACGGTTATGTAAATCAATGAAGATTAAAATAATGATTTGATTGTAGCGAATCGTTAAGAAGCATTTGTTGGCACGTACAAGCAAGGCGTAACTACAACATGGATGGAAATGATATCTTTTCATAGATCCGAACCCACATTATTCAGTGCTATAATCAAAAATGTTGCCGAAGAACTATTCAGATCCCAATTAATCGCCTATAGGATTAAATTATGTATATTAACTGGTCACGAAATTATAACTATTTTCATATTGTCTAGTCCTAAGTACTGACTAAATTCTGTCAATCATTTTGCGATGTTACCACCAAGCTAAGAGGCTAAGCATTATTTGGTACTTCGATTGATCGATAAGAAGCCCTGGACCAAGAGTGTTGTATACCCCATGTAACTTTATTCAAATTTCTTGACGAATACTGTATGCACCAACATCACGTTAATATTGAAACTAATTTTGTTTATATACATCGGACAGCGAACAAATCAACTAATTAAACCTTTTCGAATCCTGTGGTCTTTGTATTTTTGGTTTGCCTGTCTTTGTCATCTGTTCGATTGACGTGTGTTGGTCAAGATAAAGCCTGTAACATTCTGGTCAAGCACAGGTGATATCCCCTCGTATAATGCAATTCACGTTGGAACGTGTTTGGAACTAATACCGTTGTGTACACAGTACCCACAACAGTGGCCACTGACAAAAAAGGTTTCGTGCTTGTTACATCCATCAACCAGGCATATCTGCAACAAAATACAGGAGACTACAAATTTTATATTGAAGGTCATATAGTGAAACTGCAGTTAGTTTGATAATAAATTACCCTCTCTTACGAAGACTGTTGACATAAGTTCGGAGCTATGCAAGTGCATCAACTGATCCGAATGATGGCTTAAACCTATCACAAAACACAGGTTGGAAACCAATGCTTAGATGATCTTTAACACTTTTTTTCACAGAGCTACTCTTGTTTGTTGAAAACTCGATAGTGTCAGAATAGTACAGTAATTAGAAAATCAGGTGATGCATGTTCAGGTATTAAAATCATTACAACAGTATATATATATATATATATATATATATATATATATATATATATATATATATATATATATATATATATATATATATATATATATATATATATATATAATAACCTTGGTTCATTGATAAATTTGAGATTGTTTGCTTGGGAGTCAAACGGTAATAATATATTTGTTTTACTCTGAACCATAATTTTGTTTACACTACAGAATTCTCAGCACATGATATTGCACAAATTTACCCCTGGTACAATCTTCTTTGAATATATATAATATAATAAAGAATAACAGGGTTGTTGAAATATTTAGTGACCCCATGATCATGATAACTGTTCTCTATTGCAAAGTTGATTGATAAGACTACCTCTAAAATGATTTTTTTCCCATAACACACTAGCTAGAGA
Source organism: Heterobilharzia americana (assembly GCA_944470555.2). Classification (NCBI taxonomy): domain Eukaryota; kingdom Metazoa; phylum Platyhelminthes; class Trematoda; order Strigeidida; family Schistosomatidae; genus Heterobilharzia; species Heterobilharzia americana. The sequence goes on from OX104134.1 coordinate 40,225,727, forward strand.
ATTTTTATATGTAGTTGTGCGTGCATAGAATTTATTTGTTTCTTGGTTTTCCAGAGGAGAGATATAGAGAATGTGCAGATGCAGAGAATGCCTGTCATCAGATAAACTGTTTTTAGCCAGCTGTCTACAAGAGTTTAGATACCTATCCATGACCACGTTTATCAGGATGGTTAGTGATGTACCACTTGTTCTACTAACAGCCTTCAAAATCCTACGCAATATAGCATAGTCTTTTTTCCAGAGTCAAGGAAACAATAAGGGGGGGACAATAAGTAAGTATAGGCAAAACACAGGAATTAATGAAAAGTAAGAGTAGAGGCTGAGTTGTGTCAGACAATTTGAGTTTCTCTATATAAAAAGTCAAGCAAAGGATTTTCCTGGAAATCAGTAAGATATGAGGGGACCAATAAAAATCTGAAGAAAAACATAGGCCAAGATAGATCACACGATACATTTTCTACAACAGAGCCATCTACAAGACAAGTCATGGGAATGAAGCAATTTATATAGGTCTTCTTCATGTCCGGATCTAAAATTGACCATCTGACATTTGAAGGGACTGAGTGTAAGACCATTAATGAAAGACCAGTGACTAATTTCGGTTAATAAGCTGTTAAACTGAGAACAATTTGAAGAAGAGATGATCGGAAGGGTTACTGTTGGGTCATCTGCGTACTTAATAAAGTCAGCTTTATTTGAGGTTGGTAAGTCAGGTGAAATAAAGAGAAAGGAAAAGGAGAAAGAATAGCCCCTTGAGGCACACCAGCTTCATTAAGTAGTGAGGTAGAGCGCTTCCCTCTGTACAGAGTGTACCGTCTTCTCTCAGAAAAAACATAACCAAGCCAGTTTGAGATGCAGGACTCAAAGTGAGTCCTAGCAAGCTTGTTAAACAAAAGCGGTTTAGAGACAGAATCAACAGTGGAAGTATAGTCTAAGAAGGCAGACCTAACATACTTAGCACTTTTGTCCAAACTGGCAATGATATTATGATGCGAAACAACTGCAGCATCCAAAATACTCCTTGTGAGTTTGTAGATAAATTGATTCGGACCTCTGAGACCCTCCAAAAGAGGTTCAAGCACAAGAAGCAACAGTTTCCCCATTGCTTTTAGGAAGGGTGAGGTTAGTGTGAGATCGGTCGGAATTTCACTTTTGCTCCAGAAGATATGAACAGGAATTATTTTAACATCCCTCTAGAGCCCGTTAAAAATGTTTGTGAGTGGATAAAATAGAATATCAGCACACTTGGTAAATAAAATACTTGGCGTGCCATCTGGTCCGAGGCCTTAATGATTTTCCGCATTTAACACATCTATTTCATTGAATTAAAAAAGCTACCTTCTGTTATTTATGAAGAACTGGATAAGATAACATTGGTAGGTTTACGTATGAATGTTTGATTTAGTGCAAAGACGTTTTCACAGGCTTCATTTCTGAGTTTCCTCTTGCCAGTGAGGTCATTAGTCTCCATATGCTAGAAGTGTTTACAAATTGAAGTTTCTGCTCTGACATGACAGTCAAGCTTGCCTATCCCCGTCCAACCACAATGGCTAACACTTGTTTCTCTGAGACTCTAAAATACCAGGAAGATCGGTTAGATAGTTGTAAGACTAAACGAAACTACAATCATAGTATGAGTTGCTAACTCTATAATCGGGGGAGGGTTTAGCAAGAAATTATTATGTTGAATTTTACTGGAAAAGTTTGTTTCATGAGATCAGTGTTCTCAAAGATGCAGTCTTACCAATCTGTAGTCAGCATAAGGTTGTTTGTCAAATTAATGCAAATTTATAACATTCCCGAAATGGCTTTGTGATCGACTTCATACAAATGACATTTAGGCTTTCAGTTCAAGCAGAATTACTTTATTATCAAAGATGAAGTGAGCTTCATGTTGTGGGCAAAAGGGGAGAGCAAGCCTCATGTTATTGACTGTCCATATTACCACCAACCCTGTTCACTTCTGTTCTATCAAAAGCTGTATATCTCACTCCATAGAACTAGAATTTCAAATGTAGTTATTAGCAGCGAACTTAATGAATAAATAGGGACACTGGGACAGTCAGGATGGCACCCTGAGAGTACTTTCAGTCATGTATTGATCAGTCAAAGAAGGAGATCATCTCCTATAATTTCTCTCCAACAATTATTTGTTTCTGGTCAGTACCAGCTTCAAAAATAGGGGCCCACTCCGGAAGAGATTTTTTGACTTGTGGACCATCTGTATTAGACCAGATAGATAGTGTTATAAGGTATCTTTGAAGAAAGTTGACAAACACTTGTTTCAGGAATACGTCCTTGGGCTCGGATCATGTACTATTTCAAGCAGACGCGTCTATCCATAAATAGTAGCAGGTTACGCGTACTTGGGAAGACCAAATCTGAATTTGCCAGTACATAAAGACGACCATAATTCTCTCACACAGGCGTCATATCTAATCTGTGATGAGGAAATCCGACAACATCAAACCAAAATTTAGCAAAACCTAGAGAATCTGTGCATCTTACTCCTTACTATCTGATGCACAGAACTATTTCAGTTAGCAATGACAACGATGAAAAGTAAAAACAGCATAAACACAAAGTGATTAGGAATCTTAGTAGTAGTGAGTAGCAAAAGCTAGATATGTCTGAGTTTGATCAAAGCTGGTAATCCCTTATGTTCATTAGACAGACTAGTCTATCAAATAGGAAGATGGGTCTCTAACAAACAATCAGAACACGTTGCTGGAATCCTCCAGTTAGTCTAAAGCTACACTTCAACTGTTCAACATTCTCCCAAAATGTGAGTGTCAAATTAAACTGTCAATTATTACTGACGTTTGCTGCCAACCCAAAACAGAACCTGAAAACTTGTAGAAACTACTATATAGAAATCATAAATAGTCCTTTTAAATTGGTCTCTACTGCTGTACAGCCATTTAAGAGAAATCCCCCTGCGATAGACTCGAGGGAGTGAGACTGACCAACATATTCTTAGCATTTATCGTTACCCATTACGTTACTACAGATCAGGAGCCACAAACTTGAAAATACAGGACAACTTTCATATCTGGAAAACGGCACACAAACCGAATCTTAGCTGTTCGCCAGGCTCTGGACACAGACACTTCGTCTACCCCTTTACCTGAATAGACCATTTGAGTCCACCGATCGCAAAATCTTGTATCCATCTGCCTGTAAAAGGAGATGTCTTTAATAACGATTCCTGCTCAACACATTGACAAACTTAACAACGACTTATAAGTGGTCAATCTCCTATCCAGAAAACTTCTAGATACAGATGAAAAATGCGGTGATAGGATACAGGGTCTCGTGAATACCGAGGCCCTAGAATGTCTGGTACCTGTCAAATGTAAGTTGATGGCTCAAGACTAGTCTGCGCCCTTATCAAGTCTGCGGTTGACCACTTAACTAACTTGGGAAATCACACCAACAGATATACCTGTCTGCTTTTGATACTTGCTCCACTCATATACATATATATTCAAACTTTTGCTTGGGCACTAGTTTGCATTGGTGACTCATTCGACCATAGGGAACGAAGTCATTAGGTGTGATGAGCATCTCTTTCCCCTAGTCGTCAACGAAATACTAGCACCAATAAAAAAGGTTTCATTTGAGTTTTACCAACTTGCATCACTAGTTGGGATACCCTTATACTATTTATGAACTGAGTGTACCCTATTGTATTGCTACAAAATGCAGAAGCGGGTGGAATACTGATAAAGACCTTATGTACTTGATTACCAATGCCTTCATATAATAGTTTACAAATAACACAGTGATTAGACGTAGAAAGTTAGGTACCAAAAGTGGATCAGTTGATGACGCTGTAAACCATCACCAGCCGAAGTGAATGCGACAAGCACTAAGCAAATCAACTATTTACCCCGACAGGGTATGCTAACCAGAGTAAAATGACATTGAAGGAAGGTCAGTTAAAGATGTGCAACCAGTTTATTAGGTGAGTGGTTGTTAATTTCGAGCTGTGAAGATAAATATGTGCTAGCTTGTTTTATACTGAGGTTAGTTGTAACAAGAAATGTAGGACAGATCAAGGAAATGCATCCACCCCTACTCTTGCTTGGGGAGTTGCATCATCCCGAACCGGTTGCTGACGAGATCTCAACTCGGATACACAAAGCTCGTTTGGCATTCACCAATTTGCATCATTTCAAGCACATCCTGGTGAGATATTTGACGATATATATAAGTATACTGCGCTGCAGTCCGTTCTTTGCTGTTACGCACTGCTGTTTAATGTAGAAGATATGAACTGGTTACAGGTTTTTGAACACAGTTGTCTTCGTAGCATTGCTCGAGTATGCTACGATCACCATGTGGAGGTTAAATGAGAGGTACTCGGCAAGCCAGTCAGTAAGGTGGCTTACATGTGTTGCACATGCTGAGCCACCCTCTACGTGTACATCCAATGCTAGGGAAATTTGGAAAAAGGTATAGGGTCGCTATACTAAGACTTGTCACCAGTCTACAAAGCTCCAGACTATTGGTCTGAGCTACATAGGAAGGTGCAGACTGCCTGGCTTCAGTCCCCGAGACCATAGGAATCAATGGTTTCAGACTCTTGGTGATATGACTGAAAATCAGTCACAATGGTGCGAACGTATTCACTCTTCGATATCTTACAAAGTTTTAATGTTTTGATCAACCTTCATTTTTAAATTCCTCCTCTGATACACCTTTATCCAATTTGATATCAGTCTTTTTCTATTCACTCGTTCTTTGTACGCTACTGTGAAGTGTGGCTAATGGAATCGATGCACTTCTGTGCGAAGTTGTGTGTTGATTTTGTCTGTCTGTTTTTATTAAGATCTCCAACGAACTTCTAACTGGTGGTTCACAATTATCAAAAACTATAACACTAAATCAGGACAATGTACGAAATGTAACTGAGTGTCTTTTATGTGTGGCATAAGTGCAAGCTCTAAAGAAATGTAGCTGGTGTTTTTATCGTCATCATATGCGTAACAGAGTAACAAGTGGCTGAGAATACAACGGTTCTTTGAAGGTTATCTGGCTTGACATATATGGCTGCACACACACACACACAAATACACTCGAGTTTACGGTTAATAGTATAAGTATGGTACACTGCTCAAACCTCTCACAAACAGAGATAATGTTATTAATATTGCTAACTCGCACAGAAAAACAACTACACATTGGTCAATAGATTCTTATCTTTTATAAAAAGGATTGTATGGATGTATACAGCTGAACTCATTTCATAGTGTTGATGCGTTTCCTTTTCTTCTTTCGTTTTTTCTTGCATTTTGGGGCCTTCAAAATTTGATGAAGGGGATCTTTTGATTGATCTACATTTTTAGGTGAGTTTTGTACACAATTATTAGTTAATAACATCTTGTCCAAACGTGCAGGTGCTGGCGGGATGGCGATTTGATAGTAATTGCAAATTTCCAAAAGCTGCTTACGTTCTTCAGCATCAGCGATAAAACTAACAGCCAATCCAGTGCGTCCAAAGCGACCAGAACGACCAATACGATGCAGGTATTCACTTGCATTTGTTGGTAAGTCAAAATTCACAACTAAGCCAACTGTCTGGACATCAATACCTCGAGCCCACATATCACTGCTAATTAGAATACGACTGAAACGAAGGTAGGAGGTAGTAATTTGAAAACAGAGAGCAGAAGTGAGCATATTTTTGTAAAGAGCACAATCAACGTGGAGGGAAAAGTAAAACAACCCTACTCATAAACATATACCTCTTTTATAGGCTATCATTTCTGCGGAAGAGTTGGAAAAGGATGACGCAGCTCAATGCTTGCATTCCAATTCAAGTATATTCGTTTGTGAGCTACAACCTTTTGCAAAAACGCTGATAATAATGCTTGATTGCTCACAAAGAGCTACATTAAATTTCCCATGATAATAATTATTAATCAAATGTGTGGCTCAGTGGTGTAGTGCGTAGCGCTCTGGCGTTTGAAGCGATCGCTCCTGAGTCCCGATGGGAACAATATCACTTACTGGGAGGCAGATACATCCAGCCGACGAGTCCCAAATAGGATGAAATGCGCATCCTGGATCCCACTGCTAGCCACTATCCATCTTTACTATAACTAGAACACAGGTATATCGAGGCATCCGCACGGGATCCCTATGCCAATAGAGACTGATCAATTCGGTCCAATCAACGACGGTATAATACAAGCATTAACACTAAAACGTTTAGAGCTTGGAAAAAAATGAGTCTACATCATAAATTAATTGACACGAAGTATTTCAGCCACCAGACTATTAATTTCAACAGTTATTCATTATTGTATTTACTCTTGAAGTGATCATCGATAGCGAATCTGTATAACAGGTTGGAAGAAAGTGAGTGTATAAATATGTAGGATAATTATTACGTAACTATAAACTGAAACGTTTTGAACAGCCGTCGCAAAAAGTGCGGTTTTCACCATGAAAGACTATCGATTAGAAGTTCTCAATAATACAGAAAGCACCAGACAACTGTGTCACACTGGTTTTAGACCGTACTACAGGGACATGAATTCCCATATAGCGCCAAAGTCATGGAGAGAACACGTCGTGGTTAAGCTTTCAGCTGGCAATCCAATAGCCATTATATTTAACATGAGGTTATTGACTAAGTTTTCCCAACTACTAAGGTCTAGTGACAGACAGCTACAGGCTGTGCGTACGGCGGCAAGACAATGGGGTGCATTATTCAAGAGTTCCACACTGAGACAAGAAGGTCATAAGAGTTTAAAGGTCTATAATGGTCTCAATTTTAAATTTATTCACTCTTTAACTTAACCAATACCCCAACAGAATCAGCTTGAAAAAGTTTTCCTTTCTTCTACATAAGCACAGTTGTGGGCCAATGGAAAACTTTTACCTGACATCACTTTTGTACATACAATTTTACGATGGGAAACCCTGACTATCTGATAACAAAAAAACCGACTTAGTTCCAGAGTTCACGCAAGGTTTTAAGTTGGGGTAAGGATTTTTCATCACTGGCTTTAACTAGATGCACCCTCAACGTGACTTGTAACAATTAAAATACCTACTGGTTCATAAATGATACAATGAAAGTTTGGATAACGGAAACAAATGACGTGTGTCATATTCTGGAAAACCAACTACTCGGTTTATCATAACATCTATAGAGCATTTGTAAAGCGTACACTACCACTTCTAAAAGTAACTCTGGAAAAGTAGCTTCTACGGTATAAACAGCGGAGAAAATATACCGAAAACAAAAATGTATTCAGCACACCGGGTGATTTAAATGTACAACTGAGGAGGTTAATTTCAGCGAAAACGCACTTAGGTAGTACCTCTCCAATACCAGCCCAGTTATCTGATAATAATGATCATTCGCTGAGTGTGTTTGCTGTAAACCAGCCCGTTGTTAGAACTACGAAATGCTTGATTTTGCCGTCACCAAACAACAAACAAAGATGGATTACGTCAACATCAATTACTGTTGGGTAGGATATACCATCGACTAGATGTTAAATACATGTCAGATCAGGTACGCACTAGTCTGGCTTCTAGTTAAGCTAAAACAGCACAAATGAAAAATGTCTGTATAGTTAGAAATGTGTTTAAAGGAGAAACTGACTAGATGGTTAATGGAACATGAGAGCGTCGGTTACCTTACTGAAGTTTGATATAATTTCAATGTTGCAAAGGTGATGACACAGGTTGTTGGTGATCTACACGCTTTAGTGTGAGTTAAGCTCGTCTTGCGCTTTGGTGGTCATCAAAACCATCGTCCTAAACAGTTCGATACAAGCAAATTATTTGCACCTGACATTGCAGCTAAGTACCAATCCAAGCCAGATTTAGGGCTGGCTACCGACCCTTCAGAAAGTGTAGACGAACACTGGCTGCCAAGCTGCTTGCGGGTTGGAAGAATGTCCCATTAGTAAATACTAGGTCTCTGCGATCCTCCTGCAACTTCTTGACGCCCGTCGGACCATTCTGGAGGATAGCAAGTACAGTGATTCGCGTAAGCCTCTTACGCGAAAGATTGTACAACGCTTGCTCATGGACCATGAGGCTTGGTGGTCAGAATGCTTGAGTGAGATGGAAGCAGCAACTGCATCTGGCGACAGTCGGGACTTGTTCCAGTTCATTCGATCCACTGGCAGATAGAAGCCAGGTGTCTGTGAGACGGTCTATAAGGTAGATGGTACGCCGACAAACAATCTTAAAAGATGTTTGAAGTACTGGGAAGGGCAATTCGAAAAGCAGGTTAGCTGGCAAACGGCTCCAGCATTGTCAGATCCAGTGTATCGTGCTTCATGGTCAGTTAACACTGACCAACCTAACGAAGTGCAGGTCCATAAGGAACTCCAAGTTCTGAAACCCCAAAAGGCACTCGGCCCAGACAACTTACCTTAGGCCTTTTTTAATTATGGAGGAACGACTCTAGTCAAGGGACTGACTAGATTGTTTGGAAAGGTGTGGCAGACTGACAGTGTTCTATCACTGTGGAATGAAGCCATCTTTGTGCCCACCTCTATAAAGAGTCTGCGTTATGGATGTGACAATCATCGGGTATTGGTATGTTACCAATCGCATCGAAAATATTGGTTGCTGTCATACTTCACTGACTGCAAAACACATGAAGAAATGACTCGTGAGGAGCACACCGAGTTTCGTTCAGGTTGTGAATGCACTGAACATGTGTCTACCCTCCAGTAAATGCTTGAACATCACCACACGTATTGCAGGCCAACAGTTGCTGTGTTTCTTGATATCAGGGTTGCCTTCGATTCGTTGGACAGAGCTGTATTCTGGATTTATGTTGGGGAGGAGCGTACCTGAGAAATTTATTGACATCTTGAAAGCCCTATTTAATAACACCACAGGTAGAGTTAGGGCACACAACTATCTGTCTCTATTGTTCTAAATAAGCAGTGGGGTTACTCAGGGTTGTCCGATTTCTCCATTCGCCTTTAACTTTAACATCGATAACGTCCTACAGACAGCTGTGAAGGAGGTGCGTGACGGTAGTGTAGATCTACTACTCGGAGAATGACTATTCCACCTTGAATATGCGGACGATATCATCTTACTATGTGATAACACACAGGTTACTCAAATCTCACTTAAGCGGTTGGAGATTAATGTTCGTAAGTATGGTATGTGTTTTGCACCATTGAAGTGCGAACTACTTTTTTCAAGACTGGTGGAGGTGTATGATGAAATTCCTAACAGCATGTCGAAAGCCATAGTGGCATACACCGATCTTGGTCACCTTTGCCGTCGTCATGACGTTATTCTGATCGTGAAAGGTTTCGTTTACAATGCCTTGGTGAGAGCAGTTCAGTCCTACGCCTATGAAACCTGGCCTTTCCGAGCTGATGATGTGCGATGACGATTCTGTATTCCATCATCATTGTCTGCGTAGGATTTATCTTATCCGGTGTCAACTCCATGTAAGTAATCCTGAGGCACGACAGCGTGTGTTCGTCGTCATACAATGAGTAAAGTCATCTGGAAACACTGGCTTCGTTGGCTTGGACATGCGTTATGCCTGTCATTCCAACGGCTTCCACACTGTTCATTGTTTGACAGCCCCGGGACTGGATAGAAGAAGTGGAGGGATGGTCAGAATATGACGTCGCGCCATGGGATGAAGGATAGTTGTATCGGGCTAGCATTTGTTAGTGCATCACGACTCTCTGGATGGGGTCTGAGAGATCACGTAACTCAGTAGCTTGGGACGTTATCATCAGATATGGCCCAGAATGGAAACTAGTGGCGGTCATGCTGTAACTTCCTTCCATCTTCTGCTGCTGAAAAGTAATGAATGTTTTGTTTTAAATGTATCTTAATAGACTGCCCTTTCAATCATCCTGTTCTTGTTGCTTTTCTTTCCTACTTATATACTTCCCATCGTTTATGTCTTTACAATGCTGTTATACTATTTTGTGGGCGTATTACTTGGTGCCCTTTCTGTACCAGTCTGTGTTCGAAGAAGAAGAAAAAGAAGAATAGTAATAATACTAATAATACCTGAAGGGGAAAAAGATTCGTATGACTGCAGAGCCGGTGAGACACCTGCCTGTCACATGCAGCCTTTTGTAAAATGTTGTTTTGAGGTTTGGTTGTTCTAACGTCAGGTAGGAGAAACCCATACCGCCGGCTTCGGAAGACCATGGGGTAGGTTGAGTGTGTTATTTTTTGGGCCGACCTTTTTAACTGTCCCTCTTCCTATAGGAAATGCAGTATCAGCGTGATACCCCTCGTCATCCACCGGAAACATCTGACTTCTGTCGCACTCCATCCAGTCAGCAGTACGACTTCTCCTTCAGACTCCTATCATAGTGTAGCAAGTTAAACTACAAAAGTAACCGCTTTTCGTCATACCACTATCCAAAAAACCTTTCTGGCATGGTAGGACCTAGAGGGAACACGCGTTCCATCAGCATAATTCGTTAGGTCAATGTGATATACAAGCCCGACTACCACGTCAAGGTAGCAGCTATAAGTCGGGTATGCTCGTTGGAAGAAGAGGACGGGAAGCGTATAACTAGAGGACAGATAGGTAAGCGTTTATCTGAACACGACAGGAACTCTTATCCTAATGAAGCCTAGTTCAATATGCAGTCTGCTGTAGAAACAGCAGTAAAGACAGTTGGTAATCTACATCCAAAGTTTGGCAAATGCCAGTGGATTTCCGCAACTTTATCTGATTAGATTGATGCGAGAAGACTCATCCCAGCTAGCTTCAACCACAATGATGAGCAACAATAACTTAACTGTAAATTGAATAAGATTTTCAGCAATGATCGACAGCAGTAATGGACTGAGAAAGCGAGAGAGATGGAAAAGACGTCACTATTAGGTTATCATCAGAAATTATTTAGGCTCATCAATAATACTGGTAAGAAAGAGACAGTGGTCAGTAAGTCCATCACCAGCTAGGATAGGTCCCTTTTAACTTTTCAGGATAGGTGACGAACGTTAAGTATTTTAAACAGTTTAAATGACTGAAAACCACGTTTCAATTGCCCAACATCCAGCCCGAACTTAAATGGGATGTAGATGCCAGCCGTCCGAATCGCCTTGAAGATGAGGCGGTTTTAAGCTTGAAACGATCTAAGGCAATAAGCGTGTATCAGTTTGGTAACAAGTTTTTTTAGCACAGAGGCAGAAATTTATCGAGTAGAGTAATGGAAGTACTACGTAGTCGTTTCAGACTAGTCTGGATAGTCAGTTATTTCAGTCTATAAGACAGAAAGTCTTCTAGTGACAAATACTACGGGGTCAGTTTGACTAGCATTGTCTAAGAACCTAGGATCCAAAGTTAAACGACGCTGAATTGGAGCTTGAGAACAGTTAACTCAAGAAAAACCAGGCAGATTTCACACCTGACGAGGATACATCGATCAAATCCCCGACTGGGTTTAGAACACGAGTGTACTTAACGGAGACCGACACTTGCAATATTTATTGACGAAAAGTTGCATTCCACCCTATCAACCAAAAAATACTGTGTCTGAATGTGAAGAGAAAACTGAGCAAGTATACAATGCTAAACAAGGCTTCTCACTTCAACTCAGGCAATCATATGAGAGATTAGGGAAAGTTGTCATCTGAAGTGACAACAACCAGTGGTGTTCACCAAGGATGCCCGTTGTCACTGTTCCTGTTTAACTTCGTGACAGATATATTGACGGACATGACCTTATATACCTTCGACTGTATAATGACTGAATTACTCCTAGTGAAGCACCTGATTCACTTCAATGACAAAGACGACATTGTTCTGCTAGGTGAAGACACTGACAGAATGAAGAGTCTTCTGAACGCGTGCATACCCATTGAACGTTCTGAAGATGCTATACTCGAAAATTCATGTTTGTGTTACAACCTACAGTGAGGTAAAGGGTGAGACGTCTGTATCCAATGCTTTCATTGAGGAGGTCCACTATCCCTTTACATTCGATCTTAGCATAGGAATACTTGTGGATATCTTCCTCTCCTGAACCGAATTGAACATTTTGCAGAAGGTCTTTTTGTTGACCTAAATTAAAGAGAAGACATAATACTGTCATATTAAGACGCTTGAAATCATGCGAAATCTTCTGGATATTTCGAATTACAACCTCCTGAATGGGAATGGTCTATTTTGATATCTTATCTAAAAAGAAGTGGATTTGATGAATACATTGAACGCTACTCTGAACCTGCACTAGCTTATTGTCATATCACCATTTTCGTCTAATGGAACCTCTACTTGAGCAATATAGGTATTGAAACTAAATTCTCAGATAAAGGGGTTAAATCAGATGATCCAGTTCTAAGCCTTCATTAGTTGAAGTGACTTTGACATTACGCGTGGATACTCCTAAGAGTCCAATAAAAAATAATACCGCTTCGTACTACAGTAGTAATTACAAGCTAAAGAAAATTAACAGAAGAATTACCATTCACCGGAACGAAACTGTTTCATGACTGACTCTCGTTGAACCTGATCAAGATCACCATGAGCGGAAGCAACTGTGAAACCTTCTCGATTTAACTGATTCGCAAGCCATTCAACTTTTCGCCTTGTGTTGACAAAAACAACAGTTTGTGAGACACAAACACTAGAAAATAGATCACTTAAAGCTTCAAATTTCCACTCTTCTGAGCCAACATCAATGTAGAACTGGTGAAGACCGGAAAGGCTAAGTTCATCTCTGCAAATAAAATATAAGATGAAAAACATAATGTAACGATAAAAAAGGTTCCAAAGATATTTCTTAGTGATAAACAAAACCAAATTAGATAATGCTTATATACAATGCGCTTTTTAATTGATTGATCATTAAGGCTGATTTAATACAGTTTGGAGGTTTGTGGGTACTGACTGATTCCAAGGTAGTATTCATCACGGAATGACACCAGTTAGAGAAACACTGGAAAACTGGAGGCAGTGGCATCTGATACCACAGGGACTTTCCCGAGAGTTATGTTGCAGCCTTGGTTATCCAAAAATGTCGAGAACGGTACAAGCAGCTATCAATGCATGCGGCGGTAAGTTTCAACTAGCGGGTCTATTATGTTGCTGTATTTCATTTGGAAATACCACTTTTGATGAAGTTTGTTACATTACTAATGCTAATCTCAACCTGTTGGCTCTCCATTGGTTCGAGAGTTTGAAACTCACTGACCTTCCATTGAATATTGTGTGCAACAAAGTTAAAGCACCGTCAGACGTCCCTACGAACACTAACGATATTATTACAGAATATTCAGATGTTTTTTTAACCTGGCCTAGGTCACTATACCACAACCAAAGCAGTCATACGCCTGAAACCAAATGCATCACCTGTTTTTCTTCCTTGAAGACCCGCCCCATATGTATCGTTACCTCTCGACGAGGCAGAAACGACTCCAGGAACAGGGTGTCATTACTCTAGTATCTTATTTATCTTGGGCTCCCCTAATCATTATTGTAAAGAAAGCTAATGACTCCGTCCGACTATGCGCTGACTTTTCGACAGGTTTAAATGCTGCTCAGGAGCAACATCATTACCTCCTGCCTGTTCCAGATGATTTATTTATCAAACTAAATGGAGGAAAATATTTCGTAAAAACCAGCTTACAAGTGGAAGTCTCTCCAGAACGTTGCGAATTCATAACTATCAGCACCCACCAGTACAATCATCTAATACTCGACAATCAAACTGCCCCTGCTATTTCCTAACGGATCATGGACATTATGCTAGCAGGCGTTCCAGATGTTGCTAAATACCCTGACGACGTCATAACAGTTGCCACCTGTTCAACGGAACTAACGAATCGAATATGGTTGGTCTTACAGCGAGTCCTAGACAACGGTCTTCGACTCAAAACGGAAAAATGTCGATATACTTTACAGTCAGTAAAATATTTAGGGTTCATCTCTGGTACATCTGGTTGATCTCACGACCCTGAAAACATTCACGTCATATAGCAGATGCCAACTCCAATAGATATCGCGACGCTCCTATCATTTCTTGGTCTAATCAGTTACTATTCGGCGCCCTGCACTCCCTACAAGATATACGGGAACTGTTGAGTCATTTCTTACGCAAGGATGCTACGTGGTCCTGGTCAAGAGAATGTGACACCAAGCTAGAACGACTCAAATCCACTCTCAGCTCTGACCTTCTGTCAACATAATACGACCCATACCTACTAATCGTCGTTGCCGCAGATGCTTTCACCGCTAATGTTGGAGCAGTCCCATTGCACGAATATCCGGATGTTCACAAAAAGCTGTTATCCATATATCTTGATCTCTCACGTCAGGAAAAATGCTACTCGCAGACAGAGAAGGAAGTACTTGTCTTAGTCTTAGCTTTTACAAGATGCAGTATGGACGGAAATCCACCTTGTTCATCTATTAAAAGCCCCCTTCTCTCAATCTGGGTCAAAAGGCGATGTTCCAGCTCATTCCATCAACAGACTACAGCGGTGGGCTGCAACATTACTGGGCTATGATTTCGATATTAAATATAGCCGAACAGAAGACTTTGGACACGCAGATGAACTTTCAAGGCTTATAAATGAGCATCCTACGCCCAACAAAGACACAGTGATTACATTAGTATCCACAAATGATTATGCAGTTCACCTACTAAATTGTATAGTCTGCGCGCTTCCTATCACGTCGGCTCAAATCAAAAATGAATTCCCCAAGGACCATATTATACAAGAAGTCATGCATTATATCCAGACGAAATGGCCACAGAAATAGTTTACCGGTGATCTGAAACAATCCTTCTATAGCAGAGAATCCCTTTGTCTTGGTTGTATTGTGTTCTCTGAGCTGGGTTGTTTAGTCATGGAGCTTTCATTGTCTTCCTAGAAGACGTCTTCAGCACTAACTTCATACAGAAGATTTATTTGACAGAGAGTTTGAATATTGTAAACTTTAGTGTAAAAATGGTAGTCTTAGGAGATCAGGAATGATGCTTGAGGGGTCTAAAAACCTAACAATGATCATAGAATAAAAAGTTGAGAAAATCATGTGTGACGGACTCGGTAATTAGTGGGGATAATTTAACCATAGCTAAAATAAGAGAATATTCACCAATATGCTTTTTATGCAATTGGTACTCCTAAAAGGATACCCCAGTTGCTATGGTCATGAATAGTAGAGTAGTGCTATCAGATTATCTAAACAACATACACTTAAACAATAAATTTAACACACCAAACGGGAAAATAAAATAAAAAACATTTGGTTAAATCTGTATCTAAGCTTCAACACGCAGGAGAACGTCCTACTATGCATTTGAGTGGTGGTGTAGAGATATATTAGAACTGCTAGACTAGAATGATCCACCTCGTTTCTATACAACTCTTAACACTTTGGTGCAGGTACTAAAAATACTATCCGAAAGACTACATACAACTAAGCGGGAATCATATTCTTTGAGACCCATATAATAAATGCATAATTAGTGCAACTCACCGACAACACCTATAATGAAGTATTCGTCTATGAGACATCCATATTGTGAGGCCTAATGCTACTATCTACCATGCATTTACGGCTAGAACTAATGCCATCTCAACTGCTCCCATATTGTTTACTCTTTTCCAGCCTTGGATGTGTTGGAAGAAGCTGAGAAGTAATTAACGAATGAAATGGAGTTCGGGTACACGTGGTGGTTGTGTTATTTCACCATCTTTTGGTGAATTGTGACTCTTTGAGTGATGTTCAAGAAATTACACCATTCAATTACCTGATACGTTATTAAATATGATTCAGGATCAAAACCAGTGGTCACCATACTGCAACTTCTACTTTTCTTATGTAAGTCAAAAAGTAAGACGAGAGTAATTAACACCATTTTGTGAAAGCACCTTATGAGACCGTTTCTCTTACCATTCTACCACTTTATCTTTAGTATCTCCTATTTAATGTCTTTATAATATTGTTATGTTACTTTCAAGTCATGTTTCTCAGCGAATAATATCTACCTTAACAAACCTCCGTAGACTAAGTGGGATTTGAATATGTGATACAGCAGACAGAAAACGAGTGACTAAGCCAACTGATTTAATAAATGCGTCATACAGTGAAACGGTAGTATTTACTGCATTATCTTTTAGTCACAACTTTTTTCTTTAGTCACACCAAGATATCTCTACAACTTTGAGATATAAACCATGTCTCGAAATTGTAGAGTCATCTTGATATGAATATGGACAACGAATCGTGTCTGAAACGTAACTCAGTAAATAATATTGTCCCACAGTGTGGTATATCTGGTACGTCAACTAAAATGGAACTACATCTTACCAGTACCCAAGCTTTACTCCTATATACAGTTTCACTACCGCAGCAATGCCAGGTTTCATGTTGACATTATCCCTTTCACTATAAATAAAAACGAAAATGTGTCAATAAATTGGGTGTCTGCAAGCAACTTAGGCAATATGAAAGCAGTTTGAAGTAGCAGTGGTGGATGTACAGTTTAACTTGGAGAATCTATAGTTACAGGTGAAGAATCCAGATCATAAAGAGGATCACCACTTCTAACAGACTTTCAGAAGTGATATTAAAATTCTATGCCTTCCATGACCTCAAATGCTGAGAACTTTTACTTTAGTATACCAAACTAAACATAATTTGCAGTTGCCATTCGTTTTTCCACATGAAATTTGAAGGTCTTACTTATCCCTTCTTCGAAAAAAGCAGCATAAAATAATAAAATAGAAAAGTCACAATTTGCAGACATAAAATTGTAAAACTAGCCTTGGTACAAGAACACGAATTGGGTTGGATGTGAAATTTTGAAACAGCTCAAGGTGCTCTTTAGGCATGGTAGCAGACACGATAATTATTTGACAATTAAGCGATTTTTTATTGTCCAACCAATATGAGATGGGAGGCGGCGATATATCTCTTCTAACTGATCACGTAAGCCTCTGTTCAGCATTTCGTCAGCTTCATCCAAGACCAAGGAACGGAGTTTTCCAACACGTAGATTACCTTGTCGAAGAAGCTCTAGAGCAAAAAACAATGGAATGAATTTAAAGTTAACAATTTAGAGGTGAAGTAAAGTGATTAGTGAAACAAGCATAAGTGAGTGCTATTCAGAACAGATAGTGAAGGATGACTAAAATGTTATTAAAAACCCAATTTTAATCAATTGAAGCTCAGAGAACAATTCTATCGGAACAGAGAACTTTACATTCAGCTGCAAAATATTATCAAGCACCACTGTATCCAAATAAAAATTATATCCAGTCATTCTGCAGAAATAATTTATACCATAAGAATCTGTAAATATCTCAGTCTCAACGAAAAACGATTTGCTGTAGAATGAATCAAATACTGCTCATGAGTTTATGTGACTTTTAGACGTCAATTATTTTTAGATAGAAGTTATCAAATACGACAAAAAATAATCCACTGAGAAAATTAGACAATAAGATGAACAAACAACAAATTTTGACTAACTGTGGTCATGATTTTATTTACAAAAAGCGAAAAATTTAGTTAGTGGACAATGGACAATTACATTTACTGAAGCAAATGTCTGATCTGCTCTAAACGATAAGCAGACTCCAGAATATGATATAAGATGGTTTCTCTTCATGATAAGAATACTTAAGATAACTTCAAAACTAACCGCTACTGAATAAACAAACGATGCTTTCGAAAAGCAAATAATCGAATTTTACTTCTAGCACTTTCACTAGTAAAGTAACTGAATGATAACAAATATCTCTGTTTGCAAATAACTACCGTAAATTGACTGATGCCGCATTTTAATCAATAAAAAAGAAGAACATAGAAGCCATAGAGATAGGACAAAATCAGCCTAGAACCTCCCACACAAGTGCACTGGTTCCAGTTACTATACTTGACAATAGCATATAAAGAACAAGTGGACATAAAAAGAGAGATATATGAGCAGATAAAGGTGTTTGAGTTAGTAAAAAACTTGGCGAAAAAGGTTACGTCAAGTACTCAACCATTAGAAGACATTCAATGAGAGAAAACATCTCCACAACTGACATGTCAATGAAACTCCTCTACAACAGATTCTCACCACTTCGCGGAGAAAATCATGTAGGCTTTACCTGTATAAACGTATTAAAGACCAAGAGACTTCAAAGGTAGGAGACACATCTTGCTTTGGTCATTCAGAACCTAATCCAAATCCTCTACAAGAAGAAGTCGAGACAGGCAGTGGATCGCCACGCGCCGTACATGCTCAAAACATCTCAGTTGACGAAAGCGCACAACGCCAACGACTAACCTGGCTTTCCACATAATACACTTCTCCAGAACACAACACTGCGCACATACTGATGTTAGCATACAAGAACAATACTACGAAAACAACTGTGGTCAAAAACCTGTAACCACTTCATTTCGTCTACTTTTAACGGCCACGTCTTATAGCCGTGTGTATAACAGCAGAGAACGGACTGCAGAGCAGTATGCTTATCCTCTCATACATAGTCGAATATCTCACCAGTGGGCACGAAAGATTATGCTGGTTGGCAAGTTCCAAATGGTCCTTCCGTATCCAAGATGAGATTTCGTCAACGACCAACCGGTTCGAGCTGATGCAACTCTCCATCCATTGGGAAATACAAATATCAAAATAATGAAGTGGCTGCCACATTCTGCCACTCCACCCTATCATTAAACCTGAAGTAGTTGCAGATCAGTCCTGAGGCATCATTTCACATTTTACGGGTGCCAGAGGGACGCATGCCAAACACACTCAGATTCCTATCCAACGTGCTCAAAACACTCTGCACTCTGTCAGCGACTTCACCTAGCAGGACAATGTCATCTGCGTACTCCAAGTCAACCAGATGACCTCCAGGGAGTAGATCAATTCATGTGAAGTCAGACTTACCTAAAATTATGTCCATTAAGACATCTACAGCGAAGTTAAAAATCAACGATGTTAGCGGCCATTCCTGGCGGACACCACTGGTTGTCGTCAACCTACATGACAAGCCGTAACATAGCTACGTGAATTCGAGTAGACAGCTTTGATTAGTGTTACACACTTATGCGGAGACTACGAATAGACATCGCTTAATCCCACCACCCCTCCTAGTTCTCAAAGATTCATTCAGTCGAAAAGCTCACAAACGGCTGTTGACTGGTATTCAGTTGAGAAGTGCCCTTACTGTTCTACAACTCAATGGTATGCCTACACCATCGAATCCACAAGAGTTAGACTCTGAACCCTGAATACTCATACAAGGAATTTCGAGGATTCACTACAAAGCCCATGAGGTAGGGTCAAGATAATAACCACACTCGGGTCCTGTATGCATGTCACAGAAACACAGCAAACATCTATGGCTTGATATTCAAAAGTTCTGCTATCCGATTCAGCATAGAGTTTGGACAGTGAAAGCTCCTACATGAAATCAACAGAGAGGTTTTAGGAACTAGAGATAAGGTTTGGATGACTTGGATCGTTGGCAATGGTCACAGAGTGAAGGGTTGGGGAAGGTCTAAGAGGCTTAACATTAGTATCAGAAAGTGAAGGCGAAGGGGAAAACAGAGTTGAGGAGGATGGGTTGTGTTTGACGGAAGGTTGTATACTACTGGAAGTGGGCACGTGTTTGACACTTCCCGGCTGCCCACACCATGGGTACCTGAAATGGAAAAATATTTGTGGGACCACAGGGCCTATGGGACACCTGCGCTTCAGGTCTGTCACACAAAGCCTCTTTAGGATGGATGGTGTGAGGTGTGATTGTTCTGTCGCCGGACAGAGACAGCCCATACCGCCGGCCCCGGAAGACTATGCAGAGGAGAGTTTACTATTTGCTTGGTCGACCTTCCCTAACTACCCCCTTCCCGTAGGGAAGGTAGCATCAACGTGATACTGCTGGTCATTCACCGGAAACACCTGACTGCTGTCACACTCCATCCAGTCAGCAGTACGACTTTGCCCTTGGACCCCCATCATAGTGCAGCAATTAACACTAAAATGGTAACTGCTCTTCCTCTTACCACTATCCAACAGACCTTTCTGATATGGTAGAACCTCGAGGGGAAAAGCGTTCCAGTCAGTTTAGCTCGCTGGGTCATTGTGATATGCAAGCCCGACTACCATGTCAAGTTAGCAGCTGTTGAGTGAGAGAGGTCATGTGCTCAGTAGTGTAACATTACTTGTTATTTGACATGTTTTGTCATTAGTGACCGAAGATATGAAACTCCTTGGATCATATTATCATTACAGTCGTTCAGATGACAAGGTTTAATCAGAGGTAATACGAGAATTAGGGAGTCAAGAAATATTTCTCGAAAGCAAAAATCATAAATACAAAGCGAACCTGCCTACCTAACACTCGACCTGGTGTTCCAACCACAACATGGACACCTTTTTCAAGTTCGCGAGCCATTTGCATTGTGTTGTTTCGTCCTCCACAGCATGCCACACATCTGATAGAAAGGTAATCAGATAGTGAGGATATTACCTAGAATAAAAATTAGTATTTCATAGTTAGGAATCTCAAAACTGTACTTCAAAGGTTAGTCTTCGAATTTTATTCACCAAGACCGCAGATTCGAACACTGTATTTATCTACTTTATTTCTCAAAAGCGCGTAGTTTTTCTAACCTCAAAATATGTTCCTGCAGTTTGCAAACGTTTGCAAATAGCCACTGAGTTGAACCTGTGTTATTCTTTACTTACCTGACTCTGCTTAGAAAATTAAGTGATATCTCTTGCGGTGACAAAATGGTAAATCTATGGAAATATAGTTAGAAAACGTTTATGACAAGAATTGTGCACTACGACATCTGTCTTGCTAAAGCATTAACGCACACAGGTTTTGGATAGTAAAAATTTATTACGGCTTGCTTTCTTTCAATGTTCATTTACCAAACTCAATTCGTCCGTTTTTGTGTTTGCATGAGCTTCCTTTACGTATGTTTAAATATCACCACGAGGCTCATGCTGATGCCTTTAGTGGTAGCCAGTAGTGAAATCGGTGAGCGTTTCAGCCTTTTTAGGAAACGGCACCCGGATGTAGCTGCATCTTAATGATTGTTAGCATCTCTACTGAAACTCAGCATTATTCCAACAGTCGAACAATTCACTTTGTTAGTTAATCAATATCTAATTGATAGATGCAATACACGGCAAAATATGTATCCTAAAATTAGCTTCTAGCTGGAAACAACGACACGGTGATAAAATAAATATACGTATTTGACTTCAGTTGGTAAAGATTACAAAACCCTGAATTCAAAATGAGTAGTCTTTAACACAACAAATCCCAAATGAACTTTATTTACATACATAGCAAGATATGAGACAAAAATAACTTAGTCTTGTACAATTCAAATTCATGTACATCAAATCGTCATTTCAGTTCCTCACTATATGATCTGGATATTTTGGTTTTCAAAATAAACCACCAAAGAATTTCGTAACTAACTTCCACCAAATTGTGTTATTGTAACGTTGGATTTTGAAATTTACAAATAGCCTACTTTAACGGTAGAGGAAAAAAAATTTCTTTCTTAATTCATGCTCCCACAAACGGCAGCTGGTAAATAGTAAATGAACATATGGAGAGACTAGTGAATGTTTTGAGGGCAATGGTCTTTAATTAGGTGAATGCTGTTGCTTAAAGAATCCCAAAAAATCACTAGTCAGATTTAAGAAACCCCATGTAGAGAGCGAAAATACAACCCTACTGCTTTTGTGTTCTACAACCAGCTGGTCCACTAGGAACCAAACTATTCCATTATTTTCTTCCCATGAAGTCTAATGGTAAGCTAAGCTTTAAAAATGAAAAGGTTCGGCAACTTTTAACTTCCACATTCCACCGATGTTTTTTTTTAATAAGATGCTTAAGTATTATAAAAATTGAAGGTTGAACTTTTTAGGATCTCCAGATTGATCACTAACGGGTTACTTCATAGTTCAGGATCTTGTGCTTATTTCCATAAACAGCACTGAGATAGCAGAGAAGACTTGTAGCTCAGGATGTCTCTAAGGACAAACTTCAAACCTCAGAGAACAAACACTTGTCATAAACAGCATTGCCTCATGGTAGTGTTTAGTTAATCGATATCACATGACTGGCCTGTTGAAATACCAGATATATGGGGCCAACCACCTTTGAGGGTTAATATTCTGTGCAGCTTTCTTCGTCTTCAAACCAAAATAGGGAATACACTAGCAAACTAACACATAATCTTAAAAAGCTTTCGCTTTTGCTTCTTTTCACCTGTTTTCATACGCAGTATGCGATTCTCATCTTTCACACGAGCAGAAAACAAGCAATCAAAACTTACGTGGTATATTTGGACAGCTAATTCGCGAGTAGGTGCCAGGATCAGAACCTGGATCTGACAAACCTCAGCACGAATGTTTTGTAGGGTTCCTATGCTATATGTAGCAGTTTTTCCAGTCCCACTTTGAGCTCTGAAATTTAATTAACTTCTGTTCAACATATCTCTTAGGTAACTTACTGTGCGATCACATCTCTCCCATCGATTATTTGTTTGATAGTCTTTTGCTGAATAAGAGAAGGTCTTTGAAATCCTATAGGACAATTACAACAAATAATGAAACAAACCGTAAGCATAAATCCCCTTTAGGAGACTGTCCTTTATCCCCATAGACGCGAAAGTTGGATACGATTTGATTGATTCAGATATACTAAAATCACTTTCGGATAAATTATCCACTCCCGAAAACTCGTCCATGTGAAAGCAAACCACAAAATCCCTTGAAAACGTTGTACCAGAAGTGAGCAGTAGTGTAGATAACAGGAATGCTGGTTGGGATTTATTTTTTACCACAAAGGAAGCTCAGATGATGGACCGTCTGTAAGTGAACGAAAAGCAGTTATGCAGTTCAGTTATATACACATGGCAACCTATTTGTAACTGTTGCCAAAGTGTTATACAACCATGGACTTAAATAGGCTATATTAAGTGCAGTGAAAGCTATGAATAAAGAAAATGCTGTTAAGACCATTCTGTTAATAAACAATGGGTCTTAGGCACTTATCAGAACGATATAGAGTCATTTATTGCGAAGAAGCTTAAAACCACCTCTTTTTTGCTGTAAAAATAGCGTTAAAAATCGTAACTCACCTCAGAAAAAGTAACAAAGAGCCTCTGGATTTGAGCAACCTTTATTGAATTAGTGGATCCACGTGAGCATCTTCCTGCAGGCTACAAGCAAAATGAGGAGCCGAAGTAACTCCAATGTCAAATAAAGGTTTCCCAAGGGCTGTGAGTAATGGTGGGCAACGAAGTTCAAAGGGACGAAGAAGGTATCGGTGATAGCCCAGTTATTTAGACTTGTCAGAGAAAGGGGTTGGAAAAGGCAATGGTTACTGAGAAACAACTGAAACGATGCGCCGTACACTTTAAGAAACAATTTAACTCGTAAGCAATCAACGCGGGTAAATAAACTGGTGCTGGATCTTTGAGATATATGACTGAAGCTGTAAATTAATAAATATTTGGTCTGGGACACCAGCTTTGTTGTCTTCAAAGCATCTACACATGTAAATATTGGTATCGCAACCCCTAAGTAAGTAGAGTCAGTTCGACTAACATAGTTTCTACGATACTAGGATCCATAGTTATTCAACGCTTAGAGAGACACAGAAATTTTAGTCAACTTTAACGCCGATGCACTAATACAGATAAGTTTCCTCTTTCTACTATCCAAGGACTGATTGTCTGGCGATTCAGGAAACTAAGAGTGAATAGACAGTTTAGTGCACTACACAAAAATGTTGGTGAAATACAAGATATTCTCAAGACCTTATGCAGAAATGTTTTTGAAATCTGCAAAATTTAAGGTGATAATGCATGACTGATAAGCAAATCCTACTTTGAGGGTGGCGTGTCAAATGGTCAAATATGTTGTACATCACATTCGAGTAGTTTCATTATTCTAGGCAGACTAAAAACTAACGAAAACTTAGCACGGGTAAAAAAGATCGTTACGTATGCGCGAACCTCCGTTATCTGTAAAGTCAATGCCAACTAAGCTGAGCTGTTAAAGACCAAAGAATTTAGGATTAAGCAGGAAGAAATCTGAGGATAAAATAGACTAAGACAGCAGTAATTCATGACGTCTTTGACTATAAATCTGTACCACGTAGGGAAACCTGAGATCTTTGATGATAACCCTAGAAATAGATTGCAGTGATATAGATGTGCTCACTAATTACCAGACAGACAGGCAGACAAAACCAGCGTAGAACCTCACACAAAAGTGAAACAACTCAAGTTGCCACGCTTGACAGTAGCATATAAAGAACAAGCGGATAAAAAAGACTGACACCACAGTAAAGAAATTTATCGGAAAAGAAGGAATTTAAAAATGGTTAATCAAAATACTGAAGCTTTGAAAGACGTAAAAGATTCGACACATCTACGCCACTGTAACTGATTTTCAGTCATGTCACCAAGAGTCTGCAACCATTGATTCCCATGGTCTCGGGACCCATTTAGACAGTTTACACCTGCCCATATAGTTCAGACCGTGAGACTTCGCACACTGGTAACAAGTCAGCACGGTCAATCTGAGTCATTTCCCAACTAATTCAGATTCTCCAAGAGTCCCATGCATAGAAAGACGATGCTAAGTATGTGCAAAACCGACATTCCTAGTATCTCTTCTTCAACCTCCACATTGCTCACATGGTCATTCTAGCATACAAGAGCAATACTACGAAAACAACTGTGGTCAAAAACCTGTAACCACTTCATTTCGTCTACTTTTAACGGCCACGTCTTATAGCCGTGTGTATAACAGCAGAGAACGGACTGCAGAGCAGTATGCTTATCCTCTCATACATAGTCGAATATCTCACCAGTGGGCACGAAAGATTATGCTGGTTGGCAAGTTCCAAATGGTCCTTCCGTATCCAAGATGAGATTTCATCAACGACCAACCGGTTCGAGCTGATGCAACTCTCCATCCATTGGGAAATACAAATATCAAAATAATGAAGTGGCTGCCACATTCTGCCACTCCACCCTATCATTAAACCTGAAGTAGTTGCAGATCAGTCCTGAGGCATCATTTCACATTTTACGGGTGCCAGAGGGACGCATGCCAAACACACTCAGATTCCTATCCAACGTGCTCAAAACACTCTGCACTCTGTCAGCGACTTCACCTAGCAGGACAATGTCATCTGCGTACTCCAAGTCAACCAGATGACCTCCAGGGAGTAGATCAATTCATGTGAAGTCAGACTTACCTAAAATTATGTCCATTAAGACATCTACAGCGAAGTTAAAAATCAACGATGTTAGCGGCCATTCCTGGCGGACACCACTGGTTGTCGTCAACCTACATGACAAGCCGTAACATAGCTACGTGAATTCGAGTAGACAGCTTTGATTAGTGTTACACACTTATGCGGAGACTACGAATAGACATCGCTTAATCCCACCACCCCTCCTAGTTCTCAAAGATTCATTCAGTCGAAAAGCTCACAAACGGCTGTTGACTGGTATTCAGTTGAGAAGTGCCCTTACTGTTCTACAACTCAATGGTATGCCTACACCATCGAATCCACAAGAGTTAGACTCTGAACCCTGAATACTCATACAAGGAATTTCGAGGATTCACTACAAAGCCCATGAGGTAGGGTCAAGATAATAACCACACTCGGGTCCTGTATGCATGTCACAGAAACACAGCAAACATCTATGGCTTGATATTCAAAAGTTCTGCTATCCGATTCAGCATAGAGTTTGGACAGTGAAAGCTCCTACATGAAATCAACAGAGAGGTTTTAGGAAACTAGAGATAAGGTTTGGATGACTTGGATCGTTGGCAATGGTCACAGAGTGAAGGGTTGGGGAAGGTCTAAGAGGCTTAACATTAGTATCAGAAAGTGAAGGCGAAGGGGAAAACAGAGTTGAGGAGGATGGGTTGTGTTTGACGGAAGGTTGTATACTACTGGAAGTGGGCACGTGTTTGACACTTCCCGGCTGCCCACACCATGGGTACCTGAAATGGAAAAATATTTGTGGGACCACAGGGCCTATGGGACACCTGCGCTTCAGGTCTGTCACACAAAGCCTCTTTAGGATGGATGGTGTGAGGTGTGATTGTTCTGTCGCCGGACAGAGACAGCCCATACCGCCGGCCCCGGAAGACTATGCAGAGGAGAGTTTACTATTTGCTTGGTCGACCTTCCCTAACTACCCCCTTCCCGTAGGGAAGGTAGCATCAACGTGATACTGCTGGTCATTCACCGGAAACACCTGACTGCTGTCACACTCCATCCAGTCAGCAGTACGACTTTGCCCTTGGACCCCCATCATAGTGCAGCAATTAACACTAAAATGGTAACTGCTCTTCCTCTTACCACTATCCAACAGACCTTTCTGATATGGTAGAACCTCGAGGGGAAAAGCGTTCCAGTCAGTTTAGCTCGCTGGGTCATTGTGATATGCAAGCCCGACTACCATGTCAAGTTAGCAGCTGTATGTCTAACTCACTTCTGTCACCTTTGATTTTTAAACGTTTTATTAACTTTCATCTATTTATCTCCGCTCTGTTTAATATCTTGCTTTATATTTCAATAGAAGTGTGTTTGTGCTCATTGTTTTTATGGCGTTCTGTAGTGTTGCAACGACAGGACATAGCACGACGCGATGCCAGTATTCGGGAAATCGGCTTCTGTTCCTGCTTTTTCTCTGAACCTTCACGAATGTGTTAACATTTATCCATCTCCTGAAATGAAGCTGTCTGAGTCCAACGATATTCTCAAACTTGGTTCGCATGGTTGCTGACAGTTTCTGCCTTTAATTCTTTGAAAGCAGGAGGGTTGCTTTTAGATGTGCACTGTTACGAATCCTAATTGTTTCCGTAAAACCCAACTACATGATTTGACAAGTAGGACTGTTTTATTGCTATGCTGTTCTACTTTTATACTCAAGTCTATTCACACATTATGTGTGGCAAATCGCTCTCTTAACAATAAGACTAGTTAAATCATCATTTTATAGGTTATGGTAACTACTGTAACTATCACGTATGGGAACCAGATTTAAAATGAAGGTTTATGATTTGGTTTTTCTCAACCTAACCATAGTGAGTAAACATTCATTTTGAATCTAGTCATAATTAACTAAACCATTCCACAACGCATACAATTTTCATGAATTTAATTATATATTATGTATTTGAATCTGTTGCCAATGGTAGCACTATAGGTTAAAAATTTCGTTTATTTTTCCTTTGTTTTAATTGACAGTTATGACTCTTCGGATAGGCAACCACTTAGTGTATTCCGCGACTGTTATGACACAACAGCATCTATCCGTAAGTTTTTAGTGGCAGGAAGACCAGCTGAGAAATCCACACCACTCGTTTTACAATTTATGAAAAGATAGGCACAATTGATCAAATAGCTAGTATGAATGTCTGAATGCGAATACACACAATTTACTACTCATAAAATGCCATCTCATTTTAACGTAGTCTGTTAAACCAAAATGCAGTAAGTACAGCTTTTTAACTAACGACAACTAATGAATTAAGTTCCTTCATAGAACCATTGGCCCATGAAATTTAGGAAGACATTTTCAGTTAAAATACTCTTACAATACACCAGTAACCAATAACATCTACAGAACTTTGCAAATGCATTTCTCGGGTACCTACTCAGAAGGATATATTACAACAGTTTAAGTTACCAGGCCGGCAGGAGGAAAAAATACTGTTTACTCTTACTACTTCATTTTAAACGATTTGATGGATGTCTATTAAGAGGAGGAAGTACAAATACTACGTTTTACTCTTGTGAAAACCAAGCTGTCAGGTTGGTACTTCACGTCACCAAATACAGTGAGAGAGAAATGTGCACGTTTTCCTGATGCAATTAACCCTCTTAACAAAAATGTTCACAAAAGCAGATCAGTCAACTGAAAAGTGTCGTGCAGGTAAAAGTTACCACACAGGGAAAAATTAGGAAAAGGGCGATAACGAACAACGGCTGAACCAACGACCTATCAAATGATTTAGAACAACCAATCCAAATCTTAGGATGTTAGAAAGTTTTAAGGGTGAAGAGTAATTAATGGTATGAAAATAAGAAGTGGAGCAAATATTTATGCAGGACAGTTTTCTTGTACATGCTGTAAAATATCTACCAGTTGCTCAGCAGACTAATTGTAAACCCAAAACAGTGATAGCATTTAGTGCCATGTACTCTGACAGCAAGACCTTTTGACTAGTCACTCCGATTTCTTTGAACGGTCGATGGTTTTGAGTCTGATTTATCTTCGATGGGAAAAGATCACTTCTAAGACGTACATATCAAGGGATATTACTCTAAAGAAAGACTCCTGGTATTCACTTATGGTATATCAGACCATCAGAAATGAATATTCCTAGCCGGCAAATACTTTGGGCGCACTGAAATTTTGGGGCAAAATTCGGCACTAAAACTTTGAGATCACTGCCAACAATGCATTTTCGAGCCAGAAAATGTAAAGATTCTCGGCCAAAAATTCTAAATTTGTCAAACTGCGCCAAAATATGTCAAAATATCTGCAGTGCGCCCGAAGCTTTAAAAATTAGGCATGATAAGACGTAACAAGTAGTTTATGGAAATACATTTGGTCTGTGTGTATTCATTGGAGCAGTATACGCGATTTGCAACTGTCTATTTAATTACAGAGTAATGTAATCCTCATAAAATTTGAATTTTTGGGATAAGCGCCAAAGAGTTCCAAGCTGCGCCCAAAAATGTCGAAGTGCACCTAAAGTCTTTGCCGGCTGGGTTACATAGAACAGTGGACGCATACAATTTACTCCTGTATGGCTAAATGGGTGGTATGAAATCAACGGGGCGTTTCAAAACATGAATAATTTCAAAAACCAGGTTCAGTAACATGAGACGAAAACATTAAAATGCACGAAAACGATTGCGGCTGGTGGGATTGAAGAATTCCATAGTCCCAGAAACAACATACCGGACATGAGCACGTAGTTTAATAATTTTTTGGTGTGCAAAGGCCCTATGAACTACTGACATTTATACTGCCAGTAAGAGAATACAGGCTTGCTTGAAAACCAACTGATCTGACTTAACCTTGAAACAGGATCAACCGCGTTCCCGACCCAATATCCAATATCTTTTGACGAGCTGGAGTAAACCAATTGATTTCTTCGCGATCACTTCCGGGTCTTGTGGAAAAGTTCCAGCCCTTCGGTGGTCTCCGATGCAGTCGGCCTACCCGCTCGACTTCTGTAGCTCTGGTTAGCTCGACGGACGGTTGGATGTTGGTTGATTCTGTAGGGAGTGAGTGGTTTTTTCAAGGACTACAGTGTAGATGGGTTCCTCAGGCGTGGTAAACACACACGGGTTTTTGCCTTTTGGTGGGTGATTATCCTTGGGTTGCACAAGAGAATAGATACAGTGGCCGTTCTGAGGGATTCCACTTGTAGCGTCATACACTTCCCCAAAATCAATAGCCTAGGGTTTGACGACTTCGACATTGATGCTGACCTTGATAGTTTAACTGGACTCGCTAAGCTGAAGGCATCCGGTCAAGCATCCTCGCCATTTGGCACGCTGTCGTGTTACGTTGCATTGCTCGTATTCGACTCTCTAGCCAGTTAGTTGGAACGCATCGGTATTTTGGCATAACCATCCAAATATACTATTCCATCCGACTACGCTATCGTGTTCTTCCTTGGTCTCGTATTCGTGGGTATATAACAAGTTCGAATAATTAGTGATTGGTCTTTGCGTCTGTCAAGTTCGCACCAGGACAAATCCTAAATTGGTGAGCCCGACGTGATCAAATATCCCGACGTGATCACATATCCCGAACAATAGCAAGTATTGAATTGGTGAGCCTGTTCCATTTTATATTTGTTTATTGTTTTCATTTCGATAACATTTATATATCCATTTACTACACTTTCTCATGTCCGACCACACTCCCAAGCTTATTCGTATTAAGCCGACCTCGAACACGATCCAACTCGTGCCATATTGGCCAGACAATGCAGAAACATGGTTTCTGTATGCCGAGGCCGATTTTCGAGAACAGGGTGTCTCAGATCCTCATCTCGATTTCTTGCTGTCATACGTTCACTACCGCGAGAATTAAACAGGTTTGTTACAGCAAACATGTTTAATCCTGAAGTAAGTGACCCTTATGCACTTCTAAAGGCTGCACTCTTGAAGAAAAGCGATCTCACAGATCGCCAACGTCTAGACGAATTGCTTCGTAACATCGAGCTAGGCAGCCACTCAGCTACTGAAGTCCTCGCACGCATGCGAGAAGTAATCGGTGCACGAACATTTGACGATGGTTTCTTCCGAGAACTATTTCTCTCGAAACTACCACAACCGGTGCAAACCGTGTTGGTGACACTCCAGTCAGTCCCACTCGACGACCTGGCAGCTTCAGCAGATAAAATACTGGAGATATCCAGCAGACCCGTCTCCAACGTATATTCTATCTGTGACAAAACAGAGCGCCAGGATTCGGAGGTGACCAAGTTGTGCAACTCTGTGAAACGGTTGCTACGATCTCGAAGTCCTAGATCACGTAGCACTTCACAGAAACGCACCTTGGCGCATCGCAGCAAGTCGCGTGGTAGCCCTAAAACGAAACCCAACAGGGTGGAAAACCCTGAATGGTGCTGGTTTCATAACACTTACGGGGATGAAGCCAGAAAATGTCGTAAACCATGCCGTTTTAAGAAGGACCAAACTCGGGAAACGGTCACGCCGGCACGTGCTCACGGCAACCGTAGCCGGCGGAAAAAGCCGTTTGCTCTACGTCACCGACATTAAAACGAAAGTCCGCTACCTCGTCGACACCGGCGCAGAAGTTAGCGTTCTTCCAGCAACGACAAAGGAGCGTCATCTCGACCCATCCTTCAATCTTCAAGCAGCCAACGGCAAGGCAATCGCGACATTCGGGAGACGGTATGCCTACCTCAACTTAGGTTTACGCAAACCTATTCACTGGATTTTCCTCCTGGCAGACGTCTCTATGCCCATCATTGGCATAGATTTGCTGAACCATTACGATCTACTCGTAGATGCTCGCCGTCGACGACTGATAGATAACAACACAAAGTTATCTATTGGCGGCACCACCTATGTAGGTCCGAGTTTAGCCATCGTTAGGACTAAACAATCAGGCGACGCGTCCTACCAGGCAGTTCTGGAGAAATATCCAGAGTTACAACAACCGAAACACACTCTTCCGTGCATAACCAGCAATGTTATGCATCACGTCACAACCACAGGTCCACCTGTGGCATCCAAAGCTCGCCGTTTAGCCCCCGATAAGCTGCAAACGGCGAAAAATGAATTCGACCATATGCTGGAACTGGGCATTATCAGACCGTCAAACAGTCCTTGGGCATCGCCATTGCACATGGTGCCCAAAAAGGATAGCAACGACTGGCGTCCGACCGGTGATTACCGAAGGCTTAACGCCAAAACAACTCCGGACTGCTACCCTATACCCCACGTTTACGACTTGACCGCAACCTTATGCGGCATGAACATTTTCTCGAAAATCGACTTAGTCAAAGCGTACAACCAGATACCTATGGCAGCAGAAGATATCGCGAAAACAGCCATTATTACTCCTTTTGGCCTGTTTGAATTCCTGCGCATGCCTTTTGGTCTTCGGAATGCAGCACAAACATTCCAACGCTTTATGGACGACGTCTTCCGTGGTCTGAATTTTGTTCATGTCTACATAGATGACTGTCTAATTGCGAGTCCAGATAAGGAAACACACCTTAAACATTTGGACCTCGCATTCGAAAGACTCAAAAAACATGGCATCACAGTTAACTTACAGAAGTGTGAAATAGGAGTTGAATCACTCAGCTTCCTTGGGCATACCATTGACAACAAAGGTATACGCCCATTGAGAGATAAAGTGGCGGCTATCACAAACTATCCAGAGCCGACCACTGTGAAACATCTCCGCACTTTCAATGGCCTGGTAAGTTATTACCGAAGGTTTATCCCTAACTGTGCCTCTGTCATGAGACCACTCACAGATCTACTTCGAGGAACTGCGAAGTTCGTGTCTCTGGACAACGCGGCTAGACTTGCTTTCTCCAAAGTCAAGGAAGCCATTTCGAACGCAACCATGCTTATGCATCATGACCCCAATGCTCCTCTGAGTATTGCTGTTGATGCATCTGATTCAGCAATTGGAGCAGTTTTGCAACAGTTGACTGACAACCAGTGGCAACCGTTAGCCTTTTTCTCGAGGCGGCTGCAAGACGCGGAAACAAGATACAGTACATTTGGTAGGGAACTCCTAGCCATGTACTGTTCTGTACGCCATTTTCGACATTCTGTGGAAGGTCGTGATTTCATTATTTTCACAGACCACAAACCGTTAACGTTTTCCCTCAGCTCGGCGTCTGACAAATACTCCCCTCGTGAGTCGCGACAGCTGGATTACATTTCCCAGTTCACGTCAGACATCCGCCACATTTCTGGAGCAAACAACTCCGCAGCCGACGCACTATCTCGAATAGCTTCGATAAACTATATCGAGGGTATTGATCTCGTTGAACTAGCTCGGCGTCAAAAGGAAGACCTTGAGCTGCATCATGAGTTGTCGTCCACAACTCTCAAACTGCGACTTTGTCCTGTTGGATCAGACAAGGATGCAATTTTGTGCGATGTCTCTGCTAGTCAACCACGCCCAATAGTTCCGAAGAGTTGTCGACGCAACGTCTTCAATACGTTGCACAAACTCTCTCATCCAGGTGTACGAGCCACCATTAGGCTTATCGCACAACGTTTCTGCTGGCCTGGGATGAACAAAGACGTTAAGGAGTGGGCCCAGTCGTGCTTAGCTTGTCAAAAGTGTAAAGTCACGCGACACACGAAAAGCCCTTTAGGCTCATTTCTAGCCCCAGACATGCGTTTCGACCACGTCCATATAGATATTGTAGGACCCCTACCAGAATCTAATGGATGTACCTACCTTTTCACCTGTGTTGATCGTTTCACACGATGGCCGGAAGCAGTACCCATTAAAGATATTACTGCCGAAACAGTTGCTCGTGTTTTCGTCGAAAGATGGATCGCGAACTTCGGATGTCCATCCTACGTCACAACCGACCGTGGGCGCCAATTTGAGTGCGGACTATTTCACGCTCTAACGGCACTTTTAGGTTGCACTCGGTTCCGAACGACAGCCTACCATCCACAAGCAAATGGCATGGTAGAGCGTTTCCATCGACAGCTGAAAGCTTCCCTTTCAGCTACAAACATACCTCAGTGGACCGAGGCTCTGCCTCTAGTCCTACTAGGTATTCGTAACGCGTTGAAAGTTGATGCTGGATGCACTCCTGCAGAACTCGTCTATGGGACCACTCTTCGCCTACCAGGTGAGTTTGTTTCCCCTTCAACTTTCAAACATGTTTCCGACAGGGCATCTTACGTGACTAGGCTTACAAACGCAATGCGTTCAGTTAGGCCTTCTCCGATTAGACCGCAAACGACTGATGTTTTCGTCCACCCCAGTTTACAGAAGACATCACACGTGTTTGTTCGCCACGACGCTGTTCGTCGACCACTTGAACCACCCTACGACGGGCCGTTCAAAGTGATTAAGCGACATGAGAAATTCTATGTAATTGAGCGAGGCGGACGCGAAGATACTGTCAGTATCGACCGTTTGAAACCAGCTTATTTCGAAGGCAACCCCATTGTAAGTGACGTTTCAGCTCGCTACATCCGGCCGACGGATGACTCAATTATCGAAATTCTCGACGATGTGCCTGGTAATGCACAGCTGCAACAACCAGCGGCGCAACAAAAAACACGATCAGGTCGAACCGTCAGGTTCCCAGAGTACCTGAAGTCATATTCAACTTAGCTATGTGTGTGCCAACCATTTTTTTCGAGGCACTATTTTTCTTATTTACCGGCACAAACCCTCGTACACTTTGCCTTTTTATATCAATTTTTATTTACCATGTAATAAAAACTAAAAAAACGGCGAAGATAAGCGTAAATTTTTCTTTTTCGACACGTTTATATATAAATAATTCCCATTTTTACGCAACGTTTTCGTGGTATTAAAGACTTTTATTTATATTCCAGGTGCAACGAGCACTGGACGGAACGTCGAAAGGAACAGATGACCGCGACCGACGTACAATTTCATTTATTGTATTTTATTTATTTAATCGCCACGACACCCTAGAATAAGGTTCAGACAACCAGGGGCCACCTCACGCAGTGAGCCCATCGGAGAGTTTTACCAGTGGAGAAACCACTGGGTTTTTACTTCCGGCTGGTATCGTCTTAGGGTCCTCACGAACCCACTAGGGGGGGAGTGATCTGTAGCGTCATACACTTCCCCAAAATCAATAGCCTAGGGTTTGACGACTTCGACATTGATGCTGACCTTGATAGTTTAACTGGACTCGCTAAGCTGAAGGCATCCGGTCAAGCATCCTCGCCATTTGGCACGCTGTCGTGTTACGTTGCATTGCTCGTATTCGACTCTCTAGCCAGTTAGTTGGAACGCATCGGTATTTTGGCATAACCATCCAAATATACTATTCCATCCGACTACGCTATCGTGTTCTTCCTTGGTCTCGTATTCGTGGGTATATAACAAGTTCGAATAATTAGTGATTGGTCTTTGCGTCTGTCAAGTTCGCACCAGGACAAATCCTAAACACTGTTCGGATGACTTGGACCACTTAGTATTGTATAAGCAGCTATCAAGTCACCACGCAATCTACGGTGGCTGAGGAAGCAGAGTCCTAGGTCTTCCATCCTGTCCTCATAGGGTTTTCACCTCATTCCCATGTCAGCGCATGAAGTGTAGCACTGAGCAGGCTCTAGAGGCATCTAGATGATTGAAGCTAGTGTCTAGCTTGTCTGTGAGTGTTAGTTCTAGGTCTTTCTCCGTGGTGGTGCGGCAAATTTGTGTTCCACAGAAAGAACAGGGTACGTCCTGACGGACAACGTGCAGAGAAACATGGTATAGCATTCGTCCAGACTAAATGCCAGTCCTCTAATAACCACCGACTCCGAAAGTAATGTGAGACCACTCCACAGTGCGCTTGATTCTGCTTTGGTTACCACAGCTCTCCATAACCTAACACCGTCAGCGTAAAGTACAATCAGGGAGTTGGGATTCAATGGGAGATCGTTCACAAAAAGGAGGAATAGCAGGGGACCCAGAATCGCCCCTTGTGACATACCAAATGATGATGTCCTATAGCCAGGCGGGTGCTTGTCCCTTTATGCCCAACCTTGGTATTTTGCGAACGAGAATGGCGTGTGAGACTGTGTCAAAGGCCTCAGCAAAATCCAGGGAAATAACATGAAGGGGAATTCGGAGGTTCCAAGATGCCGTCCACTTGTCACCGGCTCCAGAATGTTTGAGGCGCATGACCTACCCTTTCTGAAACCACTCTGAACACCACTTAGTACTCTCTCTCTCTTTTTCTTTGCGGAGCGGACCGCATAGGGCGCCCGCACATTGTTTCAACACATCCGGCCGGATGTAATCTCATCCTGATGATTCCCCTACGTGGAGCACTGGTAGCTTTTCGAGGACCATGGCAGGTGCCACCTTTATTCCAGGCGACTCTACTGTGTTTAGTAGTGCTGAATGTTGGCCGAGCAGTTGGCAATTTTGGCTAGATGGTTAGATGTTCATTTGCGTATCAAAGGCGGCGATAAAGGCTTCGGCGATCTTTAGCCCAAAGAGGTTTTCTCCGTTTGGACCTTTCAGGACACAAGCTGCCTGGCTGGTGGATTTTCTGCCTACCATAAATAGGCACAGGTTTCCGGGGTTCGCCTCGAGCTCCTGAGCAAGGTTCATCTGGAATGACCTCCTATGCCCCTCACTTTGATGCTGCGTCGATTTCTTAGAGCCATATACGCGGTACGACCAGACTCTTTCTGGAGATCCTCTTCTTACGCCATGCTTTCGTCATGGCTTTCAAAAGGCATTCAGTACGTCGCTTAAGCCATCAGGTCCGCTTCCTCGATGTTATTGTGGCTACCGGGACGTTCTCAAAGATACCCCTCTTGATTATATATCTAACTAGTCCCTAACGTTGATCAATGGAAGGTTTACTCCGTTTCTGACGCCACGGTGCCGTCGACAGATAATGGTTCGTCGCCACATAGTTTGCCTTGCTGTAGCAAAGACAAAGGCGAAATCCCTCCCATGATGGTTGTTCAGTGAACACCAGATCGAACAGTACAGCACCGTGATCGCTGCTGCCAAAGGGGTTTTGGTCCTGAAAGTTTTCAGCCAGCAGATGGTCGCTTATAGAAAAATAGTCCAGTTCGGACAGTTTTCCTTCTGGCCACCAGCGAGTGTCACCGCTAATGTTCTCACGCTGTCCAGCCTTTTTGATTGTGTTGAGTGGGTTTCGGTCAAACCTCCGGCTTGAGGCCCCCCTGCCCCGCCCAAAATTGAGAGTTGGAGTACAAAAGTCTTCGGCTATAATAATCTGGTCACATCTGGTGTATCGAATACCTCCAAATGATTCACATGGTTCAAGGTTTTTTGACGAAATATAAGCTTTTGCTTAACTGGTTGCCGCTTCTAAAATCCGCGTATCACCACTTCTTTTGGCTGTTAACCTGTGTATAAGTAAAAAGAGGGAGAAAAGCGACGATCAAAATGTACAGATCCAATTAGTTCTGTGCAGATCCCAATCACACCTCAAATAGGCATTCGGTTGGCGTCTCAAGGATACAGATGAGGTAGCCTAGATCACGTCTGAGGGAAGAGCATTCTAGGGTTAAACTGCCCTTGGGGAATGGAAGTTATGTCCGACATCTAGCCTTCTATGTTCTAGGCTTAGTTTTTGCATGTATCCTCTAAGATTAGTGCCGCAGCTGGGACTCAGTAAGTGGGGGGGTGGGTGTCCAGTGGTATCCAGGATGTTGTTGTTCATTATCAAGCCTCGTCTTAGCCTCCTATATTCCGGGGGATACAAATCCAGCACAACAAGTCGTACTTCGTATGCTTTGAACCTAAGTCCCCAAACAAACTTAGTCGGGCGCCTCTGGGTGATTTCTAAGCTTAAATTATCCTCCTGAGAAGATGGGAGGACGATGGTCCTGAACCCCAGATGAAGCCATATGAGGCTGCTGAAATTTTGGCGGAAACATCTATGACTGAACTGTCTGAAACCTCGTCTGAGAGTTGCTAACGCCAAATTTCCAAGAAATGCGTTTCCGTCACAGTCGGCGTGGGATTTTAAGCATTGAGTAACTGAAACTACCAAATCTTCCTCGGTCAACGACGCTCCGAGTTCCATACCGACAAAGCCATATACGTGACCTACATAGTGTTTTACCCTCATTACCTTGCATTCTTCGGGATTAAATTCGAGCCCACAGCTGACCACCCAGTTCTGAAGTTGAGTTAAATCTTCCTGCAGCAAAACACTGTCAACCTCACTTCCCCCTCCCTTCCCCGTAGTTTCACGCCACTGGCGAAAAGAGAATTTCGGAAGAAAATTGTTGAGGTGCGTCATTTATATAGATTGGAAAAAGAAGGGGCTCTAGCACCGAACACCACTAGGGCATTCTGTTTCTCCGAACACAGAAAAACTTGAAATCTAAAAAAAGACCACGTAGATATGAAGAAAACCAGACAGTGAGCGGCGGTCTGCTCCTGGCTAATTTCACTTCATGAGTAAGGCAACCGTTATTAGCGCGATCCAAAGCCTTAGCAAAGCCTAGGCAAACAGCACCAATTCGACCTCGGCGGCCGGCATAGCTAGTCCATCTATCTACTGCAGTGGGCAGATTAGTAATGCAAGAGTACACCCCTCTCAATCCTTGTTGTTCGGGCGTAAAGAACTTAGTCGTAATGATGTGATCCATCACTCAATCATAGATTAACGATTCCATTACTTCGGAAGGCATGGATAGAAGCTTCACCGGTCTGCATTTCTTTGGGTTGCTTCGTTGACGTTTGAAGTTTAGCATCATGTGGCCCAGCTTCCAAGGATTGAGTGCTTTCCCTTGACTTAAATAACTTACTTGAAGGTTCAGACAAGATTGACGCTTCTTCCGCAGTACCGCCACATGGATTCCACCCGGCCCCGGACAGGTGTCTTTTTTGGGCACCAGTAGTTTGCGCTGTACACGCTCAACGTCCACGTCAGTGACCGAGACTCCCACTTCGTAAACTCCCGAGTAGGCGGACAGCGATGAAAAGATCTGTAAATACTCGTTGGTAAGGAGCTCAGCTGCTTCATTGTCGCCGCTAGCCAATCCATCGGTACCCAGTGGCTGAAAGAATCCCAGTTGTTTGACGGTGCATTAAAGTCTCCTATAACTAAACATCGACGTTCAACTGGCCAGAGGGCCAGCTCACTCAGAAGGTAGTCTGCTGCCCCACATTCAGGGTTTCGGTATGCTATGATTACGCTCACATCTTGTCCCTTGCGTTCTAGTCGTCAGCGCAGCGTTTTGCTTGTCACTGTTCCACATGCCACCGCTCCCATGGCTTTTACAGTTAAGGCATTCTTAACGCAGAGGGGGACACCACCACACTTGCTTGCTTACCTATTACTCCTAAAAGGAACGAATCATCCTAAGTGTGTTTCATAGTCACTGATCCCAGAGGAGAGTCAAGTTTCTGAGGTAGCAATGATGTAAGGACTTTCCATGCTTACTGCATCACTGAGCTTAGTCCACTTGTTCAAGAGACTACGTGCATTCGCGTACAAGACAATAAAACTACCTAAACGAGTTTCCGTCTCATCCATAGAGGCTTCGACGTCATTTGTTGCCGAATTTCCCTATTCTCAGTGTTGAAATGCTCGCAAACACTGGAGTTGACGAAATCTTTGCGTTCATCAGCTTTGCATCGCAGTCTCGTAACTTCGTTACATCACTGGACGTCGGCGGTTGATACATTGTTGCGTTGAGCTGCTTGTCATATCGGCTGCTTAACAGTCCCACTTGTCTCACTGCCGTTCAAGGGTTCTACATCAGGTCCTGTGATTTGTTGGTTTTCACTGAGACACAAACCGGTATAGGCTTTTTGGGCCGATGCCTAGCTGTTTGTCCAGGTTATTCTAGAATTCGTGCCTGTGGTTACGAATGCACACATCACACGGGTTGCGTGACTTCTTTCAGCTAGGAAAGTTCGATTCCTTGTGTGGTGCGAGCCACTGTTGTCAAGCCTTTCTTTTCCTGCGTAATCGCCTCCGGGTTGCGTTGGTAACCCAGGACAGTTTGAGATTCTGTCCCCTGGCTGATTCTGAGGCACTTTTTGATAGCGCTGAAGATGGCATCCATAACACTTATCCACGGTTTGCTTGGTGATAGATGATGCCGTTCTTGTGGCCATGGTGAATAAAGGTGCCTCCGGGTCCATGACATACCACGAGAGCTATGCCCTTGTAGTTAAAATTGTATCTGTATGCAAATGAGTGCAGTGTTCATAGCTACAGCAGTTTACTTACTGTATATCTTGCATTACTGAAGAAGCGTACCAGGAAACCACGTCCTGAGCTCAGTACTGTACAAGAACTTGTGAAGGGGTTGGTGCGCTGCTGCAGTGGACTTTGACCGCCAATCCCCAGTAGACTGATAGGCCTCCGTGTTTCAGTTTTTTTCTGGTATCCTGGCGTTGGTGTAACGGAAGTGTCAACCATCACGTCTACTGGTCTTAGTTCACCAGATAGTTTTTTTGCGTCTCGTATCGTCTGTATTTTCTTGGAGGGTGGCTTCCATATTTCAGTCTAGTGGACCGTGGTTTGCCCCTGCAGTAGAGTATAGCAGTTCCTATTCGATCTCTCAGGGGATACTGTGCTGCAAGTGCTTCCTTGAACGATGCTTCAGAGTCAGAGCGTACAGCTGGCAACCTTGGTGAAGAGATGCTCTGCATGTGAGTGGGTTTTGGTGATCTACTTAAGCTGTTGACTGGCAAGTTTCCTAGTCTCATTTTTTCCGCTGGCCACTTCCCCTGCTCGACATCGCAGAGGTAATGATCACCTTCTGGGGATACTCTGTACACTACAGGAATTCCGTGCACCGCCATGGTTGCAGCTTTGTGCAGATCACTAAGTGTGGACTTCCTCCTCAAATTTTTGGTGCCTGGGGGTGGCATCGTCGCGCGCTTGTGGAGCATGCCCAGTTTCTGTGGGTGGATTAAAGGAGCCAATATTTTGTATTGACTTGGGCTGTATCAGCTTTCTTAAATTGCCGGTAGTAATAGCAGGTAATTTCTGACACTCCGGACACATGTTCCACGTACGCTTACATGGTACTTCGTCACAGAGGTGTGATTTTGAGCGAGCCTCAGACACTGGTGTATCGTGAACACCACAGTGGTTCACTCTTGATTGACGACTGTATGGTCTGCTTTTTGTGAGTTGGGATCAACTGTGGCGTGTTTCAGTGTACCCAGCTGTGAGGGTACCGCCATCGGTAAATGCTGAGTCCGTTGTGACAGCAAATTAGAGATCGTGGGTGGTATGGATATTGTCCCGCTCATCTCCCTGCACAGACTGGTTTCGGTTAACCTACCCACCTCATTGTGCCAGTTACGGTTTGCGACCTAGATTTCCGTGCCATTATAGTTGAGCTGTGCGAAACGTGTCAATTACACATAGGACAAAGAGAAGAAATGGTACTGGAGATAACTTACCGCCAAGAATTTGACACTTTGTCTCTCTCACTTGACTAGAGACTTTAACTCAATATTGCAAGTGCGTATGCAAGAGCCTGGAAAGATAATTCCCAGTGAGTGATCTCGGAAGAGCACCAAAGACCGCAGTAGTTTGGCCGTCCAGATGACTACGAAGCACAAGCAGGTAGAGTTACCGAGTCGAAAAGATGTTTACGTTGTTGTGATCAGTAGTTGTCACGTCCAGCTGATTAGCTGAGTTTCATTCACCGTTAAGATAAGGTTTAAAACCTTTCCGGCGGTGAACGCCGTGGTTCTGACCTTAAGGTTGGGGATGAACAAAGCGCTACATTATTCAGGCAGTGCCTAGAAACCAGCTTCAAAACATGGTGGATTCTAATGAACCATTCTCAGCCACTCACCTTCCGTTGATTTGGTAGACCCAGTGGGTTGTTGTTTGCGATTCAATCTGCTAGGAAGTGCATGGCTTCTCCTGAAAGCGCACAGTAGATAGGATTTCCAAAGTGCCTTTTTGTCAGCTAGCTGATCAGTCAGGGATAAGAAAGGATAAGAATCTTTATACTCACTTTAGCAAAGTATGGGGAAATAGTCAGTCATTTACTTTTTGTATTCGTTTGTCACCGAATTATTTCTCATTCGATGCTTCACATGTAACATTTCTGCTGAATTATGTTCTGAAACTGTCATAAATATCAATTTACGCTTTTGTACCATGTATCAGACCATGCTCTTCCTTATCCTCTTCAGAAGATCAAAAGTATATATTTTTCCAGCTTTTTCAACGAAAGTAAAATTGCAGAAAGTTTCTCCGAAGTTTACCAATTCTGATTTATGCTCGATAACTCTCCAGTTGTTTTACTGTGCAACAGAAAATGTCAGCCAATGAAAAGTGCTTGCTTTCAAGGTTACTGATCATCGCGACTTGAGGCACATTGTGCGTTTTTCAAAGTCATGTATGTCTTTCATGGCCTATTCGATTGAATATCTCTTTTAAAAAAGACTTTTCCTGTTTTCCTTCATGAGGCAGTAGTTTCAGCTGACATGCGTGTTCAGTCGTCATGCAGCTGAGAAAGGGATAAAAGTATTATATTGCCTATCACTACTCGGGAGATAGTAACTGAGGTACATCTTTTTACTACATATGTGCATGTGCAGTGGTCTACTCTTTTGTGGATCTCACCGTTAAATCCATCCTTAAAAACGGATGCCTTGCTTGATACTTTCGTTGTAGAAATGCCTAAATAAAAGATTTATTTTTATCAGGCGAAAGAAAAAGGCTAAAAATCTTTTTCGAGAGAAATGACAAGACATTTCCAGTTTTTATTATATTCTGATCCACTTGTAGTTATATGTCATACCATAAGGTTGCGTTCACCACCTTTAGAATTATAATTATTCGCTTGAAGAATATATTAAAGTGATGATTTCAATTCTCTACATCTGTAACATCTCATGTATTTCTTAAGAACCGGTGGGTTAGAATGGCAGTTCTAAAGAAGAAAGAGTCGCCACGAAAGGAAAATTATGCGTCTTTTAGGTTCAAATACATATTATTTATGCGACATTTAGACTTTCCCATTTCGTTAACTCGAAGGCAGCATGAACGGGACATATTTCCTGAGGTTGTAAAGTTTTAGTGGGGATGTTCGGTATAAACATAGGTCCATTTTGCGGCAAGTACGTCTTCAGAGTGAAATGGAAATTGAAGGTAGCAGGGAGACCGGTCGTTTTCTTCTTAGGTTTCTTTTACGTGACAGTCTTTAAAAGGCTTGTATGCAGACGAAAAAAAAACCGCATCAAGTAACGAGCTAAAAACCTAGCTACGAAAATTTTCTGCACGACTTACCTACTAAAGCCAAACAACTGTATTTATAAGTATTGAAAACAAACAACGGCCCCTTACTGTCAATCACTAAGGTTACCTGGTTTCTGTAAGGTTTAATAGTAGAATCAAAGTTATTCCTAAGGATGGGAAAAAATAACTACTCTGGTGATGGTAATTCCAGTGTTTGTACGTTTGCGTTCGAACACAAAGATCGGGTCTAAGATTGTGAGTTGCTACGCTCAAGTGACGTTATCGAACTCACTTGAAATTATTGGGAGGCACTGTGTTAATTACTTCGAAAGGGCTATTAGAAGGGATCAGGTATCTGAAGATGATGGGATGGTTCTTCTCTTCGTTAGACAACCCAGCTGAACAATGTACGTGTTGAAGTAGAGGGGAGATCACCTATGTGGAATGTATGCAATGGCTTATATAGTGACTGCAAACATTGATGAGCGGTGGTAGTGAAAGTGACGGAGAAAGTATTGGTACTAGGTAATGCTTAATGGTTATTTACACTGATTCCAGCGACGGCTGCTACCTGAGCTGTGTTTGGTCTTCCGTATACTAAGGACCCGACAAGCTATGCGGAATAGTACAATTATTCCATGGGATTCTACCATGCCAGAAAGTTTCCTTGCATGGTGCTAGAGCTAAGAGCAACCGCCCTTACAGCGTTATTGATTCACACTATAGTAGAAGTCCGCGGGCGAAGTCTTATTAGTGACTGTAAGTGGGTGTGATAGCAGTGGTTGCCTCCTGGAGATAATCAGGATTATAATCCAATTTTGCTCGGTCGTTAAAGGTTTGAAAACCCTAGCATTGAAAATAATGCTCCTCTCTGTCGGACGCTCTTTGGGCGCTCGCCATTTGTCTCCAAGCACAAACGTGCCTCAGTTAAAATAAAGAACGAAAATTGTCGTGTGACTGGACTCAAGCAGATGTTTCTATGGCTTTGTGGTCACAAAAGTTTACTCACTTTCTTTTTTAGGTACCCTACCAAGATATCAAATTTCATCATGTGGGGGGACTGGGAAGTACCAATCACCCATGGGCTTCCATCTTGAGATAAGATCTGTCTAATTATAGTTTATTTTCTTTCCTCCATTTCTTCCTTCGCCTTCATCATCTGTTTCTGTCATTAACATTATACCTGCTATAGTTTTCTTAACTTTGTACGCCGCGAATATTACCAACAATCCATGCTGGCAGAACACCACTTCCAATTCCCCAAGACCACGTTGCCAATTTCATTTGGAGCTTTCAGTACCCAAGATCTATGCCTGATCAGAAAATTGACCTTGTCAGAACTGTAGAATCTTGGTTTAGGGTTGTGTGTTATGTTTCCTAGACAAGCATGCAAGACCAAAGTATGGTTATTCACTAATGTCACCTGGCCAAAACAGTGAATCTGTTAGGTTCACTTTTCGATTTTCTAAAAGTTTGATGATTTCCCATGAATCCTTTTCAGGTCAGCCTATCTGTGCGTCTGTGAATTTACTAGTACAGGTATAAACTTAAGTTCGAACGCCGAAAGCACATTTTTCAGTTGGATATCAATGGAAAGCCAATTCGGCGCTGTCCGGTTGAATAGATCTGTAATAAATGGAAAGGGCCAATGCTAGACAGCAAAACCTGATGCTCTACCCCCAATGATAGGAAGTAGCAATCAAGTTTACTGGTTGAAATGAATCAGGTTTTAGCTAGTATATGAGTACTAGAAGTAACTCCACCAGACGTTTCAGGTTATTAATCATTATGGTCTACGAGAAAGAGCTAAAGTCTACTTGTCGTGACCATAGGAGAGTTGAATTGACCAGAGTAGTAATTAAAGCTCTAGCGTCAGTAGACATTCTATACCTAATTAGAGTTTAGGAATGACAAATCCAATAACTCAAAACGAACTTCATGAATTTGGAGGGATGACACTAGATCCTAACCTTTTGTTAGGCTACGAAGCGGAGATGTGCTAATGTTCAGTATCTGCCATATTTCTTTTCTTTGTAGGGACATTCGACTCAGTAGATCGAGAATCGTTCCAGCAGCGTCCGTTCGTGAAGGAAATAACAAACAAGTACACTATATCGTTCGAAACATTCTACTCAGACGTATTTAGCCATGTGAGGGCTTATGAATAGTCGTTTACCGGGGTGAATTATTTTGTACTTCAAAACAAGCACCGGGAGTTACGCTGTAAAAAGTGATCTAACAATACGTAGAAGATATAGAAGTAGATTACGAAAATAGAAATGAAGTAAAGAAGTAAAATGTTTGCCTCAGACGTTGACCCAATCACAGGTGAATTTTCATTAGACCTGAAATACGCAGATGGCATAGTCCTGTCAGGTGAAGACGCTGACAAAATGCAGAGTCTTCTGAACACTCTGAGTGGGAATTTTAGAATGTTTGGGATGCG
This sequence comes from Heterobilharzia americana, assembly GCA_944470555.2. NCBI lineage: Eukaryota > Metazoa > Platyhelminthes > Trematoda > Strigeidida > Schistosomatidae > Heterobilharzia > Heterobilharzia americana. The sequence continues at coordinate 40,270,622 of OX104134.1, forward strand.
TTTTTCACCACTTAAATGCAAATTGTTGCTCCAGGATTGGTCTTCAACGGTGCCTCGACTAACAATAAAGAGTAAGTGTAGTGGTTGAATGTGTCGACCACTTCACATACCTGGGAAGTAGGACCAGCCCTGGTGGGTCAGTGGCCGATGAAATCTCCGCATGAGTACAAAAGGCTCGGCTGGCTTTCGCCAAGTTATGCCACATGTGGCGCTGCCGTGATATCCGTTTGTCTATTAAGGGTCGCGTGTACTGCACGACAGTCCGCTCTTTTCTACTCTATGGCTGTGAAAAATAGTCAATGAAGGTAGAAGACATGAGAAAGCCGGCTTCAGGTGTTTGACCACCGTTGCCTTCGTAGCATAGGGCGTATTCCGTGGTGTCATCACGTGATTAACGCAGGCGTAGAGTTTTAGGGAGAAGAGGTAAGTCAGTTGACGATGTTGTGAACGTTGATCGACGGAGATGGTCGGGACATGTGTTACGTATGCCTAGTCACCGATTGCCTCGTCACACAATGTTGGCTGAGGTGGGTCTAGCCTGGAAAAAGGCTCGAGGTGGCCAGACTAAAACATGACATCAATGTATGAAGTGTTTGACTGTTGGTTTTGAGCCATGTGGGGCGATGCAGACTAGGTGGTTGGGGTCCACGGGACAAGAGAAATCAGTGGTCGGAGATTCTAGATGATATGGCTGAGAACCGATGTCAGTGGTGCAGATGTATACACACATTATCCTCATCTTAACAACGCTATACCGAATCTCACTATTTTCTCATTCTTCCTTTCTCTTTTCGTACTTTATATCTCTTTTGACTGAATTTTCTTATCTTCATCTTCCACTTCACTGCCTTTTTAGTTGATGTGCTGATATGAGGTGTGGCAACTCGGACCGTTACGCAGTAATGCCTAATCCTATGTTAATTTGAATGGATGGATGGAAAGAAATATAATAAAAGTGGGCTATTGAAAAAGCAATCTCAAAGACGCACTTCACTACTTTGTTCTGGTTTTTGATAATCGAAGAAATAAGGAAACTGCAGACTCGTTAGCACTGGTTTCTATTCTGAGCTGTCTGCTATCAACTCAAGCTACTCTGATGCATAGTTTTCCGGACCCCGTCCAAGGAATCATGAGGGACCAACAGAAACTTATTTGACACAGCTATCCTACATCCCATAATGCTTTGTCATGCACTGAACACCTCTCCACTTCATCTAACTAGTCGCAGGCAAGAGAGAAGTAAGTGACACAGAAGCCGCTGAATGGACATTCGTAACAGGACCCACTAAATGAAATTGGTGCTTTAAGATAACTTCGCTCAATGAGTGACAATCTCCATCACGCCGAGACACGTGCTACTTCATTTCAGAATCACTTGCATGGTGTTCCCAACAAATACTAGCGACTCTACTCTCTTACACTCACAATTGTTGAACATCCGCAACTCGGGGAGATCAGGTTCCACAGGTGTAGGGCAGAAGTGAGGCACCGATGAGTTGTACACCCAGCATTTTACAAACAGGCTGATACCAACGATGGTGCAAATAGTAACCCAGATTAGCACATGTGGCTCTAGTTTTCAGTAGGTAGTTGGAAGTTTCACCGGTAACGCCGCCAGCACTGATAACTATGGAGGTAAGCAAACTTTTCGGCAAATCCAACAGGAGACCACCAAGTGTAAGTGCAGGTACATGCTCCTAGTGGTCTTGATGTGAATACAACCAGCAGTGTCATCGAAAGAGGTACACTACCACCGGCCTTAGTCGAGTTTAGAATCGTCCAAACTCTTTGATTAAGACTAAGGATATTTGTGACGCGTTTTCCACCTCTCTAGTGTAGGGTGATACTGTACTACTTATGTGCCCATAACGTAGCTCTTTGTTTACTGATTCTATTTATGTTACGTACTGCGTTTGTTTCCGTGCAATATAAATTTTGATTACTGATGTGGTTAACTTACAATGGCTATAGAATTGTTCAGCCACCATCCTTTAACTCATGGCTAATGGCTTACAGCAGAAAACCTAATTTTTACACATCATACATAGTTTGTATGAATGCCAGCGATGTTTATTGTGCACTTATCAATGGAAAGTTTTTAGTTTAATATAATGCTAATTGTGGAAGCACTCAGTGTTTCCATCATCAAATGTCGCCTAATCATATGGTTTTCACTTCAGTTGCTTTCTTAAATTGGTCTTACAACAACTCATGTTATCATATCTATCAGGCTAAATTTTCGTAGTTGTAACTCGTGTTTAAGCAGTGAATACTTTTTGAATTGTATGAAACAACCGTTGCAAATTCCTTCTGTACATCGGTTGGTACATACACCTAATCTATTTTCTATAAATTTAGTGGTACATTACAGCTGTGTAGAATTTTTGTTTTTTTTTTCATTTACATAGATACGTCTGGATACAGTACATGGTATGTTACACGAATTGCTACTTGCTTTACATGGAATTGCTGGCGGCGTATTCAGTGAATCTACTACAGAGACTGAGAATGATTTAGGACTAACTAAATACTTGATACCTATATCTAAATCCCTTCCTCTTATACCTCAAGGAGAGCTTGTTCTTTATACAAAACTGCTTAGACTTGGGACATGCTATGGATACCTTGAAAGATTTGTTCGGAATTTTTCTGTACCGAACTACGGTTTATATGTATCTGCTTTTGCTTTTGGTATCGATGCTTCACTTAGTGAATATAGAGCAGACTTACACTCACTAGAGACCGAACTTTTGATGCACGCAGACCTTGGAGCTTCACACTTGTGTTACCGTCTTCATTCCTACAATATTTTACTACCTATACTCGTAAAGATTACCAAGAAGGTGAAAAATATTATTGAAGAGCCTGAAAGTTTGTGTGATAACCCTAGCTGCCGAGTTCTAGATGTTATAATATCAGCAACGCCTGCAGGCCTTCTGGGTCCAAGATTTACTATTCAGAAGTTGGTGTATCATGTCGTGCAGGTGCTTTATCGACAATTATTATCATGGCTTATATATGGTGTTCTTCATGATCCTTATTCAGAATTTTTCATCAAGCGGGTAAATCCTGATTCGTTAACTTTTATGGAGCTGTCTACTTACTCTCCTGTTGACGTCTCAGTGACAGATGACTCATTAGAGACAAAACCAGTTTTTGTTGTAGATGTTCATCGTATACCTTCATTTCTATCCACATTGTTTGCCCAAAGAGTCCTCGCCACTGGTGAGGTTATGTGTTTTATCAGTAGCGATCCTTCAGAAGCGCCGTTCCTCTTAGAATTGGAAAAAACATATTATCGGGGCTTTTCAGAAATCCCAACTTGTTTTGAAGAAAGTGGTGATAAACAGTTCGATGAGAAAATTTTCAGGAATCCGCTGGATGTTCGCAAAATTAACAACTTAGTGTGTGAAATCCATAATGTCGTTTCATATCATGCTTGGCACAGTTTGATGAACAAGCACAAACTAGTTCAATATCTTCACTTAGTTAAAGATGTGCTGCTTTTAGGACGAGGTGAATTATTCTTGGCGTTCTTTGACCAACTTAATATTTCTTCTGATCTCAGTGACCTAGAAAGCGAAATAAATTTTAAGATCACACACAACATTTTGGACAAACCTCCTCCAACAGATGACAGTGAAATCCGAGATCTTGAATCTAATATCACTGCAGCGTTTCTAGGAGCAGCTCGTTCTTTGGGTCTGAATGATGAGATGTTAAATACCAGCTTTAAGTACGTGATTTTTTGGCTTCGAGTATTTCCGATTTATGTAAGCTTTGTTAAATTATATGCAGTTTCAGTTCTGTGTCAATATTACTTGTTTCTCTATAGAATGAATAATTTATTATGCACTTCAGTTATCGCACAAAGTTTCATTTACTTTTAAGCTTTCATCATACTAACCTACTTTTTAAATAAAAGTACCTTTGGATATTTTTAGACTCATGACTTAACAATCGTGAATCCAATCATGTTATCATCCACCTACGGCTTCATCAAATTATCCAGTGTTTTGACTTGTTTTCATCTTTGTAAAACGTAGTTGGGATCTAATATGACCATAAAACAATATCGTACATAAAGATCTATCTTGAATTACATTCTTAAGAAGCTATTGTCAATTTTTAGACGGAAAGAGGAGCAGGAAAATCAACATAGAACCTCGCATAAAATCGAACCAGCTCCATTTACCACACTTGACAGTAACACGCAAAGAACAAGCAAATGGAAAAAGTGATATCAAAATGTAAGAAGATGGAAAAGGAATTGAAAACTGAAGGTCACTCAAAACATTAAGGCTCTAAAAGGCGTCACAGTGAGGATATTTGACCCATTGTCCCTGATTTCCAGCCGTTTCATCAAGAGTCTGCAACCACTGATACCCATGCTCCGGGGGACCGTAGTTAGGTTATATTCACCTCCCTACATAGCTCAGACCAACAGTCGAGAGCTGCGATTGTCATATTTTCGGCCGCCGGTATGCATACCTGTGCTCCAGAACCTGTCAGAGGGTGAAGATTTGACTGATACACTCGGTCCAGGTCTGAAACATGGCTGGTTCTGTCGAGTTTATTGTTCTCGAGTTCAAGTTCGGAGTCGGATAGTTATGGACCCCAGAATAACGGATAGAATAATAGTCAAATTGATTCCTCTTTGGTTGTCACAAGAATACTTTTTTCTTTGCCTTTAGACTGTGATTGTATGGAGTTGAGACAGAAACTTGATTCAGCCGATATTCGTACTAACAATCTCTAATTTACCGACCAGCTCCTTGACTGATGGAGTTATGAGATACAACAACTGAAAAGCTTTCAGTTTCACTTCAGTCATTGAGGGTTTTGATGGCTTACCGAAGTGCAGTTATTTCAGAGTCTTATCTGACAATCACATAGATGCCCAAGATACACCTCACAGTAATATGACTAGATATTACCACAGTAATAGTAAATGGTTAGTTGATGGTGTAAAGAAATTTCACAAAGTGCTTTATTGGTTCTTGACAATGCACCTAAGGTTAAATTCATTCTAAATCATTAGGTGTTTTCGTCCGCACCTCTTCATCATTATCAACATAGGACCAGGCATTACTGCGTAACGGTCCGAGTTGCCACACCTCATATCAGCACATCAAGTAAAAAGGTAGTGAGGTGAAGGATGAAGATAAGTGAATGCAGTCAAAAGAAATATAAAGTACGAGAAGAAAGGAAAGAGGAGTGACAAAATAGTGAGATTCGGTATAGCGTTGTTAAGATGAGGATAATGTGTGTATACATCTGCGCCACTGACTTCGGTTCTGAGCCATATCACCTAGGGTCTCCAACCACTGGTTCCTCTTGTCCCGTGGACCCCAACCACCTAGTCTGCATCGTCCTACATGGCTTAAACCAACAGTCAGAGACTTCATACATTGGTGCCATGTTTTAGTCTGGCCACCTCGGGCCTTTTTCCAGCCTGAACCCACCTCAGCCAACATTGTGTGACGAGGCAATCGGTGACTAGGCATACGTAGTACGTGTCCCAACCATCTCAGTCGATGAAGGTTCACAACCTCGTCGACTGACTTACCTCTTCTCCCTAAAACTCTACACCTAACTTCTGCATTACTCACATGGTGACACCACGGAATACGTCCTATACTACGAAGGCAACGGTGGTCAAACACCTGAAACCTTTTTGTGTCTTCCACTTTCAATGGCCATGTTTCACAGCCATACAGTAGAACAGAGCGGACTGCTGTGCAGTACACGCGACCCTTAATAGACAAACGAATATCACGGCGGCGCCATAGGTGGCGCAAATTGGCAAAAGCCAATCGAGCCTTTTGTATCCGTGCAGAAATCTCATCGGCAACTAACCCACCGGGTTGATCCTACTTCCCAGGTAAGTGAAGTGGTCAACACACTCAACCACTTCACTCTCTATTGTTAACCGCGGTACCGCTGAAGACCAGTCCTGGAGCAAAAATTTGCATTTGGGTGGTGAAAATCGCATCCCAAACATTCTCAAATTCCCACTCAAAGTGTTCAGAAGACTCTGCATCTTGTCAGCGTCTTCACCTAACAGGACTATGTCATCTGCATATTCTAGATCTAAGGAAAATTCACCTGTGATCCGGTCAACGTCTTTGTAATTAGGTGACGAGAGGGAAACCTCCATAAGAATATCTATGATAAAATTAAATAAGAATGGGGATAGTGGGCATCCTTGACGGACACCACTTGATGAGTATAGCTCCCTGGACAACTCACCATAGGCTCTAACATGCCCACAAGTGTTCGAGTAGAGAGCTTTCAATAAGGTGATGTACTTACTAGGCACGCCTTTCAGTGACAGACACTGCCATAAGACTTCTCGATCAACGGAGTCAAATGCCGCCTTCAGGTCGAGAAATACAGCTATTGTCGGGCGTCTGTAAGCATGCCTATGTTCCAGGACCTGGCGCAGTGTGAATATTTGGTCGATACATCCACGGCCAGGTCTAAAGCCTGCCTGGTTTTCTCGGGCTTGCTGTTCCCGAGCTCCACTCAGGCGTCGGAGAATTATAGAACTTAGGATCTTAGACACTATGTTTGTCAGGCTGATTCCTCTGTGGTTATCACAAGAGGACTTCTCGCCTTTCTTGAAGACTGGGATGATCAGTGACTTAGACCAGTCGGAGGGGATCGTATTTGATTCCCATATACTGGCTAACACTTCCGTTAACCTGACTAAGAGAGCTCTACCACCATTCTTGTATACCTCAGCAGGTAGTCCGTCTGGTCCTGCTGCCCTTCCTCGTTTCAGGCTACCTACCGCTTTCTCAACTTCTTCTAGTGTTGGGGGACCTGTCTCTATGTCCCATTCAGGGTCCGACTGGATAGCGCGCAGCAATGGTGGCTGGAGGCCAGTTAAACTGTTCCTCAAAGTGTTCTGCCCATCGTCCCAGTCGCCTTCCCTGCGAGTGAATCGCAGATCCGTCCTTCTCCGCTATAACCTCACTAACTGTTGTTGACCATTTCCCCCCAGTCTCCTTAATAAGTCTAAATAACTGTCTACTGTTACCGATCGCCGCTGCCTTTTCCATCTCTTTAGCCTTTGCTGCCCACCACTGTTCACGATCGTTGCGCAGACTTTTCGTCAGTCTATTTTTAAGTTGCGCTCGCTCTTCATTGTACTCAGAGCCTGCAGGGATGCATTCACGTGCATCCATTAGTTTGGAAGAAGCTGCTGATATCCACTGGCTCTTTTTAGCCATTATCTTGGAGTCGGCTACAGTCTCCAGTGCTGCTTTTACAGTAGACTGAAGATGGCACCAAGCTTCTTCTGGATGAGTGACAGTCTTTTGTTCCGATAACTGCCTAGCCAACTTCTCACTGAACACGGCTTTGGTGTTTTCGTTGTCCAGCAGAACTCGTAGTGGTTTTGTTGCCAAATTTTTTCTACGTCCATTGAGACGCAGGCATATACGTGCTCGGACCAACGCATGATCGCTGTCCAAACACGTACTCCAGAAGGAGCGGCAGTCTTCCACCGATCCTCTCCAGCGATGACTAATAGCAATGTGGTCTATCTGTGTCCATCGCTGAGTCGAGCTCGGTGGACGCCAGGTCAGACAGTGCCTTTCTTTATGTCTGAAATTTGTGCTGGCTAAAAATAGGCGGTTATCTGAGCATAGTTGTAATAGGCGATCACCGTTATCTGTACGTTCAGCTGGGATTCCGAAAGTGCCACCTAAGTGCCTTTCTGCCTCACTCAGTCTACCCACCTGTGCGTTGAGGTCACCTGCAACAACCACTACGTCCGAACGTTTGGCTTTCGAGAGGAGGTTAGACAGTTTATGGTAGAACTCGTCCTTCACTTCATCCGAACTACAGTCAGTGGGTGCGTAAGCAGAGATTACAAAGAGACAACGGCGAGTCTCACTATTCCTTTTAGTTCTCACTGTGCCGTTCAGCCTCATAGCGCAGAGGCGACTATCAACTGGGATCCAGTCTAGTAGTGAGTTTTCTGCCCTGGTGCTTAATGCTATACCTACACCTGCAAGACCACGAGAGCTAGCTATCGAATCTCCAGAAACTCGAAGGGTGAATTTTGCAGATTCACCAGATTGGTCAGGAGAGGTCAGGTGAATAACCACACTTGGGTCCTGTATGCGTGTCTCACAAACACAGCACACATCCATGCCCGAGTTGCTAGAGTCTTTGCCAACGAAGCCTGTTGGCCAATTTGACGGAGGGTGCGGACATTGAAGGCTCCAATATGTAATTTGGAGCGTGGTTTAAGGAGACCAGGGATGCTGTTCTGTGGACTCAGATCGTTGTCGAAGGCTGCAGAGGTAGGAGAAATTGAAGATGATGCAGCATCATTAATTAAGAGACGTGAAGGAAGATTAGAAGGTAATGATGGAGGAGGAGGATAGCAGTCAGAAGAAACTTGGGTGCTGACAGAGTTGTGAGGGCGGTTGACACTTCCCGGCTGCCCACACCGTGGAAGGCTATTTCTTCTTAAGGTACCTGAAAGAGATTTGTGTGACCGCAGAGCCCATCGGACATCTGCTTGAGGCCTGTCACACCCAGCCTTTTGAGTATGATTATTTTGAATTTTGTATTTTTGGGGCCGGATGGTCGAAAGGAAACGACAAGTGAACCAACACCGCCGGCCCGGCAGACCGTGGGGCGTGGTGGAGTGTGTTATTTTTGGGGCCGACCTTTTCTAACCCCCCCTTCCACTGAGAAGGCAGCATCAGCTGGCACTGCTGGTCATCCAAGGGAAACACCTTACTGCTGTCACACCCCATCCAGCTAGCAGCAGTACGACTTCGCCCTCAGACCCCCATCATAGTGTAGCAATTTACACTATAACGGTAACTGCTTTTTGTCTAACCACTATCCAACAGACCTTTCAGGTATGGTGGGACCACCAGCATAGCTCGTTGGGTCATTGTGCTATGCAAATCTGACTACCACGTCAAGGTAGCAGCTATCGGTCGGGTCCGCACCTCTTTATTAAAACAAATCATTTTCTGCAGCATATTTCGTGGTACCCCGTCTTATCAATCTGTTTGAGTTTCAGCTCAATGTGGAAGTTTCACACTATCTCATTGTAAAAACTGGAGTCTTTCCTACGATAGATTATTTTGTACTCTTTTACTTTCATCCCTTTCGGCTTTTCTAGCAGTGTTATTATCTTTGTTCTAGAACTGATTCATTGTGATTTTCTCTTCGGGAAGTCAGATTTAATGAAGCAGTCAATGAAAATTGCTACTAATTGATCTCGAATTTTAACGTTAGTCATATTTGAGCTTCCAGGAGTTATTTGATTTTTGCGAACAGTTATCTGCTAGTAGGTTTCGCTTTCAGTGTATATACCAGTGATATAAATGATTGGATGTTTAGTAAAGCATTTATTGTCCTATCTTTTGCGGTAGGTATTACTTTTTTCTTCTATCTGGTTTTATTTCTTTCACTGGGATATTTTGTTTGTGAGTAGTCAGTTAACAAGCAGCATTTTCTGTATTCATCCATGGCTCGGTCAATCAGTCTTTTCATCGGAGCAGGACTCGATGACTTTAAAGATGTATGTTGAATCTGATCGTAGCGAGCAAGCTATACGTTTGCATTAGAGTTGCATAGTAGTTATTAGGTTTTGGATAAGGGATTGCATAAAATATGAAAAAGTCGAATGGGAATCAAAAGGAGCATCAAAACAAATGAGAAATTGTGTAATTATCGAACAGAATGAGCGGAAATAGTTCACGACGATTCTATATTTAAAGCTGTCTTCAAAGTTGGTGTTGAGAAGTTCAAATCAGTAGCATAATACATCCCAACACCGGAAAATGCAAGAAGTGATGACAGTCGACTGGCTAAGATTCAAAAGGGAAGACAATCACGACTATTAACAAATAGGGTAAGAACACTGTAAACTGGGATACCGAACATGAGGATGTTTGCCAATATGAGTTTGTCGTAAGTGTTAATAATTTTATCTTTCCTGTTGTAATTTTCCAATAGGTTATCTTTGCTGCTTCATTGAAATTTCGTTCATACTCATGACAAATTTGGTAATTTCATAATGTGAATGCTATTTTTGATGTTCACATTTTACTTTATTTGCCATCATGTTCATAACTAAAGGAAAACGAAGACAATGCAGTGAAGGAAGGTTTTTAGAACTTTACACTCGTACTTACAAGTTTTGTAAACAAATGACTGTCTGTTAATAATCAATAACGTCATATACTTACCATTATGTTCAGAAGGAGTTTAAGCAGAGGAAAGTGTTACGTAATGGTGCATTATTAATAGGGCTGTGGTTAAAAGGGTAGGTGGAATGTACTTTGCCTGCGCACAAAGTCAAGCCTTTAATTGGTGAATCCCCAAAGCCTCCAACATGCGCGGATATTGAGACCGCGCTCCTTTCAAACCCTCCGGTTTGACTCTGATAAACCTCAGTGAATGAAAATAGCTAGAATTCCAGGAATCAAACTGTTTGTTGACTTTTATTTTCAATTTGGAAACCCAGCGTTATAGTGTTTTAAGCGACTTTTCAAAAGAGCACGTTTTTGTACTCCTAATTTAAAAAAGTTCACCGTGAGTCGATGATTTTGTAGAGACACGTTAAAATGGCCCAAAGTGGCAAGTTGTCTTTCTTGCTCCCACGTACCACTTATCAGTCAGCAACAACGTGGGACTTGGCATTACTGCCTAATGGTACATACTACGACACCTCGTATAAATACATCAAGGTAGACACCAAAGTAAATAACAGAAGAATGACGCAAACTGTAATCAAAACTGATTAGGAGTCATGAAAAGATGACAAAGAAGAATGGGACGATAACGAAATTCTGTTTTGCAATCAAGACAATATACGAATGCATCTGCACTGCTAACATCAATTCTAAGCGATGTCACCTAGAGTCTCCAAACACCGGTTTCCGTTGTTCTACGGACCCCAACCAGGAAGTCTACATCACTCATACCAACAGTCAAGAACTTCACGGGATGATACGATGTCTTAGTCTGGCCGCCTCTAACTTTCCCAGGTTGAAGCTACATCAGTTAACATCGTTAAACAGTGACAAGGCGTATGTAACACGTCCTAGTGAACCGAGAGCCCCTACTTTGATATGGTGGACGGGTTTGTATATCACAATGACGAAACAAGCTACACTGGCCGCAACACTTGTTCCGTTGAGGACCTAGCATGCCAGGCAGGTTTGCTGTATGATGGTAAAAGGAAAAGCGCTATGATGGAATGGAGATAAGTCTTCTCGTAACAACCAAAGAGGAATCAATTTGACTATTATTCTATCCGTTATTCTGGGGTCCATAACTATCCGACTCCGAACTTGAACTCGAGAACAATAAACTCGACAGAACCAGCCATGTTTCAGACCTGGACCGAGTGTATCAGTCAAATCTTCACCCTCTGACAGGTTCTGGAGCACAGGTATGCATACCGGCGGCCGAAAATATGACAATCGCAGCTCTCGACTCGAACTCGCTGTCAAGTAAGAGCTTATGGAAAGTTACCATATGAATCTGTGAAAACTAGGGGTGTCCACCAGAGAAGCCTGCTGACACCGTTCCTGAAAAATAGCCAGGGAGAGTTGAAGCTATGAAGTCCATATTTACTCTATTAATTGGGTTAGGTTAAGGGAATAACTGCACTTGGGTCCTGTGTGCTTATCTCACAAACGCAGCACAAATCGATGACCCGAGATGCTAAGTTTTTGGCTAGCGAAGCTTGTTGGCCGATTTGATGGAGGATGCGGATATTGAAAAGTATAATGTGTAGTTAAGGGTACGATTTCGGGAAAGCAGGGATATTCCGTGAATTCGGATGGGTGTCAGGGGGAGCTGGTGTAAACTAAAGGTGATGTAGGAATATTGACTGAGGGATATGAGGAAAGACTAGAAGTTCGAGATATGGTGGTTTCCTAATGGTGCGAGGGAAATTGAATACGGAATGAGTTGTCAGGGCGGTCGCCACTTCCCGGTCACCTACACCTTGGAGTGCTACTTCTTACTGAAACACCTGAAAAAGATGGGTTAGTGCATGACTTGAGAGCCCTGTGGGACACTGATCGAGATCCGTCGCACACAGCTTTCTTAGAAGTTCGAGATTTTAACTTTTTAGTTTGAATCTGGGTATAAACCCATATTGCTGGCGCCGGTATGCCACGGAGTAGAAGGCAGTTTGGTATTTTTAGAACCGACCTTCTCCAACAATCCCCCTTCTCATAATGAAGGCAGTATCAGGATGGCGTTGCAGGTCATCCCCGAGGAACACCTTGTTGCTGTAATAGCCTTCCAGCCAACCGTACGAATTAACCCTCGGACTCCTACAATAGCATAGCAGCTTACATTACAACGATATCTGGTTTTCGTTTTACCACTATTCAACAGATTCTTTTAGCATAGTAGGACTTCGAAGGGACAAGCGTTGCAGCCAGTGTAGGTCATAGGGATATAGGAGCTTGACTACCACGTCAAAATGGCAACCTTTGGTCAAGTCTTCTAATGATTGTAAAATTTGCGAACATATAACTTTGATAACCGTCTCCAGTGTTTTATGGTAATTGTAACCCTTGTTACTAACAAACACTGGAGACGCTCATCAAAAGTTATTTGTTCATACAGTTTACAGTCAATATCTTGATCAATATTTCTGAATTAGAGTACATTTTAATCCATTATCTTAATAAATGTTTCCTTGAGGAAATTCGGTGCTTTAAATTAATGTGGTTTGTTAAACCCTCTTTTATTTATTTAGATTTTTAATAAGATTCAAAAAAGCATCCCATGAAGATGAGATGACGCAAAATTTAACTGTTTGGGATTGCTTACATATTCAAATTACTGTTCCATCACCACTGGAGTGTTTATTCTCTGCGCAGATCTGTTGTGCTTATGATAGGTTATTCCGTTTCGTATCTTCTATTCGTCGAACACAACTGAAGTTACAACATTATTGGGCTGATCAGATTCTATTATGGCGTCGTGCTCGTGATCATACTCAACTCCCTTCAGGCTACTATGATGTAGTTATGTCAAGAGACTATTTTCATAAATCACAGTCAAATATTACTCGTCGTCTACTAGTTCGTAGTCACATGGCATTTATAATTGAAAATCTACTATATTATTTACAGGTTAGTGTGTTTCAGTTATATTTCTCGTGTTTTTGCACACACACTGTTGCCTGTGCTCCTAATTAGTGTAATACATACCATAAACAAACGAAATGCACTCAACCACCTAGTGTACATTCGTGCAGTAGGCAATGAGCCACACCTATTGTGTGAGCCTTAGTGTTTTTACCAGCCTGCCCAAACCTCGGAAGGTGGAGGGTGTTGGTAGTCATCTCTTTAAACCACTAAGCTACAGCTCCACGCAGTACGTACCATACAAAGCCGAAATTACGCCTTTTCATTCATCCTTCTACTTGCAACACCGTACTTTCAGATTGAACAAAAGCCTAACAACAACCAGTCGTCACATATTATTATTTGTTATACGATTGACATTAACGTCACTTAGATTCTACAGCTATTTCATTCGTAGTAGGAGTAAATTTATCGAAACATTACATGTTGAGAATTCTATGCTGAATCATACATATTGTCTGAAATTAAGTGGTTATATACATGGCTATTTACTAGTTTATGATATGCAAAAAGGGTTGCGTGGCAATAATTACGTACAAGTTTCATGTTGGATGGTCTTGGACATTTGGCGAGAATCCCATCAAAGTGAATCATGCTGCAGATTCCCTAAGCTTGGTGAACATATTTAGAATAACCACTAGTATTGGGTTAACACTTGGGACTAGACAACATAAAATAAGTTACTCTCCAGCGACCAATCAATTTACGTACATGCTTGTTTGCCAAGTTCTAAGTATTCTCATCTATGTAAGAACGAATAGTATCGTCGTTGTCTATATATCATGGTGATTACACTGAATGTGTGTGTAGTACTTGGATCATAGAATTCACATCCCATTAAATGGACCACACCTCTAACCATTCGATCATACCTCCACCGATAGCTGCTACCTTGACGTGGTAGTCAGATTTGCATAGCACAATGACCCAACGAGCTATGCTGGTGGTCCCACCATACCAGAAAGGTCTGTTGGGTAGTGGTTAGACGAAAAGCAGTTACCGTTATAGTGTAAATTGCTACACTATGATGGGGGTCTGAGGGCGAAGTCGTACTGCTGCTAGCTGGATGGGGTGTGACAGCAGTAAGGTGTTTCCCTTGGATGACCAGCAGTGCCAAGCTGATGCTGCCTTCTCAGTGGAAGGGGGGGTTAGAAAAGGTCGGCCCCAAAAATAACACACTCCACCACGCCCCACGGTCTGCCGGGCCGGCGGTGTTGGTTCACTTGTCGTTTCCTTTCGACCATCCGGCCCCAAAAATACAAAAGTTCAAAATAATCATACTCAAAAGGCTGGGTGTGACAGGCCTCAAGCAGATGTCCGATGGGCTCTGCGGTCACACAAATCTCTTTCAGGTACCTTAAGAAGAAATAGCCTTCCACGGTGTGGGCAGCCGGGAAGTGTCAACCGCCCTCACAACTCTGTCAGCACCCAAGTTTCTTCTGACTGCTATCCTCCTCCTCCATCATTACCTTCTAATCTTCCTTCACGTCTCTTAATTAATGATGCTGCATCATCTTCAATTTCTCCTACCTCTGCAGCCTTCGACAACGATCTGAGTCCACAGAACAGCATCCCTGGTCTCCTTAAACCACGCTCCAAATTACATATTGGAGCCTTCAATGTCCGCACCCTCCGTCAAATTGGCCAACAGGCTTCGTTGGCAAAGACTCTAGCAACTCGGGCATGGATGTGTGCTGTGTTTGTGAGACACGCATACAGGACCCAAGTGTGGTTATTCACCTGACCTCTCCTGACCAATCTGGTGAATCCACAAAATTCACCCTTCGAGTTTCTGGAGATTCGATAGCTAGCTCTCGTGGTCTTGCAGGTGTAGGTATAGCATTAAGCACCAGGGCAGAAAACTCACTACTAGACTGGATCCCAGTTGATAGTCGCCTCTGCGCTATGAGGCTGAACGGCACAGTGAGAACTAAAAGGAATAGTGAGACTCGCCGTTGTCTCTTTGTAATCTCTGCTTACGCACCCACTGACTGCAGCTCGGATGAAGTGAAGGACGAGTTCTACCATAAACTGTCTAACCTCCTCTCGAAAGCCAAACGTTCGGACGTAGTGGTTGTTGCAGGTGACCTCAACGCACAGGTGGGTAGACTGAGTGAGGCAGAAAGGCACTTAGGTGGCACTTTCGGAATCCCAGCTGAACGTACAGATAACGGTGATCGCCTATTACAACTATGCTCAGATAACCGCCTATTTTTAGCCAGCACAAATTTCAGACATAAAGAAAGGCACTGTCTGACCTGGCGTCCACCGAGCTCGACTCAGCGATGGACACAGATAGACCACATTGCTATTAGTCATCGCTGGAGAGGATCGGTGGAAGACTGCCGCTCCTTCTGGAGTACGTGTTTGGACAGCGATCATGCGTTGGTCCGAGCACGTATATGCCTGCGTCTCAATGGACGTAGAAAAAATTTGGCAACAAAACCACTACGAGTTCTGCTGGACAACGAAAACACCAAAGCCGTGTTCAGTGAGAAGTTGGCTAGGCAGTTATCGGAACAAAAGACTGTCACTCATCCAGAAGAAGCTTGGTGCCATCTTCAGTCTACTGTAAAAGCAGCACTGGAGACTGTAGCCGACTCCAAGATAATGGCTAAAAAGAGCCAGTGGATATCAGCAGCTTCTTCCAAACTAATGGATGCACGTGAATGCATCCCTGCAGGCTCTGAGTACAATGAAGAGCGAGCGCAACTTAAAAATAAACTGACGAAAAGTCTGCGCAACGATCGTGAACAGTGGTGGGCAGCGAAGGCTAAAGAGATGGAAAAGGCAGCGGCGATCGGTAACAGTAGACAGTTATTTAGACTTATTAAGGAGACTGGGGGCAAATGGTCAACAACAGTTAGTGAGGTTATAGCGGAGAAGGACGGATCTGCGATTCACTCGCAGGGGAGACGACTGGGACGATGGGCAGAACACTTCGAGGAACAGTTTAACTGGCCTCCAGCCACCATTGCGCTGCGCGCTATCCAGTCGGACCCTGAATGGGACATAGAGACAGGCCCCCCAACACTAGAAGAAGTTGAGAAAGCGGTAGGTAGCCTGAAACGAGGAAGGGCAGCAGGACCAGACGGACTACCTGCTGAGGTATACAAGAATGGTGGTAGAGTGCTCTTAGTCAGGCTAACGGAAGTGTTAGCCAGTATATGGGAATCAAATACGATCCCCTCCGACTGGTCTAAGTCACTGATCATCCCAGTCTTCAAGAAAGGCGAGAAGTCCTCTTGTGATAACCACAGAGGAATCAGCCTGACAAACATAGTGTCTAAGATCCTAAGTTCTATAATTCTCCGACGCCTGAGTGGAGCTCGGGAACAGCAAGCCCGAGAAAACCAGGCAGGCTTTAGACCTGGCCGTGGATGTATCGACCAAATATTCACACTGCGCCAGGTCCTGGAACATAGGCATGCTTACAGACGCCCGACAATAGCTGTATTTCTCGACCTGAAGGCGGCATTTGACTCCGTTGATCGAGAAGTCTTATGGCAATGTCTGTCACTGAAAGGCGTGTCTAGTAAGTACATCACCTTATTGAAAGCTCTCTACTCGAACACTTGTGGGTGTGTTAGAGCCTATGGTGAGTTGTCCAGGGAGGTATACTCATGAAGTGGTGTCCGCCAAGGATGCCCACTGTCTCCAATCGTATTCAATTCATAGATATTCTCATGGAAGTCTCCCTCTCGTCACCTCATCACACAGACTTTGACCCGATCACAGGTGAATTTTCATTAGACCTGAAATACGCAGATGACATAGTCCTGTTAGGTGAAGACGCTGACAAAATGCAGAGTCTTCTGAACACTCTGAGTGGGAATTTTAGAATGTTTGGGATGCGTTTTTCACCACTTAAATGCAAATTGTTGCTCCAGGATTGGTCTTCAACGGTGCCTCGACTAACAATAAAGAGTAAGTGTAGTGGTTGAATGTGTCGACCACTTCACATACCTGGGAAGTAGGATCAGCCCTGGTGGGTCAGTGGCCGATGAAATCTCCGCATGAGTACAAAAGGCTCGGCTGGCTTTCGCCAAGTTATGCCACATGTGGCGCTGCCGTGATATCCGTTTGTCTATTAAGGGTCGCGTGTACTGCACGACAGTCCGCTCTTTTCTACTCTATGGCTGTGAAAAATAGTCAATGAAGGTAGAAGACATGAGAAAGCCGGCTTCAGGTGTTTGACCACCGTTGCCTTCGTAGCATAGGGCGTATTCCGTGGTGTCATCACGTGATTAACGCAGGCGTAGAGTTTTAGGGAGAAGAGGTAAGTCAGTTGACGATGTTGTGAACGTTGATCGACGGAGATGGTCGGGACATGTGTTACGTATGCCTAGTCACCGATTGCCTCGTCACACAATGTTGGCTGAGGTGGGTCTAGCCTGGAAAAAGGCTCGAGGTGGCCAGACTAAAACATGACATCAATGTATGAAGTGTTTGACTGTTGGTTTTGAGCCATGTGGGGCGATGCAGACTAGGTGGTTGGGGTCCACGGGACAAGAGAAATCAGTGGTCGGAGATTCTAGATGATATGGCTGAGAACCGATGTCAGTGGTGCAGATGTATACACACATTATCCTCATCTTAACAACGCTATACCGAATCTCACTATTTTCTCATTCTTCCTTTCTCTTTTCGTACTTTATATCTCTTTTGACTGAATTTTCTTATCTTCATCTTCCACTTCACTGCCTTTTTAGTTGATGTATTGATATGAGGTGTGGCAACTCGGACCGTTACGCAGTAGTGCCTGGTCTTATGTTGATATTGATGATGATTGGGTCGTAGGGTCGAATACGCCTTTGTTGACTTAATTTTAGGTAGACAGCTGCACTGTGCACATACCTGCACTGAGTTTTTAAGCTACACTTATTTTTGCCGCTGTGTGATTTAGATCCATAATCTATTTTTATAAAATCGAATACTCGCAACACAGAGCTAGATCTTTTTCAGGCTGCATATAATTGATGAGAATTAGTTTTTGTTTCTGCATGGTTATTTCATTCTTATATCAGTAGAGAACGGGCTGAGTGCAGTTGTTATATTTCACTACCTTGTTAATTATAAATATTTCCAACCTTTGCTTTTTCGATTCAGGTTGATGCCATTGAATCACAATTCTCACAATTCATTCATCGTCTGCATACTGAACAAGAAATTGAATTGATTCAGATAGCTCATGAAGCCTTTTTAGCCGGTCTACAAGCTCAAGCACTCTTGTTTATGCCAAACGTAAAGTCAGCCATCATGAACTTACTAAATATTTGTTGCCAGTTTGTGAATATATCAGATCAAAACCACAGCAGTAGTTATGACTGTGAAGATACCGATGATGATACCCTTGAAAATATTGAGTTACTCAACAAAGAACAAGAAATAATTGACAAGTTTTATCACCACTCTGAGTCTCTGTACAAAGTGTTGGATATGTCATCTGGTGTTAAAAGTAACGCTAGCATAACGTATTTTTATACAAGTCGTTATTCACGCATGAATAAACATCGTCCATCTGTAGGTACAGATTTAAGACAACTGTTATCACGCCTAGATTTTAATTTTTTCTATAGTAAATCACCGGAGAATTTGATTTAAGCTGAGTGAGAGTATTATCATCGACTTACCTATATTTGCTTTCCAGAAAAAAATTTTATGCAGCATTTGTTTATGTGATTTTTGGGTAGTTTTCTTCCTTCTCATTTTTTTATTTATTCACTGTTAGGAAGCAAACACCAATAGATTACTTTTGTTCACATTCGTTTTGTATATATACAGAAAATAATGACTTATTTTAGAAGCGAAACAAGGCATTTTAATTTTGTTTTTCGATAGCATGACAAGGTTATAAATATGTGGTTTGAAGAACGAACAGTCGATAACAAGCATTGCAAAGAAAAACTTGCTCGGGTTATTAAGATTGTACGCGATAAGTTTTGGGATGTCTTAATCGTCCCTGCGGATATTGTTGCTTCTTTCCGGCGGATGTGCGTGTGGTCAGTTATCTAGATCATTTGACTTTAAATAAGTGTATCTATCCTAGAGATTATATCATCAAAACTAGGCATCTTGGAATTTCTAATTCCTGTCCAATCTGATCTCAGCTAATCAGGATTATTGCATGTGTACTAATGGAGAGTGGAACTCAGGACGCGCGTTTCTTTCTGTTTGGGACTCGTCTTGCACTAACAGTGACGTAATTTGTTCGGGCAATAAAATGCTTTTCTGATGATCTTTGAGGAGCTATATCCACAAGCTTAGCTTTAAAACCACACCCGATCAATAATTGAAGTTGGAACAGCACGCTTGATTTCCTTGAATATCTTTTCAAATTCTGCATGGGTCAAAAAACTGCACAGGAGGAACACAAAATTAAGGTCTCATGGATAAGGCTTCTTTCTGATAAGCAGATGTCAATCAACCAATCATTATCAACATGAGACTAGGCATTACTGCGTAACGGTCCGAGTTGCCACACCTCATATCAATACATCAAGTAAAAAGGCAGTGAAGTGGAAGATGAAGATAAGAAAATTCAGTCAAAAGAGATATAAAGTACGAAAAGAGAAAGGAAGAATGAGAAAATAGTGAGATTCGGTATAGCGTTGTTAAGATGAGGATAATGTGTGTATACATCTGCACCACTGACATCGGTTCTCAGCCATATCATCTAGAATCTCCGACCACTGATTTCTCTTGTCCCGTGGACCCCAACCACCTAGTCTGCATCGCCCCACATGGCTCAAAACCAACAGTCAAACACTTCATACATTGATGTCATGTTTTAGTCTGGCCACCTCGAGCCTTTTTCCAGGCTAGACCCACCTCAGCCAACATTGTGTGACGAGGCAATCGGTGACTAGGCATACGTAACACATGTCCCAACCATCTCCGTCGATCAACGTTCACAACATCGTCAACTGACTTACCTCTTCTCCCTAAAACTCTACGCCTGCGTTAATCACGTGATGACACCACGGAATACGCCCTATGCTACGAAGGCAACGGTGGTCAAACACCTGAAGCCGGCTTTCTCATGTCTTCTACCTTCATTGACTATTTTTCACAGCCATAGAGTAGAAAAGAGCGGACTGTCGTGCAGTACACGCGACCCTTAATAGACAAACGGATATCACGGCAGCGCCACATGTGGCATAACTTGGCGAAAGCCAGCCGAGCCTTTTGTACTCATGCGGAGATTTCATCGGCCACTGACCCACCAGGGCTGGTCCTACTTCCCAGGTATGTGAAGTGGTCGACACATTCAACCACTACACTTACTCTTTATTGTTAGTCGAGGCACCGTTGAAGACCAATCCTGGAGCAACAATTTGCATTTAAGTGGTGAAAAACGCATCCCAAACATTCTAAAATTCCCACTCAGAGTGTTCAGAAGACTCTGCATTTTGTCAGCGTCTTCACCTAACAGGACTATGTCATCTGCGTATTTCAGGTCTAATGAAAATTCACCTGTGATCGGGTCAAAGTCTGTGTGATGAGGTGACGAGAGGGAGACTTCCATGAGAATATCTATGAATTGAATACGATTGGAGACAGTGGGCATCCTTGGCGGACACCACTCCATGAGTATACCTCCCTGGACAACTCGCCATAGGCTCTAACACACCCACAAGTGTTCGAGTAGAGAGCTTTCAATAAGGTGATGTACTTACTCGACACGCCTTTCAGTAACAGACATTGCCATAAGGCTCCTCGATCAACGGAGTCAAATGCCGCCTTCAGATCGAGAAATACAGCTATTGTCGGGCGCCTGTAAGCATGCCTATGTTCCAGGACCTGGCGCAGTGTGAATATTTGGTCGGTACACCCGCGGCCAGGTCTAAAGCCTGCCTGGTTTTCTCGGGATTGCTGTTCACGAGCTCCACTCAGGCGTCGGAGAATTATAGAACCTAGAATTTTAGATACTATGTTCGTCAGGCTGATTCCTCTGTGGTTATCACAAGAGGACTTCTCGCCTTTCTTGAAGACTGGGATAATCAGTGACCTAGACCAGTCGGAGGGGATCGTATTTGATTCCCATATACTAGCTAACACTTCCGTTAACCTGACTAAGAGCGCTGTACCACCATTCTTGTATACCTCAACTGGTAGTCTGTCTGGTCCTGCTGCCCTTCCTCATTTCAGGTTACCTACCACTTTCTCAACTTCTTCTAGTGTTGGGGGGCCTATCTCTATGTCCCATTCAGGATCCGACTGGATAGCGCGCAATGCAATGGTGGCTGGAGGCCAGTTAAACTGTCTCCCGAAGTGTTCTGCCCATCGTTCTAGTCGTCTCCCCTGCGAATGGGTCGCAGATCCGTCCTTCTCCGCTATAGCCTCACTAACTGTTGTTGACCTTTTGCCCCCAGTCTCCTTAATAAGTCGAAATAACTGTCTACTATTACCGATCGCCACTGCCTTTTCCATCTATTTAGCCTTCGCTGCCCACCTCTGTTCGCGATCGTTGCGCAGACTTTTCATCAGTCTACTTTTAAGTTGCGCTCGCTCTTCATTGTACTAAGAGCCTGCAGGGATGCGTTCACGTGCATCCATTAGTTCGGAAGAAGCTGCTGATATCCACTGGCTCTTTTGACCCACTTTTTTGTGGTTGGTTACAGTATGTTACAGCATATGTAACATTACGGATTTGAGTAAGATATCTATCCAGAATGATACGGAAATGAATTATTGCTATTTTCATCGTCAGTTGAGTAGTATATTAATAAGAAACTTGAAAGTGAAACACTATTCAATCGTGATAATTTATATGGCTGTTTGTACGGCGGTGTCTATTTAGTGACTGAAAGTGTAATTCTTGACCTACATTTTGACTATTAGATGAACAAAAGTGAGATGAGTTAAGGTTTAGGTAAGAAACAGATTTTGCTTGATCCTTTAAAGTTTCGTTACTGAAGTAGCTATAGTTTGGTGGCTTAGGTAATTGATTTTTAGATGGCTGAAGCACCCGCGTAGCCTACTAAGGTCTCAACATGGATGCAAGTTAGCCCATGTCTGGAGTCTTGACATAGTCGGGGAATAGTAAACAGAACTAGGTAACAAACTCATTGTTGGCTGTTTGGTCAGTTAATCACTTAAATGATTCACACATCCAAAAATACAAGAAGCTAAACAAAGGTAAACCTGCAGTGGTTAAGAATCAGATCTTTTCACTTGACACTCGCAATTCCAACGTCCCTAGCAGCGGATATAGCGAATATATGGATAAAGTGATATTGTTCTAAACGAAAGCTATGAAGCAAGACTTCAGTTTCATTTTTTTAACCTTCATATACGTAAACTTCTGCAGTTTGCTAAGAAACGCGTTTCTCCCCAATATGTAGTACTCCCAAGGTGATCCAGTAGATATATGGTGAGAATGCACTTCGGATAAAACTGAATGAATCCTTAAAGGTTAGTGGAAATTGTGTTGGTTCCCATTCAGCAACGTTTGACAAATATCATTGATGTAACCTATATGGTATATCCACCATCATTTACTACTCTGCCTTGTAATGTTGGTGCTAACCAACTACTATTCCCACTTGAAATAAACAAGTCGATTTAAAATGCATTTGACCTCAAGTGTGAAGGTGGAATTTGAGGTAATGACGCATATTTGCATCCGTTCAATTTGCCATAATTCACCACGACATATACTCTCATTAAACTTTCAGTTAAGAGACACAAAGAGGCAAAGTATGGTTAAATTCTTCCCAAGATAAAGAGTTAAATAGTTAGCTTGTTATGGGTACAGATATACAGTTGAATCGTTCCTCAACAACCAGGCACAGGGCTGATGTAACTTACCAAGTGAGCGACATAGTCAGTCACTTCCATGAACTAGGTATCATTGAGGACGAGTTCTGTAGTACTATTGTACGTTTCATAGGTGGATGGATACAGCAAATATCCAAAGATCTTTTCTTGTTTTCAAGTTCAACCATCCCGGTATTAGGTTATTCTGGTTGGATCCTTTTGAAAGGAAGAGTGAAATCGTTTGATACATGCTGACCGATATGGTCTACTGGTGCTATGTGAAATATAAATGAAGGTATCACGCTAAATACAGATGAATCTGATGTCCTGCTACTTAGTTAGTAACCACGATTCATATCCTGATGAAAATAAGTTTACCAGGACAGTACTGGAGTTTATCTTGGTTACCAACCAACAAGTAACACGTTTGGTAGGATGTTAGCTAACAACCCTGAATTGATAATCTGACCGAAGTCTATCAATTCTATGTAACAATATTGAGAAGAAAATCTTGTGAACTGTGAGTAATGTTCATTATTTTTGAAAAGACTATGTTTTAACGAGTATCACGACACCAAAATTAGTAAAGGTAACAACAATAATAAAATTTTCATCATCCATCCAGAACGCTGATCAAATACTGCTACCATTTGCTATAGATGTCATATATACGTTAGGAGCAGGCAAATAATCACTTTATTTAGGATAGTTTCGGAAGAAGACATGGGAAAGATAATTATGGAAGAGACGTTCGAAAAACAATGAAAGTTTTCGATGAACGACTGTACATGATTTAACAAGAAAACAGATGAATATCAAAAACAGTAACAATAAAGAGAACGTGCGATTCCGTACTGTAAACGATGAATCGAAAAAATGATAGCAAATAAGCATGGCGTACTGATTAGTTTTCTAAAAGTGTTTAAGACGAATACTATCCTTTTTCTGTGTAAAGAAACTGATCATTTATCGTACGCAGACATTTTTCTCCGACTAATATTAATTATTACAGAGAGAGGCAACGAAGTTATATTATGGTAGTAATACTAATAATAATCTGGGAGGGGAAAGACGCAGGAGCTGACATATGGCTATGGACCACGTTTTATGACCAACTCTCCCAATCGTCAATCTAAAATTGAATTTTTTTCAAAAAAGACAATAACATTTTAAGGTGAGTTGTTGCATACAGTGACTTAATCGTCATAATTCTGCATGAAATGAAATTGTCTCGTTGGAGGTAGCCGACATTAATTGAAAAGGTGGATCTCATATATTAACGTCGACGATAATGTTTGATACGCGTACATAGGATGAGTTCACAAGTATAACACCTAACCTTTGAGCTTTCTTTCAAAAGCTTCAAATAATGTGGTAGCTGAGAGATGCGAAGGGATATGGAATTTTGTGGTTTAGAAATAAAATGTTCAACCACTACTACAAAGAGAAGATTCTATTGAGCAACATTTGTCAGGCTTTTAAAAGTTTAACCTACTATGTACTTTTCATGAAGCAGCAATTTTACAGTGCTTTTCTGTGTTTGAGGTTAGGAGCCAACGTCATCTATAATGCATCGCAGTGTCTCGTCACATTGAAAAACTGGTCGACAGACGTCGGTCATTACTGACCATTGCAGATTGCACAGATATTATTCGATTTCCAACTTACTCGCTGGTACTGTAAACATCTGAATAACACAGCATTTACCAATATCCAAGTTTCGATAATGCTTATAGGTACATCTTGATACTAGGTATTGATCAATGGATGATGTGAAAACTCACATTTAGCCAACCTAGAAATATCTGCACAAAAATGAGTATTGATGTTAACACTGAAAGCCGGTCTAAAGCGCAATCCACTAAGCCGTATCTCTTTCGTGTAAGAGTGTCATGTTAGTTGGTTGAAAGTCTTGCACATAAAACATCGTTCCTTCATCACTACCTGTTATTAGATCTTTTATTTTGTCTAAAATTCACCTGCTTTACTGACTATGTTCACTTCCATTGAAGAGATGCTTTAAGTTTTTGCACAATTCTTTTGTAAGGTTGGATGAGCGTGTTTTAGGTAGTGAAACTATTGGTCGCAGTGGAATATCTATCTTATTTATCTTAGGTTAAGACAGGACAATATAATCTAAAAACAGGTAGTGATGAAAGGATGGTATTATTTGAATGCATTCTGCCACAGAGCACAAGTAGGACCTCGAGGGAACGAGCGTTCTACCATCATGGCTCGTTGGGTTACTGTGATATGCAAGCCCGACCACCACGTCAAGGTAGTAGCCAATGCAATTAGCGAGGCTATGACTGCTGCCTATAACTTTGTTAACTCAGCTCAATTTTGATATATTATTCAACTTGGCAATGAAATTAAAGGTAAACCACATTAGTCGAATCTGAAGTAAGAATCCTTCTAACATTTTCGCCAACTGAATTTTTAGCTTCAATGAGTTTGTTGTTGTTGGCTGGGCCATTATCACATTCATCTTCGGAATCACCCCAATCACCATCTAAAGAGGAGATAAAAAAGATGTGACAGTTTTTATCGAGATTTATACGATAAAAACAGAACATTATAAAGTTTTCAGCTATCACTGATGACAAAATGAATATGATAGGTCTTATGATGTCTGAACTTAATATATGTGTAAGTATCGAATTTACTGTAAGTACAAACCTTTAAGAAATACTTTAGAGAGTACAGTTCGTCAACTGACACATGAACATCGTGAATACGTTAGCTGTTTACCTGCTACGGTATAATTAATATCCACAGATAATTTATTTTCATGTTAAAGTATCAATACGACTGCATAACCTAGTATAGGGGCGATCGATTCGGTTCAGTGAACGAAAGAGAAGTTATAACGTACAAACAGCAACAAAATGTGGTTGAACAGGATGTGACTGTCATAACTCAATAGATTAATGGATAACATCCTGATGTTTGAAGTGAAAGAACTTGAGTTTCAGTGAAAACACTACCAGTCGTTAAACAGTAGCCATTTGCCGAGTTTCAAACAGGATGAAACATACACTTATAAAACTTGTACTAGCCATCAGCAGAAGATGCGATTATTTGGATTGATTTGTCGCAGTCGAAGGAAACTGAAATGCATTCATCAACCTTGTGTACATTCACATACCAGGCAACGAACCACACTTATTGTGCAAGAGATGACATTAAGTGGCTGTCCAAACCTCGGTAGGTGGAACAGTGCTCGAACCGGTAACTCACTGATTGAAAGTCATCTTCCTAAATCAATGAGTCACGGCTCCACGTTTGTCGCAGTGGATTACTCCAGGCAACTGAAGTTACATTACACCAAATATTCACGCAGCACCATATTTTGAAATAATACTTATCTGAAGTAAGAGTGCTCACAGTGACAAAATCCACATTTATGTTCTAGTTTCACTGTACACATGGTCATATGCATCTATCTAGTTGATCACACTTAAATCACTTCATATATATCTCAGTGCGAAACTATTCTTCAAAAGACAATTAAATTGTAGGCTACAAAAAAAAGCGAAAACAAAATGAAACAGTAGTCAAGTGTGGATTACTGTTTCAATATTATCAACAACATTAGAGCACTATTATTATTTGTCCCCTGGGTTCCTAGTGGAACATAGGGATTCAGTAGCACGTCACCATTTCACTCTCTTCTCTCCAGTCTTTCCAACCTGGCTCCACGACTGCCCACAAACTTTCATTTCTTCCTCACATCATATACTCCATGTCACCCTCAACTCAGACGCCCAACTCGTCGTCTCCCCTTTGCGTCCCACTCGACGGCCTGGCCTGGTGCGTGATGTCCCCAATCGGTCTTCTCAGTGTATGGCCAATCCAATCTAATCCATCTCCACTTCCACTTCCATTGCCTTCTGCATATTTGTTGGGCGATGGGTTCCTGGTTAGTTCGTTGCCAGACAGACAGAGTTCCTTGTTGTTTATTCTTAGTATTCTGGTCATCTGATCTCATCTCATCTGATCTGATCCGATCTTGAGTATCGAGTGAGCGTAGGCAGCAGCAGTTGATCATGTATGTCTGTAGTTTGTTGGAAATGCTTTTTGTGACGCGCCAAGTTTGTCAACCATCACATAGAAGCACTGACTTGACTGGGATTAGTGTTGAAAATCCGGATGTTGTTCACGCTTTATGCTGAGTGCAGTAGATCCCCACACTGGTTTCAGATTAATGCAGCAACGTCTGTCTTGCTGTATTTCCGATCCTGGATTGGACGTCCTCATCTGTGCATGTGCCACCTGTAGTTCGAACGATGCTTCCTAGGTAGATGAAAGAGACAAATTTCGTAAATTTCTCCCGCTGATTGTGATTGGTGGTATTTCTAAACGAGTAGCAGGTGGTGGTCGACTCAAGAGTTTTCCAAAGTGGTCACCCCCACGTTTCCTTTTTTCTCCTCTTTGGTGATAACTAGGTTTCCTTCACTATCTCTCATTGGTTTATCTGAGTTGATCTCTTCCCTCCCAGATAATAACCTGGTTATTTGACACAATGTTGTCAGGTCTCTCTCTCTCTCTTTCTCCCGTACCTGCAGCCTATTCTGCTTCACTTGCCAGTGTGTCGTAGAAGTGTCTTGTATTTGCGCGCACTCTTCTTCACTTCTTTGTCTAGTGTAGTGTTGTATAGGTTGTGTTCAGTTTCTCTTTTGGTTGTTCATCCTTGCACTGCACTGGTTCATCTTCTGCTTCACCATCTTCCTCTCCCTGCTCTATCAGCTTCCATGTGTCCGTCGAGATACATTCCTTGTCTGGCGTCTTCTTCTTCCTTACTAATATGGTTATACAGGTTTCTCTCCACATCTCTTTCAAAGAGTTCCAGTGTTCGTCCACGGAGGTTTGTTTCTGCAGGGATGTCGCTCGAAATTTCCTATTTTGTCCTGATGACTGAAGTGAAGATGTCCTTCGTAGTTTCGTCCATCAGTTCAGTTTCTGTTCTGGGCGTTGAACTTGAACTGTGGTCTATCGCCGACTTTTTTGAAGGCTTTCAACTTGACTTTGAAGCTTCCTTGCACCAGACAGTGAGTGGTGTGAACCTACATCTGCTCCCTCTCTCGGTCTGATCTTGTGTCCAGTAGGCTGACTGCGTCTCCACTTTCTTCACATTGAGATGAAGTCGATCTGGTTTTTAGTGTAGTGTGTCTTGGTGTCTGGTGAAAGCCATGTCGCTTTGTGAGTATCCTTGTGTTTGTACACTCTACCTCGCCTCCAATCACCAAATCATTGGAGGTGTAGAAGTCTGCAAACAGTTCTGCATTCTCATTCATCATTTCACCGGGTGCTTCTCAACCGATGATGAGTTCTCTTCCTGTGTTGTCCGCTCCCAGTTTGGTATTCACATCACCGCACTCATTAGAATTTTGATGTCACCATCTGGAGTAGGTTCTTCTCTATTGCTGATTGCAGTTGTCTATGGAATTCCTCCTTCTTCTCTTGATCCGCATTATTTGTAGGTGTATAGCGTAGCATTGTATGATTGTGACTTTCCTTCCTTTTGAGTTGAACCTTTCTGTCATGATTCGGATGCTGGAGGAGATTGGTTCCAACTGCATGACAGAGAGAGCCTTCGGTGCTGTTGGCGACATCGTGATAGCCACTCGAAAACTCAGTGTGCTGGTGGTTGTCGTCTGTGTGACAATATTGGAATAGATTATTGACTCTGCAGTTGAAAGTTGGGAGAGTCGACTTCCATTCCATTGAATATGCTTTTGCAGATTCCTAACACTTCTATGGCATACCTTCTCATCTCTTGTGCAATCTGGGAAACCTTGCTAGGTTTATACATGGTACGGATATTCCATGTGCCTATGCTTACTCTCGCTTTCATCGAGAGAAGAGAAGATACATCGGGCGACTGGTTTCCCGAAGGCTTTCACCGACCGGCGTCATTTTATCTCCCCGATTCCAGTGAGGAATAAGTTTATTTTTTATATTTGCTTTGTGTTTTGGAGTTTCTTTAGCGATTGGATTGGTTTTGGGGGGTATGGTTGCTAGCCCTATGCCCAGCTTTCCCTCTTTATCCGGGCTTAGGACCGGCTAGTAACTAGTGAATTAGTCAACCAGGCGAGGTTGCATTATTCCATAGTGAGTGCGAATACTATCCGTATGACGAAAAGATAAACAACGGAAACATATGAGATGAATTTGGATCTTTGATCCTATCAATGCGAATCATATACTTGAATCATAGAGCTATACTTGCTTTATGTCAGTAGTCATGTTACAGGATGTTATACCATCAGAAAAAAATATCACGGAATTACACTTCTGCGACACTCCACCAAGACAGTACTACAAAGGAGCGTACTTAGGCTTTCGATTAAAAGCACAGTGACAAATAATGCAACAAAGTTTTGGCTCCATTTGAAGCATTTAACTGCTGAACCATGAGTAGAAAATATTTCCTGATAAACCAGTTTGTTTTAGTTGAAGTATACAAACAAGGCGGTTTTCAGTATATTTTGATCTGTAAGTGTGTAAAATTCATTCATTTATCCATATTACCTTTAAGAAGGCAGTGTTAGAAAATGACTTCGGTAAAAAACATCAGAACTTAGGCTTCATAACGCTAAAATAAATAAATAAATGGGGTTTTCATTCACTAAAGTATTTACTTGGTCAAAATTTGGAAGAGGAAATGCAAACAATTTATTAGGATTTGTTTTCACTAAGAAGTAAGCTATAGATCAGCAGTTACCCAACGATTACTTTGTCTTGGTTTGACACAATATGATAATGCTTAATATTAGTGATGGACAGTGGCTAGCAGTAAAATCCAGGACGTGTTTCGTCTTATTTGGGACCCGTCAGCTAGATACAATTGCATTTTTAGAAGACTGGTGAGTCGAAATAATTTGGAACAGTTAGAAAGAACATTGAACTAACTAATAAGAAGCCAATTTGTCAAAAATTCCAAAATAATTCACAGTACATCATAAACATTCTCTTAATGGGAACGGTTGATGTCCCTCCTGAAACCTGAGTTGATTCGTCTAACAAGTAACTTTTCTACTAGGAACTCAGAATACACTAAGCCAACAATTTCGAAAGAGGATGAAAGCGATAAGCATATCCTTCTCTAATTATTTTCTCGAAAACTATCAACATTTCTACAAGCATATAACTTACCAGATTCTGAGGTCCTACCATGCTCCGGCGAAAGAACTTTAGGAGGATGAGTAGTCGTCTTTGCTGTAACTGAACATGCTGTTATTAGGTTTTCATCTAACTCGTCCTGATCGACTTCATCTGCAAGGATCACAAGTGATGATGAACCGGATGTCATTTCTTCAAAATCAGAGAGTATATTAGTTGAATTTTGATTTTCTGTCTATAAGAGTAATCAATAGAAGAAATATTATCAGAAATGATGGTTTTCCTTTCCAGAGAAAAGTAGTTGTACAAGTAAAGAAAACAAGGTCCATCTTCTTTCACAAGAAGATTATGAGACCCAATATCCCCAGTCTGCAAACGTTTCTTCCATTGGCAACAGAATAGTGTAGAAAGGATTTGAAATTAATATCAACACTGAAATGCGTATGTTGTGTTACCTACGTTCAATCACATAAAAGATGGTGAATAGGAATTTACTAACACGCTAAGCATCATTGTGACATCAAAAATAGGATCGAACTCCAAATGCTTAAATCTTTTTAAGAGTAAAACCAACGACAACAAATAAAGCACGATAGCATGATAATGTTTAACGTCTTAAGGTTCGCTTCAGCTGCTCACAGCCGATAAAACTGCCAGTCAGATTACAATGTAAACATAACATACTACAGTTTATCAACAAGAAGTCAGTTGGTGGCTAACTCCAACATGCAAACGAATAACAAGATTGAAAGTAACACGAAACGGAAATGTAGACGATAAGATATGTTACGAATCTATAAGTCAGAGTAATCTTATCGAATGGCAACAAGAATGATGTAGAATTTCAAAAAGAGACTACTCAAGTGGATTCAACGAGTAGACAAATTAAAAACAAATAAATTCAGAAATAAAGTGTAAGAAGAATGGTGAGATGAGCTCAATGGAACAATATCGAAGTTCAAAGTGAATTAAAGGATTAATACTGATAAGATGACAAGAGATGATGCAACTGAGTGAAGAGATAGTTCGTAAATGAGTTCCAACGGTAGTCAAAGGTCAACGACTGCTTCTTTTTGAACTTCTAAATCTGATTTCAGACTTTTTATTGTACTGTGTACTCCCACCGTTGATTATTCCCTGCAAACATTGCCTAACAGACTTGTGGGTGTTTGAATCGAAAACGAGTTAGTGATTCATTACAGCAACAAAATGATTCACAGCTGGGAAGTGGAACAACTGTCAGAAAAAACGTGGTTAAACAATGAGAATGGTGCAGACTAGAGCCGATTGTGTCATCCATGGAGACCCAGGTGCAAAAGGATTGGTAAGAATGAATGAAGAATCCTACAGACCACCCAAACAACTACTGAAATAGCCAACTAAGTTTCTTTAATTCAGTTGCAAACTTAGATTACGTATATAATAAATAAATCTAACTGGTCATTTCAGTAATTGCCTAGATGATCTTTAGAGTCATTAGAGTCAACTACTGCACATCACATAAACCACAAACATCAATTTTTATTGTAAGAAGCTTCATAACATAATCTAACTGGATTTAACTCAAAATAAACCCAACCAGTTCTCCTCTTTAGTCGAAATGCAGTGACCGTATCGGTTTTACCTGGCCTGGTTCTGAAAAAGAATATTAACCCAAACAAGATTCAGTGCTGGTGGCTGGACCATGGAAACGCATGAGAGGGATTATGTATTGCACTCATGCAGTGATACGAAAATGATAAGTTGAACTAGTGGTTTCAGTGAATGTTCTGGTTATTAACCCTCACATTTTGAATTCTGTTTAGTTTTGATGTCAGTTGATTCATTTCACGACATGGCAAAATATGACAACACCTGTTAATTTGCAACACACAAAGTTAGATGGAGCTTATTCAGTCAGAAGTCTTAGTGATCCGATTGCAATGATGAGATGGAGATAGCCTTTATATCAACAAAATTGTGACCAGCTGTTGAAGACGACCAGTCATTAGTAGTGAGTCTGGTATTGTGGAGAGGTTATGATTTAAAACGCATTCTAATCAAGCATCTCCACTGATAGTAGCTTTTAACAATACTTGATGTGGTAATACAAAGGCGATTCAGAGTCTTGTACCTTGCATTCGACTGTTTCTGACTCATCGGTTATCCAAACATCCAGCAGAAGAAGAAGCAAGTTGCATCAGACAATCAGTTTAGTTTTTAGAAGGAAGCAAGAAATCTACTCACAGGATAGGTTGCGGTATTGGGGCTTTGACGAGGTGAGTATCTGCCTCAAGTAGTGAATTTATCGGTCACGTTAGGATGCCTGGACAGCCTCAGGTGCTGCTGGAAAGCAGTCTTCATGCTTCTTCGATATCACAAGTACCTGTTATTTACTGGATAGGGTAGCATTTCAAAATTACTGGTTACAGAAAGGTGTGCGTACAACAGCTAATAACAACTTGAAAGCTTTGTGCAAGAACACCTCAGTGCAAACATGGAATAAATACATGCTGAAAATTGCCAACCAGTGATGGAGGGGGGGGGCACTGTTTTCTAGCACTGGAGCAGATTGAATGAACTATTATGAAGATACACTGGTTGAAAAATCATAAATCTGATAAGCTTATTTACAGTTCTTTCAGGCAGTTCCCATTAACAGCTGATCCAATCTTAACTATAGCGACAGCAATCCAGTTTAATGAGCCTAACCAACTAATTTTTGTAGATGTATTCCATCTTGATATTGAAAAATAAAACAGTAAGACATGGATGGATATTTCACTTCCTAGTACAATATCTGAAATGATTTTTAGATGTTTTGCTTGACTAAACTACATTACTTGCTTTATATGTAAAATCAAGAGAAAGGAGTAACTACTCAGAAGAAAGAAGAAGTAGAAATTTCTCACATGATAATTTAAAAGAGGAGAGTGTGATAGAAACAGCAGAATTATTATTATATGTTATATCGCATACTTTGTGCACACTTTTAAGTTGCGATTAAACAGAGAGAGAAAGAAAGAATACATATCAACTACTAAATTGGAACATGTTGGGAATTCCGTGAGTACCACTAGATACAAACGTCACTTTCGAGTGATATGCATATGCACATATAAATCTCAGTCTACTGTTTAGTAGTGTATAACAGAGTACAGCATGATTAGCTATCAACAATGATCCAATGGCTCATTAGCCTACCCTTCCGAATTTTAAGTTGCTATTCATCACAGACTGACATCAGTTAGAGGAACATTGGAAACCTGGTAGCAGTGGACAGGTGTTTTGTCACAGAATGGGACTTCTCAGCAGTGCGCACCCACAACACCACCAGCTATTGCTTCGCGGGTTTAAGTTTCGGTCCATCTTCTTTAGTCACATAGTCTCATAATCCATCGTATAACAGGGTTGTCTCATAGGCTGTCAGACTGTCAAGTTTCATATAAGCAACACAAGTAAGGACGAAGTGTGTTAATGATAAATGATCCTAGGGAAAAAGGTTCTGGGGTTCAAGCCGAGAAAAAAGACATCATAACCAAGAATTCACAGTGATCCGCACTTACAAGCTACAGCTGCTACTTTTATGTGGTGGTCAGGCTTGCACATCACATGATCCAACCAGCTACACTACCTGCAACGCTTGTTCCTTTGGGTTCCCAACATAAGAGAAAGATCTGCTCGATAGTGGTTAGATAGAAAGCAGTTACCATCATAGTGTAATTTACAACACGATCCGAGGATGGAGTCGTACTGCTTGCTGGATGAAGTTTGACAGCAGTAAGGTGTTTCCCGCGGACGGCCAGCAATGCCATCAAGATGCAGCCTTTCCTATGGGAAAAGGTGAATCCTAAAAGCAGAACACTCCCTTCTACCCTGTGGCATACTGGAGCCGGCGATTTAGGTTCATAGTTGGAATCAAAAACTTCTATCGAATTCGTATGTGGAAAGCCCAAGATGATGACACTTAGGCTCTTCTCTCACGTACTAACTCTTTTTTCTCAGTTACTTCAATAAGTAGCACTCCGACCTGTGGATGACCGGAAAGTGGCAACCACCTTAACAACTCGATCAGTTTCCAAGTTCCCTCACCTCGTTAGGAAATCTCCATATCTCGAACTTCTGGTGCTTCCTCATATATCTCAGTCAATATTCCTACATCATCTTTAATTTACTCCAGCTCCCAATGACCCTCCTGACACCTATCCTAGTTTAAGAAATAACATCCCTGGTCTACTGAAATCATGTCCTTAACTACACATTATACCTTTCAATATCCGCATCCTCCATCAAATCGGCCAACAAGCTTTGCTAGCCAAAAACTTACCATCTCGAGGTCATCGATTTGTGCTGCGTTTGTGAGATATCCACACATAAGTTACGTTATTCACTTAACCTTACCGAGTCAATATACGAACTTTCTGGGAAAAGATGGGTAGTTCTCATGATTATGCAGGTGTAGATATAGCACTGAGCACTAATGTAGAAAGTTCACTACTCAACTGGATTCCTGTTGGGAGTTGCTTATGAGTTGCTAGACCGAATTGCAAAGTGAGAACTGAAAAGAATAGTCAAACTAGACTCTGTTTTTTGTCAATCTCTGTTTACGCTCCCACTGACTGCACCCCAGATGAAGTGAAGGATGAATCCTACCAAAAACTATCTAGCCTCCTACTGAAAGCCAATGTTCAAACATGGTTGTCGTTGCGGGTGATTTCAATAGAAAATGGGTAGGCTAAGTCACGTATAAAGGTGCTTTCGGAATTCCAGCCGAATGAACAGCGATCGACTGTTACAACAGGGCTCAGATAATCATTTATTTCTAGCCAGGATTAACTTCAGGCATGAAGAGGGAGACGTTATCTGGTGTGGCATTCACCGACTTCAACTCAAAAGTGAACACAGACAAACTATATTGGCATCAGTTATCGCTGAAGAGGGTCGTTGGAAGCCTGTCACTTCTTCAACACATGTTTTGACAGTGAACACGCATTAGTTTAAGCACGTGAATATCTTCCCGTAAATGGACGTAGAAAAACACTAGAAACAAGACAAATGAGCAGACACCTCAACAGCAATGAGAGCACTAAGACTGCCTTCAATGAGGGACTGGTTAGACAGATATCGGATCAGAACAATGTCACATTCGGAAGAAGCTTGGCATCATCTTTAGTCCGCTGCAGAAACAGCGTTTTAAAACCGCAGCCGACTTTCAGAGAGTGGTTAAAAAATGGTAGGAGATATCAATCGCTTTTTCTGGATTAATGCATGTGCATGGAGGGATTCCTGCAGGCTCTACGTACAGTGAGGAGGAGTGGAAGCAACTTAAAAGTAGATTGACCAAGGGTCTGCGCAATGACCAAGGGCAGTGGTGGGTATAAAAAGCTAGAAATAGGAAAGGCAGTAGTGATAGGTAACAACGGACAGTTATTTAAGCTTATCAGGAAAAATGAAGTGAAAAGGTCAGTGGTTAGTAAGGCTATAACGGAGAAGGATAGGTTCATGATTTGTTCGCGGAGAAGAAGACTGGAACGATAGGCGAAACACTTTAACCCTCGACACCTGCAAAAGTTGAGAAAGCTGTAGGTAACCTGAAATGAGGTAGAGTAGCAGGATCAGACGGACTAGTTCCAGAGGTATTCAGGGCTGTGGTAGGGAAAAACTGATTAGGCTAACTGAAGTATTTACTGGTTTGCAAGAGACAGATATGATCCTATCCGACTTCTCTCAAATACCTATTGTCTCAGTCTTCAAGAAAAAAGAGAAGTCCTCTTGTGATAACCACAGAGGTAACAGTCTGACGAAGATAGTGTTTGAGATTCCAGGTTCTGTAATTATTAGACGACTAGGTGAGGCGCAGAAACAGCAAGCCTGGGAAAACATGGCAGTACTCAAAACCGATCATGGATGTATCGGTCGCCTAGTTTCTGGAAGACAAGCACACCTGCGAGAGCCTGATACTAGCTTCCTTTCTTGATGTGATGGTGGCATTTGACTCCGTCAATCCAGAGGTCTTATGGCAATCAATCACTGAAAGGGGTATCAAGTGAGTAAATCACCCTCTTGAAAGTGCTGCATTTGAACATTCATGTGCACATCAGTGCCTGTGGCGATACATGAAGTGAGTAGTGTACATCGATCGGTATTAATCAATGACATCCACTTTCCTCCTTCTAATTCTCTTTTATCATATACGTCCATATGGAGGTCCCCTACTCGTCCTCTGACTTAACACGGATTGGATCCTATCACAGGAGAATCCTAAAGTACGTAGATGACATAGTCCTGTTAGGTGATGGCATTGACAAGATGTTGAATTATCTGGTCATGTAAGGTGGCATATTGATGACATAGAGTGCTGATGTGACACACATACATCTTTTCATTGATATAACACAGTCACAGTAAAAAGACACAGAACTCACAAAAACAGAATTATTTTCTGGCAATGAAGTAGCTGATTTCATTTTGAAATCTTTTACTTCTGTTTTATCACTTGACACAATTTTGTTGCTGTTGAAACCTTTAGCCAAATCATTATTTTGACTTCCAGGTTTTTTACAACCCCGTTTTTTTTTTACGTTTTTTTTCGATTGCCAATTTATCGCCACCAGTATTACATGCTTTTTTACCGGTACCACATTCTCCATCTGAAGATTTACCAGATACTGAAGTGTTTCCTGTACTGTCAACAGTGGTTGTAGTAACAGTATTTGTATTTACTTTGTCATTTGAAATAACCGATTCGTTTTCTACTGTTGTATGATCATCACTGTCCAGTGTATCTGAGAGACAATAAAAGAGGGAGTTAACAGAATAGTCTAACCTGTGTCTTTTTCTAACTAGCTGATGTCAGCTTAGAAAAAAACATGATCTAAGATATATAACAGAACATGAAATTTGAATCTTAGAATGCTATTAACCAATACACACCCATAATTCATCACACTAGAATTGAATCGAAAACTTTCAGACTCAGTATTGTCTAGTGAACATGATTGAAATCGTCAATTAAATTTAAAAACACTAATCTCATATCAGTAAACAGCAATAAATATTGTATTTTAAATTTACACGACACTTCAAAGTGGACGCCAACACACGCGTGTAATGCAAAGGTATAAGCTAGGCTTTAATAGAAGTTAGCTTAAGATAGATGCGTTAAGTCTATAAATATATGTGTTTATCATGAAGAAATGCCATGGAAATATGGTGGTAATAACTATAGACCCTAGATAATAAATTGTTCAACAACCATGTGAATCAAGTTTCAAAAGAATGGCGTCTAATTGTCATAGTTGAGGGAAATCATAGATGTAAACATTTCCGAATTGATTTGGTCAATTTCAAATACTGACAGAGAAAACTGCTTATTGCAATTGCGACGTTCCTGAAGGTATAGTTGAACAGTCTAGGAAGGGACAACCGAGATATTTTTCTTGCTGAATGAAAATTGTAAAAATGCTAGTTGGTTCAGTTTGTACAACAGAGAGGCTAACAGATGCTACGATTCCCCTCCCCCCCCCTCAACTGTAATTTTGACGTGGTGGTCGGACTTGTATAGCATAATGACCGAATAAACTATGCTGGTGGAACGCTTGTTTCCTCAAGGTCCTTCAATACCAGAAAGCTCTGCTAGATAGTAGCAAGACGAAAAGCAGTTACCATTGTAGTGTAAAGTGCAACACTATGATAAGATTCTGAGAGGCTATGTGTGACAGACCTCAAGCGGATGTCACATAGACTCTGTAGTCACACAACTCTTTTTCTTTTTCAAGTACCCTTAGAAGAAATAACTTTCCACGATGTAGGCAGAGCCAAGGAGCGTCAACATCCCGTACGCTTTCAGTGGTATAAAAAATCCAAACAAACGTAATATGGCCTCCTTACCCTACCTCTGTCTCATTCCTTGCTTCCACCTTCTGATGCTAACATTAGGTCTCTTACTCTTACCACAACTTCTTCCTCGGTGACCATTGCCAACGATCTTAGTCATCCAAACCCTATTCATAGTCTCCTAAGACCGGCTGTCAGTTTCATATTGCAGCCTTCAACATCTGAACCCTATATCTTTTCGAAATCCAGACAATGCTCGCCTTAACACTGGATCTCGAGCCATGAAAGTATACTGGGTTTCTGAGACAGACTAACAGGAACCGAGTGCGGTTTTAACTTGACATCATCTGCCTATATCAGTAAATCTTCAGTGTTCACTTTACGAGTGTCCGGAGTTTAGTGGCTGGATATCGTAAATTCGATGGTGTAGACATAGCACTGACCCTTAGGGCAGAAAGTGCGCCCCTCACCTGGAAACTGGTCAGCAGCCATCTGTGTGCTGTCCAAATGAATGGATATGTAAGAAGTAGGAAGGCTCACATGACTAGCCGATGCCTATTCGTATTCTCTGTCAGTTCGGATGATGCAAAATATGAGTTCAATGAGAAGCTGCCAGTTTTGCTACAGAGAACAAAACGTTCAAATACAGTCATTCTAGCAGGTGACTTTGACACTAAAGTTGGGGAGCTGAGTCAATTGGAAAGGCAACTCGGAAGTATCTATGGAATACTTTAATAACGAATAATTAACGGTGATCATCTGTTGTACTTCTGACCAGCACAAATGTCAAGCATGAAGAGCGACATTATCTCACCTGGCATCTGTTATGAGCCATCTTTGGAGAGGATTGTCGCTCTTCTTGAAGTACTTGTCTGGACTCGAACCGCGCGCTAGTACGAGCAGGTGTGTCTGCGCCTTACTGTTAGCGAAAAACAGTCAGTAGGGAAGCCTTTCTCTGCTGGATTGGAAGATGAGAAAGTGAAGTACGCATCTAGAGAAGAGATAGGTAAGCGTTTGTCTGAACCGGAGAGTAAACCTCAGTCTGAAGTATTCTGACATGGTAATAAGTCCGCTGTTCGCTTTTGCAGCAGAGGCCGTGTGTTGTGTTGTCACCATGCGTGTATTACAGAAGTCAGTTGTAGCTTTAGGGAGAAGAGGAAAATAAGTTGATGAGGTTGTGAACCTTAATCGATTGAGATGGCCGGGACATATGTTGCGCATCCCTAGTCACCGTCCACCTCGTCATGCAATGCTAGCTGAAGTAGTTCCAGGATATAAAAAGGCTCGGGGTGGTCAGACTACAATATGGAATCATTGCATGAAGCCTTTGACTGGTTTTCTGCGCCATACAGGGAGACGCAAACTAGCCGGTAGGGATCCAGGTGACAACAGAGACCAGTGGTTTGAGACTCTACGTGATATGGTTCAGAATTGATGTCAGTGATGCAGATGTATCCACAATTCACCTGAACCGCTTTACTGAATTCGGCAGTAAGCTCATCACTTTCTTTAACAGCTTTCTGCTACTTTGGCTGATTTTATTTCCTTCTTCAACTTCCATCTTATTGCTTTGTTACTTGCTGTACTAATATGTGTGGAAACTTCGACCGTAACCCAAAAAAGCCTGATCCTATGTTGATATTGACGGAATTGAAATCCGCTGTAGAGAAAGTGGTCAACATCGTTGGTAATCCACATCCAAAGTTTAGTGGACGTCACTGGATTTCTGCAACCTCACAACAACCGATTGATGCGAGAAGACTGATTCAATCTGGCTCTGTCAACAATGAAGAGCGAAAGCAGCTCAAACGTATATCGAGTGAGCGTCTTCATAGTGACCATGAGCAGTGGTGGGTGTCGAAAGAGAAATAGATGGTGAATACATCAGCGTTAGGTAATACCGACAATTTTTCGGGTTTATTAGGAATAGTGGGATAAGGAATGCAATGATTGGTTATACCAATATCGAAAAGGGTGGTACTCTGGTAACCTCCTCAGACATGTGGTTAGAATGCTGGGCAGATATTACTTGAACAGACTCCCCTATTTTCGTCACAAGAGGACTTCTATCTTTTCTTGCAAACTAGAACGATCAGGAAAGAAGATTAGGGTGACAGGACTACCACTAATTCTTATATACTACCTCAGTTATCCTAATTAGTAGTTTTCCATCTCTATGATTAAAATATTCTGGTGACCGACCATAAAGTTCAGCTACTTAGCTTTTTTTTCAGGTGCGACACAGTCTTCTTAACTTCGAGGACAGGTTCGAGCCAGATGCCAAGCAACTGAAGGATCACTGTGACCCAGTCGAACTCTGTTACAAAGTGCTCCCCCCAGCGTTCAAGCCACCCGTTTGGGGAGGTTACCAGAGTACCACCCTTTTCGATATTGGTATAACCAATCATTGCATTCCTTATCCCACTATTCCTAATAAACCCGAAAAATTGTCGGGTATTACCTAACGCTGATGTATTCACCATCTATTTCTCTTTCGACACCCACCACTGCTCATGGTCACTATGAAGACGCTCACTCGATATACGTTTGAGCTGCTTTCGCTCTTCATTGTTGACAGAGCCAGATTGAATCAGTCTTCTCGTATCAACCAATTATTATATTGAGAAAATTTATAGACGTCAGGCAACCTTTGAATGACGAAAACAACAGAAAGCAGTCAGAAGTGGTGATAAGTCATCGAAAAAGAGCAAGGTGAAAAGAGAAAACACTAAGATAAGATAATGTGTAGAGACTTCTGCGTCATTCAGCTAGCTTGATCCTGAGCCATATTACCTAGAGTCTCCATTAACGTATCTCTATTGTGATGCAAACCTCAGTCGGAAAGTCTGCATATCCCTACACAGCTTAGGTCGACAGCCAGAGATTGATTTCATGTTTTAGTTTGGCCATCTGCAACCTTTTCCAGCTAAAACCTACATCAGATAACATTGTGCGACGGGGCAGACAGTGACTAGACATGCATAACACATGTCACAGCAACCTCAGTTGATGAAGGTCCATGGCTTCGTTAACTAACTTTTCTCTCCTCCCTAAAACTATTAGCCCCATACGTCGCGGCAACACGACACACTACCTTTACTATGAAGCCAACGATGGTCGAACACGTGAAGCCTTTTCATGTCCCCCGCCTTTAATGGTCATGTTTCATAATCGAAAAAAACTATTAGACATATTAATATTCAATTTGTTTATAACTACGCGGTCCTATAATATTTGTTATACCAATATTATCCACCGGGTACTGAATCGATAAGCCTTAATCACTCCATGTATCTGAAGGATGAAATAAACACATCATTAAACGTGAGATATAAAGGTAATTTGACCATAGAACTATGAGCGACGAATGGTTAGTTAGTTACCTAAGCTTGTCAAACTTTAAAGTAATACAAACGAAAGTTACATATAAAGAAAAGACCAGAAATGCCGTAAGAGAAATAAACGTAATAAGATAAATGAAAGAAATCAGATGTGTATACAGTAATGCGAAATCTAAAAATGTCGGGAAAAAAATGAAATGCAAAAGGATTCGCACAGTTATAAACAATTTTATCGCTATACAGTGATTCCAACTGCTAATT
Source organism: Heterobilharzia americana (assembly GCA_944470555.2). Lineage (NCBI taxonomy): Eukaryota > Metazoa > Platyhelminthes > Trematoda > Strigeidida > Schistosomatidae > Heterobilharzia > Heterobilharzia americana. The sequence continues at coordinate 40,312,083 of OX104134.1, forward strand.
TTTACCACCTATTGAACTTCAAAATTTCGCTGTGTTCATTTATGACATTTGATATGACTGCTGCTAGGCTCCAGTTCGAGTAGAAACATTCTAAGGGATGCAGGTAAACTTAACTGACAAGTCAAAAATAAGATAAAATGATTGTTCTAAATTCCATTGTTCGCTATCAAAAACGATATAAACGTTACATATCAACTGAATAGGACCGTTTGCTTAATCAGGATCAGTTTGACAGTGAAAAGAGGTAACAGATTCCCTTATTCTTACTTTAATTAACCACTCCTATGATATTTCTATAGAAAATAAGGGTTAGGTTTGAAATATTGACCCACGACAAGTTTAAATTTAAGTAACCAAGACAATAAGCAACACACATATATTTCATATTAAAGTGTTTCAGACAACTGAGACTTTTCGACTATAATAGCATAATCAATTATTTGGTAAAATACATATCCCCTCAGTCAAAAATTTTGTAAGAGAAAAAACGCTATGGTAAGACACGAAAGGCTAAATACTATCAAAAGGGTTGGCTGAAAAAGCATGAATGCATCGTACACCCTAGGGTACTTAGCTTAGCCATTTTGAAAACCCGATGTATATACTTAACAACTTCTGAGACATGAACAGTGTTCCATCTAATCAACCGAGAAATTTGCTATTCTTTATCTAACTGGTTTTAAAGAATGGAACATTAATCACAATAATGCGGATGTGAATTAAAAATATTGTCACAGACCACAGTTTCTGATCAAAGTACACACAATAAACACTGCTGTACAACAGACAAGATCATTAATCACCTTATTATAAGGGTTATGTTGAGTAGCTCTGCAAAAACACAGTACTATGAACACTGCAGAAAGGTTAATTTCTCTCTTAAAATCAAATATTTATTCCTGCCCCAATTCATTTTCGCTTCAATCTGAACTGTGAATTAGTGAAAACACAAATCAACTTACAATCTTGCACAAAAGTGCATCAATTCAATTCATCGTATTTCACAACAACACGAAGGGAAAAAAAGTGGGGTGGATTTGAAAAATAGATAGCATTCAGGAAGAAAACAATATGTAGAATGAAAAGGGGAGATAAACAAGCGAAGTTTAATGAAAAAGTTGGGAATTTTAAGGTATATAAATCAGTGCTCCTGTGGTGAATACTTTTACATAAACAAACGATAGTTCAGTTTTTGTTTCTTCATAACATTAGGTGAAGACTACTCAATGTGACACACAGTTAAAAAAAACATCTTAAAAAGTAACAAGGGGGAAACATTTTCAAGGCATTTCTGAGTTCATCGAAAAGCCTCCAAAGCACATCTCGTTTATCCTCATTTCAAAAAGCTATAACCTCGCCCCGTTAACTAGTTCACTAGTTACTAGCCGGTCCTAAGCCCGGATAAAGAGGGAAAGCTGGGCATAGGGCTAGCAACCATACCCCCCAAAACCAATCCAATCGCTAAAGAAACTCCAAAACATAAAGCAAATATGAAAAATAAACTTATTCCTCACTGGAATCGGGGAGATAAAATGACGCCGGTCGGTGAAAGCCTTCGGGAAACCAGTCGCCCGATGTATCTTCTCTTCTCTCGATGAAAGCGAGAGTAAGCATAGGCACATGGAATATCCGTACCATGTATAAACCTAGCAAGGTTTCCCAGATTGCACAAGAGATGAGAAGGTATGCCATAGAAGTGTTAGGAATCTGCAAAAGCATATTCAATGGAATGGAAGTCGACTCTCCCAACTTTCAACTGCAGAGTCAATAATCTATTCCAATATTGTCACACAGACGACAACCACCAGCACACTGAGTTTTCGAGTGGCTATCACGATGTCGCCAACAGCACCGAAGGCTCTCTCTGTCATGCAGTTGGAACCAATCTCCTCCAGCATCCGAATCATGACAGAAAGGTTCAACTCAAAAGGAAGGAAAGTCACAATCATACAATGCTACGCTATACACCTACAAATAATGCGGATCAAGAGAAGAAGGAGGAATTCCATAGACAACTGCAATCAGCAATAGAGAAGAACCTACTCCAGATGGTGACATCAAAATTCTAATGAGTGCGGTGATGTGAATACCAAACTGGGAGCGGACAACACAGGAAGAGAACTCATCATCGGTTGAGAAGCACCCGGTGAAATGATGAATGAGAATGCAGAACTGTTTGCAGACTTCTACACCTCCAATGATTTGGTGATTGGAGGCGAGGTAGAGTGTACAAACACAAGGATACTCACAAAGCGACATGGCTTTCACCAGACACCAAGACACACTACACTAAAAACCAGATCGACTTCATCTCAATGTGAAGAAAGTGGAGACGCAGTCAGCCTACTGGACACAAGATCAGACCGAGAGAGGGAGCAGATGTAGGTTCACACCACTCACTGTCTGGTGCAAGGAAGCTTCAAAGTCAAGTTGAAAGCCTTCAAAAAAGTCGGCGATAGACCACAGTTCAAGTTCAACACCCAGAACAGAAACTGAACTGATGGACGAAACTACGAAGGACATCTTTACTTCAGTCATCAGGACAAAATAGGAAATTTCGAGCGACATCCCTGCAGAAACAAACCTCCGTGGACGAACACTGGAACTCTTTGAAAGAGATGTGGAGAGAAACCTGTATAACCATATTAGTAAGGAAGAAGAAGACGCCAGACAAGGAATGTATCTCGACGGACACATGGAAGCTGATAGAGCAGGGAGAGGAAGATGGTGAAGCAGAAGATGAACCAGTGCAGTGCAAGGATGAACAACCAAAAGAGAAACTGAACACAACCTATATAACACTACACTAGACAAAGAAGTGAAGAAGAGTGCGCGCAAATACAAGACACTTCTACGACACACTGGCAAGTGAAGCAGAATAGGCTGCAGGTACGTGAGAAAGAGAGAGAGAGAGACCTGACAACATTGTGTCAAATAACCAAGTTATTATCTGGGAGGGAAGAGATCAACTCAGATAAACCAATGAGAGATAGTGAAGGAAACCTAGTTATCACCAAAGAGGAGAAATAAAGGAAACGTGGGGGTGACCACTTCGGAAAACTCTTGAGTCGACCACCACCTGCAACTAGTCCAGAAATACCATCAGCAGCCCAGCTACAGAATTACCAGTGAACACAAGCCCCCCGACAAGAGCCGAAATCCTGGACGCCACAAAGCTGTTAAAATCCGGGAAAGCAGCAGGACCATATGGAATTCCTCCAGAAGCACTGAAAACAGACGCAGAGACGACAGCGGATATGCTCACACCACACCACTATTGCAGAAGGTCTGGAAGGAAGGAAGGAAGGAAGGAAGGAAAGGTACCTGCCCATTGATTGGAAGAAGGGCTACCTTGTCAAACTTCCAAAGAAGGGAGACCTAAGTCTTTGCAAGAACTGGCGCGGAATCATGCTACACTCGTCCACCCAAAGCAAGCGAAATATTAGGCCGCATCATCCTGGAGAGACTAAAACATGCTCTGCATTCAAAATTACCACTGGAACAGGCCGGATTCAAGAAGTGCAGATCATGTGCTGACCAAATTGCAACTCTACGCCACGCATCATCATAGAACAGAGCGTAGAATGGCAGTCAACTCAACTGTACCTCGACTCCATCGATTTTGAAAAGGCCTTCGATAGCGTCGACCGAGAAGTGATTTGACAGGCAGCTGCTTCAACACTGCGGAATACCGCAATCCTGTATCAATCTGATTCAACAACTACACGAAGACTCCACACGCCAAGTAGTTCACAATCGGAAGCTCAGTGATGCCTTCGAAGTGAAGGCAGGAATGAGACAAGGCTGCCGCCTACTGTCACCAATGATCTTCCTGATTGTGGTCGACTGGATCATGCAGCAAACCGTGAGGAGCAAGAAGATGAGCATACGTTGGCTGGACCGATGAAAAGACCCTAGAAGATTTGGATTTCACCGATTATGATTTATGTCTAGTGTCTTGTCGTACAGACTCGAAGATCTACAGGCAAAAACCAACAAGTTGACAGAAGAGGCAGGGCAGCGAGGACAGGACTTCAAGTGAACGTAGAGGAGACAGAGGTGACGAAGATACCAAACCAACAACAACAACAACAAGCACCAATCACAATCAACGGGAGAAACCTACAGAAATTTGTCTCTTTCACCTACCTAGGAAGCATCGTTCCAACTACAGGTGGCACATGCACAGATGAGGACGTCCAATCCAGGATCGAAAAGACAGCAAGACAGACCTTGCTGCATTAATCTGAAACCAGCGTGGGGATCTACTGCACTCAGCATAAAGCGTGAACAACATCCGGATTTTCAACACTAATCCCAGTCAAGTCAGTGCTTCTATGTGATGGTTGACAAACTTGGCGCGTCACAAAAAGCATTTCCAACAAACTACAGATATACATGATCAACTGCTGCTGCCTACGCTCACTCGATACTCAAGATCGGATCAGATCAGATGAGATGAGATCAGATGACCAGAATACTAAGAATAAACAACAAGGAACTCTGTCTGTCTGGCAACGAACCAACCAGGAACCCATCGCCCAACAAATATGCAGAAGGCAATGGAAGTGGAAGTGGAGATGGATTAGATTGGATTGGCCATACACTGAGAAGACTGATTGGGGACATCACGCACCAGGCCAGGCCGTCGAGTGGAACGCAAAGGGGAGACGACGAGTTGGGCGTCTGAGTTGAGGGTGACATGGAGTATATGATGTGAGGAAGAAATGAAAGTTTGTGGGCAGTCGTGGAGCCAGGTTGGAAAGACTGGAGAGAAGAGAGTGAAATGGTGACGTGCTACTGAATCCCTATGTTCCACTAGGAACCCAAGGGACACATAATAGTAATTAAGATGCCATAGCCAATAGTTTGCTATTGCTGATTAGACTGAAATAATCAACCATTATTGGCATGTGAGTTCCTACGTGGATGCCTTGGTATCGCCAGTGACTCAACTTCTATACTAATGGTTGGTAGTAGTTAGCAGTGGAATCAGTGTGTATTTTAAAGAAATGATATACCAAGCATCATCAAATGCATGAATATGTTTGCAACACTTGATTTTATCTTCCACAAGTCAAAAATAAACAGTAGCGCAGTTTATTTAAGGATAAGTACTTTTCATAACAGTTAGTACTGCAGACTGGTAGGACTATAAAATAATAAGCACATTATTTATTAACTAACACACTACGATGACATCATTTAACACTAAAGAAATACTACTTATTTCTGATGAAACGGTATTAATCGACTAGTATACAATTGATTGATTAAACACTATTGACTAACGATATAACAGTAACCCAGAAAGAATGTGGAGATATTCACATTCTGTAAACTTTTTTCTAACATTTAATCAAGCACAGTGCAAGTGTACTTAATATTAAAATATACAAGTGTTTTACAACTCATGTGACAGAGACAGAAATATATATGTCGAAAGACACGGAGTCAGATGATATTATTACTATTTTAAATGAAACAAGGAGAGAAATCATATGACTTTAGTACTAAACTTCACTATATGTACCAACATTTATCGTAACTCATTAGAGTATATATATATGTATATATACATATATATATATATATATATATATATATATATCCTGTGACTGTATAGAAAGCTTCTTCCTTTAAGTGGTGAGATCAAAAGTAGCAACTTTCAACTAAAAATCTCACATCGAAATGTCACACATCGATGTAGTCGAAAAGAAAAGTAGTATTATTAGCTGTACTAGAATACTCCCCAAAGACAAACAGGATCTTTACACGATTAAAATTTCTGTGTGTCAGCAGTAGAGGTTAAGATAGTCAACCCTGAAAATAATACACATACAATTTATTTTATGGAATTCCACTTCCAGCGATAAGTGTTTCTATTAAGAGTAAGCTGATCATTAAATTTCAGTCAGAAACCACTAAAAATGCGGTACACACCCTGTCTCAATCATCTCACTTTTAAATTAAGTTAGCAGGTGGATAACATCACTCTAACTACTAAAATTTCTTTAGCTGCAACACGAGCAGAGAAGTACTAACTGAGCATATACTAACAGAAATCCTTCCTGATAACCATCAAATATATTCCTCGTTGCATTCCAAAATGTATTTACATCCCTAATTCAATTAATTCACACTACATTGAATTCCTTTCTGGTTTACAACATATAATAATGGATAAAAATCATAGAATAGCATACCTGGTCTCCTGGGAAAAATGCCACAAACTGCTTATCGAAGCTTATAATATCATCACTCTTTCAAATCGAACAATAAACTACTTCAGCCGAAACTCGAAAACCCCCGGTTATGGATATATGCTGGGTTTATTAGACTCGAATCAACTATGTAGGCTATAAAATTTCCTTGAAAGTAACCCGGTATTGTGTTAAATTCAGGTAATCATTTGACTATCTGAGATAACCGTAGTTTGGCAGACTAGTATTTGTACTGAGTGATGGTTGAAGGTGGGATGAAAATCTGAACCGCGGCCGGATTTCCATCTCACCTCCAATCATCACCCAGTGCAGATTCAGGTAAATCACACTCTGGAACTGGTGGATAAGACTACCAGATTTTATGTCCTTTCAAGTTTAGATACAGAAAAATGTCATAGAGCAGCAAGCGAAATTCTATCACGTGAGACATCTACGAGCTTTTTGATCGAATGGTACAGTAGGGATTCAGAAAGAGAGTCGTTAACACCGATTTCTCTGCTTAGGTAAACAGCGACTGCAGCTCAAACCCAGCACAGAATGTACTATAATGAAAAATGCAGAACCTCGTACAGAAAGCTCGAAATTTCAGATTTAGCCATTGAAGAGAATGAACTTCGCGAACAATTATGGGAACTAGGCTATAAAAAAGGTACTTCAATGGTACTTTCGGAAATGCAACCCAGTGAATCGATAATAGTGACCGCCTCTATTCTTAACCAACCCAAGTTTAAGACATAAAGAAAGACATAATCTAACCATGTGGAAACATATGTCAACTGAACAGTGAACACCTATGAACCTTCTTAGTATCCGCTACTGTTGGAGACAATAGGTAGAAAATTATGGCTTCGTTTGAAGCATGAGTACATGGTACATTAGCATATGCCAGTCTGCTCTTCAGTATATGCAGGAAGACTGAAGCACAATTCCGAGTTCAGTTCAACAATTAGGATATTAAAGTTGTTGTATAAGGAGAACTTGTTAGAAAATTATCAACTAACAACGCTACTTGTCCTGAAGATGTTGACATCATTTGTAGTTTACTGTAACAACAGCGGTAGAGACTATAAGTGACCTACAGCAAAAGTTTACTTAGAGTAACAGTCTTGTTCCACTTAGTGGACGCATCAAAGCAGACCTCTGGTATGGAGTATCCACTTGAGGGAGTCAAAAAACTCATATTCTAAACCAAATGGGCTTCAAGACTCAAAACAGATCAACGGTCATCTCTAGCGCACACAACAAGATGTCGTCAATTCAGACAACAACAACGGCAGCATGACCCCGAGTCGAGAAATTTGAATAATGTAACATACTTGGCCTGTGTACCGAAACACAGTAAGATAATGAAACAGCACCTCCCAGTTGACAGAGTAGAATGAGGCCTTCTGACAAATGGCAAATGCCTTCGCCGTTACTGAGTATGCCTCCGTTTCGGAACCTGCAAGAAGGCGAAGATACACCCTAACCTACTTGTGAAACCTGCCTGGTTCCCTCGAGTTTGATGTTCTCGAGCTCCATTTAGGCGACGGATAAATACAAACTTAAAGATCGTGGACAATATGTGAATCAGACTAATTCCCTTATGGTCTTTACAAAAAGGCTTCTTAACCTTCCTGTAAACTGGAATGATCAGTGATATGGACCAGTCTGATGGGACTAACTCTGATTCCCATACATCCGTTATCCTGTAAAGGGATTTTCTACCTTGATTGATCTTAGCTGGTTGGCGGTAGTCGACAGGAAGCCCTGGGCACATGTGTCGCGCTTGCTGGCGTATCTCCTGTGAGACATGAACCCGTGTCACTCACTGTGACAGTCACCGACGTTACCATTGAGGTATTCGGACCATGACTGACCTCCTGTAGTATTGGATTAAATATATCGATTGATCACTGTAGGACAAACAATTTCGTGTTATCTAGTCCTAAGTACTGGCTGAATTCTACCAGTCGTTTTGAATGTGGCCAACTAGCTAGGAGGCTCCCCCATCGTGGTGCACTTCTTAGAAGCTTCTGACGGAAATCCACCAAGTTGTGTTGCTTTGCATGCTTTCAGGATTTAAACAGCCTTCTCAACTTCCAGGAGTCAAATCCTGGGCAACTGAACCATTGGTGTGGGACAGTCGAACTCAGCTTCGAAGTATTCTGCACAACTTTTTAGCCACCTGTCCTGAGAGCTTATCGGAGTACCATCCTTTGCGGTGGTGGTTTCATTAACCATCGTCGTCTTGTCAGTACCCCTAATAAACCCGAATAATTGATAGGTTTTACCTAATACTGATACGTCCTCTATCTTTCTCGCTATCACCACCCATCACTGCTCGCGATCATTGCAAAGACTGTTAGTCGATATACGCTTAAGCCGCTTTTGCTCTTCATTGTGATTACAGCCAGCTGAAATAGGTCCTTTCATATCGATTAGTTCATGTCAATTTGTGGTTGGTTGGTTCTGCTAAACTTCGGATGTACGTTACCAACTTTTTTTGTCGCCGTCTCTACAGCAGACTGAATATTATATCAGGTTTCTTCAGATGAAGAATGCTGTCACGTTCAGATAAATGCTTAGCTATCCCATCCCTAAATACGTACTTCACGTTCTCACCTTCCAAACGCATACTGATAGGATCTACTGCCACCTGTTTTCTGCGACCAGTAAGGCGCAGATATACACGTACCCCTGTTAGCGCCTGGTCCGAGTTCAAATAGGTACTCCAGAAACAGCAATACTCCTCAACTAATCCACTCCAACGATGGCTTAGAGCAGTACGACCTACCTGTGTCCGTCGTTGGTTTGGTGTTAGTGGATGCCGCATGACACAGCGTCTCTCCTCATGCCTGATATTAGTGCTGGTTGGGAACAAGTAGTTGTCAGAACAAAATTGCAACACACGATCCACTTTCATCAATTCTTTAGCGTGTGGTATCGCAGATACCTCCAAGATGAATTTCCAACTACCTCAGCTTCCGTACTTCAGCGTCCAAGTCATCTGCCAACATAACTACAACTGAATGTTTTGCTGTCTGTAGCAGAGTTGACAGCTACTCACAGAACTCATCCTTTGCATCATCCGAACTACAGTCAGTGGGTGTGTAGGCGAAGATTACGAATAGGCATCGCCTAGTCTCACAGTTTTTTTCTAGCCTTTACAGATCCATTCAATCGAACAGCACATAAACCGCTGTTGGCTGGTATCCAGTCGAGAGGCGCACTTCCCGTCTTACAGCTTAATGCTACTTCTACAACATCGAGTTCACGAGAGCTACTTACTGGGTGTTCGGATACTCGTAAGGTGAATTTTGAAGATTTACTACTACGGCCAGGTGAGATCAACTTAATAACCACACTTAGGTAATGTATGGCTGTCTCAGAAACAGCATCTATCCATGGCTCGATATTCCAGAGTTTAGGCGGGCGATGCCTGCTGTTGAGTTTGGCATAGGATTCGGAAATTGAAGGATCGAAAGTGAAACCGATGACGGAGTCTTAGAAGACTAGGAATAGTATTTTTATGGCTTGGATCGTTGGAATTGGACGCAAAGTGAGACAGCGGAAGTTGTAAGACGCTTGATATTGGCATCAGGAAGTGAAAGCAAAGGTAAGGCGGGCAAGCTGTGTTTCATTTAATTTTATATTATTACTGGAGACATATGGGCAGTTGACACTTCCCGGTTTCCCACACCGTGGGAGGCTGGTTTTCCTTGAGGTGCCTGAAAAGAAGGGTTAGTGCGTGACCACATAGTCCAAGCGGTATCTGCTTGAGGCCAGTCATACACGGTCTTTTTAAATATTCGAGAATTAGGCATGCAAAAGCAGCACAACCTGATGGACTTCCATCAAAAGCTTTCAAGGAGAATGATAAAAAATTCTTCGACAGGATAACGGAGATACTAGTTGATGTATTGGAATCAGAGTCAGTCCCATCAGACTGGTCCATATCACTGATCATTCCAGTTTACAGGAAGGTTAAGAAGCCTTTTTGTAAAGACCATAAGGGAATTAGTCTGATTCACATATTGTCCACGATCTTTAAGTTTGTATTTATACGTCTCCTCATCATCATCATTATCAACATAGGACCAGGCATTACTGCGTAACGGTCCGAGTTGCCACACCTCATATCACCACATCAACTAAAAAGGCAGTGAGGTGAAGGATGAAGATAAGTGAATGCAGTCAAAAGAAATATAAAGTACGAGAAGAAAGGAAAGAGGAGTGACAAAATAGTGAGATTCGGTATAGCGTTGTTAAGATGAGGATAATGTGTGTATACATCTGCACCACTGACATCGGTTCTGAGCCATATCACCTAGGGTCTCCAACCACTGGTTCCTCTTGTCCCGTGGACCCCAACCACCTAGTCTGCATCGTCCCACATGGCTTAAACCAACAGTCAGAGACTTCATACATTGGTGCCATGTTTTAGTCTGGCCACCTCGAGCCTTTTTCCAGCCTAGACCCACCTCAGCCAACATTGTGTGACGAGGCAATCGGTGACTAGGCATACGTAACACGTGTCCCAACCATCTCAGTCGATGAAGGTTCACAACCTCGTCAACTGACTTACCTCTTCTCCCTAAAACTCTACGCCTGCGTTAATCACGTGATGACACCACGGAATACGTCCTATACTACGAAGGCAACGGTGGTCAAACACCTGAAGCCCCTTCTCATGTCTTCTACCTTCAATGGCCATGTTTCACAGCCATACAGTAGAACAGAGCGGACTGTCGTGCAGTACACGCGACCCTTAATAGACAAACGGATATCACGGCGGCGCCATAGGTGGTGCAAATTGGCAAAAGCCAATCGAGCCTTTTGTATCCGTGCAGAGATCTCATCGGCAACTAACCCACCGGGTTGATCCTACTTCCCAGGTAAGTGAAGTGGTCAACACACTCAACCACTTCACTCTCTATTGTTAGCCGCGGTACCGCTGAAGACCAGTCCTGGAGCAAAAATTTGCATTTGGGTGGTGAAAATCGCATCCCAAACATTCTCAAATTCCCACTCAAAGTGTTCAGAAGACTCTGCATCTTGTCAGCGTCTTCACCTAACAGGACTATGTCATCTGCATATTCTAGATCTAAGGAAAATTCACCTGTGATCGGGTCAACGTCTTTGTAATTAGGTGACGAGAGGGAAACCTCCATAAGAATATCTATGAATTAAATAAGAATGGGGATAGTGGGCATCCTTGACGGACACCACTTGATGAGTATAGCTCCCTGGACAACTCACCATAGGCTCTAACATGCCCACAAGTGTTCGAGTAGAGAGCTTTCAATAAGGTGATGTACTTACTAGGCACGCCTTTCAGTGACAGACACTGCCATAAGACTTCTCGATCAACGGAGTCAAATGCCGCCTTCAGGTCGAGAAATACAGCTATTGTCGGGCGTCTGTAAGCATGCCTATGTTCCAGGACCTGGCGCAGTGTGAATATTTGGTCGATACATCCACGGCCAGGTCTAAAGCCTGCCTGGTTTTCTCGGGCTTGCTGTTCCCGAGCTCCACTCAGGCGTCGGAGAATTATAGAACTTAGGATCTTAGACACTATGTTTGTCAGGCTGATTCCTCTGTGGTTATCACAAGAGGACTTCTCGCCTTTCTTGAAGACTGGGATGATCAGTGACTTAGACCAGTCGGAGGGGATCGTATTTGATTCCCATATACTGGCTAACACTTCCGTTAGCCTGACTAAGAGAACTCTACCACCATTCTTGTATACCTCAGCAGGTAGTCCGTCTGGTCCTGCTGCCCTTCCCGTTTCAGGCTACCTACCGCTTTCTCAACTTCTTCTAGTGTTGGGGGACCTGTCTCTATGTCCCATTCAGGGTCCGACTGGATAGCGGGCAGCGCAATGGTGGCTGGAGGCCAGTTAAACTGTTCCTCAAAGTGTTCTGCCCATCGTCCCAGTCGCCTTCCCTGCGAGTGAATCGCAGATCCGTCCTTCTCCGCTATAACCTCACTAACTGTTGTTGACCATTTCCCCCCAGTCTCCTTAATAAGTCTAAATAACTGTCTACTGTTACCGATCGCCGCTGCCTTTTCCATCTCTTTAGCCTTTGCTGCCCACCACTGTTCACGATCGTTGCGCAGACTTTTCGTCAGTTTATTTTTAAGTTGCGCTCGCTCTTCATTGTACTCAGAGCCTGCAGGGATGCATTCACGTGCATCCATTAGTTTGGAAGAAGCTGCTGATATCCACTGGCTCTTTTTAGCCATTATCTTGGAGTCGGCTACAGTCTCCAGTGCTGCTTTTACAGTAGACTGAAGATGGCACCAAGCTTCTTCTGGATGAGTGACAGTCTTTTGTTCCGATAACTGCCTAGCCAACTTCTCACTGAACACGGCTTTGGTGTTTTCGTTGTCCAGCAGAACTCGTAGTGGTTTTGTTGCCAAATTTTTTCTACGTCCATTGAGACGCAGGCATATACGTGCTCGGACCAACGCATGATCGCTGTCCAAACACGTACTCCAGAAGGAGCGGCAGTCTTCCACCGATCCTCTCCAGCGATGACTAATAGCAATGTGGTCTATCTGTGTCCATCGCTGAGTCGAGCTCGGTGGACGCCAGGTCAGACAGTGCCTTTCTTTATGTCTGAAATTTGTGCTGGCTAAAAATAGGCGGTTATCTGAGCATAGTTGTAATAGGCGATCACCGTTATCTGTACGTTCAGCTGGGATTCCGAAAGTGCCACCTAAGTGCCTTTCTGCCTCACTCAGTCTACCCACCTGTGCGTTGAGGTCACCTGCAACAACCACTACGTCCGAACGTTTGGCTTTCGAGAGGAGGTTAGACAGTTTATGGTAGAACTCGTCCTTCACTTCATCCGAACTACAGTCAGTGGGTGCGTAAGCAGAGATTACAAAGAGACAACGGCGAGTCTCACTATTCCTTTTAGTTCTCACTGTGCCGTTCAGCCTCATAGCGCAGAGGCGACTATCAACTGGGATCCAGTCTAGTAGTGAGTTTTCTGCCCTGGTGCTTAATGCTATACCTACACCTGCAAGACCACGAGAGCTAGCTATCGAATCTCCAGAAACTCGAAGGGTGAATTTTGTGGATTCACCAGATTGGTCAGGAGAGGTCAGGTGAATAACCACACTTGGGTCCTGTATGCGTGTCTCACAAACACAGCACACATCCATGCCCGAGTTGCTAGAGTCTTTGCCAACGAAGCCTGTTGGCCAATTTGACGGAGGGTGCGGACATTGAAGGCTCCAATATGTAATTTGGAGCGTGGTTTAAGGAGACCAGGGATGCTGTTCTGTGGACTCAGATCGTTGTCGAAGGCTGCAGAGGTAGGAGAAATTGAAGATGATGCAGCATCATTAATTAAGAGACGTGAAGGAAGATTAGAAGGTAATGATGGAGGAGGAGGATAGCAGTCAGAAGAAACTTGGGTGCTGACAGAGTTGTGAGGGCGGTTGACACTTCCCGGCTGCCCACACCGTGGAAGGCTATTTCTTCTTAAGGTACCTGAAAGAGATTTGTGTGACCGCAGAGCCCATCGGACATCTGCTTGAGGCCTGTCACACCCAGCCTTTTGAGTATGATTATTTTGAACTTTTGTATTTTTGGGGCCGGATGGTCGAAAGGAAACGACAAGTGAACCAACACCGCCGGCCCGGCAGACCGTGGGGCGTGGTGGAGTGTGTTATTTTTGGGGCCGACCTTTTCTAACCCCCCCTTCCACTGAGAAGGCAGCATCAGCATGGCACTGCTGGTCATCCAAGGGAAACACCTTACTGCTGTCACACCCCATCCAGCTAGCAGCAGTACGACTTCGCCCTCAGACCCCCATCATAGTGTAGCAATTTACACTTAACGGTAACTGCTTTTCGTCTAACCACTACCCAACAGACCTTTCTGGTATGGTAGGACCTCGAGGGAACAAGCGTTCCACCAGCATAGCTCGTTGGGTCATTGTGATATGCAAGCCCGACCACCACGTCAAGGTAGCAGCTATCGGTCGCCTAAATGGAGCTCGAGAACATCAAACTCGGGGAAACTAGGTAGCTTCAAGATTTAATCGAGAGTGGATCAATCAGACTTTACTTTGACAGACCTAATAAACGACGAAGGACAATTGCCATATTTTTTGATGGAAAATGGTATTTGACTCTTCCGAGCCCAGATATCCATATAAGGGATTATGGGCAGTTGTCATTAGAAGTGATAACAACCAATGATATCCAGTGTTACCGTTCCTGTTCGACTTCTCTACAGCAAAGTGCTGATGGACACAAGCTGAACTACCCTTGACCCTAAATGGATTGAATAACTTGTATCAAGGCAACTGGTGCGCATACGACATAATCTTAATAAGAGAAAGACGCTGACAGAATGCAGTCTTCTGAACGCCTAGAGAAGAAATCTGAGTATGTTTAACATGCGTTTTAGACATGTTAAATGTATGATAATGCTTCGGGACTAATCCGAATAAAAGAACAGCAAATAAGGTGGAAAATGCGTTGACCACTTCACCTACTTGGGATCCGAGTCAAGTAGTCTATACCTACCTATACGGCTCAGATCAGCAACCAGAAACTTTATGGATTGGTGCCACGTTTAGGTTTAGCTACGCTAACCGATATTCCAAATCAACCCCACTTCGGCTGACATTGCACGTCTAATTAGGCAGTGGCTAGACAAGCACAAAATCCCTACGCCAACTCAGTCACTGAAAGCTCGAAGCCTTACATAGGACCATTCGCTTAACCTCAAGTGTGAACAATGTTGAAGTTAGACGAAGGGTACTAGACAAAATATGTAAGTCGATTGATAAGATTGTGAACCTTCATGGGTTCAGGTGGCTTGGACATGTGTTACGCACGCCGAGTCACCGTCTACTTCGAGATACCATGCAAGGAGAAGCTAGATTAAGTTGGAAGAGGGTTAAGGGTGGCCAGACCAAGATGTGGCACCAGTAAAGGAAGTCCTTAACTGTAGGTCTGAGTCATGTGGGGAGATGTAGACTGTCTGGTTGGGGTCCTCGGAACGAAAGAATCAGTGATTGAGGACTCTGGGTGACACGACTGAAAATCAGTCTCAGCAGCGCAGATGTACTCACTCCCTTTCTCTCTTCTAAAGCTTGAATATTAGCAGTAACCGTTATCTTCAGATTGCATATATTCTCTCACACAACTGTGTCTACTATGATATTACTCATTTTTTATCCTCCCGTTCTTTGTGTACTACTTTGAAGTGTGGAAACTTGAGCCGATGGACCAACGTGTGAGGTTCAACGTTGATTTTGTCAGTCAGTCAGCTTAACCTCGACATTATTGACATGGTGATTCCTGCACATGTAAGGAACGTTGTGAAGACTCCGTAGTCAAAAGCCAGTAATTGCTTCCCTTGTGTCACTTTCTTTAATATTGAAATAAGTCATTAAAGAACTAGATGATAAAAGATACATAAATGTTGATACCACTGACAAACTAGACTCAAGAAGTTGCATTCATGACACAGTCTTGAAAACCCAGTAAATTCATCTCTTCGCGGTGGAGAACTTACGTAATATGTAAATCGAAGAAAAATTAATTCTTCACGAAGAACTAACAATTATAAATAAATGATGAATCCACACGGTTTTCTGAAGCATTTAAACACTTTTTCAGCATTATAGAAAGATAAACACAATCTGCGGTAGTGTATGTTGTCAAGAAAAACGTATTTAATCGTGCATGGGATTAGCACAGTGCTGAACATGAAATGCAGGTAACCCTAACCACGTGAGAAAGGTTGCTTCTCTGATGCACAAGCCTTACAACCCTTATCATAAACTGAACTCCCTAGGTAAAGATTATAACGAGTACGAAACCATAGGTAAAAGGTCAGGAGAGCAATCTCAATGTCAAGGAGTTTCTACGTGATGACTAGTGACTACAATTTTAGCAAGAAGCTATATTGTAACAATTAGTCCCTTTAATAAATTTCGATAACGCTATTAGAAGACGAAGATTATCTGAAAAATGTGATGTATTTGCGCAATACATTTCGAACAATCTGATCACACATTTACTTGTCAAGTCAATTTATATATATTTAAATGAATCACAAGGTTAATACGAAAACAGCGTTTAAGATATTATACAGGAATAATCAGGGGCGCATACTGAAGTCTGCCGAAGCGTTAGCCATTCGTAAACTTAATCCCCCGCTGTGTGTACAAAAACAATTTGTTGTTTAATTTAATTTGCCTTGGTAATCCTTATCTGATTATATTACCAAGACTAGTGTCACAACCTTTTCATATTCACTATATTTGACCTTTAATTTTTATATATAAATTGACTTGACAAGTAAATGTGTGATCAGATTGTTCGAAATGTATTGCGCAAATACATCACATTTTTCAGATAATCTTCGTCTTCTAATAGCGTTATCGAAAGCTATATTGTGTCGATTTTCAAAGAACAATCAGTAAACTTAATCAGGATATTTTTTAACCCAGGTCATCCAAATGTTAAATTTAGGTATGAACATAAACTGAATTAAGTCATCACAAAAGGATTCGACTCAAACAAAGTAGGAAGAACTGAGGCTGGCAGAGGTATTATATTTTGTGCTAACATCTATCCGAAATTAACGCAAACATCAGGAGGTAGAAAATAGGAATTGATGTCTTTTTGCAAAACGTACCTAACTAATTTTATTAGATTCACCCTGAAAAACATA
Organism: Heterobilharzia americana; assembly: GCA_944470555.2. Classification (NCBI taxonomy): domain Eukaryota; kingdom Metazoa; phylum Platyhelminthes; class Trematoda; order Strigeidida; family Schistosomatidae; genus Heterobilharzia; species Heterobilharzia americana. Next base: position 40,328,997 of record OX104134.1, read on the forward strand.
CTGGAACTTTTCGAGTGTTTGTTGCAATATGCTAGAATTTCTGTCGGATTCAGTAGCAGGAACAGAAGAAATGTTATCCATCTTTAATGTATTTTTTGTAAGAGTAACTAGAGGGTAAGGATTTTAATATTTTCTCGTAAAGGCCATGAACTGAATGACATTATTAATTACTCTCAACTTCTGACCCAACGTTTCATTTTATCATCAATTGTCACTCCGTATCGATAATATCGGTCGGTCAAACTACGGCAATTTTAGACATTACCATAAATAAAGAAAAAAACACTAGAAATATCGAGAACATCATGGAGTAAGTAACATAGAACATATGTTAAATATCAAAATGATGATGACCTTTAGCTGACTGAAAAGTTGCTATGAATCGAAAATGTGTGCAATGACCAAAACTCAATCACCGGGTTAATCGACTTAAATTGGGAATAGATATATAATCAAGAAGAAGAAATACAAAGTAGTTTCAGGTAAACAACTTTCGAGTTAATGGGATGATAGCTATGAATGTACTAACCTGGCCATTTATCTTCTTCGGTAACATTCAAGTTGTCTGAAGTCCCGTTGGAATTCATAGACCAGTTAGTCTGGTCAGGAACCACTTGTTTGGCTGTCGACACCGACTCAACTCGTTCATTCAGTCTTCTTCTACGGAATTCCGTTGAATCTAACAGCCAAACACGATAGTAATATCGTGACCAAAAATCGGCATCACTAATTGACTTTTCGTTTATCTTGCCATCTGGGTGAACAAGCTGAGTTAGATATGTACGCATAAATGGATAAGAATCTAGTAGTTCTGCTGGACTAGGGTGTGGTGGCTGGGTAAGTTCTTCAACTGGAAGATGACTGTATTCGGGGTTTTTAGCATCTGCTAACGGAATACCATCCATTGGTTGACAAGTATCTTCATCAAAATAAGCTGTTCTCCAGTCGTAATAAGAGTGTATATTAGAAGATACAGGAGGAACTGGTGGTTCAAGTTCATATGTAGCAGGATCAGCTCTCAGCACATCGAGACGAGCCTGAATACAAATACAAAACAGAGAATTTTAGCTGTTTACCAGACAAATAAACTAACAGATCAAAACTGAATTACACTAAGAAGTACATTTCAAAAACTAGCCTTCAAGCAAAGTGGAGATATTACTATCTGTATATATTATATATGACCAATTTTTGAAATCGGAAAAACGTCGTCCAAAATCTGATGCCAAAACAAATTGTGATTCGGAACACCGTAGTTCTGTCGGCTTTCATCTTAACCCTTCTGTGATGATGACGGATTCACATGTATTCAGTCTCTAGCTTCTGTTAAGATGTTGCTTTTAAAGATGAAATAAACACTCAACTACTCAAGCTGGGTACCAGTCAAAATCAAGTGAATGAAGATTTCGGAATTTAAAGAGACTGACAATGGAATCGAATTCATAACCAACTGGTGCGACAAGAAAAGTTAACATGCATTTTAGGCACCTGAATACTACCACTGATTTTAAAAGAATGAAGAAATCTGGGCCTATAAAGAAGAAGTCTGGAAGTTTTGCAATTACGTCGGTTGGAGTGTGAACAATGTATCGTACAGGGAAAGTGATCCAGTAAAAGATAAATATTGAATCAGTGTGAGATTTCAAATAGATTAAAATGAAATTATAGCCGCTGGACCTGAGCATTGTAAACGACATGACTATTAAGCATTTAAATGAACTAAGCTAAACTTGTCGATCAGTTTCTCTCTCAGGAGTCATTTACTTGCGAATGGTTTCACAAATTTCCTTGAAAAAGTGTCTTACTATACGTATTAGTCCATGTGATGCACAAGGTTAGAAAATCTATCAAAGAAATTCTTGAAAGCTGAACAATTATTTCATAGGATAAGAATATACCTCAGAAGGATTATTTAAATGTGAGTCAGTATACGTAAATCATCGCTCTATGCTATAACTCATTCCTTTAGGTATGGTGCCACTTCTCTAGATATGGGTCCTCAGGCAGTTTCTCAACCAATACACAGCAGTGGTTATATGATTCCAAAATGAAGACCACAAAGGGCTCAACACACTAACTTCCTATTAATTTAGTCCACATCCCTGATTGCGCACTCAGTTATTCATATTGTCGTAACCATGTTTACATATAGCGTCAGTCGCTTCTTTCTTTTTATTTGTCGTTATTTCACTCTAAAACCAGACTAAATGATCGATACAACTCGGTCAACATTCAATGCTAGATAGCATGAAATTGATTGTTCTTCAGTGACCAATTAGTGTAAACTTAGCTCCCTCAGCAACCACGTGCACATTTGAACACGTCTATTGCGTGATGACTGATGATACTACTTGACTTCCAAAACCTCAGTAGGTGAGGCAGAAACCGAACCTTTAACTTACTCAATTGCTCACTGTTGTTTTGAATCCCGTTATTCTCTTACCACTTTAATTTACTCAACAGTTACCTTGACAAAACTGTCTTGCTATGCGAAATCTGATACAACTACACTGAATCAGAGAATTATTCGTGCTTTGATGAAGATATGGCAACCAACAAGTGGCTAAGACTCAGAAAAGCTACACTTCCCAAACCCACATACGAGATCCAACTGAAGTTCTTCTTCCATCGATACATAAAGTATCTTATATGCTTTCGTCCAAAGACTATGTAGTAACATCGCTCGAACTTGGAGTTATCACATTTAACTTTAGAGTTAAGGCCAAAAAACTAACCGCATCCTCATCAACACTTTTCTGCGTATTACCTAGGCAAGAACTTATATCGAAAAAAACAAGTAACTGCAAAGTAGAACGGTATCTCTTTTTCATTCCTACCCGTCCTGTAGTAATTCCTAGTCTGGATGCAACGAAGGATGACTTCTAATATTAGCTGAATGATTTCAACTATGTGCATTTCACGGATATCACAGTACTATCTACGGTAGGGAACGGACCCTCATGTTGGGTGTTTACGCTCAGAGAAGAGAGATTTAAATGGAAAATTAGTAAAGTTGGATGGTAAAGATCGTTTCCGATGCTTTGTATACACCACAACTTAATTTTAGTTCGAACGACATTGACACATTCGTCGCTGTTGTGTTGCTTGGATGCCTCGATTCAAACATACCACAATTTGAATGTATTCAGGGTTACTTGCTCTTCAGGAGCACCTGTTTGAACTTCCATTACATTTTAGTGTAGGTTAAGTTTGTTTTACGTTCTGGTGACAAAAATGAGTTTAAAGAAAATTGGTTTGACTCATTATTTTGACTAAATATCAGACTAAACCAGCATTAAGACTAGCTACTGAATTCTGGTGATGTACGAAACAAACCGCGAAAATGATGGATATAGTAACTTGTTCTTCTAAAAAGCCTTGCACTAAACATTAAATATCTGTAAGTTAATTGCAACATTTGATGCTCGTTAGACTACCGCAAGAGAAACCAAGATGACAAATTATATTTTTGAACAAGGACCAGGTAACCTAGGCATCAAAACGTGCGAGTATTAGCTACATTGTGCAAAAATGGGGGCTGACCTTTGCTCATTCAAGTTAGTGTAAGCAAGAACCGTGGTGTCAGTTTAACAGCTTGTGATGTAGATAGAACGCAGATCAACAATATTTAAATGCTTTTAAAGCTAGATGCAGTACTGGAATAACGGAACTGACCATGCCGTTTGACAAAGCGTGGAAGACTGATTTTGTACAATAACTCTGGAATGTGGCTATTGTAGTGTTCTTCTATGTATAAGACATGTAGCTACCATACAAGTCTTGTCTGTCACATGTTGCATCGAATCCATCTAATGCATGGATAAATGATTAGATAGGAATAGGTTGGGTTGCATGTGTTCATCTTGCACTAGCTCGTTAAGTATCATCACATGCATTGTAATCCGAAAATCATATTCCTGGGTATCAAGACTGTCTATGATTTGTTGGTTATAACTGCACGATGAAACTGCAGTTGAAAGGTGCTTATAAGCACGTTTAAAGTCCTTAACAGAAACACCTCAAGTGGAGTAAGAGATATAACGAAACCTCGTTAGTGGTTCCAACTAGCATTGAGTTTGACAGGCTTCGCTATTTGTTTTTAAATTTATCATCGTTGAAATCCTCAATACAGCTCCATAGTGTTATGCATTTCCAACCAAAAGCAAAACTTATTAATTTTGAGTATCTAAAAGACACTGTTTAACTGTAAGGTTACTTCAAACAATCTATTGGCTATCAGTATTCACAAGTACGGTATACATCTTGAACCAATGAAGTGTAAATAGCCTTTATAAGATAAGCAGGAAAGTGTTTGAGTACTCACTAATGGTGATAAGGCGCTAGAATTAGCCTAGCTCATGAATCTTCGTAGTTGAATGAACTAATGATGAAGTGACTGATGTGAATTCCAAGAGAAAAGAAACTTGCACACAAACCTGAATTCCATTTGGAGTCACCGTAGAGAGAGAATCAAAAGTAGAACGTCACACATGCGTGTATTAGGTTAAGTTGTCGCACTTCAGAACAGATGGATAAAATAAAAGTAATATAAAAGTAAACAAACCTGTGCAAGAGAATAAACAATTCCCAGATAAAGACTAGTGCGAATATTCAAGCTTTAGAAGAGAGAAAGGGAGTGAGTACATCTGCGCTGCTGAGACTGATTTTCAGTCGTGTCACCCAGAGTCCTCAACCACTGATTATTTTCGTTCCGAGGACCCCAACCAGACAGTCTACATCTCCCCACATGACTCAGACCTACAGTTAAGGACTTCCTTTACTGGTGCCACATCTTGGTCTGGCCACCCTTAACCCTCTTCCAACTTAATCTAGCTTCTCCTTGCATGGTATCTCGAAGTAGACGGTGACTCGGCGTGCGTAACACATGTCCAAGCCACCTGAACCATGAAGGTTCACAATCTTATCAATCGACTTACCTATTTTGTCCAACACCCTTCGCCTGACCTCAAAGTTACTCACACGGTGATTCCACCAAACGTGAGCAATGCTAGGAAGACACCTACGGTCTAAAACCTATGGTCTGTTCATGTCTCCTACTTTTAATGGCCACATCTCGCAGTCGCATAACAGGACGGAACGGACTGCAGCGCAGTATACTCGCCCCTTTATAGATATTTGGATAGCACTTCAGTGGGTGCCGCGGATGATGCAAGCTGACCAATGTCAAACAGGCCTTCTGTATCTGAGCTGAGATCTCGTCAGCAATCAACTCGTTTGGGCTGATCCAAATATCCACCACTTCACTTTCTATCATTAAACTGAAAGTGGTTGCAGATCAGTTCAGAAGCATCATTTTACATTTGACAGGTGCAAAACGCATGCCAAATATCCTCAGATTTCTGCTCAACATGTCCAGAAGACTCTGTATTTGTCAGCCACCGTAACGTTAGTTTGGTTGCAAAATGTAACCATTTTTGCGAAAATCTTGGTTTTCTGGACTTTAAGAAATCATGATATCCGACAAGCCTTTATTTAATCAATGTCTCAAAAAGAACACTTACATCAAGTGGGAATTTTATTAAATTAATTGAGGCACGGCAGCACGTGTGTTGTTATGATAAAAGTCACCATAGAATAATAAATATCAGTTGAAAACAGTAGGATCGGTTGCTTGAACATGTGTTACATATGTCTGTTCAGTGGATTCCACATCGCTTGAAAGCCTTGGAGTTGACTGAAGGAATCAGAGAGTTAGCTGGTTTATGAAGAATGGCAGTTATATAAGTAAGCCTTTTTGGTGCACTACTAACACTTGTATCGTTTCAAAAAGATCATACTACTGGCTTCAGATAGTATCAGGCATAGCTGAGAATCCTAAATAGAAATAACCAGTTTTCAGTTCTTATAATTCTTTATTTTTGAAGAGCGAGAAAAATCATGAAAACTCTGTAAATGTATCTCTTATCAGACTGATCTCAGATCATTCTATTCTTTTCTCTTTTCTAAACAACCACCTTATTTACGTTAATGTTATATTACTTTGTGAACTGAATTTTCTGACGCCCTTGTAAGTTGAGTTCGTGTTGAAAACAAAAGTAGAATATAATCAACTTTTCTATTGAGATAAACGCCACTGTGGTATAGTTATATAGCTCAAAACCTGTTAAATATTTTTGCAATGATTCGACTGGAATACGTAATCCTCCCCCCTCCCCCGTCCTCCATTTATTTTTCACTGGAACAGTTAAAAGAATTACTCTACGAAATAGCTTTGGAACTGCTAAAAAGAATAAACATATATCGCGTAAACAGGTAAAAATAAGTTAACTGGTTTTTCGATTTCAAACAAACGTATTATGTTCATGGTAATACTATTTCAGACACAAACTCATCACAAAACTGCATAAATTAAATATATAACAAGGGTATAATGACACCGAACACCAATGGTGAATCATTGATAAAAGTTCACATGCACAAAGCGTTTGGTAGCAAACAAAATATCTTACGTACGTATACACTGAAATAACACAAACAATTGTATATTTGCTGGCCGATGACATATGCAACATACAGTTTGTCAGGTAATTCATAATGGCATTGGTAATAATAACAATGGTAATAATCGGCGGGAATTGATACAATTCCATTCCGATACGAAAAAATATACTGGCATGAAGACACAACAAATGTTAAAATCTATTTACTTGACACAACTATACAGTTGCTGGCCAATGATCAAACAACTGCTTCTCCTGAAAAAAAAGTTTTTCCTGAGCACAGGGTATGATTAGTCGACAACCAGACACATCCCTGGCTCACTTGAGTTTTCTCATGATCAACTGTTAGTGCCGGAACAAAATAGCACATTAGGTAGACTTTTCAGTCACGATAAATCTCATCGATATCATGAGAATAAGTATTTTGCCCATAGCTTATTATCGTAACCAAATTACAACCAAACCAAAAATGTTAACTGGACGGTCAACAATAAACCCCGAGGTTGTCACCCAGAGGACAACCACGAGCACACTGACTTTCGGACTCGCTATAATCATGTCCCCAACACCACTCAAGACACCACCATAATCATTCCCACTATCGACTAAGTTCTTCGTTATTTTTGGGACTATCCATGGCGAATTATTGTGTTGACCCATCAACTTGAACAGAGTTATTGAGATCCACTGACCTTTCTTATCTTTCTCCTGAAGTATGATTGCAGTCTGTATAGCAGCTAAAGACGACCCTAAGCCACTTTGAGATGAAAAATATTGTTAATATCCTGTTGGATTACAAATAAATATTCCACTCATTCATATATATCCAAACCTATTTGGGATTTGATAGTTTGAAAAGAACTTCATTGGGTAAATGATATTGTTCTGGTATTTGTGTTTCCCAATGATTGTCAAATAAAACGAGGTCCTTGTAATGGTCTCGTGTCTAAATTAGACTCACATATTTACGCCTAGATCGAAGTTTCCGAATGTTCTAAGGGTAACAGTAATTCTTCACCAGACCTCTTCAAAAATGATTGGTAGCAACATGGTCTAATTGTCTCCACTGTTGAGTTGGAATAGTCACTAGGTCATCCGGTGTCTCTGTAAGTTAAAAGTCACTAGTTTTGAACTAAATTGAATGATGCAAAATGTACATTTCCCTTTGTAGAAGGCTACGTAGTTTTACGTGAAACATCCTTCACTTCGTTCAAACTGAAGTCGTTGGTGCATAGGGAGAAATTACAAACATGAACTCAGTCATAATCCAACTTCTTACCATACCCTTCAATCAACAGTATACAAGTGACTTTCTGTCGAGATTTTTTTGAAAAGTTCACGTTGTGAGGGTTGACAAACTAGTCGTGAAATTGAACAGCGTAACCACTGGTTGAATGAGACGAAGTGAATTACCGGATCTCTATCTTTTACACATATCTCATAAAACAATTTAAATCCAAGATCCGGAAATCTAGTTTCAATTATTTAGTCTCGATTTTTAATTAGGCGAAGGCTTTTTATACTTTGCGCTCTTTTCTTTCCTGCGGGGTACTGTTAATTTTATTTTGTGAGCTGCTTTCGAGGAAAGAAGTTGCGAGTAATGTAAGGCTATTGGCATGAAGTGATGCTGGAAAAAGGTTGATGTTAATCAAAGGGATTCATACTTCCCAGACATATCCATCTGTGTAGGTTACTCCCTAATGCAGGTTGGTTGATTACCAACTAAAAAGCAACTAATTTAATACTGTATATTGTATAACCTTCAAAATCAAGTTGAAAGCCTTCAAAAAAGTCGGCGAAAGACCACAGTTCAAGTTCAACGCCCAGAACAGAAACTGAACTGATGAACGAAACTACAAAGGACATCTTTACTTCAGTCATCAGGACAAAATAGGAAATTTCAAGCGACATCCCTGCAGAAACAAACCTCCGTGGACGAACACTGGAACTCTTTGAAAGAGATGTGGAGAGAAACCTGTATAACCATATTAGTAAGGAAGAAGAAGACGCCAGACAAGGAATGTATCTCGACGGACACATGGAAGCTGATAGAGCAGGGAGAGGAAGATGGTGAAGCAGAAGATGAACCAGTGCAGTGCAAGGATGAACAACCAAAAGAGGAACTGAACACAACCTATATAACACTACACTAGACAAAGAAGTGAAGGAGAGTGCGCGCAAATACAAGACACTTCTACGACACACTGGCAAGTGAAGCAGAATAGGCTGCAGGTACGGGAGAGAGAGAGAGAGAGAGAGACCTGATAACATTGTGTCAAATAACCAAGTTATTATCTGGGAGGGAAGAGATCAACTCAGATAAACCAATGAGAGATAGTGAAGGAAACCTAGTTATCACCAAAGAGGAGAAAAAAAGGAAACGTGGGGGTGACCACTTCGGAAAACTCTTGAGTCGACCACCACCTGCAACTAGTCCAGAAATACCATCAGCAGCCCAGCTACAGAATTACCAGTGAACACAAGCCCCCCGACAAGAGCCGAAATCCTGGACGCCACAAAGCTGTTAAAATCCGGGAAAGCAGCAGGACCATATGGAATTCCTCCAGAAGCACTGAAAACAGACGCAGAGACGACAGCGGATATGCTCACACCACACCACTATTGCAGAAGGTCTGGAAGGAAGGAAAGGTACCTGCCCATTGATTGGAAGAAGGGCTACCTTGTCAAACTTCCAAAGAAGGGAGACCTAAGTCTTTGCAAGAACTGGCGCGGAATCATGCTACACTCGTCCACCCAAAGCAAGCGAAATATTAGGCCGCATCATCCTGGAGAGACTAAAACATGCTCTGCATTCAAAATTACCACTGGAACAGGCCGGATTCAAGAAGTGCAGATCATGTGCTGACCAAATTGCAACTCTACGCCACGCATCATCATAGAACAGAGCGTAGAATGGCAGTCAACTCAACTGTACCTCGACTCCATCGATTTTGAAAAGGCCTTCGATAGCGTCGACCGAGAAGTGATTTGACAGGCAGCTGCTTCAACACTGCGGAATACCGCAATCCTGTATCAATCTGATTCAACAACTACACGAAGACTCCACATGCCAAGTAGTTCACAATCGGAAGCTCAGTGATGCCTTCGAAGTGAAGGCAGGAATGAGACAAGGCTGCCGCCTACTGTCACCAATGATCTTCCTGATTGTGGTCGACTGGATCATGCAGCAAACCGTGAGGAGCAAGAAGATGAGCATACGTTGGCTGGACCGATGAAAAGACCCTAGAAGATTTGGATTTCACCGATTATGATTTATGTCTAGTGTCTTGTCGTACAGACTCGAAGATCTACAGGCAAAAACCAACAAGTTGACAGAAGAGGCAGGGCAGCGAGGACAGGACTTCAAGTGAACGTAGAGGAGACAGAGGTGACGAAGATACCAAACCAACAACAACAACAACAAGCACCAATCACAATCAACGGGAGAAACCTACAGAAATTTGTCTCTTTCACCTACCTAGGAAGCATCGTTCCAACTACAGGTGGCACATGCACAGATGAGGACGTCCAATCCAGGATCGAAAAGACAGCAAGACAGACCTTGCTGCATTAATCTGAAACCAGCGTGGGGATCTACTGCACTCAGCATAAAGCGTGAACAACATCCGGATTTTCAACACTAATCCCAGTCAAGTCAGTGCTTCTATGTGATGGTTGACAAACTTGGCGCGTCACAAAAAGCATTTCCAACAAACTACAGATATACATGATCAACTGCTGCTGCCTACGCTCACTCGATACTCAAGATCGGATCAGATCAGATGAGATGAGATCAGATGACCAGAATACTAAGAATAAACAACAAGGAACTCTGTCTGTCTGGCAACGAACCAACCAGGAACCCATCGCCCAACAAATATGCAGAAGGCAATGGAAGTGGAAGTGGAGATGGATTAGATTGGATTGGCCATACACTGAGAAGACTGATTGGGGACATCACGCACCAGGCCAGGCCGTCGAGTGGAACGCAAAGGGGAGACGACGAGTTGGGCGTCTGAGTTGAGGGTGACATGGAGTATATGATGTGAGGAAGAAATGAAAGCTTGTGGGCAGTCGTGGAGCCAGGTTGGAAAGACTGGAGAGAAGAGAGTGAAATGGTGACGTGCTACTGAAGCCCTATTTTCCACTAGGAACCCAAATAATACAAATACAAATAATGCAATCTAATAATCACAGCCACAGAAGATCTGATAGTAAGTGAAGGGAGTAGGAGTTACATGGTTTTAAATGACATTGTGAAGGTGCATAAAAAAATTAACTAAGCTATGCATCTTAGTTACCATGTAGAGGTTTATCTTGTACAAACTGAACTATGCTTGTTCTATGGATGAGACGTTACTGATCAAAAACCTAGGACTTACTCATGTATTATACACTTAGCAATCGGGTTAAATATTCGAATAAATGTTGATATGTGCCCTTCATCACTCAGATATTTATTTACCTTATCTTGGTCATAGGTAAGGCCGTTTGAAAGAACTAAAAATACATTTATATCTATACCTAGGTTTCCCAGCCAACAAAGGGATGATGCCACTGTTCCTTCAGGTATAACAGTCAACGCAATTAGCAATTTTACTCCCCAAAATTAGATTTTCAGAAGATGATAAATAGTCTTGAGGAAAAATCTTACATTTACCTGATTTCAGATATCTTAAACATCCTTACATTTCTGCTCAGGTTGCACTGAGAACTGGATTTCGTTGTCATCCTCACTAAGAATAAATATACCGTCTCGGCTGGAGATGCACCTATGTTTCATGCTTCATTGAACCTTAAGGACTTAAGTATTCCTCATCTATATGCTACCTATCTTATCTACTATCCTTTGGATCTTAAAGCTTTTTTTCTTTCCCTGGTCATTAAACAAAATGAAAGGGTTGGGACAAAACCTGCCACTTTAGTGTTCAAAGACGGCTTGTTGCTTATGAGCCTATTAGATCGCTCTTGTCGGACAAGAAAAGAAAAGAAGCTGGGTAAGTGGATGAACGGCTTATCATACCATCCAACTAATTGTCCAGACTGAAGTACCCATAGGAGGGATCGAATCTAGGACCAGAGTACGAGTGTTTAGGCCATGACAAAGTTTAACTGGATTTCTTATGCACAGACAGACAGAGCATCAACGCAGAACCTTGCTAACAAATGTATCAGTTCAAGTTGCCACACTTCACTGTACCATATAAAGAACGGGTGGATAGAATAAAAGTGATACAAAAGTGGACAAAATTGTGTGAGAATAAACAATTTAAAGATACAGGTTAGTGCGAATATTCAACCTTTAGAAGACGTCAAGAGGTGAATACATCTGCGCCACTAAGACGGATCTTAAGTCATGTTACCAAAAGTTCTCAATCAATGATTTTTATCAACTCAGGGACCCCAGACAGGTAGTCTATACCTTCCAACACGACTCAGACCAACAGTCAGAGACTTCCTCGACCGGTGCCACGTCTCGGTCTAGCCATCCCGAACCTTCTTGGAACCTAATACACCTTCCTCTGACATAGCACATTGAGGCAGGCGGTAGTTCGACATAAGAAACCCATGTCAAGGCACCTCAGTCGCTAAAGGTCACACCCACAAATAATGCCTTTTTCACAGCAAAGGTATGTTCAGCAGGTTGACTTTTTCAGATAAGTATGGATCTTTGATTTCCTATAAGCTTATTCGAGTGCAAATATAAACACTGGGAAAAACAATTAGTATGAAACGTAGATGTATTCTGAATGTCAGTTCCGTTCAAAATCCGGCACTACTGTCTGTCAACCAAGTGATCATTCCTATAAATATATTATAATAACTCAATACAATTTTATAATTCTTAACACAAGAAAACTATTAGAGATAAATAAAGCAATTCATCCTCACTTTATGTTTACTGTTATCCTTAGACTGATCTTCTTCCGTGGATATCAAACCAAAAAAGGTACCAGTCGATATTAAGCCGCTACGAAGAGAATCAATCAACTGTGATACATCTTGTTTAATCTTAGGTAAACTTGGCAATTCTGGTGGCAAAGCAGTTACATCTAAAAGTGAAAAGTAATATGAATTAAAACACATAAAATACAAGAAAGATCATTTAGTTGTAAAATTTTTCACTCTAATCTCTTCCTCTTCAAAACCCCGACTGATAGCTGCTACCTTGACATGGTGGTCGGGCTTGTATACCACAACGACACGAGCTATGCTGATGGAATGCTTGTTCCCTCGAGCTTCTACTACACCAGAAAGATCTGTTGGATAGTGGTAAGACGAAAGCAATTACCGTTGTAGTGTAAACTAATACACCACGAATGTCTGAAGGCGAAGTCATACTGCTGCCAACTGGACGGTGTGACAGCAGTAAGGTGTTTCCGTTAGATGACCAGCAGCACCATGCTGATATTACCCTCATTGTGGGGAAGCGGAAGCAGAAAAAGTCGGCCCCGAAATAACACACTCAACCTGCTCCACTATCTCCCGGTACCGGTGCCATGGGTCCTATCTAGCTAGCGTTGGAACAAAAAAACCTCAAAGGAACAACCCACGAAAGACCATGTGCGATAGGCCTTAAGCAGATGTCCCATGAGCTCTGCAGTCACACAAATCTTTTCTTCCAGGTATCTTAAGAGGAAATAGTCTTCCAGGTGTGTACAGCTGGGGAGTGTCAACCGCTCACACGTTTCCAGTCCTCTGAAAGAGTATTTCCTGAGAAAGTTTTCAAGTAAACAGAGTTATAGTTTATATTTGTGTAAGTCACAGCATGTTTGAAATGAAATAATTCCAACGTTTCGCACAGAAGTCCGGTTCGAGCTTTTTCTTTTTCTTTTACCATTGGAATCACAATTGTGCATTGTTTACATTATCAAAATTCTTGTGTCTGACAATTTAACGGAAATCGTTCAGTTAGTTGACGATGAATGGATATTAATTTGAAAAAAAATCCTTGTAAAATCATTACCTGAATCATCTGTGTTCCCGGGAGGCTGTTTAGAGACTTTTTCTTCGGTATTCGGCAAGAGGAATTCGTCAGGATCTATATTTTTCACTGTATTTGCGGCAGCAGTAATATGATCTCGAACTGATGAGGCAGTACGATACACAACGTCTTTCGGTTCTGACACCGAACTAACAACTTCGCTAAATCTTGTTTTATCTGCTCCCAAACCTGGATGGAATATCAAAAGAGTCCAGTAACATTAAGGAGACGTACATTATAAAAACAAAACCAGCCAAAGGTTAATAAACGAACATAGCAACCAAATACCAATAAAACTAAACAAAATAAGACTTGTTTACTGACTTTTAGTAGAAGAGTTGCAACTTTGATCTAGATATTCGACTTCTAACCAGATCAAGGGTCCTAAGCCTTGCTCTAAACACCAAAGTGTGAAAACTAATTAGTGTGGTTATTCTTCAATCGACATCGCATTGTAACCCTACGATTAGTAACTGATTGCTAAGATCAGTTTTGTAATGGTTTTGTACGGCGTATAAGTGAAATACCTGTTCAGCTAACTTCATGTAGATGATGAATATGTATTAACGGGGTTGGTATCAGTTTTCTACTGCCTGAACGACGTAGTTAGAATACCTCTATGTCAAGTAATTTCTAGGTACTAACCACTGGTGTACGTTGATATACATGCAATACTTTCCGCATTAGCGTTGTTTCAAAAAACCAGTGAACTGCAAACAGAGCTGGAACAAACTAGAGATAACGTAGGAATGATGACCAAGAGACGTGAAGAGATATTAGAACGTAGGGATACGGAAGGTCCCTAATAGTCTGAGGGAGCCTGAGTGCTGACAGAGCTATGAGAGAAGTTGACAGTCCCCTGTTGCTCATGCCGTGGGAAGCCAGTTTAACTCGGGTTATCTGGAAAATAAATTGGATTAGTTAATATTGATACATGACGACAGAACAAAAAATAACACCAGTTTGAGTTTGGCTGCACAAAATCTCTTCAGACGTTTGAGACTTAAGCTTGTTTGTTTTGAATCCAGATATAAACCCACACTACCAGCGTTGGGAGGGTGTTGGGTTGGGGGAGGATGCTGCTTTTGCGGCCGGTCTTTTCTAATCTTCACTTTCCATTAGCATCAGCATAGTACTCCTGGTCGTCCGCTGGAAACATCTTACTGCTATCATATCCCCAACCAGCTAGCGGTACAACTACGCCCTCGGACCTCCACCATAGTATGGTAGTTTACACTATACCTGTAACTGCCTTTTGTCTTGTCTCTATCTAAAAAACCTGTCTGATAGGGTAGGACCACAATGTAACAAGTTTCTCCACCACCACAGCTCGTTGTAACGTCGTGATATGCAAGCCCGAACACTACGTCACGGTAGCAACTGTTAGTCGATCATTTAGCATTAATTTTCATAAATGATAATTGCAAGTTTCACCGAGAAAGTCATCTTACGGTCAGGTCATAGGAATAATGCACTGACTAAAATCAAAAATATCAAATGCATCAGATCGTTATCAGTTTACAAGGACAAAGTGTGATCATTCAGTGACCAGTAAACCCCAGTCAGACCGTTTTATAACTTATATAAAATATGTATTCATGTAATAACGCAACTCAGTATCTGAGTGCAGGTTGCTGTATTAGGTCATACCTAATGTGCGGAAGTGAATAGTTCTTCTAGACTGCCCGAGCTTCGAAAAGGAACGAAGGTCTCACCTGTCACTCACTGCTTCTAAGTCAACTATTCGGACCAATGAACCAGTTTTCGAGAAATATTCACACTACGGCTACGAGGTCTATTGCGCAACAGTAGAGCAAGTTTTGGTGAGTTGTTGTGAAATATGTACACCTAAAATGGAAAGTGTCTATAGTAAGATCTTATCCCATGTAAAAAGTACTTCTTAGCACATTTTTTTACTAGCTTTTTTATTTTATATTGTCAATCACGGGAATAACATGCACTCACTGACAACTTTGAGTGACAAAACTAGCAGGGAAATAGCAGTTATCAGGCAGTAAATATAAAGGTAGAATACATCATGTTTGATCGATACTAATATTTACATGTCACCTATATTAGTAAATGCACGCTGCATTGATACTTCCTGGAATAAACAATATAAACACTTTTAATTTCGATGCCCTTGATAAAACAGTAAATCAATTTACCCTAGTGTTTTTCTTTACTCGGAACAAAAATTAGGTATCGACTAAAATTTATTCAAAGAGTTTAACAAATGAGATCACAGCACTCCTCGGGAAAAAGTAAAACAGTCAATATTAATGAATGCATTGCTCATAACTGGGTGCCAAGTATTCAAATTCAAGAAATATGTTCTTACGCGAGACGTTTTAGCAGAAAATCCACCCATCCAGTTTGAGTTTGGGTCATCTGACAACGATGGATTGTCTACCTGGAATTCAGGTACTTCAGAGACATCAGTATTATCAGAACTTCATAAAAATATGATCAGTTTATAACTAACAGGATATATCGACATACACTTGAATTTTTGAAATATCTGTCGTTATGACAGATAGCTGTTCAGTTTTTTGAGGGGTTTGTTGCTCACTTTCGTCATTCGGGTTTCTAGCACACCAAAAATATGTGATATAGGTGGAACTTACACTCCCATAGATGCTAGTGAATTCATGTAGTATAATACGGAGTTCTAAAATACATAAAATGAGTGGTAAAAGAACTATGTTAGTGATGTAAATAAGGTCGAAATCAAAAATAAATCAGCTATAACTAATACTAAAAACATGTCACATGAAATACACTGAAAATCCATAATGGTGAAGAGAAACGGAGTTAATACTTCATTTTCTCTGTCAAAAAGTGATTATACAAAAGACGATTATTAATAACATAGTAAATTATATGTACAGACCACTGGGAGCAGAATTTATTTCCCAGTGGTATTCATATTACTGGGTAAAGATCACTTCAATAGCTAATAACATAAACTCAGATACTAGATGATAGTGTATAAAGACACTTACGTGAAGTTGATCACTCCAAATATATTTGAACTTGTCAATAAACCTGATATTTTACTCCCGGTTCTACGATTCGATTACTCAAATAGTGCATCCAAAATATGTTGACCGACAAGCTTCTGCCTTATACCACCATACCAACACGGTCACTTTAAGTGGAATGGGACTAAAAAGTTGGTCTTAAGTCCGGAGACATCATACTGTTGACAGCATCTAGGTGTGATGAATGTATGATGCTTTTAGGAATCATCAGTGACTTCAGTGATACACCTTCTCCACTGCTGGAAGTGGGAGTTAGAATCGACTAACTCAATAGGCAGAAAAGAATCCTTCCCCCAGCAACATACTGGGACCGTAATAAGATTTCAAAAGTAAAGATCTGACGAAACAAATCCAGACCACAAACAACAAGAAATTTCACACAACCGCATTGTGAAAGGGTCAAGTGAACTCGGACCCGATTCAAGCTATTTATATATTCTCATTATTTGCTCCTTAGGTTCCTAGTGGAACATAGGGCTTCAGTAGCACGTCTCCATCCCACTCTCTTCTCTCCAGTCTTTCCAACCTGGCTCCACGACTGCCCACAAGCTTTCATTTCTTCCTCACATCATATACTCCATGTCACCCTCAACTCAGACGCCCAACTCGTCGTCTCCCCTTTGCGTTCCACTCGACGGCCTGGCCTGGTGCGTGATGTCCCCAATCGGTCTTCTCAGTGTATGGCCAATCCAATCTAATCCATCTCCACTTCCATTGCCTTCTGCATATTTGTTGGGCGATGGGTTCCTGGTTGGTTCGTTGCCAGACAGACAGAGTTCCTTGTTGTTTATTCTTAGTATTCTGGTCATCTGATCTCATCTCATCTGATCTGATCCGATCTTGAGTATCGAGTGAGCGTAGGCAGCAGCAGTTGATCATGTATATCTGTAGTTTGTTGGAAATGCTTTTTGTGACGCGCCAAGTTTGTCAACCATCACATAGAAGCACTGACTTGACTGGGATTAGTGTTGAAAATCCGGATGTTGTTCACGCTTTATGCTGAGTGCAGTAGATCCCCACGCTGGTTTCAGATTAATGCAGCAAGGTCTGTCTTGCTGTCTTTTCGATCCTGGATTGGACGTCCTCATCTGTGCATGTGCCACCTGTAGTTGGAACGATGCTTCCTAGGTAGGTGAAAGAGACAAATTTCTGTAGGTTTCTCCCGTTGATTGTGATTGGTGCTTGTTGTTGTTGTTGTTGGTTTGGTATCTTCGTCACCTCTGTCTCCTCTACGTTCACTTGAAGTCCTGTCCTCGCTGCCCTGCCTCTTCTGTCAACTTGTTGGTTTTTGCCTGTAGATCTTCGAGTCTGTACGACAAGACACTAGACATAAATCATAATCGGTGAAATCCAAATCTTCTAGGGTCTTTTCATCGGTCCAGCCAACGTATGCTCATCTTCTTGCTCCTCACGGTTTGCTGCATGATCCAGTCGACCACAATCAGGAAGATCATTGGTGACAGTAGGCGGCAGCCTTGTCTCATTCCTGCCTTCACTTCGAAGGCATCACTGAGCTTCCGATTGTGAACTACTTGGCATGTGGAGTCTTCGTGTAGTTGTTGAATCAGATTGATACAGGATTGCGGTATTCCGCAGTGTTGAAGCAGCTGCCTGTCAAATCACTTCTCGGTCGACGCTATCGAAGGCCTTTTCAAAATCGATGGAGTCGAGGTACAGTTGAGTTGACTGCCATTCTACGCTCTGTTCTATGATGATGCGTGGCGTAGAGTTGCAATTTGGTCAGCACATGATCTGCACTTCTTGAATCCGGCCTGTTCCAGTGGTAATTTTGAATGCAGAGCATGTTTTAGTCTCTCCAGGATGATGCGGCCTAATATTTCGCTTGCTTTGGGTGGACGAGTGTAGCATGATTCCGCGCCAGTTCTTGCAAAGACTTAGGTCTCCCTTCTTTGGAAGTTTGACAAGGTAGCCCTTCTTCCAATCAATGGGCAGGTACCTTTCCTTCCTTCCTTCCTTCCTTCCTTCCAGACCTTCTGCAATAGTGGTGTGGTGTGAGCATATCCGCTGTCGTCTCTGCGTCTGTTTTCAGTGCTTCTGGAGGAATTCCATATGGTCCTGCTGCTTTCCCGGATTTTAACAGCTTTGTGGCGTCCAGGATTTCGGCTCTTGTCGGGGGGCTTGTGTTCACTGGTAATTCTGTAGCTGGGCTGCTGATGGTATTTCTGGACTAGTTGCAGGTGGTGGTCGACTCAAGAGTTTTCCGAAGTGGTCACCCCCACGTTTCCTTTATTTCTCCTCTTTGGTGATAACTAGGTTTCCTTCACTATCTCTCATTGGTTTATCTGAGTTGATCTCTTCCCTCCCAGATAATAACTTGGTTATTTGACACAATGTTATCAGGTCTCTCTCTCTCTCTCTCTCTCTCCCGTACCTGCAGCCTATTCTGCTTCACTTGCCAGTGTGTCGTAGAAGTGTCTTGTATTTGCGCGCACTCTCCTTCACTTCTTTGTCTAGTGTAGTGTTATATAGGTTGTGTTCAGTTCCTCTTTTGGTTGTTCATCCTTGCACTGCACTGGTTCATCTTCTGCTTCACCATCTTCCTCTCCCTGCTCTATCAGCTTCCATGTGTCCGTCGAGATACATTCCTTGTCTGGCGTCTTCTTCTTCCTTACTAATATGGTTATACAGGTTTCTCTCCACATCTCTTTCAAAGAGTTCCAGTGTTCGTCCACGGAGGTTTGTTTCTGCAGGGATGTCGCTTGAAATTTCCTATTTTGTCCTGATGACTGAAGTAAAGATGTCCTTCGTAGTTTCGTCCATCAGTTCAGTTTCTGTTCTGGGCGTTGAACTTGAACTGTGGTCTTTCGCCGACTTTTTTGAAGGCTTTCAACTTGATTTTGAAGGTTATACAATATACAGTATTAAATTAGTTGCTTTTTAGTTGGTAATCAACCAACCTGCATTAGGGAGTAACCTACACAGATGGATATGTCTGGGAAGTATGAATCCCTTTGATTAACATCAACCTTTTTCCAGCATCACTTCATGCCAATAGCCTTACATTACTCGCAACTTCTTTCCTCGAAAGCAGCTCACAAAATAAAATTAACAGTACCCCGCAGGAAAGAAAAGAGCGCAAAGTATAAAAAGCCTTCGCCTAATTAAAAATCGAGACTAAATAATTGAAACTAGATTTCCGGATCTTGGATTTAAATTGTTTTATGAGATATGTGTAAAAGATAGAGATCCGGTAATTCACTTCGTCTCATTCAACCAGTGGTTACGCTGTTCAATTTCACGACTAGTTTGTCAACCCTCACAACGTGAACTTTTCAAAAAAATCTCGACAGAAAGTCACTTGTATACTGTTGATTGAAGGGTATGGTAAGAAGTTGGATTATGACTGAGTTCATGTTTGTAATTTCTCCCTATGCACCCAACGACTTCAGTTTGAACGAAGTGAAGGATGTTTCACGTAAAACTACGTAGCCTTCTACAAAGGGAAATGTACATTTTGCATCATTCAATTTAGTTCAAAACTAGTGACTTTTAACTTACAGAGACACCGGATGACCTAGTGACTATTCCAACTCAACAGTGGAGACAATTAGACCATGTTGCTACCAATCATTTTTGAAGAGGTCTGGTGAAGAATTACTGTTACCCTTAGAACATTCGGAAACTTCGATCTAGGCGTAAATATGTGAGTCTAATTTAGACACGAGACCATTACAAGGACCTCGTTTTATTTGACAATCATTGGGAAACACAAATACCAGAACAATATCATTTACCCAATGAAGTTCTTTTCAAACTATCAAATCCCAAATAGGTTTGGATATATATGAATGAGTGGAATATTTATTTGTAATCCAACAGGATATTAACAATATTTTTCATCTCAAAGTGGCTTAGGGTCGTCTTTAGCTGCTATACAGACTGCAATCATACTTCAGGAGAAAGATAAGAAAGGTCAGTGGATCTCAATAACTCTGTTCAAGTTGATGGGTCAACACAATAATTCGCCATGGATAGTCCCAAAAATAACGAAGAACTGTGTCGTTATAGTGGACGGTTACGGAGTTAAAAGTTGAAGGAAACGAAAAAATCGAGAAGTGGTTGACAGAAGACAAATTTTCAGTCTGACAACGGAGACTTGGTTTGAAGTTAGTGGTTGACAAACCAACATCAAGAGACATGAATCCGTATTTTATTCATAGCAGACTAATAAAAAGGAAGAGTATGACACTTTTTAGAATTAGAAAAGCAAACAGTTACGTACTGTCTGCTTAATATTTAATCAAAATCTCAGATTAAAATTGAGTCTAAACACCTTTAGATGTCGAGTTGTTGCTTGCCTGAATCAAAAAATATCGGGTCTCGGAGATCAACCATCGAAAGCAGTCAAGGATGAGAACTTAAGTAGTAATGAACAGAGTTAATAGATAGAATATGGTGATCCGGAATCATTCTATTACTGTTTCAACCCGCGTTACCGAGGATGCTCTATGTAGGTCACTTTCGTCATCTAGCCCAAAGTAGAAACCCCAATTCTTGACAATAGTACATCTCATAAAAGCAATGTAAAATCAAGGAACAAAAGGAAAAGAGGTTAAAGTAAATGAGGAAATGCAATACAACGGCTAGAAGATAAGGTATGAATGTATCTAGGCCACTATAATCATTTTGAGTCATGTCGAGTGGGGTTCCCAACCAGTGTTTTAGATTGTATTGTCGACGCCACCCTGTAAACCTACATTACACTTCTGTTTAGACAAACATTTCAAGACTTCATACACTGACAATACGTCTCACACTGACAACGCCTAGATATTTCCAACTTAACGTTACTTCAACTAACAAAGTCCGTCGAGGAAAAGTGAGTATGTACAAGTTACACGTCCTACGTAACTTAGTAAATAGAGGTTCAAGACCTCATTAAGTAACTTGTCAACCGCAGCATTGCTAACTGTTTGGTTTAGCCTCAATAATGCTTTGAAGAAATACATATCCAGAAAAATGGAAAGCTCCTCAACATTTTTACTTTTAACAATGACCTCACAGCCGATTGTTGCACAATGTAATCCTGCCCTTGAAATATAGTCATACATGCAGAGAAGTCATCGGCAACCGAAATGTCGCTCAATAATTAGCACAAAAGATAGTTCATATACTTGTGATCAGAGAGAAATTACTGAAGAACTGTACGTCTTGATTTGGACTGCAAGTATTGAGATTAAAGTTTTCTAAGGAGGACGTGCTTCCTTCTTTTTATGCTCAAAATAAATCAAGACATCCTTCTACAGCGTTACAAACAAGAATTAGATACGTCACATCTATAACTTGCACTTTACAGTGCTCTTAAAATCACGATATTCAATAAGCAAGACGATGTAGGACAACGTAATACAGTTATATTTAACTGGAACTCTATGAGCGAATTCACGTCGAATGAAAAGCAACTTAACTAGAGTAGGAATCTTACTCGTCCCATTACCATCTCGTTATTGGATAAAGCCTGCTTGCTATCAGTAAACAAAATTATGCCAAGTAACATTCAAACGGCATTTGTGACCTTCAAATGGCTCCTATGACAAGTGGTATGAGGAAACAAAAACGCACTTGGTCTAATTTTATGGAGACCGGAAACGGCCTGACAGAAGACTGCAGCATTTTGTTTTTGGTTTACCAGTTCCTTGTCTTTTTTCGCAGAAGTGGTTTCACTCTACCTATTAATAGACGTTAAGTAAAGACCATCTTTCGATATCTTCCTCCCAGTTTCCTTCTTAAAACACTTATGGCGAAGATTACGATAACAGGATGATAAGAGACAGTTAAATCACTTTTTATAAAGACACCTGAATAAAAGGTTTACAACTAATAATAAATTAACCTAACGCTCAAATATTACTTCCACGTAAACGACTAAGTACGAGTTTTCACACTATCTGGTGGGCTACACTTGTCTTTTTAAGGTAAATTATACTAACTGACCGAAAAAAAATCGAGTATTAACTCCTGATATCCTACGGTTATTGGAATTCATGTTATAACCCCACAACTAAATGTCACCTGACATTTGCGCGTCTGCATTTGAAATTTCCCGACCACAAAAATAGTAACTGCGTCTTACGAGGTAAATATCCTCAGTTCTCGGAAAATTAGAAAGATGTTAGAAAGTCTCAATACTATAATATCCGACTTCTTTGCAGTTACGCTACTCTATGAGCCCAATTTTAATGTAGCAAAGATGGAAAAGTAGAAAATTATGCGTATTGACTAGATATTATTCTTGATTAAACATTAGGAAAATTTAATACTTACTTCATTGTTAGGGGTCAAAAGATTTGGCACCCAGCTGAAATAACCACCTCCGGGATTCTCCTGGTTGAGAGTTTCAGACACAATACCAGAGGCCCAGGTATCCTGAGAATCCTCATCACCGCAATACCTACGTTTCAATCAAATTATTAGAAACAATACTGCCTACTGTTTATCAACATTTTTTGGAGATCCTTCAGTAGTATCACCGCAATTCGGCTCAGCTAGATTGCTAAGTTTGTGCAAATCGTCAAAACAAATGCTTATTATCTACCTGACTATATCAACAACACTTTTAAGATATCCTTTGAACATATCCTATTACATGCCAGCAGGTTTTTATTTGTCAATATGCAGCTTACCATCAGATCAGGTGATGCAATGCTATATGTTGTATTCAGCGCTCTGGAATTAAATGGTTTCAAACTATAAAATAAGGAAAGTCTTCAGTTTAAATGATTTTAGTTTAAATCACTGGTATTCGTAACTGTAAGACGTATTACCGTAGTGATGTAGAATGTTTACTGAAGGAGATGCTTGTCCTTCTTTTGACATACAGTTCTTGTTATTGGGCTTTCATCAGGTAAACTGACCTATATTACGTACTCCAGATATCCAATTTCTTTTTGGTAGAGTTCGCAAACAATATACGATAGCAAAGTATTCCACTGGTTAGCCGTTCTGTGCAAAAAATGGATTTTCAGATGTAGGCCATTTTATCGAGTTTTATCAACGTTTCGGTGATTAGTTACCGGGTGATCGCTTCAACAAAGGACAAATAAACAGGATAGACTAGTTAGCGAGTCATTTTTTAGGACACAGTGTGATGGTATGAGGTGTTCGCTTAATCCACGGTACGATAGTTAAAATAGGTCAAGTGGATCTACTTGCTCCTCTTGGACGAGGTTGGAATAGCTATTGACCATTCGAGTACCTTCCCAATGAATCTCTTTCAGTATGTATGTCAGATACAGGAGAAAGAATAAGATATTCCAACTTTAATCTTTGATATATCATATGGGACAAACAGAACACATCAACACTGAAGTGCTGAAAGGCCTAACTGGGAGACAGTGATAGTCGAAAAGCTTTTGCAGCTCAGGCTCTCCATCTGTTCTACAAATAAGCATAAGCCCGTTGCTTTCTTGTGACCAGCTTTTACGTCTACTGAAAAGGATTTAGGCCGTTAGTGGACTTGATGAATCATTCCAGGGTGTTCATCTGCTGTATATTTCCGATTCAGATTCGGGTTTGAGGATCGATGGCTGCAATCCAACGTTGCTTCTTTTACGACAGACCACAGTTCTATTCGATCCGTCTCTTGAGTGAGTTGGTCAATAACCTAGAAATAAATTTCTCCGGAAGTCGTCACCAAAAGTCGATCTTTCTGATCAAAGCCAAAATCCCCATGATGATAGCTTTGTGTCATGGCACTTGCTTTCGTCTGACGTATCCTTCAGGGTGTTCATACGTGGCGAGAAGCAAAAGAGAATGATAATCAACTTCTGAGTCGTTTACTCAGTTTCTATGTAAGGTGACTGATTCTTCTCTGTCTAAGATACGACGAAGAGAAGGGTTTCAACTAACCAATTCACCTCACGTGGGTTAGACCACAACAAGCATCGCAAGAACACTCATCCCATGAATTACTCCCAGAGAGTTCCAAAAAAGAGACTGACAATTTTTCAGCCTTGCAGCTTGAATGTAACTAAGGTCGTATGTAAGGAGACGAAAATCACCATCAGTTCTAGGAGAACTTCTACGCTTCATCGAAAACGCCCCCAAACTTCGAACTGTAACTCACTGGTAGTGCTCTGTGGACCTTAAATCATATATGTATGACTCCCACGTCAGTTTGAGCCAGTAAGAAGGATAGATAAGTCAAGCAAATATGCCATGTCCTATATGCATGCTCACCTACCTGCCCTAGAAGTCAAACATTTCAGTTATGGGGCTAGCTAACTGCTTATTTTTGTCTAATGGGTACTCACACCACCGTCATTTAGTTTTCGTCAGATTTTGACGTCATCGGCCTAGACAACCATCGGTACTCCACTATGTCCCGTGGTTCTTTCATCTGAAGGAAAATAAGCCGGAGGCAATAAATTGTCCTTCGTGGTACTTCACACCTAACCGACTTCCAGGGGGGAGTTGGGTGAAGATCTTTAATATTTGTCTAGTACAATCAGTAACTTTTTATTACATGCAATTAGGTAGTAAGTGATTCAGAAACTTTCCAGTTTCATAAACCTGAAAGTTGGGGGATTTACTAAGGCCCTAGCTGAATTCTGTGGAAGCGACAACTACAGGCTTTCTAACACACAATTTGCACAACCCTCTCCGACTATGAGAAGGTTTGCCAAGCATGAGGATGCCTCACGAAAGCCATATCATTGACTTAAGAACCGGGTGCTGCTTTTTAGTTGACCAACAGTGACCTAATTACGCCTCTAGGATCTTAACTGTGGTAACAGTCTAGATTCCTGTCTGAAATTTCAAGGATGTTGCTTAGGTTTTGGTTTGCAGATTCGTAAGACTATGGTGTCTGACATAGGGTGGTAAGTAGGTGGTGATAGGTTACACAGAGTGTAGATACTCCGAGCAGTGTTATATATTCCTTGTTTCATCCTGTTGATTTGCCCATGTTTCGAGCAGTTGTTGCGCTGAGTATAACATCGCAATCGATTTGCGTAAACTTTACTCTGCCGTGTTTCAACGCTCGAAGATTTTGAGTTAAGGCCTCAGAGAAATGCTGGATCATAGCCTGTGCTTCGTCCCTTCCATCTTTAATCTACTAATCCGTTTACCTTTCTACCCTCAAACTGAGGGTGTCGGTGCGCGCTACACTCTTGTAGATAATATAAGGAAGAGCCCCAATAGCAGTTCAACTGCAGTATGGGTGAGGTGAATTTGGAAGCTCACACAGGATCTACGAACTACGACGATACACTTATGTTGGGCTACATCAAGCTGGCACTCGACTTCAAGAGGAATAAGCCTGGAGACAAACTCCACCATCATTCTGTTCATCGTAGTAGATTTTGAATATGGCGAGGATAGTTTTGATGTACCTTCTGAACGGCCCATGGGATAAACAACATTAACGATAGCTTTATTCCAGAAAGCAACCCCTGGTACAGTCGAGTATTCTCAACATAATACTTAAACAAACAGCTACTTACAGTATAATAGGTGGTAATGCACTACAACCAGTGGTTTTCTGGTCATCATTTAGTTCTCATATTCTTTCTGTGGGTCGGATGGAAAAGCACCCGAAAGTTTGGCGGTGGAGGTTCATCCAATATGAAAATTCTCTGTAACAGCCATCTGAGGTCATATATGCTCAGTGGCTAACTGCCATCTACTGTAATATTTCCCCGAAGTCTTGTTGTTAGCCCACCCAACGGTAGGTTGAAGACATTTCAGTAAAGAGCAAGAGTATTTTTGACGGACTGTTGACATCTAAATGGTCAAAATAAGCAAATAAGAGGGGTCTGAGGATATGTCCGATGAAGCGTTTCCAGTAGCCCAACGTTTGAGCAGGTTGCAGAAAACTACTTGAAGGGACATTATTCGGCCTCACCCGAGGCTTCTGAAGCGAAGGCTCAGTTCACAAAAGAATGTTCTGAGTTACTAGCTGACGCGTTTTGCCTCAACACACTGTGCCGGGCCCTCATGTGCCTGGGGCATGAGATGGCCGCCATAAACCTGTGGATGGCTACAACATGATTTTTCTTCCCTCGGTGTGCCAGGTGCTGGAGAAAACCAGTCTCGTCTTCATGAGACTAAATTAATATATGATGAAGCGTGCTGGCAATCTGTCCGTTTTCCTCCCTGATACACTGGATAGGTGACAAGTAAATTGGCGTTTGCACAACACCGAGATTGGGTGAATCGGTCAGCCCTGATCCAGAAGGAAATAAAAGCCGAAACACCAGCAGTTACAAAATTTGGCGCTTGATTAACAGCTTTCCCTCAGCGCTTCAGCCGGTACCCTGGTCTTGTCGTATACTCATGCAACCCCATTCAGATTTATTGACGAACGCTGTATATGCCACTATCACGCTAATATTTAAACTAGTTTCGTTTACGTGCGTCGGGCAGCGGACAAATTAATCAATTACACCTCTATGAATTCTCTGGCGCTTGTCTGCGGGCTTACCCTTCGTTGCCATCTGTTCGGTTGGCGCATGTCAGTTAGGATAAGACCTGTAACATTCTGATCGAGCACAGGTGATACAGGCTCGTGTTATCCGATTCACACCGAAACGCGTTTGGAGCGAATGTCGTTGCGCGCACAGTAACCACAACAGTGGCCACTGACAAAATCTTTCGTATACTTCACTTCTTTGCGGGACAATTTCTATCGCGTTCACAGTAAAAACGCCCACTAAGAAGAGGATGGCGGTATCACCACTGGACAGATCCATACCATAGAAGGAGAATGAATTTTTTCTCCAGACAATGCCATGCTAAGGTTTTCCTGAACACGATATACCCCAATGAGCTATTGAAACCATGGGGACGCGTAAGATCTGCTAGAGGAGTGTTCTGCTGAGTAGTTACTAGCCGGTCCTAAGCCCAGGTAAAGAG
The DNA here is from genome assembly GCA_944470555.2 of Heterobilharzia americana. Taxonomy (NCBI): domain Eukaryota; kingdom Metazoa; phylum Platyhelminthes; class Trematoda; order Strigeidida; family Schistosomatidae; genus Heterobilharzia; species Heterobilharzia americana. The sequence goes on from OX104134.1 coordinate 40,356,362, forward strand.
GTAAGGTTGAGCATAAGGCTAGCAAACTTATTCCTCACTGGAATTGAGGAGGCTAAATGACGCCGGTTGGTGAAAACCTTCGGGAAGCCAATTGGCCGATGTGTCTTCTCTCCTCTCGATGAGAGCAAAAGTAAGCGTGAGGACATGGAACATCCACGCTATGTTTGAACCTAGCGAGGTTGCCTAGATTGCACAAGAGATGAGAAGGCATCCCACTGAAGTGCTAGGAACTTGAGAAAGCAGACAGAATAGAAGCAGACTCTCCCAACTTTCAACTGCAGAGTCAATAATCTATTCCAATATTGTCACACAGACGACAACCACCAGCACACTGAGTTTTCGATGATGTCCCCAACAGCATCGAAGGCCCTCTCTGTCATGCAGTGGGAACCAATCTCCTCCAGCATCCGAATCATGACAGAAAGGTTCAACTCAAAAGGAAGGAAAGTCACAATCATACAATGCTACGCTATACGCCTACAAATAATGCGGATCAAGAGAAGGAGGAGGAATTCCATAGACAACTGCAATCAGCAATAGAGAAGAACCACTCGAGATGGTGACATCAAAATTCTAATGAGTGCGGTGATGTGAATACCAAACTGGGAGCGGACAACACAGGAAGAGAACTCATCATCGGTTGAGAAGCACCCGGTGAAATGATGAATGAGAATGCAGAACTGTTTGCAGACTTCTACACCTCCAATGATTTGGTGATTGGAGGCGGGTAGAGTGTACAAACACAAGGATACTCACCAAACGACATGGATTTCACCAGACACCAAGACACACTACACTAAAAAATAGAAGAAAGTGGAGACGCAGTCAGCCTACTGGACACAAGATCAGACGAGAGGGGGAGCAGATGTAGGTTCACACCACTCACTGTCTGGTGCAAGGAAGCTTCAAAGTCAAGTTGAAAGCCTTCAAAAAAGTCGGCGAAAGACCACAGTTCAAGTTCAACGCCCAGAACAGAAACTGAACTGATGGACGAAACTACGAAGGACATCTTTACTTCAGTCATCAGGACAAAATAGGAAATTTCGAGCGACATCCCTGCAGAAACAAACCTCCGTGGACGAACACTGGAACTCTTTGAAAGAGATGTGGAGAGAAACCTGTATAACCATATTAGTAAGGAAGAAGAAGACGCCAGACAAGGAATGTATCTCGACGGACACATGGAAGCTGATAGAGCAGGGAGAGGAAGATGGTGAAGCAGAAGATGAACCAGTGCAGTGCGAGGATGAACAACCAAAAGAGGAACTGAACACAACCTATACAACACTACACTAGACAAAGAAGTGAAGCAGAATAGGCTGCAGGTACGGGAGAGAGAGAGAGAGAGAGAGACCTGATAACATTGTGTCAAATAACCAAGTTATTATCTGGGAGGGAAGAGATCAACTCAGATAAACCAATGAGAGATAGTGAAGGAAACCTAGTTATCACCAAAGAGGAGAAATAAAGGAAACGTGGGGGTGACCACTTCGGAAAACTCTTGAGTCGACCACCACCTGCAACTAGTCCAGAAATACCATCAGCAGCCCAGCTACAGAATTACCAGTGAACACAAGCCCCCCGACAAGAGCCGAAATCCTGGACGCCACAAAGCTGTTAAAATCCGGGAAAGCAGCAGGACCATATGGAATTCCTCCAGAAGCACTGAAAACAGACGCAGAGACGACAGCGGATATGCTCACACCACACCACTATTGCAGAAGGTCTGGAAGGAAGGAAGGAAAGGTACCTGCCCATTGATTGGAAGAAGGGCTACCTTGTCAAACTTCCGAAGAAGGGAGACCTAAGTCTTTGCAAGAACTGGCGCGGAATCATGCTACACTCGTCCACCCAAAGCAAGCGAAATATTAGGCCGCATCATCCTGGAGAGACTAAAACATGCTCTGCATTCAAAATTACCACTGGAACAGGCCAGATTCAAGAAGTGCAGATCATGTGCTGACCAAATTGCAACTCTACGCCACGCATCATCATAGAACAGAGCGTAGAATGGCAGTCAACTCAACTGTACCTCGACTCCATCGATTTTGAAAAGGCCTTCGATAGCGTCGACCGAGAAGTGATTTGACAGGCAGCTGCTTCAACACTGCGGAATACCGCAATCCTGTATCAATCTGATTCAACAACTACACGAAGACTCCACATGCCAAGTAGTTCACAATCGGAAGCTCAGTGATGCCTTCGAAGTGAAGGCAGGAATGAGACAAGGCTGCCGCCTACTGTCACCAATGATCTTCCTGATTGTGGTCGACTGGATCATGCAGCAAACCGTGAGGAGTTGGAAGAATGGGATACACTGGATTGCGGAAAATGCTAGAAGATTCTTATCTCACCGATGGCTTGTGTCTAATATCACACAAACTTGAAGATCTCCATGGGAGAGAACTAGCAGGTTGACAGAAGGGCAGAGAAGACATGACTTCAAGTGAACGTAGAGAAGAGAAGGGTGATGAAGATACTCAATTAACAACAAGCTGCAATCACCATCAACGGGAGAAACTTAAAAGAAGTTGCCTCTTTCGCCTATCTAGGCAGCATCATGTCAACTACAGGCGGCGCGCACGAGGACGTTAAGGCCAGAATTGGAAAAGCGAGACTGGCGTTCAATAACCTGAAAGTAGTGTGTAGATCTTTTGTACTCATCCAGTGGAACAAGGCCCGGAATTTCAACAACAACGTCAAATTAATGCTTCTATGTGATGGTTCTGGGACTTGGCGCGTTACAAAGACGATTTCTGGCAAACTATAGACATTCATCAACAACTGCCTACGCTGGCTGGTTACTGAAGATCAGATGACCAGAAAGAATAAGCAGCAGTAAACTCTGGCTGACTGGCAACGAACCAACCAAGAACGTATCGCTGAACAAATATGTAGAAGGAAGTGGAGATGGATTGGGCATACACTGAGAAGACCGGCTGGGGATATCACATGCCAGGCCATGCTCTCGAGTGGAATCCAAAGGGGAAACGACGAGCTGGGCTTCCGAGGTGAGGGTGACATGGAAGAGATCGTTAGAGGAAGAAATGAAAGTTTTCGGGCTGTCGTGGAACCAGGTTCAAAAGTTTGCAGAGAACAGAGTCAAATGGAGACGTGCTACTGGAGCGGTATGTTCCATTAGGAACTCAAGGAACAAATAATATGATAATAATTCTCGCCAGAAAGCGCCTCAAATAAGCCGAAAAAGCTGAGAGACTTCAGATGATAGCCAAAAATTCACAAAAGATAGCAAATCAGAGACAGAAATACCTCGCAACGAATAGAGACATGTGCGACAAAAGACACTGAATCGGGACTACTCTTTTAAAATTGCGATGAGGCAGTAACACTGTAACGCTTAAATCTTGCAGCGATCAAGAAAGGTACCGAGTGAATGTTTGTCATAGCTTATGTAAAAGCATGAATCCATGTGGGATTCGGCGATTGCTCGGTAGGGATTCTAGTTGGTGTCAAGGTCTCCAGTCAAGCCGAGAAGTAGACCCCAACCAGAGTTTCCAGGGTTAGGTTCCACAGAATTTCATTTACAAAGAACAGGAACAAGTAGTAAACACCAAAGTCTGCTTATAAAAACCAGGACTATGGTCTTCAAATAACGCATATTCCATTAATATAGAGGAGAGTAATCCGTCATCCAGGAAGTTCTCAAGCGAGGAGAACAAGTGGAGGCGAATACTGGTGCGAACGACTTTTAATAGAGGAACATAAAGCAATACGGCTTTGAAAGACTTTGCCACGAGCTAAAAATAACCTCGATGGGGAACTGGGGACTCGAACACCCCGTCAAGTATTCACAGGCTACTGAAAGGTTAGGTGTGCAAGATCCGCTCTCTATTTAACCATGCTGAGCCAACCAAAGTGCTCCCTTTCTGTTCAAATGTTCCCCTACGCGGTCGTCCACCAGGCTAGTCCTACTCTCAACATCTATTTTATGAGCTATTCGGCATGGCAGAGTGGTTACTGATTCTTGATGAATTTTTTCAAAATCGATCCGATCACCGGTCGTTCCCAGTTTCACCATACCAGCAGGTGTTATGGGTTAGGTTGAATTTCGAATGTTTAGTTTATTTGGGAAAATTATGCTTGAGTGCCACAATTGAGCACCACAGATGTATGATTCCCGCATCCTTATCACGTTTTCGAATGTGACAGATCTGGTGTGAAGTTATGTATGCACAAAGCACACAGAATACACCTGAAGATTTTCGCATGATGAGCCATTCATCCTTCAAAGTTAGGGGTTGACCGGAATCGATCAACCATGATAAATGTAGGGCTATTGTTGGCATTGTTGCTTGTCTAATCCCTAAGTATATGATAGTTCCATTGCTTTCTCATGACAATATTCCCCGACTTTTATCTGCAAACCACCGCTTAAGAGAACTAAAATCAAAATTTTTCCGGGAGCAATTCACTTCATAACTCAAAAATATTGTGCACATATACACAATTACATAAAATCACATCGAGGTGGTTGACGTATGAAAACTCATTCTCTTTGGTGATACTTAAAAGCCTCCGGCCCGATGAGAGTAAATTTCTCCTGGGCTAAAAGAGGAATAGCAGGCCACAGCAATCGTCCTCTGGTATAATTCACTGGCGCAGGTCACACATGTAAACTACCCAAGAGTACTCGACTGAGAAAGGGAAGCCAGACAGGAATGGTATTTGTCATAACTCGTATCAAAACGGCGGTTCGCTTCGACTAGCCGGATGAAGGATCGCACATGAAAACAAGTTAGACAGCGCGGACGCCTTGCCTTGCGCCTCCAGCTTGGTCAGTCTCTTAAAACTGAGAAGAGAGGGATTATCGTTGGATCTCACTGGGCCCAACGCTGATGACTCCGAGGAATTATTCGCCACCACAAGCCAGTTTTGTGCTTTGCCAATCCGCTCTAACCGTTTGTCTCCTAATGCAAAGAAAATAAGGCTATCGAAAATCTTTTCGTCTTCGACTTCTCAAGGACCACAATGTTGTGAAGCTTTCATCATACCATGGAAATCCAAATGTGGGGCAACCTCACCGTCTGGCAACCAGATGTGTCCTTTTCTTCGGGTAATTTTATGTCAACTTTCACCCCTCCCCAAGTGACGATAACGACTTTCATCTTTTTGTACGTGGTTTTTAAAAAATCAAAGTGAGATTTGTAAGTCACCGTCTATTTACTGATCGCGCTTTCAAGGCGTCCCAAAACGTGTGCAACCTTGATGACTGAACGCTTTACTCTGATCCCAGTTTATTCTGAGCGGTGCCCAAATGCCTATTGTGCCTGGCCACTTGGTCCGGTCAACAACGGCGAGCACCAAGCTATAATACTATTACTATATCCGTCACTCGCGGACTGGTTTCCGTGACTCAGTAGCTCGGTAGTGATGTGTTCTTGTTTTGGCCTCGAAAGCACGAAGTCTTGTACATGTACATATTGACACAGACTGCACTGATCGAGGTAGAGTACAGAAATGGCTAGGAAATCTAACCGGCATCGCGATATTGCTCCAATTTCTTCAGCATTTACACTAAATTACATCCACTGTTGCCAAGACAACTGACATGGATCAAAGTTTCCACCCCTGTATATGGACCCACTTGTTTCAATTCTGTCGGATATTTTATGTTGTCAATTACCAGTCTGTCTTCACCATCATTATTTTGAATTTTATCATTATTACTCCTGGGCATCTGACTTTTTCATTTCTCGAATTTTTCTGAGCTCGGATTCTTTGTCTTTCTGCATTCCTTGGGGAAGCCGTACTTAAGTTCATTTGTCTCGTGTATTCCCCAACCGCAGAATATTACTAGTGGCTCCTAGTTTGCTTGGCGACGGGGAGCATGGTATGCCTTCCTTAGAGGGAAGGGTGGACGAAGTTCAATCTTTCCAAACGCTTTCTCAAGCACTTTCGTGCTTAGCTGTTCAAAAGGGAGGGCATGCCGTATAACATTTCCCTCACAGACCATTCAGTCACGGTTGATCCCGCCGTCTCCTAACAGTATTCGTTCAAACTTCTATGCAATATCAGCTGGAACGGCTCAGGAGGGGTGCAGACGTGTAGCTTGTGTACTTCAGAGGTAACGGCACCCCGCTGATGTAAGCTTGAGCCCTGTATACACGACAGGCATGTTTAATCCTTTATTTTGGTCCGTTTATAATATTCTCTTGGCTTTCTTTATTGCTCTAATATTAGTCTCACTTTCTTGGAATGATTATTTTTCATTTTTGTCTTAGTTTCTTGCGTCTGTGGGCATTACTTCCGGTTTCCTACTAAAATTTCGTGATATTCAACGGCAACTATTAACCGCTTTTAATTTAGCAGTCATAGCCGTAACCAACAGTATATTTTTTCATGAGCACCCTATGATTATGCGGTCCATCCCAAACCCTAGCAAGGATTTTCCACTTCCTTTTATAGACGTAATTTCTGATGTCGTAATGCTGATCTGTTCGATTATGGGAGGCCCACACCTTTTATCACTGATTATGATCAACAAACATTAAGGCGATACAACAGCAAACAAGGTGTGAACTTCAGTCAGCGAAATATGAATATGAAAAGTTCATAATGGTCAAAAGACGTCTGAGTTCTGACGAAAAAAACTGCCATAAGTTTGGCGGTAGCCACTAAAAGCAAATCCATAAACTGGCTGAAAATCTGATGGCTTTTGGTCATTGTAGTCAGCGCCAGTGACAAATGCGGACAACAGGTCTAGATTCGAAGAAATGAACTATTCAACTAGTTTTTAGTTTTGTATTCAAAACATCCAGAAAATGACATCGGTCAGCAGATCCGGACAGCGGGGTCAGCCAGCCGTGAGCCACAGGGGGGCGATTTTTCAGCCACGAGGGCAAGCTGTTCCACGGATGACCGGCTCTATTATTTCATATAAATTGGGTTTTTTGAGGGTTGCAGCCGTTATTGTCGAGCATTGCCAAGATATTATCAAATCAGGGATCCAGCTATAACCCCTCGAATATCGTCTGTGGTGGTCACGTGGATGGATTTATAGGAATTACGTCAGCAAGAAATCTCTAACAAACAGGAAGTAATCCGGGTTAACCGAATTCCTGAACAGTGAATCGACGAACATTCGATGGTGGAGTGGCAGGAAATTCTGGATTATCTTTGCCAAGCTGTGCGTTGCACTCGTAAATGACGAAGTCTCAGTTACATGTTAAACGCATTCGAGTTACATCACACTGCCCCCTCTGTTGTCAGTAAAATCAGTATTTTCGCCTCAGCAGACTTTTACCTCACACTATAGCACTGAATATAAAAGCATAATTAGTCCAAGAACCTACTTTAAAAAATTTCGCGCTATGAACGGACCGTCCTCTTGCATCCTGCTCCTACCATATTTTTCGTACTGCAAACGCAGCTTTCCTTCAGGTGAGTTTAGATTTAAGACAGCAGAGGTTCGTATCGAGTGAAGGTATTTCGGTGGCCTGAAGGCTCCATAACCCCTTAAATTCGCCAGAATACCTCACGTTTCCACCGTATTCAGCTTTAAAAACAGCAAAGGCCTTGGATATCCATGAACTGAACCCTGACCTTTGTGTGCCAAGGAATTATGTACAGTCTTTGTCCCTATCTTGGCCTTAATTTGTCTCAGTCCTGGTATGCCTCGTTCCCTTTCTTCTTTTTACACTGCCCCCTTCTTTTTTTCAGATTAATCTTTGTGCTCTTATATCGTTATCATTGCTTCAATTTTATATTTAATTGTTTCCGATGCTACTTTACTTGACCTTCCTAATAATCGCAACTTTTAACAAAACATTTTCAATTTACTTCAATTAACTTGTCTTACATTACCTAATTCTTCGATTATTTGCTAAATTTCTCAAACTTTTTAATCTGTATGCGCCTTATAAGCGATTTAAAATCTTACGTAATCCTCTTTGTTATCATTCCACCTTCACGCTCTCAACTAGCAACGTCATAACGAGAACCAGTATTATCATTGCTTCAGTCCCCGTTAGTTAAGTTAGATATTCCTCAAGGATTACATTCTTTAAATATCATACATACATGAATGAACAGCTTGAGAATAAATTCTTTGAAAAGAGTCCACTCCTCTGAATATCTTGTTTCCGATTTCTCCAACATCTGTCGAATGCGATGCTTCTCATAATCTATGGTGAAAGAAAACAAGCCACTGCATAAACATGCAGCACTTATGTCCTCCAGTGACAATGGGTGGGGATTGAGATTACGGACCACAAAGATACATGTAGTTAATATAGTAACTTATTCATACGTGTAAAAATGGTTTCCGCCTGTATGTTTAGAAAATACCTTTATTACATTCTAAATGTTAGCGGGACATTTTAATGAGGCAAACCGACATGGACTCCATGAGAAGAAAAACCAAAAAAGGTAAGGACATGTAGGGGTGTGTGTAAATATTCCGTAACGTTTGACCAACCCTACTTAACTTGATACGCGCTAGCACCTGCTTAACCACTACCCTACCTAACGTGTAAGTACTGATAAAGAAACACAAATCAAAAGAACTGGTTTCAGCAATATATTCGAAGAAGTAATATATTTGTTTAGAATAAATGTAATAGTATTGAATAGGGGGAAATTTTATTCAACTTATCTGGGTAGTATGACTGAACTAAGGACTCTGAGTACGTGTGTGCTAATCAGTATGAAGGGAGCGCAAAATGGCGCCGAAACCTGTTCGGATGCATGCTCGTTAAAACAAAACTTAAAACACCTAGAGCATCCCGAGGCGAGCTGTAGGTTTATTTAGTTAATTTAATCTATTTACTTTAGCCTTAGTTGTATTTTGGTGACAGAAAGGCGCACTGCAACCACTTGGAATTGGTGTGGCTCATAAACCAAAAAAAAATCCCTCCAAACACTGTTATTCAGACTGAAGGATGAAACAACCAAAGAAGACAAACCGAATATCATTTACAAAATCAACTGTAATAACTGTAGTCAACGCTACATTGGATAAAATGGACGCCGTCTTCGCCTTCGTCAATTGGCTAGTAAACATCATGTAGATAATTATGGACATAAATTCAATTTCCACAATGTAGAAATTTTGGGCAGAGGAAACACGAAGAATATCAGAGAATTTCTAGAGGCTTGGCATTCAGGTTAGTCAACAATCAACAGATGTAAAGACATAGACCGAATCTATCAACCAATGAGAAAAATGACAAACGACAGAAAGGTCAGAAGTCAAACAGGGGAGCGGCCAACAAGAAAGTCTATACAGTCAATGACACAACAATCTAGGGGAACAACCAACCACAGACCACATCGTTAGGACAAGCCACTAAATCACTCACTGAGAGATATTGACAGCTCACTTCATACTGAAGTTAGTGCTGATGACGTCGTCCAGAAAGATTATGAAAGCTTCGCGATTAAACAATCCAGCTCAGAGGACACAATATAACCAAGACCATCCATCTGAGCTACAAATATTCTCCATTATTTCAATATTTCTTGCTTCTTCCCTTCTCTTTAACTCTCTACGATTTCACTCTGTTCATTATGTTTCTTCTGTCTTCCCTGAAATTACCTACATTTTCCCTTCCTTTCCTTTGGTCTTCTCATTTCCTCTCTTTTATTCTCCTTAGTTATCTTTTCAAACTCTTTATCTTCCTCTTGCTACCAGTCAGAGCAACTGTCTGACGACATAACATCTGAACAACTCATCTGCAACACACTCCCGGGACAAAGTATACACCTCCCTACAAGTTTAACCAACACCCAACCATGTATCGTGGTTACCAGAGCTGCAGCAGACAAGGGGGTGGATCTGCTTATTCGGAATCCACTAAAGACCTGGGACCGTTCCACAAGATCTGGAGGCAAACTGAAAGAAATCAAATGGTTTATGTTAACTCGTAAAACAGATATTAGATTTTGTATAATTCATTTTCTGTCTGCATACTTGACTGAATTGTGCATGACATTCTATTTGCGTGAACTGTTATTTCAATACAATTTTTATTTGCTTGTACGACTCTCGGGTACCCGATTATGTTTCTTCAACTCCAAGTCCAATTTATTGTATATCTCTTAGTCATCTATGGACACCAGTACTTTACTAAAATGAATTACAAGTTCATATTTGAACGTTTTTCTTGATGAGACCTTAACGAAAGTATGTACTGATTGAAACAGATTTCCTTTTCAAGAGAAAATTGTTTTTCAAACATAGTTTGTCACAGGAATGAAGGTGTTTTTGCGCCGGAGGGTTTTACTTTGGTTTAAATCTGAATTTATGCGATTTATCTAAACAGTGGTAGACAGTAGAGATATAGAACTTTAAAATTACGAAACTAAAGAAATCAAATAAATTAGTGGCGGCTAGTGAATGTTAGCAAATAGTAGAGACATATTTGAATTGCACAGTTACTGAAATCAACACTCGCCGCACTGTACCCATATATATGCATACGGTGTTAATTTGTCCCACCAAGACTCAGAAATTTATTTTTACGGTGAACACGAGTATGTTGTATAGCACTTTTTACACTGCCGAAAGTGGAAAATGAATGGTTTGTTTCATAAAAACGCACCAGTTCGGTTTCCCGAAACGTCCTCATTCTGAAAAGCTTAATCTTTCATTTGCCATTTTTATACTGAACTTTTTTCCCATCCACTTCTTCGTCATTTTTTATCAACAATATTCACCCAATCAACTAATGAAAAGTAGATCTTACGAACACTGCTTACACATTGCTTCACATCATTAGCAGTACGTGTGTTACATACAAGGGTTGGTCGACATAAACCCATAGCATTTAGTTTCATCAGGATTTATACAAATTTGATTTTTTTTCATGTTTACATTTTAAGGTTGTGAGCAACTAAAGATGATACCTCATATGAAATGAGCTCATTTCATACTGCCTAACTTATTATCTTTCCTCTACTCAATTTGATAAATCTGAAAAATTGTATGCGGAATAAGAGGTAGTTTACCAAGTGGAAAACGCAAGTTATGCAGTGGACATTCAATTCTAACTGTTGAATGCAATGTTTGATTATCAACTGTTTTTTCACTACTGTATATATTCTTGAGATAACCAACTTCTTCTTTTCTCCTTATCTGAATTCACTTACAAGAAAACTTTGATTTATACAATCTCAAAACTAATAATTGAGTATTTTCATCAGCATAAGCGATGAATATTAATCATCAGAAAAGAAAACTATATTGACCTGGCATTCCAAAAGTTTTGTATTTGCCCTCAGTCAAACGAGTGCACACCTGATTAGAGGTGAAATCATTGATTTTACTTCCCTAATGTTCCATAAGGAAGAGATTGGTTGTTCTGTCCTAGAGGATAGTTTATAGGGCATCGAAAATGAAAGTTGGGTCTTTTTGATAACTATGATATGTTTAGTATACTTGTTTCATTTGAAAGTCATATGGAGTTTAATCAGTGACAATTAATGATGAATCTAAAAGACATAATTCTCCAAAGCTGGACTTGCAGTTTTATTCAGAAGAAACTTTAAACCGGAACAGTACACTCAATGGTTTTCTTCAATGTTGACCATAATTTGCTGATGAATATCAAATTTAAACATGATAGTTCAATACAGAATTCTAAAACCTGGCTGCTAGACATCTAGGATATTCATCTTTTATTCTTGCAATGTAGAGTGTTTTCTAAAAGTTCTCAGCTGTTGCCCAACTGTTCTATTATACTGAATCTTATAAATCTGAGCACATAAACCGCATACTTAATGTTTTTATGAAGAGGCTTTAAGTGTCTTATTGTTTGACTAACCTTTAAGAAAGTGTCAATGAACTAAAGGTTTTATACTTAAACATTATTCTGATCATGCCAAACAGTTGTAATAAAGGTCTTTTTAAAAGTATCTACAAAGGGAAAAATGAGTATGATCTTACAGAATGCGGATGGTGACGATTATATCAATTCTGCAACCAAATACACAAATATTGAGTATCATATTTCATTATATGCTTAATTCTTCTTCTACTTTGTATGGCACTCAGATTCTGTTATTGAGCTGTCTAAAACGACGGGAACTCACAATCGGAACAACTGATAGCTGGTGTTTAGATAAATTCCAGTGCGTTATAACTTGATCATCAAAAGAGTACCTAGTGCATACCATTTCGTAAGCCATCCTTAACAGTGAAGACAACATTGCTGACTAAATCACCAGTAGTTGGTTTCGAAATAGCACATTCCCTGTAGTTTTTCGCTTTTCGCTGTTTTTGAATTTATCTTGTGGACAATCAACGATTATCTCAGTCAACAATTACGTCGGGTCAAATAAAACAGCGCTGGGCCAAATGTAAGGCCGAAATCTACCTGTCGGGCCCAGCGTTGCACCATGAACCTGATACAGGGCTATATGTAATGTAAATGGGACCAAATATTGGGTCACTGTTTCAGTCGAGCCAATGGGGCTAGTTGTTAAGCCAAAAATCGGTAGATGGAGTCCAAGGCAGGTTCATAGGATAATTTTGCAGGGGCTTCATACTACTTGAATTTTGTTAGTAGGCAAAAGACTACACTCACCAAAATTGTCGGTGTTAATTTTTGCACTTACAGTAGCACACCAAAAGTCCATTATATCATCGAATAAATAGTTAGCTGACGGGAATTCTTTACGATGAATTCAGTTTTGAAAGCTATAAAGTCGTACCATTCTCTTCTGTTACCAATCATCTTGTGTTCGTTTTTGAGGTGTAAGGACAATTGATTATGGTAGTTTGCTCGGTTGTGGCTACCTGAGGATTCCAGGACGCGCGTTTCTTCCTATTTGGGACTCATTTGCTGGATGTACCTGCACCCCAGTGAGCGATGTTATTCCTACTGAGGCTCGACCTTCGTACCCATAGGTTGAAACACCAAAGCGTCATCCATTATGCCACGGAGGTACGATAGCCACTTCTTGTTCAACGGGTATTAGTTGTTACTAGTTATTGATATACTTGTAATTCTCCGTTGTTTTATTGGATCAAATTCTTCGAACTCTGTTGGCATATGGGCTCCTATGCGGATACCTCCATATTGCCTGAATGTTAAATACGGTAATTTCTTTGGTTGCCATTATTACAACAGAGGTCGGACAATTCTATCTAACAAAACAATGGAGAATTACAAGCATATAGATTAATACTTAGTTGTTCCACCTCACATCTCTGATTATGATATTGGACACAATTCATGTGAAACAGACCAGTCAAATATGGAATTAAATTACACCAAATTACCCAAATGATAATGAGTTAGGTTTGAAAAATGGATTCATGCTTTTGATATTCGAGTGAAATTTTGCAAAATATACTTAAATAAATGGGAACATATGCAAGGCATTTGTGAAATCAGTGTTGTTCATTAATTTAAGGTAGCACTATAGCAGTACGTGGCAATATTTGAAGATGATTTTTATCAGAATACTGTCACTTACTGCTATCGTGTTGAGTTTGAATCTGTCTAGGCATTGTGATAATAATAATGTGGGACGGAGTATACTTACTTTACATTCGTAAACACATTTCTCTTCACCAAGCAGCTCACCATTATTATTACTTTCATCATCTTGTAGAATGTTATGTTTTCTGCACCTAGAATACATTTCTTTTCTGTTCTCGAACATGATGCTAATGATACAATTCTAAATTATCGTTAAACAGACTGAGGTAGTAAAAACGATGGTTGTTCACTTTCAGAAAATGATACCTTTGAAGAAGTTGTTGTTTTTATGAATTATTAAACTCATTTCGTTAATATTTTCCCGTCACTAGTATGCTGTACAGCCATAGTCTCTTATCCAGTGCATTTTGAGTGAAATATATTAACAGTTGAACTCGTATTTTTCGTCTTTCAATATCAGATAGTGAAATAGAGAGTCATACATCATCATGGTTGCTCAGATAATTATTGAATTAATATCCTGTTACGCACAAATGAACTGTTACACGGTTCCTAGTGCAAAAAATCTTTCTAATACATCAAATACCTGCTGAGGGAGTTGTAGAGTTTTAACTTTGGTCTTCATTTTGTTTTTTCAAAAGATATTTTATCCAGCCCACCAGTAATGATAGCTCACATTTGTGCAAAATTACTTAACTCGTATATTGACTTACGCACAATTATGCAGATAGCCTCGTGCCTCTCACCAAGGAGTACATTTACTTATGATTGTTATGTGTCTTAAAATATTAATAATCCATATAGGGTAAAGGAGACTGAAGTGCATTGGGGTTATGCAATGTAAATATGCCTACTCAATTTAATTAATGTTCGTAAAGCAAATGAAACTAATCTTTTTTGTTGTTGTTGGAATGAAGAATGAACAGCTAACTGAATACAAAAACATAAATATATTAAAACTACTAGAAAAATATTAGGTAAACGTTCATTGCTTGTGCATTAAATGGTCGGTTATTTAGATCATTAATTGCAGTAAAAACTGTAATGCTGACCTGTCTGTAAACTTTCAGGTCGTAGATAAATCTATGAAGAAACGAAGTATTGTACAATTGTCATCACAGATAGTGTGAATAGCTGAAAAGAAAGTTAAAAATTCTAATATTGAGTAAAGTTCTTTCATATCTGTCACTGAATTTGAAATCTAGTTCATAAAGAGATTCAAGATTCACCAGACAGTTGCATTGCTCCACCTTTATAAATTTGTTAGTAATAAACATGATAGCTGGAGAACAAGTTTGCAATGGATACTTCTGCTGTCAGTATCTTCACAAGTTGCCAGAATAAGAAAGCGATGGATAGCATTAAAATCACTACACTATATTATGATCATTATAAACTTTATTGCTGATTCTTTTACACCCTTGTTTAGTCTGATTCAGTATGAATTCTTTAGTTTCTGGTTAAGACTCAGTCACAACTATCTCTTAATTATTTTTTTTCGATGAGCCCATTAAAAGAGTCAAACCCGCGGTACATAAAACTGCCGGCGACAGGCGAGCAACTATAATGATGCCTGTCAGCCTCATGCAGTCAAAGGCATATAGGCTGATAAATATGGGCAAATATCCACTGCAACTCCATTTGGGTCATCCCTTAGGTCTCAGGCTGTTGATAAAATATCCTGAATCGCCACCACCACTCATCTTTGCCCCAAAATACTGCCTTACTGAAGGTTGACAACGAAGTGTTGTATTCATATTGATAAATGGTGAGGTAAGTCAACTCGTGGAACCAACTACCAAGAGAATCCAGGGTATTTGCTTCGGGTGTAACTAGAGTTGCACTATATCTGTCCTCTTCCCTGAACCCCCGAATGCCAAAAGCCGACTACCGAACTTTCTTTATCAATAAACCCATAATGAAAACCCCACCATTTGCCAAAATTTATTTGCAATTTTCGTCAGCTGTACTACGTATCTGCAACCTCTTGACTCTAAAAAATTTTCTGAATAAGTCTGACGTTACTTACAAGCATATACGAGGGCATATAGAGCCACCGCTGCATCGTGACTTTGAACTTAGCTATTGCTCAAGTGTTGACGTCAGCACCCAACCTATCCATCAGAGGACTTCGAGGTGTGACATAACAAGTTCCGAAGAGTTGGTATCGAGGACATCACCTACCTTTAAACTTTGCCAACGAAGGTAGTAAATCTTGGTTGAAATGTTTCACCCTAAAACCATTTCTTTGGCCTTTCCACAAACTACTGGGTGTTTCATAATTATGTGATTACGGTTGTGAGTTGTGAGCTCGAATGGGAAAAGAGGAGGAGAGAAGCAAATAATGAGCAACTGGAAGGTAATACCCCTTGCTTTGGCCTTTGAGTTCATCGTTTTTTGGCACACATGGTTCTTAAGACTGCGAACTCAAGATTTATTTCACTTCGGGAGCTAAAAGTAATTCGGGAATCAAAAAGGAAGGAGAACTCTTTGTGCTTGAAAATGATGGTCTAACGCCCAATGCACATTAAGTTTGGGCAGGGTGCTGTTAGTAACGCCTGCTAGCTACCTCATTAGTTTGCGCGACGTTTCTATCAGGCGTAGAATGTACGTATGCCACAACAAAATAAGTGATATTCTACGTCATATAACTATCGTGCCGACCCCTTGCTTCTCACTTCAACGTATCACACACTCACAGAAACTCAAGCACCAGTCATTTTTAATTTCTCGGGCCAGTTTCTCCTTCAAGGCACCAACTCGTAGCAAATTCGCCTACTACCCACCCAGTTCCGCAGGCTACTACTGCAGGGACTTTGCACCACAGTATGTTCCATGGCAGGCAGGAGTAGTCCCCTGTCGAGTGAACTAACTGGCCAAATCAAGGACATTTCAACCTAGTCTACACTTCGTGAAAGCGTGGCTGTTTCTCATCTAGTCGCTGGCGCTTTTGTTATGAAGACGTCAGTTTGATGTATTGCGCGACAAGAACTGTTTATCTCTTTCAACAGACCCTAGTAATGGCACAATCACCACTTTGAAGCTGAAGACCTCACAAGTTCTGCTGTTATGTAGTGCAGGACTGATGGAGAACGCTCACTGTTCGAACACCGTATTCCAAGACCTGACCAAACAGAATCTCCTAACCCAAGGTTTACTTCGTCAGACGAATGCACGGTTTCTTTGTTCCGCTAACTCTCACCTCTTTTCATTTCTATCCCTTCTTAGCCAGCCAGGAATCACTGTTGGACCAGCACCAGCGACCGGATACGCCCCAAAAATAGATGGTCCAGTTGTTGTTGTCACTCAGAAACCGCAGTCGTTATGCTTTCCGGAAACAGATTCGCGCTGTTTTTCGGCATATAAACGTTCACTAGAGGTCTAAAAGAGCTTACCAGTTTCGTCAAGCGTGTTTCGGGCTCCTTTTCTTGAACGTGGTGTTTCTCAGGCAACTCCAAGGCATAAGCAAGATCTTGCCTCTCCTTCAGGCTTCCCTCTCTAGTGTACCCCCCACTTGGGGGTGCCAATAGGGGTTTGTTTCGTCTGACAGTCAGTTTTTTACTGATGCAATTAAAACCTCATCAGCACAATGGAGAATATGTACCACTCAGCTCACAATCAAACCCAACTTCTTCAGAGACGGTACAGCTGCTTTTCCGCTGACGGTGGATACACCTTCCTGGTCTTGTCCAAAACAATCACTGATGACCTTTGTGCAAAAGTCATACGTGAGTCTTGAAGCTATGGCTAGCAATCTCATGACATCTTCAATGACATTAAACCCAGGCGAAAAACAAATCTTTTGGACAGATGTTAATTTGCTGATCTAAGTTTATTCACATGTTGGTAGTCTGGCGCTTGTTTTCTTTGAACTGATTATCGCACTTATCACACTGTACACCATATCCCATCAGCCCTACATAAATTATTGCGCTCCAGCGCCCAACCAGTCATTACCTCATGTACGTGTAAGTGATGATAAAAAAGGACGAACTGGAAAATAGTTTATTCATCAGTCAGAGGTAAATAAGTTATGTTAATGGAAGAACGTTAACTTAATTGTCCATTAATGGCTAAGCTCTGGACTCCAAGATGGTTGCTCCCAACCAGAACACAGAGGGCGACAGGATGGCGAGTATCACCGCGCGGACGCCCATCCGCCACAACAAAATTACAGAACTAAGTCACTCATAGATGTCGTTTAAGATTGTTTAGCTGTTATTTGTTCTAGGTATGACATTATTTTGGCGCCGAGAAGCTGCAAATAAGAAGAGAGGATACGACCATTGTGCCTGTTCAGGGATGAAATCAGTACTGGCAAGGCTAAGGAATCTTGACACGTGACACAAAACTGAGTGACGCTGGTAAAAAACGCTTCATGCAAGAGCGTATACCGAAAAGGACTAGAAAATTGAAGTGCTGGAGGCATGTTCATTATTGTAGGAAGTAACGGAAAACTGAACCCCAATGAACTTGTTGGAAGTTGAAGTCTACGTTTAAGTTTTGATGGGACTACCCGAACAGAGGCCAGACATATTGAATGGGTGAAAGGATTCACTGCATTTCTCGTAGCGCGTGTTCACGGAAAAACCGTGGAGGCAGGGTCAAGAGACTTATTCTTCATCCTAGTTATCTCTCTGATAGTTCACACATGCACCACCAGAGAAGATTAGGCATTATTTCTATGAGCAGAACTGGTGGTGTTTCCTCTAGTAAAATCGATTAGTGTGTGGTCGAGTCATCTCGCAAACTCAAACAGTGTTTACCTAGCATGTTCCTGTGGGCACACCTAATCAGGAAGACGTTTTGCCTAGCAGGTGCTGTAAACGATCAACTGCCACTGTCATTATTGCTGTCACGTCTTAAATCTCAGCGGTTTCGTATATTAGTCGGGTGTCTGCACACAGTGTGAGCCGGTCTGCCAACTAGCCTGTGAAACAGTAGTAGGCTAAGCCTCAGTCTTCTTTTTTGCAGTGGCGCGCCTGGTGGCATACTTAACACCGGCATTCGTGCTAAGTATTTTCACGGTAAGATGTTGCTGCACTCCTCTGACTTTCGTTTTATCCGTGACTCTTTTACCGCTAAAGGCGAAAAAAGCAGTATTCAAGTAGGAGTTGCACAGGATTTTTACGAAGGATAACTCTGGTCACTACTGCGGAATTTTCGGGATTAGAAGCTTACCGGTCTGAGAAACGTAGACATTGTTGTGGGTATGTATTCTGGGAGGCGTATGCTATGGGAGTTTCACTGACCGAAGTCTATGACACACCTTAACATTGGGAGTGTGCCAAGCGATCCTTCAATTCAACTAACGTTTACAATAGTAGTCCTCGATTCCATCTTACTTTACAGGTATTTCGTGCCCCCCCCCCCGCCCTACCTGATAACACGGCATATAAACCCGCCTATTTGAATTGCTTGCATCTTGGTGAACTAAGGTTTCCAGGTTCACTCACTTCTAAAATATGCGAAACGCGAAGGATGTTGTAGCACTATGGTAGCTTACCATCGGCAGCATTTCAGAGGTCATTTGTCCTGCATATAACTTTATGTAAGCACATGTTCAACCAGGCAGTACATTGTGAATCTAAATGTCTAAGTAGTATTCCTTTCTTTGGCCCTAGCCAAAGAAGTCTCGAAGCAACGAACCATCTCGAAAGGCCTATTGCTGCTTAGGGATATGGTCAAATACGTAATAATACTAAGCTCAGAACTCAGCTGGAACTCACTGCCAGGTGACTCAATGCGCAATTTTCAAAAACACTTCTATTGTTTCGGCTACAACAGGAAGTTCCGTGGTTGATTTACTATCTGTTTTTAGGTTCTGGTATGTTTGCCGACTGTTATGCAAAGAGAATCTTGTGAAACAACGAGGCAGGGCCATATACTGCGGTACTGTTCAGTCAGCTACATGGGAAGTGAGGTGATTCCTGTGGCTTGACGATCTCCAATATTTCAATTGAAAGATTCGCATTTTCATAACTGCAAGTAACTTGGGCTGTTTTTGCTTAGTTAACTGCCTGCTTTGTTGCAATTTGTTCCCTCTTCAAGCATCTACAAAGTGATTATAGATTACGGCCGTCTGACGGCTAAATCAGTGAAGTTTCTCTGGAGTTTGGTAACACAGTCAAGTTTGTTGATTAAGGAAATTAAAAGCGGAGGTAGGGAAGACAAGGAATAGAGAATGGAAATATTACTTTAGGCCCCCACTTAAGTGTTCAAGAAAATATTAAAGGAAATATCCGTCGACTTGGGTAAACATCGGTTTGCTAGCCTTATCCTGTCAAATGAACAACACAATTTACCTTTTTAATTCCATGTGGTCGTGCAGTTACATTTTCTGCATTAGCAAAGGTTTATCTTCTTAACTGGCATTTGCGGAGGACTAACGATTTGTAACATACCCAAAAATTACGTTGCGCTTTCCAAAGTGGTGTAAAATAAGAATTGCAGCCTGAGCTTCAGCGTATGTTAGGCTGAAGCTGTTGATCCAAACTAGCGGAAAGAATTCCGAAGTTTACTAACAAGCTTCTGAGAAATAGCAGTGATTTCAATGAGTATCCACTCTTCTTCCCTGCCTCTTTGAGGTTTAAACGCATGGTTTGTGGGAAACATGTCACGTCATAGTCATAGTACCCCTAATGTGTATGTATTTCACAGATTGAATCGGTTCTAACTAGATCTAGTTTCGATGATTCTGGAACCCGTGGACTGCAAGACGGAGATATCATAAGGCTTATTTTCAGGTGGTCAGCAGTAGCTAAAGCATCAACAGTTAGGTCCAGAGTAGGAATCGGTATATTTTCTTTCATAGAGTAAAGTTTATTTCCGATATCACCAACCCTAGGGCTAATATGATGTAGTTCACATCAGTTAACAGTGAATTTACGGCAGTACTTTCATTTGTTTTACTTAGACCCTCCATAACGGGATCTTTTGGCCTCTTACGGAGTTTTAAAACCAGCACAGTAAGACAGGTGATACAGAAAAACTTACAAAGTCAAGAACAAAAGTGGCATATAAAATAGAACCCAGCGTGGAACCCTGAAAAGCCTTGTCAGGGGTGACGAACTGACGGCCAAACACAAACAGCAAGTAGCTTTTGTCTATAGTACTCTTCTGGACACTCGCAAAACTCTATTCATATCTATTGCCTGCGGTTTGCGCAGAACTAGTTCGTCTTCATCAAGGTAAACTATTTAGAGAAATCTGGTAATGTGGATTCATGAAACCCCTTTCATCCCGCCCGTAAATAGATACTAAAGGATTTTCACCGCTGAATTCAGCAGTGAATGAGTCTGAAATTACCACTTTATGACTCCATGACCACAATTGAAGTTCAGTAACTT
Organism: Heterobilharzia americana; assembly: GCA_944470555.2. NCBI lineage: Eukaryota > Metazoa > Platyhelminthes > Trematoda > Strigeidida > Schistosomatidae > Heterobilharzia > Heterobilharzia americana. The sequence goes on from OX104134.1 coordinate 40,377,117, forward strand.
TTATGATTAAGAAGCATTTAGACATTCAGTGGACGAAATATATCAAGTGGATCTGCTCTCTTTCCTTATTTTGAGTGGAATTTAAGGTTTGCACATCCACTGTTGTTTTGTTTTGTTTAAACTATCTAAAAGAAGTCTGGCGCGGACATATTGCTTTTGTTGCATCCTGATGACGGATGATTATTCTGTCCTTGGTAAGAAATTTGTTTTGTGTGTTCTATGATTTTCCCCTTCTAGTAAGTTCAGGAAGTCGAATTGTAAAAGGTGGTGATGAAAGTGATCCCAAGAATGACAATGAAGTGAACGCAAGTGCTGTAGCGCCTGGTATTGAAGCTCCAGAGTACCTAGGAGACTTTAATATTGACACAGGCAATGAATCAGTAATTTTTAGAGTCTGAAAACGTAATAATAGATTTAATTGTCTAACCTTGGAGTATGATTTTTTGTTCACACTCGTTACCCTACTATAATGATATGAGTAGTATAAATTTCCCTGTATCAAATTTATGGATTTTCGTCGAGCTTTTTTAACTTATGCCGCAGTTAGCTTTCCTTTCTGTATTGTTCACTCAGAAATTCACAATTTTATACTTAACATGTTTGCTCATAACTTTTTAAGGGGAAACTAAGTAGTTCAGGTGGCTGTTCGTCTTGTATCCTTGTGAAGCCCTGTGTACACCCGCAGTTTCACTCGAAGAACAAACAACCTTCGGAAGAAGGTTATTTCAGTTAAAACAGTAGGTATATTGTTCTCGTGCGAATACCATGGAAGCCGGGTCCATGTGTGTCAGTGGTTTCTGTATCGCTTCGAGCTGTTGAAATACTAGACTAATACTTATGCCATCGAAATCTAATGTCAGATTCTACTGTTTGTAGGTTGATACATGTTGGTATAAGCTCCGTATCTGTTTGCCCAGTCTACTTCCATCCTATATACCGCCTAGTTGTACAGAAATTTTCCGAAGCATTTGAGATTTATATTCTATTTTTGGTTATGTCAGAGAAAACTACTGATAGCCACTATCCAATGCGACAGTAAAGTATAGTCATCGTTTGATGTGATGTGTAAGGTGGTGGTTTTTAAATGGAATTATGGACGTAGGCCGACCCGACTATACATGTAGAAGCGGAATTACTCAGTTTCTTTCAACATTTTAGGCAGTTTACTAATGTACATTAATTTGCCTCCTCTTCACTTATGCCTCGTTCATGTTCATGCTATGATTATGTGGATTCTGATAGCTTGCATCAATGCAGTTTTGTTTGAGATTTTAAGTTGTCTGTTTTGTGCCTAAATCATGTCAGGTATCTATATATACACTTCAAGAGAGGTTTGTTGGAGGATCAAATATCGTCAAGAAACAATCACGGATTATATTAGAAGAAAGATCCCACTATATTGGGTATGTGTATTTCTTCGGCGATCACAGGTTCCTGCCGTTGGCGTTTACACGATTCATTACATCAAATAGGAACCTACCACGTTTTAACTTGCTCGTTTAATCTCCAGAATGCTGCCAAATTATTGAGCTTTCTGTGTGAATACAAAATGGAACCATCGTCCACAGAACAATAGTGAATATCATCCTGATTATTGTTCCCTATCCCGGTTTGTTTACGGGTTAAACTGTTTGAAACTGTTTTCAGAATCCTCAAGTGTTACTAGTTTGTTAGTTGTTACTGGACAACAGAGTTGAGCCTTATGCGTTTGTTTATCGGTCACAGTTACTACTTTCTCAGAGAACCAAGATAGCATAAATAAAGGGGGAACAGTCAGCTGGAAAACGTGTTCGCGATCCTGATGAAAGGGTAATAAGGATATCTGCACTACATGGCTTAGTATCACTCATGACAGAGATATAGTTCACCGGTTTTAAACACTCGTTTTGACTAGTGGATCATAGGTTAGAACTGTGGTATACTGGGGTTGTGGAAGCTATGTGGAGCCATGGACCATGTAAATGTTTCAAAATTTAGACCTCCAATCACTCGTTGATACCATCTCGTCTACGTGAGCAGAGTTTGCACCTTCAAACTTCCCAAGTAGATAGGCTAACTACTTTGTCCTTTGGTATTCCGTATGTAGCCCCTCGACCTTTTGTACGGTACTCTTATTACAGCTGGCATTGGTTGTTGCAGTAGGTGTTTTACACATCCAACCTCACTTGCTACCTTGTATCTTGATGTGCTGTGAGGAGCAACCCGAACTTTTCGGCGGTAGTGCCCATTCCCATGTCAGTATTAACTAACTCTAATTCAATGATTACAAACCCTTAATTTCGCAAACGGTTTACCTTCCTCGAGATTACACCTCGATACTACTATGTTGGTTGTTGTATATGAGCGTCTAGCAGTGCTTTATTATTAACGAAATAAGAAATACTTGCCACCATCTAGTTTAGCACAGTTTTATCAAGATGTGGAACGATTTCATCCATGGTTGTCGGAACAAAAGGATCAGGAAAACGTTTTGCAAAATAAGGCTGCTCCTCTTTAATAAAGGTCTGCTGATCATCGGGGCATCAGTCTGCTACCGATAGCATCTGGAGTACCGGCTGTTACCATACTTAGCAGGCTGCGCAAACCGCGTGAGGAACTAATTCGGGAGGAGCGGACTGGGCTTCGTTCAGGTCGTGGATGTATTCATCACGTGTTCATCCTCCATCAGATGTCCGCACACCGCACGCCAAAAATCGTTGTATTACTCCGCATTAGAGCTCCCTTCGATTCTTTGGACAGCTGTAATCTAGAATCGTTGTAGATGGAAGTGTACCTGGGAGTTTTTTTGATATCGTGAAGACCTTTAGAGTGAAGGCATGCAGTCACTGATTTTCGTTGTTCCTAATCATCACTGGGGTTTAACAGGGTTGCGTGATTCTGTCATTCCTCTTTGACTTTGCCATCGGTCACATTCTTGAGTCGGTATTGGAGGGAGTGGTGGTGATGTTGTAGATCCATTGCCAGGTGAGACACTTACCGACTTTGAGTATGAGGACGAGATTGTCTTGCTTTGCGACAACATGCAGGTTTATCAATTCTCATTTAACCAGTCAGTGTCCGTAAGTATAGTAGGCGCTTCACACCAACGAAGTGCAAAAGACTTCTACAAGATTAGCAACATCCAGAACCTGCACTCCTTGATGATAAGTCACTGGGATTTGTCAAAAAGTTTGTGTACTTGAGTAGTTGCATGAATGCTGGTGGGTGGGTGACTGATGACACTTACAACCGTACAGCAAAAGTCAAACTGAAATACACCAGTCTGGATCACCTTTGGGGCAGTTGAAGCGTTTACGTTGCTGTTAAAGGTTGGGTATACAATGCATCGGCGCAAGCGTTTATGCTCTGCGACTGTGAAACCTTGCCTCCGAGCTAAGGATGTCCAACGACTGCCTTTACTATCACTGTTGACTCCACAGGCTTGCTTGCATCTGATGGGAACACTAACCATATAATTCTGATGTGCAGTAGCGTGCTTGAGCATGATGAAGATCATCACCCAGTGAGTGTGGTCACTGATTCACCGACTACAATGGCTGTGATATGTTTCATATTTTGTCCCAGCGGCTCTCATACTGCTCTCTTTTAGCTTTTCCTGGGACTGTCTAGAAAAAACGCAGAGGCGGCTGTGTAATAAATGTTAGTTATGTTAGGTGCTTAGGTGCTTCACGACTCCTTGGATAGGGTCCGATAGATCATACTGTTTAGTGACCTGTGACGACAGACATAAGTCAAAATTGAAACCAGTGACGATCATGCTACTGCTTTCCTGTTTTTTTCTCATATTACCAAAAAGTAAAACGGGCTTGACAAGCGCTTCTTGGGATGTGTCTTTCAGACTATTTCTTTAATAACCCATTTCTATTTTTATCTACAATCCGTTTTCCGTGTCTTCATGTTATTACTTTGTAAGGTCTATCTCTTGGTGGCCATGTACCAAGTTTGTTTTAGAAAATAATCTACTGTTGCTACAATCGGATACTAAGCCTTTCAATCTCTAGTTACAAAATCCCTAAGACACGTGTTTTAATTCGGTCACAAGCTTTTGAAAGTGTTGAGTTTCGATTTCTTACTTAAAATACCATGCTACCGGCATAGAATCTCTATGGAGCACTGGAAGAACATTTTGCGATCAATCCTCTCGCTTTTATCGCCTTAGTAAGAGCGTGCACTACTATAGATGCTGGTTTCTTGTGGAAGTAACATTACCGCCATTAAACTATTTTACTTTCGGGAGCCCCAACTCTGATCTGCAATTAAATTTGGAAGAAATGTACGCTAAAATGAATTTCAAAGGGTGAACTTAAAAAATAACCTCGGCGATATCTGTCACTCAAATGAAGGTCTTTTAGTGTGCTTTGTCGCTCGAATTTGGTGCGTTTCTTAGTGATCACTCTGTACTAAGTTTGTGTTTAAGGCCGATATTAATTGATTCTACATAAAAAGGAGAAGTCGTCTTGTCAAAATTGGTATTGCGCTATTGGATAGGGTGTGGCGGGTTTTGATTGTCTGAGTTCGAAACACCAACATGTAGAGTTAATAAAGCAGGTAAAGAAACTCATCGTTTTTGGTATTAAGGCTACGGTCTGACGGTAAATTATCTCGAAGTTATGAAGATGACGTTTGCATAGATATATATATATATATAGAAAACTGCTGGAAGTCGACTTCTGTAACCCAGATGCATTTCTCCTCTATAGCGCCTATCTGATTGCTAATCACCCCAGTTTATAAGGAGGGAGAGAAGTCTTTATGTGACAGCCATAGGGGAATTAGTTTGACCAATATTATGTCCAAGACCCCAAGATCCATAGTTATCCCACGCCTAACTGGAGCTCAAGAAAACCAGGCAAGTTTCAAACCTGGACGAGCGTGCATCGACCACATTTATACCCTCTGACACGTTTTGGAACACAGGCATACCTACCGGTCAACGACCGACACTTGCCATATTTCTCGACCCGAAGGCGACGTCTGACTCAGTCGATCGTGGGGTGTTGTGGCAGTGTCTGAGTGTGAAGAAAGTACCGAACAAGCATATAACGCTTATCATAGCTCTCTACTTAAACTCACGCAGCTACATCAAGGATTGTGACAGTTGTCACCAGAAATGACAACAGCTAGTGGTGTCCGCCGGAGATGCCTATTGTCACCGTTCCTATTTAACTTCATCACAGACGTACTAATGGACAACCTTCAAACGGATTGACCTACTCTCTGGAGGTTATCTGGTTGACTTGGAGTATGTAGACGATATTGTCCTGCTGCATGAAGTCGCCGACGCAATGCAGGGTCTTGTGAACGCGTTGAGCAAAAATCTGAGTATGTTTGGCATGCGTCTCACTGGTACCTGTCAAATGAAAGGTGATGCTCCAGGACTGGTCTGCTCCAAGTACTCCCAGTTGAATGACAGGGAATGAAGTGGTGGAATGCGTCGACCACTTCACTTACTTGGGGAGTTTCATCAGTGCAAACCGGTTGGTGGTTGAGGACTGTCGGTGGCGGCTGAAAATCGGTTACAATGATGCAATGTATTTACTCTTTGACATCTCCTAAAGCTTGACTATTCGCACTAACCTCCATCTTCAAATTACTTGTTCTCTCACACAACTGTCTACTTTGATATCATTCTTTTTCTATCCACTTGTTATCTGTGTACTACTGTGAAGTGTGGCAAATTGAACTGATGCATCTGTGTACGAGGTTATACGTTGATTTTGTCAGTCAGTCATTGTTTATCGTTTATTGTATGTTCACTCGTCCTTTCTCTTTAATATTTCTCTGTGTATATTTGTCTTTGGACAGTGGCTTGCAGGTTGAAGCAAAGCACTTTTGTGTATCTGTCTGTGCGTATCGAATGTTGCTATATTGCTATGTTAAATCTAGATACATCAGGAGATATATACAGACCACATTTCTGTAGCCTATTTTTAGCACTTACCGTTTAGAGGTAAACTGCTTTTGAAGTCTAAATATCTTGATATGGTGGTTTATATGGATACTCACACGTACTCTAGGAATCCTCGCACAGCTGTGTTCATAGCGTGTGGCAAAAAACTTTTCACTGCCTTTTCGTTGCGGCAGTGTTTTAACAAAAGTGAAAATGAGTTCGTGATACAATTGAATTCGTGGATATGGAGGGTTCACCTAATGGAGTTGTAAAAACCTGATTGTAGCCCAATAGTGCACATAGGCTCTAGAATCCGAATGGAATGCATGGCGTACAAAGCCTACTTTTATAACCTTCAACCACATAAATGCAACATTCAACTCTTCTCCACTACCTTCAGGATTCAACTTCAGTTCAAAGGCTGGAGGTCTCTAGGGAATATCTTGTTCTTCATACATTTCTTACGAGTAAAACTTGGGCACTGTGATTGATTGTAATTCCATTTTAGTCTGTTTATCAGAAATGTCACACAGTGGAACAGTATCATTTACTGGATAACTTTTCGGACACAATTTATTGTACGTATTCATACCACCTAGCGTAGGTTAAGGTTAGGCTTTATGGTTGGTCCAACTCTTAACTCCATGAAGTTTTCCACCATATTGTCTTCATTTCACTGATCTGTTCGTAAATATTTGAACTAAAAGATTATATTCGCACATTTTTCCTAATAAAGACTTGATCAGCCTGTCTACTACAATTATCTCTAATTTTCACGCTATTAGCTCACTTTAAGTAGTGGGAAAAAGTAAGGAGAGCACCTTAAAGATGGCATCATTTTAAGAACATACACATACAAGGTTTGTGGTTAAGTAACGAACCACGTAGACGTTTGCCTATTGGTTTCAGAATGGCTCCTAATTTTAGCAACCTGAGCTAATGAGGTTCATTAAGTTTGCTTCAGTTGGTAAGCCTTCGAGTGCGTAGGTCTTTGAGCCAAGTTATGCATGATATGGGTGAGTAATAAGTTGTTATGATGTTTGTTAGCACACAGTTTCTCTAAGTTTCATGTTCAGCTGTAGGTAGTAGCAGAGAAAGTCTGCATGAAAATGAGAAACAAATGAAGCGATTCAGATATTGACTGTGGGCCATATCTCAGGTACAGAAAGTTACCCAGTCCAAAGTAAGTTATGTAGTCCTGAAACCCGTGGATACCCTATTTTGCCCTGGTAAAACACGTATCAACACATTTGATGCATCACATTTATTACAATATTATTTTCGTAAGCACATATGACACCCTGTTTGTCTCGGTTTATATTGATTAGTCCTTGTATTCTTTTACTTTTTTCAGAAGAACCCAATGTGCCGCATTACATTGTCAATCTGAATAGTAAGTGTTCACACCTAAATGAGATCACTTCACTAGTGTATAACACCAGTACTGATTTAGATGCTCTGAATACGTTGCCTATCCACACTTCTGTTCCTGGTGTGAGTGAATCTTCTGCTGCCCTGCAAACTCCCGATATGAACTCGTCTATTAATGTGGATAACAATGTTGCTATGATGTGTGGGATTAATTCCACAGGAAGATCTCACCAGTTCTTTATGCCCGCTATGCGTTCCAAAGCACGTGGTCGCGGGCGATTTTCTTCTGTTCCATTGGATGATGTGTAAGTACTTATACCATGTAATTTTAGTGACATTGATTGAAAGACAATGCTGCTAACATTTTAGTTCATATTGTCAAAGTTGTTGCTTGAGGTTTTGATAGCAGCATTTCTATCTATATCTGGGTTGGTCAAAGAAACAGCACTGAAGTGCATTATTGCAAACTACTTCACTTCACGGCACCACAGAAAACATTAGTATTATAAAAAACAAGGACTGTGTGAGAGTTGCCGGAGCAAAAAGGAAGGTTAACAAAGTTTTCGATTTTGCGCCGTCACTGTAGATCGTAAGCTCACTGCTTCATAACGTTTTGGAGACGAGCTGTGGCTCAGTGGTTTATGGAGAAGACTATCAGTCATTGGGTCATGGGCTCGAGCTCAGGTCCACTTACCGAATTTTAGGCAGCCGGTAGTATCAGTAGACCTCACAATGGGTGTGGCGCATTGCTTACTGCACAAATGTGCACAAAGTGGCTGAATGCGTTTCGTTTTCTAGCCAGGTAGATTATAGAGAAAACTGACAGTCGGTGACTTCTTGAGGTAATTTTATGTTTGGGTTTAACCACCTTTCGCTTCCTCAAAACATTGTCGAACTTTGGCAAACACATCACGCTAGTCTAGGGGATGTCTAGGTATACCTACCACATGTCACAACTAACTCAGATGTCTTAGGCTGTTAGTCACATACTGGTAGCTGGGAAAATTTTGTTTACTTACTGATTGAGTGTCTCGACTTGCCGCCGTCGAATCTAATGCTTTTGTAGTTTTCTCACCTATCCTAACCTATTAACTGGCATACTTAATCTTTTAAAACCACATTTCCAGTATAATCTAGGGTTTTTGACCGATCAATTTTCGCACTATAGTTATGGAGTAAACTCATCCGACAATTGTGGTAGTCGATATCACATATTTAGACTAGTGAGACTGCGAAATTTCAAGTTAAACTTCAGCTAACAACATTACTTCACACAATCAGCCTCCATAAAGCATCAGCATCGTTTTTAAAGATTTTAAATGGACAGGACGAAATCAACGTATAACCTCGTACACAGATGCATCAGTTCAATTTGCCACACTTCACAGTAGTACACAGATAACAAGTGGATAGAAAAAGAATGATATCAAAGTAGACAGTTGTGTGAGAGAACAAGTAATTTGAAGATGGAGGTTAGTGCGAATAGTCAAGCTTTAGGAGATGTCAAAGAGTAAATACATTGCATCATTGTAACCGATTTTCAGCCGCCACCGACAGTCCTCAACCACCAACCGGTTTGCACTGATGAAACTCCCCAAGTAAGTGAAGTGGTCGACGCATTCCACCACTTCATTCCCTGTCATTCAACTGGGAGTACTTGGAGCAGACCAGTCCTGGAGCATCACCTTTCATTGACAGGTACCAGTGAGACGCATGCCAAACATACTCAGATTTTTGCTCAACGCGTTCACAAGACCCTGCATTGCGTCGGCGACTTCATGCAGCAGGACAATATCGTCTACATACTCCAAGTCAACCAGATAACCTCCAGAGAGTAGGTCAATCCGTTTGAAGGTTGTCCATTAGTACGTCTGTGATGAAGTTAAATAGGAACGGTGACAATAGGCATCTCCGGCGGACACCACTAGCTGTTGTCATTTCTGGTGACAACTGTCACAATCCTTGATGTAGCTGCGTGAGTTTAAGTAGAGAGCTATGATAAGCGTTATATGCTTGTTCGGTACTTTCTTCACACTCAGACACTGCCACAACACCCCACGATCGACTGAGTCAGACGTCGCCTTCGGGTCGAGAAATATGGCAAGTGTCGGTCGTTGACCGGTAGGTATGCCTGTGTTCCAAACGTGTCAGAGGGTATAAATGTGGTCGATGCACGCTCGTCCAGGTTTGAAACTTGCCTGGTTTTCTTGAGCTCCAGTTAGGCGTGGGATAACTATGGATCTTGGGGTCTTGGACATAATACTGGTCAAACTATTTTGGTCTTTTGTTCTGTGAAGTTATCTGCTAGGCATTCTCTTCGGTGAAGGTTCCATTCGGTATCGTTTTCTTCTTGCTGTTATCCTTAATAACTGTAATTGAAATGTGGGCCATCAGGAACTGTAAGCGGAACACAGCAGGAATTAAGAAAATTCTTTTCTTATTATCTTTAAGTGATCTCACTTGTTTCTTGAACCTATTTGAAGACTTATGTAGCTGGGGATGGGATTATAAAAGGAAAGCTTAGTGTCTTCGTTGTTTTATTTTTGTTGCTTGGGTTTGTTGGAAGAGAGAGTTAACAGAATAGTTTATGTGCTGTTATCAAAGTAGTTTTTTTTGTGTTGGGTTAGTTGTTTGTCACCTTATGTGCCGTTGTTTGGAAACAAGTAATGGCTGAGCTAACCGTGTGTTAATACAGGAATTAGGTTCTTGTTTCACCCCTCTGCATCTTCCTACAAATGTTTTTGTTGTTCTTGCAGCATGGAAAAGAAGATACGCACATATGAGGGCAAAGACTGTGTGCAAGAGTTGGCAAAATTGTTAAAACTATTTCCTCGCTTTAAGAGGGCGTACATTAATCGAGTTTTCACGCGTAATATGCTTAGTTATGAAAAGAGCTACGAGCAACTGAAAGAGGAAGATGATCGGGAGCGTGAAAGATGCTCAAAAGTTCGACTTGTTCAAGCCCAAAGGCTGAATCAAAACGATGTAAGCACTGTTTCTGTTGATTAATTACCCTCTATTGCATAATCTTTGATGAATTTTGACAATTACTGTATTATATTTCGAAAATTCTTTGCAAGGAAACATACTGTTGGAAACATGCAGTAAAGTTAGGAAATATTATTCAACCTAGTCATTTTTGTATGTAATTGCTATCGATGATATTGTAGGGTATTAATGACAAAAAGGGGGCAGTGAATGTGCTTTACAGTTCAGAATATTTTATTATTTTACATTTAACAGCATACAGACTGTAAATGTACTGCCTTTTTTTGCACCATTCCAAATGTGATATATTTCTGAAATCGCCTACACGTGCTCCTTGCTGGTTTTATATTTTGTCGTTTATTCACGCGCTATTTTCCGCTTTTCAGCAACAGACTCAAAGACTCCTACGCGTCCTGAATTACCTCTGCAGTCACAAGCTTTCTTATGTATGGGGTTACCTTTGGGCCGTTGTCCCCCTCATGTCGCTAACTCACTTTATCGTCGAGTTATTGTCACACCTGAAGGCACTGTTGAATCTGCCGATGAACATGAACAGAAATTTCTAAACTCCACAGGTTTATCAAGTTCTGTACTAGAATCACCATCTCTACACTGTGAACCACCTCGGCCTAGACCATCATTGTTCTCTGGGGTAAGTCTATAAGATTGTTTCTGATGCACTAATTATCAGTCAAACTCCTAGATAAATTATTCTAGGGCGCAGAGTTTTTCAGTTAGTTGAAGACAACTTCTAAATCACCAGATATGATCCTTTATGCGAAATACGTACGATGATATCCAAACATTTAATCGAGATCTTATACTTCAATGCATCTATAAAGTAAACAAAATCTTGTGTTCCTCACGACTCTGAAGACTGGTAGCAACCAAATTTTTATCTCTTGGGAACAGACTGATAGCTGGGCGCTTTCCATCTACAATTTACAAGCTCTATTTTAAGGTAGACACAATCATGGCCCTATTCTCAACTAAGAGAAAGTTCTCAGCCTGCTATACCTCAAATGATCTGATCACCCCCCTGATTACGGTCTTCCTTTCGACCTTAAAAGAGAACAGTAGTAAATTGTCTGAACTAGGTGCCTAGTACTTTGAGTTCCTGCTAGATCTTCGCCTCGTCAATGGGTTGAAAATGTAGGACAATGTGCCGAGGTATCAACATCCCTAGAGTAGTAGTAAACCAGCTAAACTGCTCGTAAAGCGGTTCCAGCCAGCCTTCAAGGCACTTTTAAAATTTCTCGTCGACCTACCACCTACCCCACAAAATATTTCACTGATAGCAGTAAATTAGCTGAGCTGGTACATTTTCAGCCTGCTCTTAAATTCACTTACACTTCCATCTAACTTACACGCAGCTCTTGATAACGACTGGAATTCGTGGATGCAGGTGGCGTATTCTTGCCCAATGAAGACGTTGACATAATACGTAGTCCACTGGACACTTAGAGTGGCAATGTTTCGCCGTGTTTCTCACCACCCAGATTTTAATTACTGCTCCAGGACTGATCTTTAGTGGTACCTTGTTTAACGATGAGGAGTGATTTGGCTGAACACGCTGACCACTTCACCTGCGTGGGAAGTGGGATGGGCCCTGACGGATTCGTAACTGACGAGATCTCTGCTCGGATACAAGAAGTTGGGTTAACGTTGGCCAGCTGACTACATTTGTGTCACCGCTGTGATATCTGACTACCTATTCAAGGTTGAGTGGACTGTGCTGCAGCTCACTGTGTTTTACTTTGTGGCTGTGGAACATGGTCATTCAAGTTTTAGGAAATGAGGTTGGCTTTGTAGTATAGGTGTGGCATGTGTCGTGGTGCCACCATGTCAGTGATGTGGGAGTCAGGTTGTAGAACGTATCTTGGCCAGTGGCAACCGTGGGAATACAGCTTGTGATGTTGCTGCACTGCATTGTGGATTAGACTCTAAGTGAAAGGCTCGATGAGTGGTGCCGGGAAGACAACTACCCTACCTGTTTCGGTTTTTGCGCCTTGACAGTATCCCAGCCCTCATACAAGATATGAACTATGAACAGGTTGTGGAGTTTTAGTGATGGGAGAGAAGTCAGTTGGTGAGTTTGTGAACCTTCATCGACTGAGGTTGCTGGGATGTGTTATGTATGCCTAGTCACCGCCCGCCTCGTTGCACAAAGTCTACCGAAGTAGGTATAGTCTGAGAAAAGGTTAGAGAACGACCATACTGAGATATGCCATTAGTGCATGAAATGGTTGACTGTTGGACTGAGCTGTATAGAGGAGTGTAGACTTTCTGTTCGGGTTTTGTGTGACAATAGAAATCAGTGGTTGGCGACTAGGTGAGATGACTGAGAATCGATGTCAGTGGTGTAGATGCATCCAGACATTATTTTCATCTTAATTGTTATGCTGAGTGGAGTATTTTGTTAATTTCCTCTACCTCTTTTGCCTAATTTCTTCCTTATTTCTGTATCTTTCATCTTGTTGGATTGTCGCTGAATTTTCTGAATGAGGTTTGGCAACTCCATACTCTCACTTGATACTGCTAGGTCTCATATTTATGTTGTCTGATTGAAAACGAATTTTCAACGCTGCGCAGTGACTGTTTCCATTGTATTTAACAGGTTAATTCAGATGACTTATCATCTATCTAGTAATTTAGGTGTTATTTTCTGTTTCAAGCTTTTAAACACTGAGAATTTTCTTGAGAGAATGTGTTGTTGTTTCCAGCTGAAATTATCGCCTTTGTCAACGGTGTTACCTCCTATTCATCAACTTGCTCAGTTCAAGCGGTTCCCACCGAGTTCCTCAGAAGAACAGGCACTAACATCGGTAATGCTGTATTTTGATCTTTTTTGTTTCATTGAAATCATTTAATTTATCTGTACTCATCTTATCTATGAAATATTTGTAGCTAAACATGGTAATATTCCACTCGGTTTTTCATTACTATAGTATTACGTGAAGCAGATAGAAATTAATTTCTGAATTGTATCTTACACCACGAAGATAGTAAAACAACCAAATCTAGCATAATCACTTATTGTGCATTCTGAAGACCCTATTGAAGATTTATTTCAAGGTACTATGGTGAACATAGTAGAATAATGAATAAGATATAAATGTTTTCAGTCTATCTAATATTTCTGAAATTTTTGGAGCATTCGAACTCCAACACTCAGGCATATATGCACTTATTTATTTTGCAGTTCATTTTGCTATCTGAGAAATAATACGGAGTTATTTGTCAGCTTAAAAATACATGGATTCATGATAAACTGCATTTCTGATTTTTTGAATAGCATATTTTAAATGACGGCCAGTTAGCTAGTAGTAGGTTGCCGTCTACCTAACTATTTTGCTTTTCACATATATTGCGCACTGTAAACGTGTATGTGACTAAGATTCGTGCATACGAATTCTCGACAAAATGATTATGTCAAACATTGAATGTTTACTCTTTGTTTAGTTTGACTGCTAAGTGTTGTTCACTTGAGAAAGTTCCGCCTGTGAATTCTGTTTCATATTCAAAACGGAAACCTAAATATTATGTACGACATTCGATTGTTGGAGTTTATTGAACTGCTTAGTGGGGTGTAGAACCAATGTATGAGATACATGGATTAAAATTTCGAGACTTCTTTAACAGCGAAAAAAATAAAGGATAAAGCGCAAAAAGATGAACCGTACAAATAGAGATGTATGGGGTTAAATTGTTAATGATTTCAATAATTAAACTCATTCAAAGGTAAAAGTTTCGAAATTTGTTCGAGGAGAGGGTAAATTACCCATAAGAGTATGTTATTGAAATGTGGGGAACCATAGATTTTATTTTAACAAAGTCAGACAGTCGTTAAGCTTGCTTGACGTTTAAGTTCTACTATTCCTTACTGTATGGCTTCCATAACATTTGTCTTAATGGTACCTTTTTTGCCTTCATCATACTACGGCTTATTGATTCAGTTGACTACCCTTCGGTTCGTACGTTAGAAGTTCGAATCCCACTCCACCTACTTACTGAGACCAGGATAATTAGAACCTCACACAATGAGTGTGGTTCTCTACTCAATGAACAGACCTAAACATGGCCGCTTGGTTACATAATGTACATTTGTATCACTTCCTTACCATTAGTAGTAGTGAGTATTTGTGTTATCGTTACTCATTCTGTAATTTTAATGTAGATCTAGTTTTCATTGGAACTTATTTTGAATCATTATCACGTATCAGTTTTGTACTTTGACAAGTTTTAACATCTTTGTCATTTTTACTATTCTTAGGGCAATTTTTGTATTACACATACAAGGGATTTTTAAGCGGTTACTCCGAACATTTTTTTCAATTTGGTACTAATTGACCTAATGCATACTCTTTACACTCTGCTTTAATTCCACATACATAAGGATTCGAAACTAGATTAACTATTTGTAAAACGTCATGCGTACCACTTTTCGGATTAGTTTCTGTTTGTTCTCCCTAGCACATATTTGGTTGAGGTGCTCCTGGCTTGAAGATCAGGTAAGAAATACTGTCACTGTTCTGTTCGTTTTTATTCTCATCAAACCAATAAATGTCTGGTTACTGAAACTTGTTTTCTGGTTTCGTCTGTATTTTTCCACACATCGTTGGACATCTTTTTGTGAGTATCCAGTTCGTTTGAGACGACAAAACTCACTATTGCTTCTACCCACCTGCATTTTTCATTAGGATAATGTTGAACCACCAAATCCTGAAGAGACGACACCTCAACAACCTGGCAATAAATTCTTTCGTACAGACCATGTTGGAGAGGCACAAAAAAGAAACGTGGATACATAAATAGAGAAATGCGAACTGCCACATCCTCTACACCCGTTAGCCAAACTAACACTTTAACCTCAGCAGCCAAATCTGATATGGATAGTGATGATTCCAGTCGAAAGTCAGGAGATGCTGTTAAATACCTAGCTAAAGTTGGTGTTGTAAGTAATTCAGGTAGGTTTGTATTCTAGTGACTTTCTGTCAATCTAATTTTTACATATCCCTGTTCACTATCCATGATATTCTAACATTGATAATGTCGTAATCAGTTACCAGGTTTACTTTACTGGGAGTATGTGTGGGAGATATAAAATTATGCTCTTTTGAAGGCAAACCTCTACATGGAGTATTGGTGTTTTTATCCAAAACTAAGAGTAATTTTTCTGACCACAAATAAATCACAAAATTCTCGGGGTATTTTGGGTGGTTTATGTTCTCTAAATAGTTTTTGAGGGATAAATCCGAAAAATTAACAATGAGGAAGTGCTGTTAAGCCAAAAAATTCATGCTGAAAATTTAATTGCAGCTAGCTCAAGCAAATCTGTCACTTAAACTTAGGCATGGGGATTGAAGTATACATTTATGTTAATGTCACCATCTTGAGATTGTTGTTAGCTATATACCTTTACCGTTTGGGGACATCACGTCCTAGGCCCTGGAGTGGAACCCAAAGGGGAAACGACGAGTTGGGCATCCGAGGGTAACATGGAGGAGATCGTGTGAGGAGGAAATGAGAGCTTCTGAGCAGTCGTGAAGCCAGGTTCAAAAGACTGCAGAGAAGAGAGTGAAATGGCGATGTGCTACTGAATCTCCATGTTCCACCAGGAACTCAAGGGATAAATAATAATAATATACCTTTGCTTCATCAGTGATCCTTGTGTAAGGTTGAAGAATTCCTACGGTTTTATTTCATTAATTCAAAAATTGTCACCAGTTTTCAATTCCGAACCGTTTAACTGAAATTAGAGATTACTTCTTGAAGAAAGGTAGTACGAATGTCGGTGTATGTATGACGTTCATATTTAGATTTGTTCCCTAAGAGTTTCGTTTATCGTAGGTTTAACTTTAAAGTAGTATTGACGTTCTTTTGCTCTTCAATAATCGGGAGGATTTTTTCATGTTACCTACCGCTAAGCCACTCAAAATTGCTACTGAAACCCTCCAGATGAATGGGTTTATCCACAGTCCATTATTCATAGTCCTTGAAACACTTCTGTCCTAAATTACATCGAAAACAGGAAACTCAAGATCGTTTTCGTACCAAAATTTATTCACACTGACTTCTATCATATATTTATAAGGATTGTCTTCGAACCCGTTCCAAAATAGTCATGATTGGAATTATTTGACCAGTGTTAAAGTTCTGAAAACAGGTGATATTGTTCAGTTATACACATAATTGTTTGGTTAACCAATAAATTGCAACATCCAGCTACTAATCGTAGAAAATAGTAAGTGGGATTTTTTTCGTGTTAAGGTAAAGGGGAACTTATACCACATACTCAAACCATTATTGTTAGCGCGTTTTTTAATTTATGATGACTAGTTTGTAATTGAAAACCTCCTAGTTGGATATAGTAATTCTCGAAGTACTAGCGTACTTTCATTTTAAATTTATTCGAATAGAAAGCTCATTCTTTTGTTTCTTCCTGTGCTGCAGTTAACCGAAAGCGTCTTTCACGTCGAGGAAAATCTGCTCATCAAAAAATGTCCATGGAAGTTCTGAATACTAATGATACAAACAGTGCACTCTCTGATGAGATTCAAGAAGATGATGTGAGTTAAATTCCTTCTTACCTACGTGAATTTGTTATCCACATGATATTAGCGGCATGTTTAATTATAATCCAGAACTTAAAAAAGTTGATATTTGATATAATAGTGCAATAGTAGCGCTTTTATATGATCATCATCGCATCTGCATACTGTCTTGACCGATGAATTGCTATTCACTTGATTGTCAGTGAATATATTACTAAGAATAATGCAAATTCCCTAAGTTTATTAAAAACATTTAGTCATGATCATCTGTTTTGTTCATAAGATTCAACTTTTTAGTTCATGAAATCTACATAGTTGTGAAACCCTAACTGAGGCAGTTAGTGTAGTGTGAATGGTATACCTCCAAAACACAAATTCTAGAAACTAATCCAGAAAAGTCGTGTTTTTATAGGGTTTGGCGACCAGTAAATTTTGGTATGTTACTTGTTTTCAAACTATTCTGGAGTTAGTTATGCAACAGTACATTTTAAATGAACTGAAATGCAAAGTCTGAAATTCATTGTGAGTCTAGCAAAAGTACTCCGAATTTTTGTCTCATTGTCACAAGTAAACGTGAAATGTGATAACAATTACGTACTGCAGTTATTTGGTCCGTAAGTCATGACTACCAACTACTGTTTATATCTTATTGTTTCTCACTTACCTATTCCTTCCTTAGGGTCTTGATCTTACAAATGATGAACGTCACCATCTTCTATCTTTTTTCAACGATGCTGTGATGGAGGAACTTACTCTAATGCCAGGATGTTCTCGAAAAACTGCACAGGCGATTATCAACATGCGTCCGTTTAAAAATACAGCAGAATTGGTTACTCAACTCTCAGGAGTTCGCCATCTCTCTTCAAATTTATATGAGTACTGTAAAAATATTTTACAGATCCGTTCTTCGGTTGTCCGTTTGCTAAGTAAATGTGAACGCTTAACTGAAAAAGTTGCTGGTCATGCAGCACGTTTACTTAAAAATACGATCAGTTTGCCTGAGAATATTACCGCAGATCAAAATAAAGCTGATGGCATTGATCATGAACGTGATGATTTTGCAATAAACAAAACAAACGGTGGTCCGATTCAACTGTTGACTCAACAGCCTGCTATACTGAACCCCTTGTAAGTATAACCTAAGGTTTTCTTATAATTTTTTGTTACCGTAAGTAGATAAATATTATTCCGAATTTTATTTCACCTCCAATTATCACCCAGCATCAATACAAGTCTGTTAAACCATTGCTATCTCATAGTCAAACTGATAAGATATTGTCCCACCAATTTAGTATGCTATAAGTTCTTTTTTCACATTCTAGGCGTGAATTGAAACCATATCAACTTGTTGGTCTAAATTGGCTTCGCCTGCTACATCATGAACAAGTAAATGGAATACTAGCAGATGAAATGGGTTTAGGAAAAACAGTTCAAGCCATTGCTTTCCTAGCCAGCCTTTGGGAAAATGGAAATCGTGGTCCACATCTCATTATTTGTCCTAGTTCCACACAAGATAACTGGCAGCGCGAATTGAGTCTCTGGTGTCCTCACTTAAAAGTGCTTGTTTACCAAGGATCTGCTGAACAACGAAAAGCTATTCGTTTAAAAGTGTATGAATCTGAATCTCAACCAGATTTCAATGTGTTATTAACCAGGTGAGTATCTGAAATCTCAATCTATTTCTAGATCATTGTCATTTCTTTTTAATTTCTTAAGACCTATCCGTGTGACTTCTTTTTCTGTGCTGGAGGTTATGCACAGGTGATACCTAGTATCTGGTACTAACTTTTAAAATCTACTGTTCTATCATTATGTTGTAATTACGTGTCCTACATGGTGTTATTTTTACTAAAAATAGTATTTATGTAGCTGCTACTATCACTACTACCTCCTTCCTACTCCCTGTCTGGGATATGGTATAATTTTGAATTTGTCCGGTAGTGATTCCACTTTGGCTGACTTAGTATATGTTTCACACAGTGGGACAGTATTACTGGATTACGTTTCGGACACAATTTATTGTCCGTAGTCATATTAAGATGATGGGAAATAAATGAACACCAAATTGTGTCCGAAAAGTAATTCAGTAAATAATGCTGTTCCACAGTGTGATACATCTAACAAATCAACTAAAATGGAATTACATTCTACCACAGTGCTCAAGTTTTACTCTTACATTACCCCGATTGTGGTCAGAGACTAACTGTTGACTTTAAAACCTGGTGGCAGTTTGCGAACAGACGATTTTGGGCCAATAAAAGTGATCTACATCTGTCCACTTCCTAATATAAGATTTCATACGAACAACCACGGTGGTAGATGAATTACTTTCACACACTTCATAGTACTTAATTCCCTGTTCCCGGTAGATATATATAATTCAGGTTGATGAAGCTCATTGGTCAAAAAATTGTACTCTCAATCGGTGTTGTTTGCCAATTGTGTAACATTGATGGTACGGATCGTTATCTGTTCTATAATATTGGGGGTGATGTAAACATTTAGAAACTTTTTTAACATTTCTTTTTCATGATAAATGGTTTTTCGAATTTGATATCTTTGGTATATTATTGACACACTGAATATCCTGGTTCTGTCAGAAACTGAAAGGGATGAAGTTAGATGTACAATAAGATGTCTTCTGTTGTCGAAATTTCAAAAACTTGGACATTGTGTAGCCAATATTTTAATGTTTCGATTACTTAATGAATGAAAAAGCGAAAGATTGTAAATACATGTGCAACAAGATATGTTTATCAAACAGACTGAATTAAAAGCAATAGATTTTGTATTTACCGAGCATTCTTTACTACTCTCATCTTCGTTAAAAAAGTCTCTTTATGACATAATAATAAGTGACGTAAACATTGAGACATATTTTAAGTATCATTGTTTGTATTATGTACTAATTTTTATAGGGTCGCTAAAGATCTCAATGCTTCTTTTTAGCTATGCTGTCGGGACTAGTGCTATCGAAGATAGAGCTTTAATGAAGCGCGTTAACTTTTATTATGGATCTTTGATGAGGCACATATGCTGAAGAACATGACGTCCCAGCGTTATCGATATCTGATGAATTTCAAAGTCCAACGGCGTTTACTTTTAACTGGTACACCCCTTCAAAACAATCTATTGGAACTTGTATCCTTGTTATCATTTGTTATGCCAGAAATGTTTCTGAAGAGCACAGACTTGCTGAAACGAATTTTCCAAATATATTCCGTAAGTCTTGCACATATATATATATATATATATATATATATCTTTGTTGTGCTATTTAATTCCCTTACCAATATGGCCTTGGATAAGAAATTAGTGTGCATATTACATGCTTTACGATTGGAGTGAGTCTCTTCAATCCAATCATTGTTTTTTCTTTGCTTTAAGCTGCCTGGAATTGTGATGAAAGTTGATATTTTTTCATTGTTGCAAATAAGTGTGAATCAACAATTTAATCAAACCAAACTTCAAAGCAAAATTTTTAAAATTATTAAATGAACTGATTTAGGAAATTTTGGAGTTAGATATTTGTAGCATGATAAAGTAATCGTCATATGTTCTCCATTTATAGGTAACTCCTGATGTATATAGATGTTTTTGTTGAATTTGAAAATAGTTCTCATCGCAGATTGATATCAGTTTGAAAACCATTGGAAGGCTCTGAGCAGTGCACACCTACGACCCCACGAGGGACCAAGCCCAAAACCTCCGGGTCTCTCAGCGAGCTTGTTACCAGGTTTTCGATGGTTCTGCATCTGATGTTAATCCGTTATGAAACCCTTTCTCTAACGAGTCCCTACAAACCATTCGTTGGATTTCGGTTTAACTTTGTATTTAGCTGAAACAGTGTGTTACCATCGCATTACAATTTACAATTTTAGAAACCTATGAATTCTCGTGGTGATGAACAGGAAACCGATAGTGTTTCTGTGAGAAGCAGTTTCGAACAGGAGCGTCTTATTCAAGCGAAAAACTTACTTCAACCATTCTGTTTACGGCGATTAAAAGCACAGGTTAGTTTGTATTTTTTTTTTTTAGGTGTTTATAATCATTGATTTTTCGTTGATATTCTTAATAACTTTGAATTTATTGTCTCTAGTCGCTTGATATAAAATAACTAGGTGTGTATATCAATTCCAGCTATTCATTTATATTCGACTAACTAAATACATGTGGTTCAGTTGCTTGAGACTCAGAACAGCTACAGTTTTGTTGGACTCATTTTCATTTAAATGTATGTTTAAATGTAAATTTATTACATTATATTGTCCTCAACTTTTCCCTTTTCATATCGTACTGGTTTATCATCGTCATTGTCCTAGGTTCTTGCTCAACTCCCTCCGAAAACCAATGAAGTGGTTTTAGTACCTATGACACAATCCCAGGCAACTCATTACTATGATCTTGTCAAAGCGCTTACGTTCACAACGTACAAAGGATACAAGCAATGGTCAAGACTCATCCCTTCTCTTACATAGTGAATGTGAGCACGGCGATGAAAATGCTGATCCAGATGGTAGTAATTCTAAAAGCCAACGTGCACCGAAGAAAAAAACTCGTTTGGATAATCATACCACAGGTGATTCATTAGAAATTTTTTTAAACGTTTTGAGTTAATCACTATTGCATTGTTTTATTTTCATTTCTTCTGTTCACATGGAGACAGTTTCTTAAATTTCGTATAGTGAAGCTTTATATGTTATCAAAGGTGTTCCAGTATTTATGTTTCATTTATTTGTTTCTGTAAGTGAACCTCAATCTTTTATCTACCACTATTAAGTAATTATAAGTTCATAGTTTAATCATTATGGGCTAAAAATTTCAGTAATTCGAGTTATCTATAGCTTCAACGAACTACTTGTGAGTAGTTAAGTGATAGATACATTTAAACATTTGGTCAACTGTGTACTGTTGTCTGAGTAAGCGTTCTTAGTTATGGGTACACTCTCAACGGCCATCAATGAAAGGTTTCCTAATCATTTCAGTAATTATAAATATTTTTTATCATATTGAAAGGTTGATTTATTTCGTAAAATTCTTTGTGCACTGTTAAGCAGATAAGATAGAATTTTTATCCAGATGTACTCTGAAATGTTCTTATTGAGAAGACTAGTGAATCGAATGTGTTAAGGTTATAGATATAACTTTTTAAGCAGTTTAAAAGTGAGTGCTAATCATATTTTTCAATACATCGATAAAAAAGGAAATACTACCACTACATAAATGTACAGTTTGATAAAGATTGCCACTCAAAGAGAGTTTTACTTGATCCATCATGGTATGTGAGCGAGGAATTGTAAGTATTTTTTTTTGCTCAGCAGGTAGGGAAGAGTACTTTATAGCTCTGTCATGAAGTATTTAGAGTAGTTAGCATTGAATTTTTGCATGATATGAATAGTCTGCCTCTACTCAGCATTAAAGCCGCTTTCACAAGGAAGCTTTAGCTTACAACATTTATCATATAGTGAATCAGAGCCACAGGATGAACCATAGTTTTTGTTGAGTAAGTGTCTGTAGGTGTTTTACGACCTCCTGGTTGGGTCAACTTATCCATTCTGAAATGATATCAAATATAGCTCAGAATCGAAATCAGCGGCTATTGTATAACAGGTTTTTTGTTTTTTCTTCGGTAGTGCTTCTTTAATAATCAGCTTCTGTCTTTGTTTTTGTTCTTCCTCCCTCTTTCTCTGTCACGTTTTCATCTACATTCTGTTGGTACTTTTTACGGCACATCTCTTGTTACTTACGTTGTACGAGGTTTGTTTTGATAATGATAATACTGTGATGCAGTATTTTACACGATACATGATTTGTTTCAGATGATTTTCAGGTTCTCGATTTTTCCAACGAACGTAAATGTTTGATCTATAATCTCAAATAGTTTGAACCCATAATTTATCGGTTTATCGAATATATTGAAATACATTCATAAATTACTCACGTTTGACAAACTTGTAGGAGTACTTTCTTTGCAGAGTAATAATGAACACAAGTTGCTGAACTATTAGTTCCTTGCAGGGAATCGATAAGAATCATAAGATGTCTTTGATATTGTTTGCTACTGAGCGGTATTCCTAAGCCACGTCAGTATTACTACAACTACAGATAAATATTAATGTCAATCTCGCTCAATTATTTACCTAGGGTAAACATAGTGAGGACTCGCGGCGTACCTAAAGCATGGAAAGCTTTCACAGGTTGAATAAATCACTCACTTTTTGAATCTTACATATCAAAAAGATCATTTTTCACCTTTGACCTTACGAACAAAATTGAAGCAAAAATCATCCTTTACTATGTGTTGTGAAATGTGGTCAAATGTGTGTTATCATCATTTAGACACTTGAAATTTAAAAACATGCATTTTTAAAGTTAGAGAGGGATTGCGTAATCAAGTGTATATAAGGAAAATATGCAATAGATTAACGTGATGACTAATATGTTAAAGAGCAAACAGCTCAAATAGTACTAATTATGATCAATAATCTGAGTAAATCTGAGTATTG
This sequence comes from Heterobilharzia americana, assembly GCA_944470555.2. Classification (NCBI taxonomy): domain Eukaryota; kingdom Metazoa; phylum Platyhelminthes; class Trematoda; order Strigeidida; family Schistosomatidae; genus Heterobilharzia; species Heterobilharzia americana. The sequence goes on from OX104134.1 coordinate 40,400,426, forward strand.
TGAAAATTTTAATGGAAGATTGGAGCTAACATGCTAAAATGTGGGAAAGTAAACTACAAAGTAAAAACAAAAAGTAATGATAATCATTCGGTAAGAGTAAGATGAATATTGAAGTAATAAAGAAGGCATTATGACCACAGCGAAAAAAGAAAATGAACGTAACTCTTCTGTATGTGTTGGATTGCCAACGCCTCTAACGAATCCGTACTCCTTTCGAGCTGTTTGGCTTGATTTTGTAGAGGATTTTGAAAGAAGGCTATGGGGAAGCAGCATGACCAGAGTTGACCAAATAATCCAAGATGGGACTGTTGCTTGACTTGCGTTCTCCTCCGGACAACCATGCAGGATAGTGCTCGGAAGTGCGTTTGGAAAGACCACTTCGTGCGGCTAACCAGCTCTACAAGAGCAGGTACACTGATAGACACGTGGATGTGGTCCAAAGCAGCAGTTTATCTTAACTATTAGCTGGAGAGGGATAATTTGCAGTTCGGCAGCATAGAATTTTTTTCTGAATGGTTTGGTATTTCTCCTGTGTTGTCCCCGTGACTTCAATATTCGTGAATGAGGTCTTCTTATGAACAATAAGAGCTTATTCTTGTCGTTGTTTTGTCTTTTTTTTCTATGAACCCTTGGTGATAGAAGTACTTTCCGAAGGTATTCCAACTCATCATTTAATGTGTCATTTATGCATACTCTTCTGTTTCTGGTGCAGAGCGAATGAATAAGGTTCCGTTTTGATGACTTAATGTTGACCTTCCTATCCAATAATAGACTAATCTGTTTGTTTTTTATTATCATAGATGCGACCGTACAGTTGCAGAAATGATCCGCCCAAAAAAAAAATTTTCTTCGCTTAATTAGTTTGTGCTTTTGAGTGTCTCATGGAACTATCATTTTATTCGGCACTACTCGATCCTTGAATTAATTTTGTGTTTGTACTAAACATTTATCGTCACAAAATTTCGCCACCCGTAGGATCAAAAACAGTGTAAATGTAGACTGACGAATCCACATTGAGCAGTAATGAACTGTGACGGTTAAAAATCTGAGGGAAGAAACACCAATAGGTTACAGTATTTATTTATTTGGATTTCTATGTATATTGTTGTAAAAAGTTGGTGGTTGATGAAACTTTAACCAAGAATAGCGCATCATTTATTCATTCAGAAAACAGTTGAAACGATTAGTAGACTACTTTGAGTGAGCAGCTTGACCTATGTCAAGGTTTTGGTGGCCTACCCAATCGCAGCATAATCTACTGGTAACATCGATCTTCCAACTTTTATCCGAAAAGCAACCTGAAATTAAAAGAAGCGAGTTCTGGTGACTTATCATCAGACCTAGAGAATACACACTCAGATATCAAGTAAGGATACTGATACGATGTAGCCATCTTAACATGTTGGGTGCCAATCGGAAAATGTTTGGGTCATATTCTTCCTCGAAAACAATAAATACTACAAGAATTGTTTGCCTTGGGTTGGGTTGGTTGCCGACAAAATTCCACCTTGTATATAAACGTTTCTGCGGTCGTTAACTAGCTCGCACTGGTGCTGCATGTGAATGCCTATTGATCGAGCGTACTACGCGGTCGAGTGCTTTGAAGTCCATGCTTTCAAAAATTGAAGGCAAAGGGTTCAAGAAGTGTTTTTTCTACCTTTTCTTTCGTAACGTTGTTGGTGTGTAGTGGAAACAATACATGAGCGGCTTATAGGTTGGTTATAGAGTCTAAATGAGAAAGGTAAGTCAGCTCATAGGATTGTGAACATTTAGTAACTGAGCTGACTGCGTCATGCGTTTTGACAGGGCTGTCCTTTTTGTCATTTGTCTTTAATTTTGACACCGATGACATTATCGAATCATCCTAGGTGCAGTGTAGATCTACTAAGTGAAAAACGTTCCAATCACAATGTAGCTTTCTTGTTTCTTCCATAGTTGGAAAATAAAACCAAAGTATATATACTTGAAACTGCTTATTGTATGACCCGTTTCTATTTTCGTTTCCTTTCTACACACACTTCTTAATGTTGCTCTGCTTTGTATGATGCATTTTGTATCAAATATGGGTCTTAAATAAATAAATAATAATAATCTCCGCACGTTGTTAGTTGAGTTACTGTTAGTTTGTAAAATGGTGAAAGACGTCCACGGTGTTGGTGTTTGAATTTTTAGACTTTTGGTCTTTCAAATACGGAAACTCCTTGGTTGTGGTCCAAGAAAAAGCCGAAATCGATAGTTAAAAATTCTCCTTGATATAACGAGAAACCCATCACATCAGCACAAACTTATTCATACCTTATCTTCAGCCTCATTGCATTATAAATCTTCATAATTTTTATAACTTTCTGCTCTGAGTAATATTTTTCCCCTCTCTTTATCTTCCCCGTTTTTCTTTCTGCCTTAATGTTCTGTTGTCTACTGCGGCAACTCGGGTATTATGTATATAGCTGACGTATGTATACGTAGCTTCTTATGAACATATGTAGGGAATCGACATTCAGTTTAGCTTATATTAACCGATGTACTAAAAGTAGATTTGAAGACTATACGACTTATATGTAACCCTACATTTGACAGTTTGGGGGTTTCTCATAATTTTCAACTCCCTAAATCCCCAAGAGTATTCACACATACTAGACTTACGGTATAGTTTGAACAGGTTTTTGATAAGTGATCTTATCATTCTATATTAAATAATGACTACGACTTTACCATTTCGGATAATTTGGTTTCAACTAAACTTTGTAATAATGCCATTGTTCATGTGACAACGTCCTTCAGGCAAATAAAACGGAACCTAGTACAAAAGTTAAATAATCCAAGTTGCCAGAAATTGTATCACCACAAAAAGATACAAATTAAGACAGTAGAGGAAAACGGATATGTGAAGAGAGCATAAAAGTCAGTAAAGACAAAAACATAATTTTTAAAAATGAATGTCAGATTCTCAAATCTTTCGTAAAGAGCTCGACTTTTAACCTTTATATCTGATTAACATAGTTGTAAGTGCAGAATAAATATAGCTAGAGACTATTTCTTTTCTTATTAATTTTTTTGTCAAATTAAGATTTCATTTTTGGCTTTTAAAAATATAAAGATTTTACTTTCAGAATGATTATATGCCATTTTCAGACTTCTCATTTCCTATTAATTTATTCATGCCACTTTTTGTCTAGTAAATGGCACGAAGTCATTTCCAGTTCCTTCAGCTGCTGGATCTCTCCAATCACCTTGTAATATGATTACAGCGTTACGCAAGGCAGCAAACCATCAAACGTTATTTTCTGGTTTGGCATATACGGAGTCGAACCTACGAGAAATTGCTGATTCCTTGCATGTAGATCCGAGTCATTCTAATGCTGATCCAAATCTTATATACGAAGATCTTTTAGCAATGAGTGATCACCAAATTCATAAACTATGCCAATTCTATGAGGTAAATTCAAAGTTCCGTTGTCATCTGTTATGTACGCCGATAAACTATGGCATTATTGATGAATTTTATGTAATAGTGTAGAATGGATGGTCCTAATTGTGTTGCGTTCTTTGAGCTGGGTGGTTTAATCGTAGAGCTTTCATTTATTGTTTTTCTGGAAAACATCAGCACTAACTTCAGTATGAAGTATTGGTGATGTCTAGCTGATCTTAACTCACAATATTTTAATTATTACTCGTTATTTTGTTCGAGAGACTTCTATTATTATTTTATTATTTGTCCCTTGGATTTCTAGTGGAACATAGGGCTTCAGTAGCACGTCTTCATTTCACTCTGTTCTCTGCAGTCTTTTGGACCTGGCTCCACGACTACCCAGAAGCTTTCATTTCTTCTCATACGATCTCCTCCATGTCCCTGTCACCTCGGACGTCCAACTCATTTCTCATGCGGGTTTCACTCAACGGCCTGACCTGGCGTGTGATGTCTCCTAATGGTTTTCTCAGTATATGCCCAATCCAATGCAATTCATCTCCACTTTCTTCTGCATATTTGTTGGGCAATAGGTTCTTGGTTGGTTCGTTGCCAGAGTGAGTTCCTTATTGCCTATTCTTCCTGGCCATCTGATCTTCAGTATCGAGTGAGCGTAGGCGGCAGTTGTTAATGAATTTCTGTAGTTTGTTGGAAATGCTTTTCGTGACGCCGCAAGTCTCTCAGTCATATAGAAGCACTAACTTACTTGACATTAGTTTTGAAAATCCGGATCTTGTTCCACATGCTGAGTGCAGTCCAGTGTAATAGATCTCCACACTGATTTCAGATTAATGAAAGCCTGTCTTGCTGTCTTTCCGATACTGGCTGGTTTTGACATTCTCGTCTATGCCTGTGCCACCTGTAGTAGTTGAAACGATGCTGCCTGCTTGCCTGCCTAGGTAGGTGGGTAGGTGAAAGAGACTACTTCCTTTAGCTTTCTCCCATTGATGGTGATTGATGCCTCTTGTTGTTGATGCTGTTGTTGGTTGGGTATCTTCATCACCTATGTCTTCTCTACGTTCACTTGAAGTCCTGTCATCGCTGTCATGCCTCTTCTGTCAACCTGTTAGTTTTCGCCCGTTGATCTTTGAGTTTGTGTGACAATCATCATTTATTAACTCTCCCTTGCTTTGCCGTTATGCTTGACCTTTAAATCTATGACTATTTCTGTCCATTTTGACCACTGATCGACCTTCTGTTCTCTTTCGACGAATTGAAGTATGCTGGATTTTCATCAAACCAATGTATTTTAATATTCCCCAGGTTCTCAGCAGTTTACAGGATACCGCCGAAATTAAATGGATGCGTTTTATCCTGCTCCCATTGTTTTCGATCTTTTCAAAATTACTGAACTTTTTCAAAAATAATATCGATAAACAGCGGATCCAACGGTGGTAAATAATAATTTATTAAATATCCTTTCTTGTTAGATTTTGTGCTACTACTGAATAAAATTAAGTAGGATACTGAACTGTATCACTTCTTTCATCTTAATCTAAATCTATTTAATTCCATCTGCCAATCAATGCTCCTATTTATAAGTTTATTGTTGTGACTGCCATTTTAACACTTTAAAATTGTTTTTTGCTCCTAGGTACTATCACCATACACTCTACCTCCAGAATCAATCGTTTCTGGATCTGGGAAGATTGAATGGTTAAATAGTAATCTACCTAAATTAATCTCCGAAGGACATCGTATTTTAATTTTTAGTCAATTTGTTATTATGTTGGATATCTTAGAAGAATTTTTGAGAATAACTAACAGGCGTTATATACGTTTGGATGGGACCACCCCTGTTTCTGAGAGGCAGACTTTAATTGATCGTTTTAACAGGTAAGATGTTATTGTTTATTCATCCTGATTTTCTCAACTGTGATTGCCGTTGTCCATTGTTTATTCATTTCATTATCAAAAACGCAAGGCATTTTAGAGTTTTACTTATGTCGAAACTATGCTTCATGCTATCACTGATTGTGACACAAACTTCAGATTTTTTAGGCTTCCTAAAGTCAGCTCTAATTAGATAGTTGGATGGAAGCAATCGGTAGAAAACCCTGGACCTGTTTGGCACTCGTCAGCAAGGAGTTTTTGCCACCTCTACGGAACTGATGTCCCACCTGAGATTCGAACCCGTGCTACGCAGTGTTTCATTCAGACGTTACCACTTAAGCGGGATATCGGTTTCGTAGAAGTTGCGGATACGCCTTGTTGACGAATGCCAAAAAGCACTAAACCTAGGTCCAGGGCTTCCTGCCTATTGTCTCCAACTAACATCTATCAAAGTGCCTTGGGATGTTGAGTCGCCACATTGCAAAACAATGGATATAGTTTGATCAGCACCTAGTACAAGACAACATGAAGTTGATTACCGCCCGATGAGTAATCGTTATAGTTGACGTATCTTGTGTGTTCAAATCCTTTTTGTACCAATCATCTGCCAATCGAATACATCGTTTGTAACAACTATGTTAGTTCGGTTTGTTCGCAGACCATATTATACACATGTTAGTATTTTGGATTTTCTGGATTACAAATTTCTCGACAGACATAAAAACCCAATGTGTAATAATAACTTTATGAAATACCTGTTACTGTAAAAGTAAAAGCTTTGGACTCTGTATTAGAGTATAATTCAGTAGTAGATTATTTATTTGATTGATAGCACGCAGTGATACAATATGATTTACTGGATGACGTTTTCAGCAGAATTTATTGTTCATATTCTTACCAAAGTAACATGATATGAATATGAGCAGTAAATTCTGTTCAAAACGTCGTCCAGGACATTATACTATATCACCTGTTACTATTGAATTTACTTTTTTGACTCCCACTGCGAAAACGGTTATCATCAGTTCCTACCAAATAACATTGGTAAGCAAATAAATTAACTAAATTAAAGTGGTAGAAAAGAGTCATTCAGTACTTCCGTTTTACGATATATCACAACTTATGTGAGAAAAAGCAAACTTCCATCTTGGTGACATTATGCAAATGCAATAAATTCAGCACCTCATGTTAAGGGATAAATTAAAATTAATATGTGGCGACACTAAAGAAAAAAAGTGTATTTTTAGTCTTCTAGATATTTAATTTCATTAACTTTTGCAGCTCATCGATCGAAGTTTTTCTCTTGTCTACGCGAGCTGGTGGGTTAGGTATAAATCTGACTGGTGCTGATACCGTAATTATACATGATATTGACTTCAACCCATACAACGATAGACAAGCCGAAGATCGCTGTCATCGATTAGGTCAGAAGAAGTAAGTTATTTCACTATGTTTATATTTGTTTTCTATCACTTACCTTTCTTAATTACTAGAATCTGTTGACTTAGATTTTGTGCTTTTAAAGGTGTGTCCACGCAGTTTTTTCTAGAGGTTAAGTTGAAACTGATGGTAGTGTACTTCAAGAATCAAGTGTACCCTCACACACTAAGCTTTGAAAAGCCTAGTGATACCTAGTGGACCAAGTCTCAGCATAAAAAGTGATTATGGGACTTGTGGTTCACTGGTTCAAGTTGGTTGCTTGTGCTATGAGGTTCATAGCCAGGAGCATAGAGAAGCGCATCACCTTATTTGCTGTACCATAAACTCGTAACTTTTTCTCACTTAGTGTACAAAATTTATTTAGGAAGGCAAGTGCACACATTTCGAGCTTATTTGCATTTTCGAACTTTAGAGAACATATGAGTGTTTATTGTTACTGGCGCAGGTGGTAATGTACAAAGAAAGCATTTTGCATTCATAATTCGCGTATCCTTGAAGAGTTTACGCACTGTGGACCGATTCATTGGTTGTAAATGTTTATTTGAAATTTATGTATAAATTAAGAAAATAGTCCAACCTATTTAAATTGTGTTGAGTTTCTTTACTGTGATTAACCTGTACCCTGATGCTTGATTGTGTTTCTGTTTTTAGTCCTGTTCATGTTATACGGCTAATTTCTGAAGGTACAGTAGAGGAGGGTATGCTGCGTATAGCAACTGAAAAACTGCAAATGGAGCGAAACGTAACGGGCTACATATCTGAAAATACAGAACAAGCCGATGTATGTGAAGACGATGCTCGTGTTGGTTCCCGGGGTAGAAAGTCAAAGCCGACTAGCTCAATATCATGTTCCAGTCTGGATGGTATGATAGAACATGAGAATGTTTTCAAGGTTCTTGGAAATTGGAATTCAACTGTCACAGATATCAGTTTATCCAATGTCAATCCTGTATCTTCTAATCGTATTAGTGAACGAGATGTTCGCTCCCTTCTCTCAGATGCTTTAAAAGTGTAGCTATAAACATTTTCTCTAAATGTTCCACAACCTTTTATTATCGATTTACATACATGTTATGGCCACTGTTATCAACCCTTGTTGTATTAGTTCGGTGATTTCAGTGGTTAAATATTTCTGCATTGATATACGCATAAACAGATAAATGAACTCAGTTCTTGTGAATATAGGATGATGACGATTTTGAGAAAAAACAAACAGAATGAAAATTACCTTTCTTTACCCATGTAAATTGACTCCATTTTTGGTAAATTTCAAATTTTACCTGTGTATCATTTTTTTTTCCAAAATCTATTTTGCCTAATTTGTTATTTTGTGCTTTGGGTTTCGCGCTTTTCCTATTGAATTTTTACGCACATGTATTATTGTGTAATCTTAGAATTTCGACAGGTTCGTATTCATTTCATATATTTATATGTATTGCGAAACTATATTCGTGTGTGTACACAAAATGTTTATGATTGGATTATTAGTGAATTACGAATCATAACTTAGGTTTTGTCCGTTCAGCTGTCATCACGTAAATTATATAAAACGTGATTTAAAATGATAATACGACTAAACATCATTAAAATGTCAAATTATTTCATAGTTGATGATGAAACCGGTCATAATTACGGGTCAAAGTTTAATTCATTGTCAAAGTCTAATGAAGATCGGGATATATCTGACAGTAAATTTGTTACAAATATTCGCCTAGGACGCATTACATTCAACCGACCGATTGCAGATTGGGATTCTCTCCTGTGTAGGAATGACAGCACGAATATTAAGAATGGTCGAAGTTGTTCAAAGTCGCGATTTTGTTGTACTAAACAACGGTGCAAATCGTACTCATTGTACTGTCTAATGTCTATTCTACCATGTATTAATACACTACTGCACTATAATTGGCGGTCGGATCTATTGAAGGATATTTGTGGTGGCTTGACTATAGGCGTTATGAATATTCCACAAGGCAAGTACCTTGTTTTGCTTTTGCACACAACATATGCGTAAGTCGGAAATTCTAGTGACTTTTGCTGCAGTGTATTCAGCTTGTTTTGCTATGTCTGGAGAACCTTTTCCAAGTAAGCTACAATTTATCGGTGAGCTTATTAGTTACTACGTAGCTTGCTGAAATCAACTCTATGAAAACCACTAATATAGCTAACTAGTTAAGTTTATTTATATATATATATATATATATATATATATATAGCTCGTCAGTTATAAAAAGGTTACTCATAGACATCTTCCTACAAACCCTTCTTTCTAATCAAGGTGGTTCGTCTTCTTACTATGAGATATATACAGACGCAAAACGTTCAGTTTAAATGTCGCTATAGTGACTAGTAATTTTCACTTTTTCATAATAGGTAGTTTCATATACTAGGAGTTAAAGGAAATGAACTTGCATTGATTCGTACCAGTGTACGTTGGATACATTTAACTTTTCAGGTAATATAATCCTACTGACTAGAGATTGACATCTTAGCGTAGTATCAGATTTCCTTAGTTGGGATTGCTTTAAATATCCTTGTTATGATAGTCTGTTTGCAATCATACTTGCCATCTCATTTCTTATGCGTAAGCTCGTAACATATATCACATTTCAAGTACCATTTTATGGTTTACATAGTCGTCTTGAAACTGACTTACCGGTTGCGTATTATGAGCTTTCAAGCCTCTTTTACTATTGTTTTGTGGCAGTCTTATGACAACTTATTTTCTCAACTCGTATTGTGTTTTCCAGCTGTACTTACCACTAGCACTGAAGCCTTCTCGTACTTTCGCGTCTCTACCGCTCGTCGCTAACTTTTTATGCATTTGTTAGCAAGGCTTATTCATGTACTCAAGCTGTTAAGTATCTCCCTTTTCAGACCTATTTGTGCTGATAGTGTAATAGATAAATGAATAAATGTCATATTTGGTTACATTTCAGTGCACCATATGTGGAGGTTATGAAAATGTCTCATCAGTTTGGCAGAACGTTCTAATTTAATTGTATCCAAACGACTATGGGTGAGGATATACTCTAGCAGTGAAGCTCCACTGCCTATTATAACATCAGGCATACTGAATGTTGATTCCATAGAGTCACGGCATAAGTGCACATGGAAAGTACTTTCGACCAAATCCAGAACTTATCGACTGCCTTAATTACTAATAACTTGGCTTATAAATTAACCAGGCTTCCTAGTGCTGTAACCATTACGTCGCTGGATATGCATCCGAATAAAATCGTGAAGCTATGGCTCAGTAGTATAGGGAGATGACTGTAAACCAGCTGGCCCAACGGTTCTAGTCCCGCTCCACTTACCGAGGCTTGAGAAGCCAGGTAGTATCCGTAGCCCTCACACAATAGGTGTGACTCATTGCCTACTGAACGGATGTGCGCAAGGTGGCTGAGTGCATTTCGTTCGGTATCCACATAACTAGGTTGGATTAGTCAAGTTCACACTGGTGAACAGTTTTCGGAAGGCGTCTGACGAATGACTTAAACATCCACTCGAATGTGATACTGAACAACAATTTATTCCATAGTAGTGTGAAAAGAATACGAGCTTCAGTTATCGAAGTTTATCATGATAGTAGTGAGAATTCATCCTAGTCTTTGCCTTTTCTCTTCAATTTCGTTCCCCTAATTTTCTTTGATAAACGGATTGCTGTTATATTTCTGAGCTATCACTTCCATTAGTTTCACTTTTTTTGAGAAATTCGGAAGACTTAATACGTAGTTGTAACGCGTTTATCTTGTGGTTGCCTCCCCCTTACATTTCACTATATCTAGCGAAGGGGGTGTTTTACTGGTTATTTTTCTAGTCGGTAATCGGAACATTTTCCGATTTCTTAACAGTTTCACTGTTTGTCTGAGTTCCATTTCATTTGTAAACTTAGTGTTATATTATGCACCTTGTTTCCCCTACCACTCTTCACTTTTATTCAACTTCAGGCGTACTTGTATATATCTCTCACTTGACTTCATATGGAGTGGTTTTATCATGACGGAATTCTTAGTAAGTCTTGAGGATCCGTATTCCTGCCCAACGAAGACGTTGACATAATACGTAGTCCACTGGACACTTAGAGTGGCAATGTTTCGCCGTGTTTCTCACCACCCAGATTTTAATTACTGCTCCAGGACTGATCTTTAGTGGTACCTTGTTTAACGATGAGGAGTGATTTGGCTGAACACGCTGACCACTTCACCTGCGTGGGAAGTGGGATGGGCCCTGACGGATTCGTAACTGACGAGATCTCTGCTCGGATACAAGAAGTTGGGTTAACGTTGGCCAGCTGACTACATTTGTGTCACCGCTGTGATATCTGACTACCTATTCAAGGTTGAGTGGACTGTGCTGCAGCTCACTGTGTTTTACTTTGTGGCTGTGGAACATGGTCATTCAAGTTTTAGGAAATGAGGTTGGCTTTGTAGTATAGGTGTGGCATGTGTCGTGGTGCCACCATGTCAGTGATGTGGGAGTCAGGTTGTAGAACGTATCTTGGCCAGTGGCAACCGTGGGAATACAGCTTGTGATGTTGCTGCACTGCATTGTGGATTAGACTCTAAGTGAAAGGCTCGATGAGTGGTGCCGGGAAGACAACTACCCTACCTGTTTCGGTTTTTGCGCCTTGACAGTATCCCAGCCCTCATACAAGATATGAACTATGAACAGGTTGTGGAGTTTTAGTGATGGGAGAGAAGTCAGTTGGTGAGTTTGTGAACCTTCATCGACTGAGGTTGCTGGGATGTGTTATGTATGCCTAGTCACCGCCTGCCTCGTTGCACAAAGTCTACCGAAGTAGGTATAGTCTGAGAAAAGGTTAGAGAACGACCATACTGAGATATGCCATTAGTGCATGAAATGGTTGACTGTTGGACTGAGCTGTATAGAGGAGTGTAGACTTTCTGTTCGGGTTTTGTGTGACAATAGAAATCAGTGGTTGGCGACTAGGTGAGATGACTGAGAATCGATGTCAGTGGTGTAGATGCATCCAGACATTATTTTCATCTTAATTGTTATGCTGAGTGGAGTATTTTGTTAATTTCCTCTACCTCTTTTGCCTAATTTCTTCCTTATTTCTGTATCTTTCATCTGTTGGATTGTCGCTGAATTTTCTGGAATGAGGTTTGACAACTTTTGCCATTTCGCGGTAATGCCAGATCCTATGTTGATTCTGTCTAGCCTTCACTAGTATTTGATTAGTGTAACTTCTCATGAATTGGTATGTCTTAGATTGTTGTTAACTTATAAAACTGATTCACTCCCTTACTTTTAAATCAGACAGAGATAAACTTGTTCGCTACAAACTTATTATCCGTTACGGCGATGAACGAGAATAGTCTATAAATACGCATTATTTGTTGGAGCACTCCTAAACATAACCATTGAAGTGATCTCGTCTAATTTAACTAATCCAGTTGGTCGTAAGTCACTAATTGAAGACCTTATTGTTAGTTAGATCATAAATTTTCCGGACAATAATTGTTCTTCTCAACGACTTATATCCGATACTTGGACCATTGTTCAGTTATGTATTTTTAATACATTGATCATTGAAAGCGTATTAAGAATCATTTTCGAAAGTTCACTTATGCACCTGGCTATGCGCTTAAGATACTGGCGATACATATATGTACAAGAACTACAATGCCAAACAGTGTTGCTTCGGTTCGATTTTTTCATCAGTGAAAAAAAATCCGCTTGAGGTTTTCGTCTGTAAAATGGGTTTCATCTTGGGTGAATACATCAGTAAAACTGATCCCACTTGAGTAGCAACGAGTATTTGAGTTTCTAACACTTTCAGTAAGCCTTTGGGATGCATAACTTCAATGAGGAAGGCTATGTGATGAACGGATAGGTTTCGGACCTAGTTTATCTTCTAGTTAATAAATATGTAGAAGCAGTGATTAAAGCTTAAGTTTTTATGCAAGTGGTTCATAGCTCTATGCAAACTTGTTTTATCCCATATACTGCCACTTATCCATTTAGCATTCATTTCTCAAGGCTGTCAAAAGTGTACCGACCCATAAGAATTACATTAGAATATCAGATATTAAGTCAGTCATTACTGCTCTACAGGGAGAGGCTTATAGGCAGTATGTATATTGAAGAGCTAGAGTTCAAGGGTTGTTTTAGACTAAGTGGGGACAACATTTTCCGGTACGCGAAATTTCTCAAGGTAGCTAAAGTGTGTCACTTACAAAGTTGTCCTTTCTTTAAATCTTTTTCCGTTGATAGTAAAGTACCCCCCTAATATGAATATGAAACTGCCATCTATCCACTGAAGCCTCTGTGTATAAAAGCCCAGCTATCAGGTTTGTATTCTGAATGAAGTTCTGGAGGTCAAAGTATTATTACTGCTATCTAGACAACATTTGTAGTTGAACTCGAGGAAATATGTGTTGCATTTAGTAGCAGCCTTATGCTAAATAATAAATGCTGTTTTCTATATTAATGTTCAACCTTGTTGAATGCAGTTTGAGTTACAAATTTTCAGTTCAATTTGGAGGTTTGTGAAGATCTATTTAATGATTTCAGGTTGGTACTTATCACCAAACTGAATAAATCTAGTGCTCACTGGTCACTTGCATCGAGATGTGTTTCCCGAAGCTCTAATGAGAAGTCGTGACCGGTGTGGCTGACTATGTTGGGAATGAGTGCGGTTACTCAACCATGGATTGGATGGAGGTCACTCTATATCGCAAACTGACATGAATAGGAAATACGAAACATTTGATTCCGATTCAATGATAACGCGCTATCTACGGGACCTGAAAGTCCTAGGTTCGGTCTCTAGCGCGGTCGTGGGTTTTCACTGCTGAGGAATCCTGTACTAGAACAAAACTATTGTCCAGTGCTCCCAGATTTTCAATGTGTCTCTAAATGGTATCAGTTTATGATGAATACAAACCTCAAAACATCATAAAATATTTTACCCATTATCTTGTCTCACTACTGGTGTTCAAATGATGGCTATGGAAGTTCACAGAAGAACACAGTTGATTGCAGTGTAGGGAAACGTTTTTTTCTATGAAATACCTTTCTAATCTGAACATTTGTGAATATATAATCGAAAGGATGACAAAGAAATAGGTCGTACACACTACTTTTGAAGACAAAATGATGGTTTGAACCTTCGAATCGCTGATGCTTCAGCTATCCCCAGTTGTCTTAGCCTCACTCCATTCGGGTGGCTTAGTCGCACTATGTAAAGAATTTTGAAGGACATATCAAAAGGAGTCAACTGTCTTGAGTTTACTGAATATTCTATTACAAAGCTGAGGATGCATTTCCGTCCTCCCGTTGTCGGCCAAGTTGGATAGTGTTCGTGAGCTCATTGCATAATCTGGTGCATGGTACAGTTGATGTACTCGGCTCCATAGGAGTAAGTGAACTGATATATACACACACACACACTGATGTGACTCAATGCTCTAGCTTATCCTGTACGTGCTGTCAACTGGGTTTCTGATTGGTGAATATGATTCTAAGATTGGCGGTATAGAATGTTCTGTTTATGGACCATGATATTCTCTTTCCAAGTACATCTGAGGCATTATCTCCCTGAAATTCGAGGTTCAACAGTAAAATCTTTTCCTGAGCAGTATGCACCCATTGGCTGTGGCTTTTCTCCGCTTTAGATTCTTATCTATAATTTTCAGAGGGTATCCAGTTCTCATCAGGATTTCTGTAGTTCATCATGCATGGTATCATCCGTGCATATTCTTCGTATCCTTCAGGAGAGTGAATTGATAAGATTTCCCTTTCTGGTTGAGTGCACACAACTTCGAAAATGAATAAGCTGCCGGTTTCAATTGTGTTCTCTGTAAATAGATCTCTGAAGTGAATTGTCATCTTTTCTTTGAAGTTGGACGTTAAGAAAGTGGAGTTGTGAGTTTGACTCTTCTTCTGGAGTGAATTGGATGAAGGGATGAACACTCCTGAAGGTTTGAAGGAGGTTTTTGAGATTGTTATTCTCGTCACGAATAATAAGGGTATCATTTATGTATCTTTTATAGAAATGAAGCTCGTTGATTATTTTCGATAATGTTGTGTTTTCCAGGGGTTCTAGAGGTGATCCCATTTCTACGCTGTCTATATGTCTATAGATTCCGTTGTTAAATCTGAAGGGCATGTTGAAAGTACATCTGAGAAGTTCCTATTGATGGTGTTTTGGGATACCAATTTTTCATTTATGGGGCTGAATGAAGCCACACAGAAAACAAATGGTTTCCGTCAGTGGGACATTTGTAAGTAGGAAAATGACATAAAAAAAGAAATCATCTTTCCTGACAGATTGACATTTTTGACTCAATAAACAAAGTGAAATGTGTCACCCAAGCTGTTTCAAAACTTCATTCTTCACTGGATCCAGTATCTTGAGGAGTCATTTCGCAAGTGAATGGTACTGAGAATCGGTCATATCTAGTATCGGACGAGGGGAAACACCGTCTTCGTGCACTTTGTGTAGACCATATAGTCTAGAGGTCGAGGAACCTGATTGACTAGGTTGTTCGTAGAGTTCAGTGCCTCATATTTCATCTTCAGTTTCTTGGACAATTGACGGTCCGTTTTATCCGTAGGGTCTTTCTGATTTGAAAATTTGGTTACATAGAATTGGTGAAAGCTTATCTATATAATCAAATTTGTTCGGAAGCACTGTCCCAGCACCTTTGTAAAGGGCTTATCATGAGTAGGCTTTTATTTTACTGAAGATCCCTTAGCTAATCTCTATGTCCCTTTGATGGAATGTGTCGAGTATTGGATTTGCTATTTATGTAACGTATACAGCAATTTATAACAGTTGGTTTGAAATGATAAAGGTCATTAGATGAGATTGGAACTGGGTTTTTCTTTCGATTAATCCACTTATCGAACTGTACCTATATGCTGCGCTCATCAACTTCGGATGTTGTTTCTCTGAATTTTCGGCAGTAGGATAAAAACCTGCATTTGAGTGGAGGACAGCGAAACCCTCGAACAGTCAAATAGGTACTTTCCTAAGCAGAAGGGGAAAATAGTTTCACTGATTATGACTTCAGACTCTTGCTCATTTTTACGTTAACGTCATCAGTGCGCATCTTATCGGAAACAATCATAAAAATAATAATATGAGGAACACGAGTAGATCCCAGTTAGAATTTCACCGATTTTAGTGTTTTTCTACTATAATTTTCTAATCTAATTTCGTCAACTTCAGTTAATTAATTTTTTTCATAGTTGACCGCTAGGTTAATGAAATGGTTAGTTTCTTTTCAAATAATCCACATTACCATTTGCATTATAATAGGGTAACAGCTTAGCCATCTGACTGAATATTTATAGTAATCATAAAACTTTTTCAAATGTTGACGGACTGATCATTGTTCTCAGCAGTAAAAAGGGAGTGTGTAAAGGGTATGTTCATTATATAAGGTGGGAGGTGGGGGGGGAGTTTGTCAGGAATATTATTGTTAGCCTTATCTTGCAGGACTATAAGTCCATAGTCCATGTCACTATCATAAAATCTCAAGTGACTGATTGTTTCTTCAAGGGGACTGTTTTCGACTTTCGTGAACAAAACCGCCGCCTCATATAAAATTTATTTCTTGTACAGGAATATTAGTAAAGAGAGACGAAATATCAGTAATTTATTATTTACCCTTGAGCCCTCAACCGTTTGAATAAATTCCAAGGAATCCTTTGGACTGGGCACCAGATATTCTAACTAATCATCCCACCGTTTTATGATATACTGAATTAGACACGTCAAAAAACTGATCAGAGAGATAGACCGTTTTTGTGTAATACCGGTAAATCGTAGCGTTTAGGTGTAACTGTCCCTGTAAGTCAAAGGATTTCATGCGTATCTCCTTAAATCAAACCATACTGTCCTAGCTTCTTCACTTTTCTTATGAGTGAGAAACTGGACTGAGAACTCGAAATTGTAACTTTTGCTGTGGTACAATCACCCTTTTGTACATAATCACTGAAAACATGTCAATCATATTACTTTTATTTACTTGGTGGGCTGTGAAGATTATTCATTACGACAGACAAAAATTAAGAATAAGGGTCACTGTGTTGATGGCCGTGTATTAATCAACTAAATTGATTATTTATCAGTCAGTATGTTGTCAACTTTAAATACCTAAGATTCAGTAAACTGTTTCGATGACAGTGAACAGTAAAAATATATTGTTTATTTTTATTCCTCTCTGGTTTCTTATCGATCATATTCCATCTATTATGGCTTTCAAAAATGCTTTATATCATCACTAATATGAAATGATATACCAAATGTATGTAGCATATTTGTGAGCTGAATACCGAGTGATGATTGTTCATTCAACTTTATCTTTTAACTGACAACCTATAGGTGAACAGATGTCAGAATAGTAAACGGCTGGTCAGCTAAATTTATTATTCAACGGAGCGAAATGTATACCTGTATGTAAAATAAACGCTTCAACAGTGAACTGAAGGCAATTAGTAGGAACACTGATTCTACATGCATTTTTAAGCATCATATCACGAAGAAGACAGATATTCTAATGAGATCCTCTTAAGGTCGATTAATAACCAATTTCCAAGTTATCAACGGAGAAGACAGTGGTTATCTGTCAACTAGCAGTCGTTTTGATTTAAATCAATGATATATATGATACTGGGTGATGATTGAAGCTGAAATGGAAGTTTATGCCACGACAGAAGTACAATCAAGTGATAGTAAGGCGTCACGAATTCACATGACAGGTGAGCAAAACCCTTGTTCATTGAAGTGAAATAAAAATCTGGTCAGAAGTCGGACCTTGTAGCTCAGTTGGTAGAGCAGCGAGCCATAAATCAAGAGGTATTTGGTTATTCGAATCCTCTTAATGCGAAATTTTTTATTTCATTTTCAATCACCACCTAATATTGGTCAATACAAATCTGCCAAACGACAGCTATCTCAGACAGTCAAACTGGCATACTTATGAGACTATGATAGTCATAACTAGTGAATAAGCATCACTAGTTCTTTTAATTCATTCAAGAAGAAAATTTTTATTCTGATATACCCCTTGGAAAACTAAGCAACGGTGAACTGACTTAACTTTTTTCTTCACTGAATGTTGTCGATTACTTTTAAAACCCCATCCATAATATCATTACCACAGTGGATTCTGTTTAGGATTGAGTGTTTAGTGTTAGTGATACCGGAAGTCAGTGCTCTTTTCATTCAGTTCAGTAGCCCTATTGCAAAAGTGTTTGTAGAACTAGTAATTTATAAGAGATCGATGATATGCTGAAATAGTTTTCTGCACTCATTCTTATAGAGGACCAGATATACGGGTATATAACTCAATGATTATATTTTTGAATGCCTTCCTAATTAACATAAGTATTAGATCCTGAAATTCCATCAGTCTTCTTGAAGTTGTAGGTACGTTCAATTGAAAATGTTTCCTTTGAAGTCCACCGTCTAGTCACCGGAGTGATGAAAATTAACGTTGGTTTTTGAAAGGGGATTAGTTGAAGGATAACTGTCGGAAATGAAGTATTAACGGAATTCTGTAGTTTTTATTTTACTGTTCACCTGCTCTTATCCCGTTTACTTCAGAGTTTCGTTACCAAAGATGATTTGAAAAAAGTGTCGAACAGTGTCACTGAGTATTGTCACCATCGGTGTTATGTGTCATAGCATCTCAAGATATTGGGGCTGAAGATTATCTCAGAGCCCATCCAGATAGCTGCGATACACAAGCAGACACTAATGCAATGCAAATGTTCATCTTACTGCAGCAGTAGTTCATAAACTGAGCATATTTCCACTTTTTCCAACCAATTTATAGGCTGACAAACTATGAAGAGTACAAGAGTTGATGGGATAGGACATATTACATATGTCTGAGTCACTGAGGCCTTCAGTACTTGCATTTTCTTCTGAACCTCCGCTTCTTTAAGCAGGTTGATTTTAACCGACCATGGAGCACCAAATAATGAGTTGGATTCTCTGAAAGAACAGGTCAATCAGACTGATGTTAAAAGCACTCTGACCAGCGCTCCAGGTATCTTTAGAGATAGTTTATAGGCATATCTTGTACGTCACATACTGGATTATTGGATTATTTCAGAGCCTCAGGTACAGGATCATTATTATTGAAGAGCATTATTGTTATTGAAGAAACTCATCAAATTTTTTCAAAGTACACATTGATTGTTCTCTGGAAATCAACCAATTTCATGCTGTTCAGTCCCACATGCTGACCGGATTCAGTCGAACATTTTGCAGTATGGCCACCAAGCTAGAAGGCTGAGCACTGCAATGCACTTTGATGGATGTTAGTTGGTTGGAAGCAGTCAGCTTCCTACTGATTGCCTCCAACCAGCTAACATTTTCGAAGTACCTTTTACTTTCAATGTAACTGCAAAAGTCTACACCTCACTTTCGGCTATAGTGAATGTTTAAGGCACATTTAACAGATAAAATTTCAATATTTAACGTTTGGAAGTCGGTGTGGGAGTTTACAGAAATCGACTGATTTAGAAATGTTTCTCATCGTTGGCTGACAGCAGCTGGGGGACTAAACGAAACCTGGTGACATTCATTGTTTTTCTCATCCTATCTTAGGAATCTCAACTAATGTGGACACTATAAAAAAACCAACAGGCGGAAATCAAAGGAACAACTAGTTGATATAGACAATTGTAAACGAAGCTAAAAATCTAAAGAAAATAAGTTAAGATAGGAAAGAAATGGTATAGATGTTTACGATTTTCAAGACTAAAGAAGATATAGACTGTTGATTTATATGCATTGGTCCAATTGGTTTTGAATCACACTAAAAATCCCAGTTATATCAAGTTTCTCAAGCTGTGAATCTGCAACCTATTGTAGCAATGAGGCAAAAATCACAGACTTTACTTCATTAGTTCTATTTAATGCTCCGACTGCTTTTAGGTTTTCACTTTAATAGTTGATACCTAAACTGTTTGAAGCAGGTAACGTCTAGAGACGCTGAATGTAATCCAAATTCTTCATCCAACACCAGTCTTCAACCAGAAGATCTGATCCATTTTCTTTACCCTGCACTCTAAGCTGAACCCCAAAGTTTCTTCCTTGGAGTGTCGTGACATGTCAGCAATCCTTGAAAAATCAACTGTCAAGCATCGGCAACTTTCACATATCCTTCACTTCCATTATTCATATTTTATAGTTGTGTAGTAGGTCCAAGTGCACTTCTCATCAGTACATTGAGTTCTTAGTAGGCATTTGGGTGACCAATCTATTCTGCAAGTGGCTCAGTCGTTCAGTCCAACTGAATAGCTGAGTTTTATCAAAGAAAATATACCATATGCTTAAAATTAAGTATCTTCAAGTAAAATTTCTAAATTCACATGCAGAGCAGGTTTATATATCTTGCAGAACTAACATCATCTGTTATGCAACTATCCGAATCTGTAGTATGCGGCGTTCTTCATTGATTTTATTTTATGCAGACAAAAAAAAATGTTGTTTACTATTTCCAAGTATCCAGGATCTCTAACGAAATAATACTTTCTTAACAAAAACTCTAAGAATGTGAGTTCTTTTTCTGTGGCACATAGATTCGTTTCTAGCCCTTTCAGTTGGGCTGATACCTTTTTCACTTATGAATCTTTAAGTGATTGAGTATTTTAGCTAGCCTTTACATAACAGGTATATGATTTGTGGTGTAGTTAATGTATCGAACTGTATGTGACTGATAGGCGATGGTGTGAATTAGTTCATTTAAAACACAAAAGGACTGATTCTTTAACAAGTCTTTTGGTAAACAGATGGATATGAACATCGAACCATCTAATACAGTTACATATCTGTCAAAGTCATACTTCATGTCAATAAATTGGTGGGATGTTGACCATAACCAAACAAAGAAAGGAGTATTGGTATCAGAACACATAGGACGCTGTTAGACAGAAGACAAAGCGGTTTACCAGGGCAAGGGTGTTAACTTCTTCAAACCACTAAAATAAAATCTGTTATTGCAGAAAAAAGCTTTCATTAGTTTAATATTACTTATGAAAAACCCAATCATTTGGATATTAAGTTGAAATTCTTCGTAGCGGAATTATTCTTAAAACATTTGTAATTTACTACTTGTATCTAGTACTCTGTTGTTCGTGTTTATTTGATAATCTTTGAGTCTGCAACTTAATCCAACAATTCTCCGTTGTTTTATTGAATCAAATTGTTCTACCTCTACTGGCATATGGGCTCCTATGTGGATGCCTCGATATTGCCTGAATGTTAATTATGATAATTTGGTTGGTTGTGGCTAGCGGAAGAATCTAGGACGCGCATCCTAACCTATTTGAGACTCGTCAGCTGCATTTACCTGCACTCCAGTGATGTTGTTCCCACTGAGACTCGCTTCAAACGCCAAGGCGTTATCCACTATGCCATGGAGGAAAGATAGCAATTTCTTATACAACGGGTAGTAGTTATTACTAGTTATTGATGTACTTATAATTCTCCATTGGTTTATTGGATCGAATTATTCAGCCTCTAATGGCTGTCTTTCTTCCATGACATAGTAGGGAACGCCTTGGTGTTTGAAGCTAGTCTCAGTGGGAACAACATCACTAGGGTGCAGGTAAATGCAGCTGACGAGTCTCAAATAGGTTGGGATGCGCGTCCTAGATTCTTCCGCTAGCCACAACCAACCAAATTACCATAATATGCCTTTTGTTTGTCTTTTCGTTACGTCTCTACTCTTCATCAGAGACAGCAGTAATAATACTAAAGAGTAATACATTCTGTGGACAGAAGAGGAGTTTGTAAGTTTACCGGCTTCATTCAGGATTGAATATGCGATGACTGCCGGAGGAGAAACTAAAACTGAACCAGACATCAAGTTGTACATGATTTTGAAGTGGTCCATCAAGTGATTTTACCTTGTAGTAGCTGTCCTCACTTATTTTATTCAACTGACAACGGCCAAATCTACAGTTCTCCCAAAGAAATCCAATTGTTTTGCTGAATTCTAACTACTGGTCCTGAAAATTAAAAAAATGGGAATCCGTAGGAATGAAAGAGTCCAATTCAAAAGTTGTATAACTGCTTTGATTTGATTCAAAGCAGTAAATTGTAGCCAAAAAATCATTCAGACTAATTTCTTGTTTTGCGTTTTCCAAAAAGTAGTAATCTTAATAAGAGGCGATTGGCTGACTCATAACTATGCACTTCAGTCACACTGGTCATACACAAAACCAACTTACTTTGTGGTAATCTGAGCAATTTTCTATACCTGTGTACTCTTTGAAGAATTTCATACATGTTAGTTTCTTTGAATACAATAAGAATAATTTACCTAGTAGAATAATGTATATTCTCTTGTATCTATTCTAATCGCTTTCCACCTTTACACCAGTTAATGTGTAGGGTCGTGGGTTCATCATCTCTATTGCTTTAAGTTTCACGCTACTATTAACCTAACCTTAGATATTAGCAATCAGTCTGCGCAAAATCCAAAACCTCAGTGTAATGCTAATTTGCACTTATCCACAAGGCTTATCAGTGACCCTAAGGAAATTCATCTTTCTTTGGAGATTCAAGAAATGCTTTACTCACTGATAAAGTTAAGTGTTTCACCACAAAGCTATTTATCCTACAACTACCAACTCACTGTAGGACTGGATTATGTATACGATACATTATCTTCATTCTTAGATCTTAACAACTGCATCACTTACAATCCAATGACCAATTGATGTGTTATAAAATAACAGTCTGTGAGTCAGAGATTTAATTCTTTGATTTCGATCAAATGTATCTCTTCCCATTCTTGATGTCAGAGCTTGTATTTTCCTGTTGGCCTTCTCGATCCCAGTGCCAACCATTATGCATCACTATTATCGAACATATGTCTCCATTTTATCATAAATTTGTTTCCTTATAAATACTATTATTCCTTTCTATCCGTTTGACTTCAGTACCTATTTTATGGCATGACGTAATACGTTCTACAGATATGCTATGCTACGGGGAACTGGACTGTGTTGCAAGAGGGTTCAGGGTAGCCAGATCGAGATGTGGCACCAGTCCATACGGTCTCTGACTTTTGGTCTGAGTCATATGGGGAGATGTAGACTAGTTGGGGGACTGGGGTCGCAAAGACGACAGGAACCAATGGTTGAAGACTGTTAGTGAAAAGGCTGAAATTCGGTTTCAGTGGCTCAGATGTATTCACCCTTTGACGTCTTCTGAAACTTGAATCTTTGCACCAAGCTTTGTCTTAAGATTGTTTATTCTCTTATACAACTTTGTGCACTTTTTCATCAGCCTTCTTCTATCTGTTCTTTGTATACTACTGTAAAGTGTGGCAACTTGTAGGGATACACTTGTATGCGAGGTTCTACTTCGGCTTTATCTGTTTGTCATCTACAGTTGTAAGTTAAAGTTTCCCTGTCCTTTGGCAAAAACCATGTGCACATATCTTGGATGTCCACTTAAGTTCATGTTGATGGGTGTTCAGTAACTGATAGCAACTATCCTACGAACAAAAGTGTACAATTTACGAGATATACAACATCAAAAGTATTTGTGTACTGAAAGTTTCTGTAGGTACTTCACGTGCGCCTCATACTAAAGAACCTTAATTATACACCCAAGTAGTATGTTTCTATGATTAATTTTGTTTAAGACTGAAAGCAGTCAGTGGGAATTCTGGTGAGCATAATGAATATACATTATTTTATGTTCTGTTATAACTTAGCCTGAGCTACTAAATTTCACTTTTAAATTTCAGGTATGGCGTATTCATTACTTGCCGGTTTACCACCAGTCTATGGTTTGTATGTAAGCTTTCTAAGTCCTTTGTTCTATGCAATATTTGGACGTTGTGCGCAACTGTCGATGGGTAAGTTGTTGATACTTAAAACAAGTGAATAGATTATAACAGTTGAGCTGATCAGTTCATCACACATCTGTGATAAATTTTACTACTCTTTATACAGTCATGTCCATCTTTTACTAATAATTCAGGTGACCTGTACATGACTTCATATATACATGCTTTAATGCGTGACAAACTTAACTTATAGCTGACCTGTGTATATATACACACAAAATGGTTGGTGAAATTATAGACAACAAAGTGATTTTTATTGAATGAGTATCGTGATAAGTAGCATTGATGATCATCAAAAATTTGCATGGATAGATGGATGTCTTTCACGCGATCCATCACTGAGGTATCAAAGTTGCTCAATGCAAGCAAGTTCAGTAATTAACTGAATCTACCGATTTGTAACCCTATAAAATTGAATTTCTGACCTTTCAAACCAAAATACAGATTTTAGAATGCATAGTAACCTGTAGGAAATGATAAAAATTATTATATTTCAAAAAGAGAATTTCAGTTCGTTCTTAATCAGTGTTTTGTTTTACATCTATCCATCTTTTTCAGCCGAGTTGAGCTACTAAGTACTCAGTACTTCTTTAAGGACTTTCAATTAACAATGCCTTTCTATTTTCGTGACTTGGTTTAGCTAAGTAACCTGAGGAAATTAGAAAAGTGTAGATAATGAACAATAAATAGACTTTAGATATCAAGTTGCTCGATAAAATTCCACTATAATTGAAACAACGTTACTTTTTATCCAAGACAGAATAATGAACAAAGCATTTTATGCCTCACTTAAGAGTGTTTGCAGTTATTGTGAGTAAACTACTGGATGGTATTTCTGAGTTAAGTTCACTGTATCGTTGATTATCCCGCTGACAACAAGATGATGTTGGGACTGTCGCGAAAACTTCGAATATATTGGTTTAGTTAAACGCAAAAAACGTTTATGAACTTGAATAGAGAATTAAAAACGATTGGAGCAGAATAAAATAGCGCCATTTCATTTCTATGGTTTTTTGTCAGGCGTTTATAACCTAAAAACATATCACATAAGAATTACAACATACTTACCTGCAGTCAAGAATTTAGTTAACAGGAAACTAGATCGTTTACTGAAGAATACAAACATCCGGATGAAGTTAACAAGACATGCTTAGAGGCTTCAGTTATACGTGTTTCAACAGAGATTTCGAGGAAAGAATATGAACGGTAATAAGATTGCACAAGAAGATTAACAAATCAGATAGTTGATCCATAAGAGATAAGCCATGTAATGATAGGATGGGGTGAACTCAGTCAGTAGAACGATCATCAGAATTACTTGTGAACAGAAAAACGTTTAGGTCAAAGATTTAGTCATCAAATAAGAAGAAGGGTAAAATATTCGGTTACCATCCACTAAAGTGTACTGCGATGATGAGTCTCCTAACTTAGTGGTAACATTACAAAATGGTCGATAGATGTCGGTCAGCACTCAGAACTAGAAACATGAAATCGGCTACTCTCTGGTGACTAATTAGCGAATGACTAGACTCCCATAATGTTCCTTGGTTATACTGGCAAGACAAAGAAAAAAACTGTCATACACAGCTACCTGCTGACGACTTTCTAACAATGCACAATATAATAATACACCCAAGTGTTCTGTCAATCACTGATCACATTCGACATCTCGGTTACCATCTTGGTAACGAATTTATGCACAGAAAAATGTTAGCATGATGTATAACCAAGTAAGAGAATCAGAATGCAATAATAAAACTCGACAATTTTAAGTGTCTGTAATACCTATCAGTTGTGTGCCAAATAACCAACGTTGACTTCGCAGAAAATGAAGTCGACAGAACTGCAATAATAAACTGTTATTCTGTGTTGAAATTGAAGAAAATACTTTGACATAACAGGAGTTAACGAACTTTTCAATTTGATATATATATATATATAAGATATATGAAGAAAAGTTTGCCAAGTTTTTATTTACCTATGTTGGGCAAAAAAAATCTTCTGATATGCATTATTCTTCAAAGAATTTAATTAATGCTTGGGTAAACTCATTACAGCCCACTTCCCGCTTCCTCTCGGAACTCTGTACCTGACTTCTAAGTAACTGATTTTTTGCTGCATGATACGCAGGCTGTACTTTCAAGGTAGTGGTGATGGAACCCCTGAAATCTCCTCATGTTATCCACTTTCGATGTACGTTTTTAAAAGTTATATAGCAGGACAGCACCAGCTGAAGTGCAGTACACTTGACCCTTTATAGGCAGTAGGATATCACGGCTGTAACATGAATGAAGTAACTTGGAAAAAGCCAAAAGAGCCTTTTTTTATCCGTACAGAGATTTAGTAAGTCGCTGATCCACTGGGAGTTATTAGGCTTCCCATGTAAGTGAAGTGATCAGCGCGTTCAATCACCTCACTTCCTATTGTAAGATGAGGTAGCATTGCAGACATGTTCTGGTACGATAATTTGAATTCGGATGGTGAAAAAACGCATTTCAAACATTCTCAAATTGTCACTCAAGATTTTTAGAGAAATCTGAATCTTCTCAGAATCATTACCTAACACAACTACGTGATCCGCGTACTCTAGGTCTTCTCAAGAGTTTCCTGTAACAAGGTCTCTCCTGGCAAAGTCAGACGATGAGACACAGACCTCCATAAGCACTTCTTCGATAAAATTACGTAATAGTAGAGAGGGTGAACATCCTTAATGAAAACTACTCGATGCACACAACTCACCCGATGACTAAATATAGGCTGTAAGGTGCCCATGGGTGTTTCAGTACAGAGTCTTCAGTGGAGTAGTGTATATACTTTGATCCCATTTTAGTGAGTGGTACTGCATAAGACCTCTCGTTCAATGGAGTCGAATGCACTCACCAAGTTATGAAGTACAGCTGGTGTCAAGCACCGATAGGTGTGACTGTATTCTAAAACCTGACGGAAGGTGAAGTTTTATTTGGTAGAATCACGAACAGATTTGAAATCTGCTGGGATTTCTCAGATTTCCTCTTGCTGACATCAATTTGCATGTCCAGTGTTTATAGAACGTACAACCATAGACATGATACTCTTCAGATTGGTTCCCCTGTGGCTATCACAGTAGGAATTCTGGTTCACTTCTTGAAGACTGAAGTAGTCAGTCATTGGGACTAGTGAAGGGAGATCCTATCTGATTCCCATAAGCCCACTGGCATTCCAGTTAACCTAACCAATAAATCCACTACCACCATCTCTAACTCCCTTTTGTACTATCCCATCTGGGATTGCTGTCGCTCCTTGTTTCAAGTTACAATCTTCTCGATTTCTGTTAGTGTTGATGATCTTATCTAAATATTCTATTTGTGATCTGAATGGATAGCGTGCAACAGCATAGTAGCTGCAGACCAGTTAAATTTCTTTGAAGTAATCCAACCATCTTTCTTGCAACTGAGTTACAGACGCATCCTTCTCCCCCATAGTCCCACTACCCATTGACCCATTTCGCGTAGTTTCCTCAGCAAGTCCCGACAACTGTCTGGGGTTCTCAACTGCCATGGTCTTACAATGTACTAATTTGTATGACCACCTTATTTGGAAGGCCGATTTAATCAAACGATCTTTTTGGATTGATGCATTTATTTCAATATTTATTACCTATCCATTTTAAAGCATCAGTTGACAGTTCACACAGTCTTCAGGCGAGACAACACCCAACTTCCTCTTATTTTCTGGTGACAAATGAATACCTGTGTATATTGTTCTTCTCCAACTGGAATGAAGAAATCCGAAATCTCATTATTTCTTTCGACAATTTCACACATCATATATTCACTATAATGCTGTAAACCACTTATTCTTGATGAATCTTTAAACCATTAATATGTAATTCAACAAAATGTTCATGTTTTAGATCACTTAAGATAGTGACTTGGAGTAAGATCAAGAAAGTCATATGCGTAACAAACAAATCACAAAACCCTCATCTTTATTGCTGAAAGCTGGGCATGTCAGACAGGTATATTTGGACTGACACAAATATACAACCGAGACAGCTGTGATTACACACTTCTGAGTTTAGGGAAACAACTGGAAACTAGAAATTCACGAGGATAGGATGGTTTTGTGAATTAAATCAGACTACTTGGTAGTAGTATTATCCTGCACATATAATTTTGATGGAGGATTAATTTCCCAGTTTTGTGCACACGCAAACGTACAATTTTAACCGAAATATAATTTGGCGAAGTTCGTTAATAAAAAGAAACGTATTACATTGGAAAAAATCCTCCAGATGTAGGAATTATATCACTTTATATCTATCGGCTTGTAAACTATTTTGTAAAATTCCTGTTATATGTACTTTCCAAGTTCATTGATTCCTAGAGCGTCACATGAGAATTTTTCTTCTCTATAAATCAACTAGTTTGTGCAGTGTAGCTAAACCAGTTAATATGGGATAACCTTGACACAGAAGGTGACATATGAGATACCTATGATCACAGGATTTACGAAAACATACATTTCAAATAGGTCACAATAGCAATTTGAATAATAGTCGCTCTCAGAAGACTGCTTGTTGGACCAATTTCGTAGCATAACTTAAAAGGTTTCTTTTCACTAAATATGTAAAGCAACAATGACTTCAGTTTACTTACTTGGGGAATATTACGATTTAAATGTCGTTTTGATATTTCTGTATTTGGATTAACAGATAAGTTCTAAATCCTAAAACAGATGAAATGATTTGACCTTTCAGGGCTGCTTCACTAAAATAGGTAAGATAGTTAACCTTAGGTAGGAAAATGCATATGTCAGTTGGAATCCCGTTGTCTGTTGTTTTTTCACTGTTTAGTTGGAGGGTTAAAACACCTCGAGAAGGCACGAACATGCACCGAAATGCAATCGCAGATACCGTCTAACCACTCACTGAAAAATGAGCTCTATTCACTGCTTTTCATTCTCCTGAGAATCACCTGGTCTCATGGCTGTAATAAACATTTTCTGTAAGTATGTAGAAGGGTTAGAACAGATTAGTTGACACTGTAACAACTTCAGCCTTACATAATGACATTTTAGTCAATTTGTACGACGATGTACTGATAAGCACCTCTTCCTAGCAGGTACTAACCAAAAAGCAAGTTTTCCCTATGTTTTTCAGTCAGTATGCTCTAAATCGAAGCGTTTTACCTAACTTTGACAATTGGTAAATGTATGGGTGCCTCTAACAAAATGCTGACGTCTGTACTAACCAAGTATTTAAGCTAATAGACTGATGTTGTCTTTTGCAATGTATGAAGCGGATATTACTCCAGAGGTGAGAGTAAACCTGCATCTGCTTTCATGGCAGCTTTCATCACGAGTTATTTTTCATGAACAGTGTTTATCTAATTGGAGCTTAAAATTGATTGGCAGCTTTTAACATCAGAACTTGGGCTGCAAATTTTACCCTATTCATCAGTTCAGCTAGGAGTACTGTAGTGTACATACAACTTCCAAGCTGAGGTAACTGACCTTTGTTTCGCTAGTGTTAGTTGAATTTAGACTGGGTACGGTAACTTAGTAGCTTGCTGAATAACGTCTTTTTTCTGCAACTTCATAGGTGCACACAACATCTGAAACCCGACTGCATCTTCTTCATTGGAGCTGTGGCAAATAAATTCAAGTAGCCATTTAAGACAAGCATGACATCTAACAGAATAGCTTGAATAAGTGAATCAGTTTCATACTGCAGTTCACCATATCGATTACAGTTTATACTTCTGTGGCAGCCGCAAAGCAACGTTAAATGTTGTCTAGTTACTGAAAACACTTACTAGTGAGAATTGTGTCCAGGTAACTCCAGACTGCTTCTACTCAAGCAACTGCAGTCCCAAGTATCGCAAGTTGAAGTTATCTTAGAAGATGAATGACCCGTAACTTATTATTCTCCAGCGAATAAGACATACGTTTTTTATAAGTAAAATATTGAAGACAAAAAATAAATATTGATGATGAGCTGTTGCACATACGAACTGTGATAAATCTGAGGTGAATGAAGATCGATATCTCCTCCTTAAATACAATTCAAAACAAAATACTGTACTTAATGCAGTTGTATACAGGATGAAATGCATTTCAAATAGGTTATTTATGATATCTGGGTGTGCAGTGCCGTTTTATGCGGGTTTTTTTACCCCAGAGGATGAAGTGATTTATATGGCATTACAAAAAGACCTATCAAAAAGCAAGAAACCCTGTCTAGCGATCCCATACCACAACAGACTTCCAAATATAGTGTACTTAAGCTACAAAAGTCAGTAAATGAACTCAGTGTCAACAATCGTCTGATGAGAGATTAGTTTATAGGCAAACGTTCTTTCTCACTGAAAGATTGAAAATTTCCGAGATGTGTGCTAGTACACGACCATTATAGTTAAGGAGATAAGAAGTGTTAAGTATATTTACGAACTTTTATTGATTTAGCCTAGATTTTTCTATATCCTCCCTCTTACTGGAAACTTATTTTCTCTTTGTTTATTCAGTAGGATAACTAAGAATCCCCTGGATTTATTAATTATTGATTTCAGGTACATTTGCTGTTATCAGCCTACTGATTGCTGGACCTATTGAACAGTTTAGTTCAAAAGTTGAGTTACATTACCGTAATTCTATTATAAACACCAACTTTACAAACGCCGACCTTACAATGGATGACAAGCTAAAATTGAGTGTTGAGCCAAGGTTATTAGTAGCAATAACACTAACATTTCTTGTTGGAATTATGCAGGTAAGTTTTGATAGTTATTTATTTAGAGTCCTTTTTACTTGTCATTTGGATGTATATTCTAGCAGTTCATTCTGTATTATCTTCTTAATATGATTATGAGGTTGGGCATGCGCAGAATTTTGAGTATGATATTTATAGAATTTCTTCACACCATCTTTTGTCGACTGTTAAGAACTGATTATCCTTTTTTCATAAGTAAAATGGGGCACTGAGTCGATTGCATGCACATACAATGAAAAAGATGACATCTGAGTGTGGCCGGTTTAGTTTACCTTGATTGAAAGAATGTATCTTTAGGCAGGAAGATTAACTTTTGTTGATAACATAGTCTCAATATGGGTAGAACCACGGACCTCATAATTCCGTTCTGTATCAGTTCAGAAATAAAGTCTGATTGCTAAACAGATTTCTGATTTACTTGCTTCAGTCTCCTACTGGTTTAGGTATACATCATGTAAACAAAGAACATAAGACTATTTGAATTCCGTTTTTATCAAACCAGTTTTCATGCTACAGTTTCTAATTGTAGTTTAAAGACACCTGGAAGCTGATAGAGGAGAAGAAGATGGCGAAGCAGAAGATGAACCAGTGCAAAGATGCACAACGAAAGGAAGAACTGAGTACAACGTATAAAACACTGTAGAAAGAAGTGAAGAAAAGTGCGCGCAAAGACAAAAGACACCTCTATGACACATTGGCAAGCGAAGCAGAACAGGTTGCAAGCAGAAGAGAGACACCTGACAACACGGTATCAAATGACCAGGTTACTCTCTGGGAGGGAAGAGATCAACGCAGATGAAACAAATAAAGCACAGTGAAGGAAACTTAGTTACCAAAGAGGGAAAACAAAAGAAACGATGGGCTGACCACTTCAAAATACCCTTGAATCGACCAACCCCAACACCTGTAACTCGTCCAGAAATATCACCAGCAACGGCAGAACTACGCGTGAAAACAAGCCCTCCGACAAAAGCAGAAGTCCTGGATGCCATAAGACTACCGAAATCCAGGAAAGCAGCAGAACCAGGTGGAATTCATCCAGAAGCACTGAAAACAGACGCAGAGACAACAGCATACATGCTCAAACCACAGCTGCAAAAGGTTTGCAAGGAAGGAAGGAAGGAAAGGTACCCGCCAGTTGATTGGAAGAAGGGCTGCCTTATCAAACTCCCAAACAAGGGAAACCCGAGTCTTCTCAAGAACTGCCACGTAATCATGCACCACCCCTGTCCACCCAAAGCAAAACATTATCCCGCACCATACTGGAGAGATTAAACGATGCGCTGCATTCAAAATTACGGGTGGAACAGGCTGACTGGCTGGCTAGCTTCAAGAAGAACAAATCAGGTGTGCATCGAATGGCAACGCCACCTTGTGCTACGCATCATCATAGAACAGAGTATAGAATGGTAGTCAAATCAACTCTACCTCAACTTCATAGACTTTGGAAAGGCCTTGCTTCGACAGCGTCGAACGAGAAGTAATTTATCAGGCAGTTGCTTCAACACTCCACCGTTTGAATACAACAAACCTTTATCATCTCATTCAACAGCAGCTATATACTGTATGGTGAGACATGTCGAGTGATTCACAATGGATTGCTCAGTGATGCCTTTGAAGTGAAGACAGGTGACAGGAGTAAGACAAGGCTGCCACCCACTATAATCACTGATGATCTTCCTGATTGTGGTCGACTTGACTTGACTTGACTTGACTGGACTGGACTGGATCATGCAGCAGACAACTGTGAGAAGTGAGAAGATGGGCATACGGTGTCTGGACCGATGAAAAGACTCCAGAAAAAGATTTGGATTTCGCCAACGATGATGATTTATCTCTAATGACTTGTCAAACAAACTCGAAGATGTACAGGTGAAAACTAACGAGTTGACAGAAGATGTAGGCCAACGAAGACGGGACTTCCTTCAGGTGAACGTAGCGAAGACATAGGTGATGAAGATACCCAACCAACAACAGCATCAGCAATGAGAGGCACCAATCACCATGAATGGGAGAAAGCTAGAGGAAGTAGTCTCTTTCATCTACCCACCTACCTCGGCAGGCAAGCAGGCAGCATCGTTTCAACTACTACAGGCGGCACAGGCACAGACGGGAATGTCAAAACCAGCCAGTATCGGAAAGACAGCAAGACAGGCGTTCGTTAATCTGAAATCAGTGTGGAGATCTATTACACTGGACTGCACTCAGCATGTGGAACAAGATCCGGAGTTTCAACACCAATGTCAGTCAAGTTATTGCTTCTATATGGTTGGGAGACTTGGGGTGTCATGAAAGCATTTGCAACAAACTACAGATATACGGCATCAACAACTGCTGTCTACGCCCACGCGATACTGAAGATCAGATGGATGGGACGGAATACTAAGAATAAGCAACAAGGAATTCTGGCTGGCTGGCTGGCTGGCTGGCTGGCTGGCTGGCTGGCTGGCTGGCTGGCTGGCTGGCTGGCTGGCTGGCTGGCTGGCTGGCTGGCTGGCTGGCTGGCTGGCTGGCTGGCTGGCTGGCTGGCTGGCTGGCTGGCTGGCTGGCTGGCTGGCTGGCTGGCTGGCTGGCTGGCTGGCTGGCTGGCTGGCTGGCTGGCTGGCTGGCTGGCTGGCTGGCTGGCTGACAACCAACCAACGAACCAACCAGTGAAGAGAAAACCCATTGCCCAACAAATATGCAGAAGAAAGTGGAGATGAATTGCATTGGATTGGGCATACACTGAGAAGGCTGACTCGGGACATCACGCGTCAGGCCAGCCCATGCCCTCGAGTGGAATCTAAAGGGTAAATGACGAGTTGGTCGTCCGAGGTGAAGGTGACATGAAGGAGATCGTGTGAGGAAGAAATGGAAGGTTGTGGGCAGTGGTGGAGCCAGGTTGAAAGGATTGGGGAGAAGAGAGTGGAATGGAGGTGTGCTACTGAATCCCTATGTTCCACTAGGAACCCAAGGGGAAAAAATAATAAACCAACTGGTAAAGGGTTCAGTCTTTGACCATTCATCTGATGTTCAGGATGACTTCAGGTTAACAGTTCGGCACATAAAGTGAAATTATTATTAGGTTACCGGCTGTGGCTTGTAATGTGTTTGATTAAAAATTCAGAACTGATAAGCTCAAACCTAATCACCATATAACTTCTCTTATAGAACAGTTTATCCTTTCCGTACAAAATTTCGCAAATATCTTCATGTTACTTGTAAAATTGTGAGTATATTTGGAAATATCGTTGCCAAACAAACAGTCGAACACTTTTGTCCTGAACAATGTATGCAAACTGTTAAATTAAATGAAAATAGTTGTCTGATACAAACTTACTAATCCATTCAACCTTTATTTTATGTTATACATTCATAAACTCGACTTTACTTCATTTGCAGAGTTTTCACTCCCTTGGCATACTTCAAAAGGACAAAAATTTGTCATCAGTGAATACCGTTTAAGAAGCAGTAAAAAATATTGGTAACGGTGTTCTATAGAAATATTCTCTGAATTGAAGTTGTTAGTGATATTACCAGTTCAACAGTAATAAATAGTATCCGTTGTATAAGAGGTGGTTGTCGTGCCTTAGAGACCTAGTGGATAACGTGCTGGGCAATGAATTTGAGTTCCAGTGGGAACGACATCAGTTGCTAGGACCCAGGCAAACCCAGCTGACGAGTCTCAAATAGGATGAAACGTACGTCCTGCATTCCGGTGCTATCCAAAATCAAGTAAACTACCAGTTCAAGTCTACATGAAGTGAAGAGACCAATTTGTTAATTATTACTGACTGCACATCTTTCTTGTATCGAACTTGAATTTTACTGCTGTTTCCGTCTTGGTTTTTCTTCTTTTCATCTAAACCAAAGTTGTAATGACCCGATTTACCAGTCTTCCATTAACACCTTAAACCCATAAGGAGAATATCCACTAGAGCATAAGTGACCGAAGACTACAGTAGCAACAGATTATTTTGTGAAAATTAGCACCAGTACCAAAACAAAACCTGAAAAACTGACATAAAATTCAATGTCATCAGTTTACATCATGATTTTAGTCGATGGAGCAGTATGCATACGTGCGTAAATAAATATCTAGTAAACTGATTGTTTTGAAATTCGTGTGCTTCAGTAGACGAGTTAAAAGATACTTCATATATATATATATATATATATATATATATATATATATATATATATATATATATATATATATATGAAGTATGAAAGGTAAGTCAGTCTACGCAAAGAACTGATGTATAGTCACTCAATTCACTCTTTGGTTGTAGACACTTTCAAGCCTTTGAAATAAGGTTAAAAGTGCAGTAGTCATCGTGGTTAAGATTCAGTTTTTTGGGTTACAATAAGAAAGGATAGGGTTTGTCTTTGAGGATATGTATATAGTCCTGCTCCCCCTCCCCCTCTACTTACTGAAATTCGAAACCGGATATAGTAATATGTAAGTATGTTGAACTTGAAAACATCAGCCTAATTTTGTATTTTCAAAATGGATACTTATGAATTCATTGACTCGGACAATAGGTTATTTCATTCAGGCTGAGCTAATAAAATTCTCTGCTAAAAATTGAAAGGTATAAAATATTTACTACATCTTATTTACTTTAAGCCAAAGTCAAAATAATTACTACAATTTCATGTCCCCAGGTAATGAAACCGAGTTTACTCGATGGCAGTCTCCAAAGTATTTGAGGTTGTTCTGTTGAAAGTAGTAGGTAGGATATCTAGTATTACGGCGTTGATTGTTACAACTTTATGTAGATACATATATGAATAGCGGAACGCCAATTCTCTTGAAATCTCATACATCCAATAGAGACGAGCGCCAACAATCAAGAAATCTAGATGCAGGAATTTGAGTAATTCTTTTAAATTTAGTGGAAGGTATTGAAAAAAGAGGATTGGTTGCACACGGAGTATTTTACTGACTTAACTTCATTTTTGAACCAATTTCTAGTTCAACAAATGTATCCTTGCAATTGGTACTTGCCAGGCTACAAGCCCTAGACAAACACTGCACCTTTTAAACAGATAAGCTTAACAAATTTACTGTAACATGACCAATTCGACCAAAATCGTTAACAAGGCCTTTAGGGATAAAATGTATGGTGATTCATTGTTTCAGATGCTGAATTTAGAATAATGTAGAACTTCTTGTTTACTCCAGAACACTTATCCTGTACATTATAGACTGTAAAAAGTATATATTCTCATCATCTTCATTTGGATTTCAATAATTCATACTCTGCAAAAGATGTTTTTGATTTCACTTTTTGAAGTTCCACAATAAGTAGTTAAGCACTGTGATAATGGAATCATGAGAATCCTTACCACATGTTATTTGCTGGATCAAGTGTACTTTATCGATATCTTCCATATGATAAAGCAGCCTGTCTCCTATGCTCATAGTTCTGTGCTTATTGTTGGCCTCCTTTGAACTCAAGCTTTACTGGAAGAAAGTGATATATTTCGGTACACAGAAAATCTGCTCGAAGGCTTGCATAGGAAGCGTGTGAAATTGCCCACTTATGATATCACTTTGTATGCATCTGACCAAGCCAATATACTTTTATGAAAGTCATGTGAGTAGGAATCATGAAACAGAGGAAAGTATGTCTCTGTTTCTTCCATTCTATAGTGCCGATTTTCGCACTTTTATGTCCTAATTACAGTGCTCATGCTGATATCACCAATGGCTAATGATTATTTTTGGTTTCCACTTGTGTATGACGCATTAATTTGTTACAGGCAATATGCACTGTAATGTTCATGAATCATTGTCGTTTAGGCTAATGAAACTAAATAACAAATGAGACAAAACTATCGGATTTTAAGGTTCAGAAATGGCACAAAACAACACAAAGTTTCTGTGTAACGTTAGATGGTCAAAATAGAATATTTTAGAGAATTTTACTCATGTGGATTAATAAAATCTTTAGGGTTCAAAACAAATTCTATCCCTGGTTCCAGTCTCAGTGGGAACAACATTATTCACTGGAAGGTAGCTACATCCAGTTGACGAGTCCTAAATAGGACGGAAACGTGTGTCCTGGATTCCACTGCTAGCCACTATACACCATTATATAAATTCTGTTCAGTTCGATGGTGAACTTCACGCTGATAAATACTGACATGCATAGACAGAGGAAAAGATAACACACAGAAAAAACATTGTAAGGTTTATTGTGAGAACGCTAGTGTGTGTATGTGTAAATGAAGCAGTTGATGAATCACAATAATCAATGAATACTTCCTTATTAATAGACTATGCGGGATAGTATTTTATGGTGGCTTCTTTACTTCTTAGGAGTGAAGGTTGAATAAGAATCTAGGTCACTATGATTCTGGAAACCACAACCTCTGTTTTATCCACCTGATCTTTCAAATAAGCTATTACCAAACAAGTTTTGACTTTTTTTATGACACTGAGTGTCTCGACAGCATAAATTTGAAGGATAGGCATAAAACTGTTTGGCTGGAATTTCGACACTGCTGTACTCAAGTCAACTACGAATGGGCATTCACTAATTATTTTAATCACCTGGTTGCTTATTTGCATGCTAGGAAGCTGGATGCAATCACCAGAAAGTCCTGCTTGTCGACACTCCTTAGCAAGATGCTTCTTCAGGAGGACAATCATGACTAGAATGTCTCAGTTATAAAGTCTATGACTGCAGCATTGTATGACATGGGTCCGGATCCACGGCAATATGTCAATTTCTTGAAGGTTACAGACATACCTTGATTATGAGTGCAAAAAAACATGAAAACCAAGTCCAAGGCTTCCCACTGATTGCCTCCAATCAGTTAGCATCAATCAGAATGTACCGTGAAACTGAGTCTTCAAGTTTGGTGAACAAATGATCGATCGAGTTCAGTCAACACTCCACAAATGGACAACATGGAATTGGTTACTGTCTAGTGATTAGTCAATCTATGTACGGCCGATAACTAGAGCTGAGAGGAAATCTAAGCCCTACAGAAGGGTTTGAACCAGGGGGATCAGAATGACTTAATTGAACACAGTGGCAGAACTGCTAATCTATTCATCCACTAAGTTGGCTTCAAAACAACATCAGTTAACAAGGTTCAAACACCTTTCAGTTGAATAGGACACTTTATTACTTCTAATAACTCTATAACGTGGTTAACTACTATTACTTTGACTGAATTTCATTGTTTATTTGATGAAAAGTCATAGTTAATATCTAATTTACTGGGATTATCTATTTCCTGTAAATTCTGTCCGGAGTTAAGTATTAACTGAACCCAACAGATCTGACAGTAGCAATAAATCTATTTCAACAACATATCACTTAAAGTGAAATCTATCTTGCAGTTGAGAGACCAAAACATCCAACTGTCAAGAAGAACCCTGTTTCCCTGCACCTAACATTCAAAGATAATGAGACATCTGAAGGATTGACAGAAAAACAAAAGCTGCACTGAGAAGGAGCTTCATTGCTGCCAGACTGATCTCAGTTTACAATACATTATGCTCGATAACACAGTCGAAAGTAGACAAATACCCATCTCGCGTCAACTTGAGTTGCGTACATCAATTCACCTGTGCTTATGGAAGCAAGCACGTAGGACGGGACGAAAGAAGGACACCTACTCGATTTTATGAGCATATTCCGAGAAATCTGTGTGTGAATGGTAGCAAAATCTCTAAGATCGCAATCTTCAGGTCCCTGATGGAAACACGACATCAAATAGATGTTTCTCAGTCCTCTAGGATAATCACCGGACAAAAACGCCATGTTTATTACAGTTTCCAGAAGACGGAGGTGATGAAGATACCCAACCAGTTACCATGAACGGGAGAAAGCTAGAGAAAGTAGTCTCTTTCACCTACCCACCTACCTAGGCAGGCAAGCAGGCAGCATCGTTTCAACTACAGGTGGCACAGTCACGGATGAAGATACCGAAGCCAGGACCGGAAAGACACCAAGACAGGCTTTCATTAATCTGAAATCAGTGTGGAGATCTATTACACTGGACTGCACTCAGCATGTGGAACAAGATCCGGATTTTCAAAACTAATGTCAAGTAAGTTAGTGCTTCTATATGACTGAGAGACTTGCGGCGTCACGAAAAGCATTTCCGACGAACTACAGACATTCATTAACAACTGCCGCCTACGCTCACTCGATACAGAAGATCAGATGGCCAGGAAGAATAGGCAATAAGGAACTCACTCTGGCAACGAACCAACCAAGAACCTATTGCCCAACAAATATGCAGAAGAAAGTGGAGATGAATTGCATTGGATTGGGCATACACTGAGAAGGCTGACTCGGGACATCACGCGTCAGGCCAGCCCATGCCCTCGAGTGGAATCTAAAGGGTAAACGACGAGTTGGTCGTCCGAGGTGAAGGTGACATGAAGGAGATCGTGTGAGGAAGAAATGGAAGGTTGTGGGCAGTGGTGGAGCCAGGTTGAAAGGATTGGGGAGAAGAGAGTGGAATGGAGGTGTGCTACTGAATCCCTATGTTCCACTAGAAACTCAAGGGAAGAATGATAATAACAGAAGCTCTTGCTATCCAAAATTTTCAACCTGACCTATGTACTCAGAAGGAGACTGGTAACTTTATGTAATTTCTGCATGTGTATGTACATATTCTTCTCTTTCCTTTTGATTGCATCAACTCTTCATTTATTGCCCAGTGACTGTTAATCAGTCAATGCATTTCCTGTTTTTCATGTAATTACGTAACCTATTAGCCATCAACAGTCCCTTCCTTTACACTGATTTTCGTTTGTTATCCCCCCACTACACAGCTCCAGGATTTTCCATCTCATCAGATGTAAATTGCCCATGATTTTGACTAAAATGTGTAACTATGAATGCAGTATTTCCTTGACTCACCACCTTATCGTCAATCCTGGATTTCAAATCTCCATTTATTTCTACATATTTAAAGTATGTCATACCGAATTTCAGTGGTTGTAGTAGACACATTTTGCTGACGATTATTTTTTGTCTACAGATGCTAACTAGTAAATTATTTGGACTATTTCGCATCTTAGGATAGATTAAAACGATTCAAAGCGTCTAACTACTGAGCACTGAATTGTTTTAATAGAACATTTTCCATCTTACTCTATCTATTTCTCTCTCTTTCTTATCACTCATTTTAAGCTTATCATTGGGTTCTGTCAACTGGGTACGCTTACATCGTATTTAGCTCCAGCAATGGTGTCTGGTTACACATCTGGTTCAGGATATCACGTACTCAGCAGTCAGATTAGCTCGTTATTCGGTGTGAAAGCTGCTAAAAAGTACCAAGGACCTGGATCTTTTTTCTGGTTAGTTATTATCACTGTGATTGTTGTTTCAATTTTACTTTAAAAAAATATTAATAGCCCTTTTTGAATCATGAAAGCGAACACACAATGAGACATTTAAATCCAAGGAATTCTTGATTTTCTGTATTTACTTGTATTTAAGGGATATGATCATCGTTTTGCCTGACCTCAAAACTATAATTTGCACCAGCGTTATGTAAAGGATAATAGTTCACATATGTTTCCACAAGTGTTTTGCATCTGTTACTAGAAATTGAAGCGAATATTTGTAGCTCTGGGTGTGGACGTTTCGAGTGAGTTCCTCTCTGAGCTAGGACTTTAGTTGCCATACGTTTCAGTGTCATGCTCTACATCATCTTTGGTGCATCAACCCTTCAAAAGAAAGTGAAGCAGTTGGTTTTGCATGGATACTTATAACGTGATAATTTGCCTGTGTGCGGTTTGATTGGTCACTTGGTGAATGAGTGGGCGTATTGTGAACCCGAGTAATTAACTTCTTGTCTCTAGTTTTCTAGAGCTCAGAGAACAACTCTCCGTGAACATATGTTTCTCTCTTACTAATAAATTAACCTGCCTGAAACACATTACAAATCTACTATTATTGGCATCAAGCAGTTTGATTCGCTGAAATGTATATGATTAAATAATTACAGCCCGCAATCATAAGCTTATTCACTACCTAGTTTATGAACGAAAATAATGGCCGATCACTTTTATCCAATCAACGACGAAGATACACAGGCTATGATATCAAAAACTATACTATCCTATTGTATGATGAGTGGCTGCCGTGAATCAGTGGCCTAGTGGTTAACGCTGTGGCGTCTGAGGCGGTTGGTCCTTTGTTCCAGCTGAAGTAGAAACAACATTATCTGCTGACAGGTAGGTACATCCAAATAGGAGGGAATGTGCTTCATGGATTTCCACTGTTAGTCACTATCCATCAATAGACGGTAACTAGGGTTTTGGTTAAACCTGTTCTGTGTAAACATATCCATCACTTGGAAACCGAAGCATAACTGTTTTATCAGCCTCATCAGTGACATGCTTTCTGGGTGCATATGTCATAACCTTTCTACAGTTATTTCCTTTTGTATGAGGACCGTTATACTCACACTCGAAATTCCTAGTTACAAATGTAATGTGTACTCCTGAAACATATACCTAAGCAGCTCTCGGATCTTTAAATCATGCCGTATTCCACTAATACATAAATTTTCTTTTTTAACTGTCATGCAAACAATAAGCATAACTGTCTGCCTCTCAAAACTCTTAACATATTTTCTTTACCCTCTTCTTCATAATCAACTTGAGACTAAAACCTGCATAAATTTGTGAAGAATATTCAGTACTGCATTGAAATTGCTTATTGTAGATCTCATTTTTGATTAGCCTTATTTTCAGTCCGACTACTAAATGGATAAAAACTTCTTTTAGATCTTCTCATTTTAGATTATGTGACAAACAGCCTATATTTCTTTCTAAGCCTCTAGTTATTGCCTACTTCTTAGAAACAACATCCTCGTGAACATTTACACTTCTCTTTCTCTATCAACTAAGTGTATACTTCTTGTTTTTCGATGGTACATGATCGTCAAACCAATCAATTTGTTCAGTGTGTAAAAGCTGTGATGCTTCTAGAATATCCACACAGAATTATTCTATCAGCTGACTTGCTGATAATGTTTGCTTTTTAGTCCCGTAGAATACTGAGACCGACTTATATCTTTATAGATTTTGTGAAGTGCCTCGAGTGGGTAATTGAATGATTTATATGACCTTACTGGTGTGGTGACCATAATTTGTGTATGACAATTAACTTGTAAAGTCTGAGCAATAACAGTAATTCCGCTCTAGAAAGACTAGCTTTGTTTAGGTGTTATTGACTTGTTTTATTCAAAGGCAAGTTAACTCCATATGCATGTGTCTGATCTTCATGCATATTCTTGCGCCATACCACAACTTCCACATAGTATTCCTCAGCTGATAATGCGAAGTGGATGTCGATACAGAGTTAGATGTAGAAAAATACAGACACATTATCCAATGAACAAACGAATGGTACCAAGACCGGTGAACCTATTAGTAGGCTTTTTAGAAACAACTCACTTCTTACTATTTAAACTACCGATAACTTGTACGGATTTTATTCTCTGAAGAAGCAATTTCCACGATGTCGCGAAACCACAGAAATTTATTTGTCTACTTCATTGGGATTTTACAAAATATATTTCATTTATAACTCACTAACTAGTTTCTAAATTCTCAAAAGAAGGAACTGGTTGTGCAAGATACGAAATGTGTACATTATGACTCCAATTTAATCTACGATAGGTAATAATAATTTAGTTAGGTAACTAGGACGATTCAATAGCACCAACTAAGCAAAGTAATCTAATCTATCAAATTCCATGTCATGACCCCCAGGTCAAACACATAGATAAAACTAGCTGCTCGGGTCACTTACATTAACAAAACATAGGAATTTAGCTAAATATAGAATGACAGATCTCAATAAGATGAACAATCTAGAAGAAACTGGGATATTCCAATTCATGCATCAATACACAACCACACAATAGTTTGAGTGGGATAAAACCACTGTATTGTACTTAAGTCCAATATAATTAGATGGAGAGAGTGAGAGATTGGTTACTGAATCTTTGTTCATCGAATCAACACCCAACACATGTAGTAGGAATGAGGCAACACTTATACCAGAGATATGGAAAATTCTACTACAAGTAGAAACAAAGAATATGATGTGACAGGAGTATAGAAATCAGGTGTTGAAAGCAGTGCGATTACATTGATATGATTGTGAGCAATAATTGATGCTGGAAACGTTGTCATCAAGCAAATAATACCAGATCACTGTGTGTTATAAATCAAATATGGAAAGGTAACTGGGATGTCTTTAGTCTGATCCCTCATAGGAGTGACGGTGCATACCTATGAAAGGATCTTACTAAAATAAAATCCCTGTCACGAAAAGTTGTTTGCATGTTATGAGTGACACCATCTAGATCCTTTCATGATGAAACAGTTGCATCCTTGTTTTATCCTCAGCGTCACAAACTGTGTTTTACTTCCATTCCTACCACCTTTCTCTATGTCTTTCTGTACTCGGATCTACAGTGTGCAAATCTAAACAAATCTATGTATAGACAGTTTTCTCAGTAGATCAGATTTACTGTTTTAAATCACGTTTCCATAACTTTCTGTTTACTTTAAGCCATTGAGTAGTGTTGAAAAACCGCTTTGTAATGATGCCTTGTTGTCAATATGTTTTATTTACTGAGTTCAATATGTGAAAAACATTCATATATTAAATTTGAAAAATTATATCGCGTGAGAAAAACTAAAAACTATCTGAAGACAATAATAATAAAAAGGATGATGAATAGATATTTGTGATTATGATAACAGCTGAAGTATGAATGATAAA
This sequence comes from Heterobilharzia americana, assembly GCA_944470555.2. Taxonomy (NCBI): domain Eukaryota; kingdom Metazoa; phylum Platyhelminthes; class Trematoda; order Strigeidida; family Schistosomatidae; genus Heterobilharzia; species Heterobilharzia americana. The sequence continues at coordinate 40,443,530 of OX104134.1, forward strand.
AAAGTAGATTGCACAATATATAGAGTGGTTCATAGGTGTATAACTCAGAAAGGGGTGGAAAAATTGATGAAAATGGCAAATCAATAAAGTATCACGTAATACGATTAGACAGGTTGGTCAAGAGGAAATCAATGTTTTCTAAAAAGATTAAGACAATGAAGTGAACTCACACGGGGAACTAATCAAAGTGAAGCCAATTATAATAACAATAATAGTGATAAAGGAAGGATACAGAGATTAAAATTAACAAGGGGGGGGAACTAATGGGGGTGGGGAAATGTTATGGCCATAATAAAAATAGTGACTGTACACACTTCTTTTGTACGCATAGATCATGAATGGCTGAAGCCACGGGGTTTTAAAGAGTTGAAAACGAAGAAAACGTGTGAGCTCTGGGTAAATTTGCTAAACAATTTTAAAGTCATTGTCTAGGTTTGTTGATTGATGGAAATCAATCAACTGTTCTAAAATCGAACTTCCAACAGACTTTCAATTTTATAAAATTAGACAGGAACATGTTTTGATATGCTAAGAAATAGGCTAACGTGTCTCGGTGGTGTAGTGGATAACGCCCTGGAGTTTGGAGCGATCGCTCCCGAGTCCGAATCCCAGTGGGGACAACATCACTCACTGGGAGGCAGGTACATCTAGCTGATGAGTCCCAAATACTACAAAATGAGCATCCTGGATTCCACTGCTACCCACTACCCATCATTACTATACATAATTGAAACAGGTACAGTTACAACAACGAATTCGACTGGGGTTAAACAGAAAGCCTATAAGCAAGGGATTCCAGAGTATTTTATTAGCATGTTCGAAACATCCCCTTTTCAGTAGATGAATGAACATGGAATTCACTTATAAGCTGACAAAAGTGAAACAGTCATAGATCATTTAGTCATCATCACTTGTTGATAACAAGTTCATAAAGTTACATATTACCATTTAGACTCATCTTACCCGGTCTAACTGGACTTAGGTGTAACCTGGAAGGTCAGATTGTGAGAACAATATCGTCACTTACCTTTAGTATAGTGATGTTTTAGGTCAATCATTTGCTGCTTACACATTAACGCATCTCAAATATGATTCAATTCTTTGAGTTAGTTTACTTTCCTAGCCTTTTGATCACAACTTCACAGTCAAGATATCAAAGCGTGGGAACCTGCAACAACTAAACATAGTTTATTGTATATGAATTCATTTGATATTGAATCAACTGGTCACGAACTTAATCAAAACGCACGGTTGTGAAAGGAATAAAGTTATTTTTCTTGATGTTATGGCTTGCGAATCTCTGTTGTTGATTGAACTGAACTTATCAGTTTCTTTTGGTATATGAGTTCATTTGCAAATGCCTCGATATCGTCGGTATTCTGAATTTTGATATTAATGCTGGATAGTGGAATCCAGGCCTGTTTGAGACTCATTAGCTGGATGTTGATATGAGAACAGTTACATCAAGTTAACGAGTCCTAAATAGGATGAGACTCACGTCCTGGATTCCACTGCTAGCCACAGTCCATCATTAAAGTTAACCCAGTACCAATCGCTCAAAACGCCAGAGCGTTATATACTAGGCGGCTGAGTCAGGATAGCCATTTCTTGTGCGACAGGTATCGTTTTTATGTTATTGCTTGTAATTTCTCATCGGTCTTGATTGGTTTTTGTGAGGATGAGACGATATTCCCTGAAGTTTCAGTTTACCTATCTGGTTAGACTTGCTGAGAAAAAATATTTTTAAAGTTATCTCTAAAGTATGCTATTTCGAAAGGAGAAACTATTTTGGAAACATTTCTCACGCACATTAAAATATTCTTAATTTATTTGAACGAGCAACTGTTTAAATTTAGATCGGTAGCTTAGACTCTTAGAAAATGAGACAGCCCACTTATATTCATAATACTTCTATGCATGTGTTACTGATCATGAATCTTAATAAAGCACTAATAATAGTCTGCAAATCGATCGCATAACAATTCTTAAATTATCACTTTGACTATCCAAAATAGCTATGGTTTGGCAGATTTGTGTCGATTGTTACTAGCTGATGATCGAAGGTGAAATGAAAATTTTGGCCACAGGAGGATTTGAATCATCTACCACCACCTAGTGTCCCGCCAGCTGTTCTACCAACTGAGCTACAAGGTCCGACTCCTGACGAAATTTTTATCCCACTTCAATGAACAAGGGTTTTACCGACCTGTTATGTGAATTTGTAACGTGTTACTATCTCTTGGTCGTACTGACATTGGCTGCCCAGTCAGGACTTCTCAATCCAATCCAAATCTAGGAGAATTAGTAGATTGACTAATGCTCTATAGTTGACCAAGTATGATTTGAGGACTAAGCTGAATGATATGATGCCTTACGTGGTGTAGTTAGCAATTGTAGGCAGTTGATGAAGACCTCTGCATAAACTTTCCATGCTTACTTACACTTGTGCATATGATATGCCTGTAACTTTCGGGGTTACAAAAATAAAAATCCTGTAACGTTGGTTAAGACGGTTCTGATTCACATCCAAAATATAATGAGGTGCAAATATGAGTTACTCAGAGTCATTTTATTTACTACCGGAAATCCCAATACACTTTTGAGAAACATTTTTTTGTTTGTTATTTTTCATAGTACGAAATACCAAAAATGTCTTCTTAATGATTATATTTATACCAGAGTGAAGTATTCTTCAAATTTTCCTTCCATAGATGAAGAAAACTACCTCTTAGCAGTAATTAAGGTTTCGAAGAGATGAGTATCAAATATAATCAGTAATGCGGCCGTATTGTACACCATTTGCTATTCAGCAATATATTGTTTTAATTTAGGTTTTACTTTGTCATGAGACAATACGAGCCTACGACTTAACAGTGAGGTGAGCAGAAAGGCAATCCAAATAACATGCTTTTAGTACTCATTCTTTACTGAGTGTATGATATCTTCATGCAAATATCATCCAATCCTTTAAGGTTGTTATTGGTAACAGCCCAATTCAGTTTTCTATTTAACAGAATAAGCTGTCTTGTATGCTAATACGAAACGCATTTCAAGGCCAAGTAAAATCTGTAAAATGACCTGACCAGCAGGTTTACAAGCATTGTAACTAAGACAATCACTTTGTTTGGCTGACAGAATGGTTATTGCAAACACATTTGATAAGGAACAATTGATCAGTATGTAAACTGAAACAAGTAGAAACTTGTTCTGAGTGAAATAACCAACCAAATTATAGTCTTTTGTCTGCCTCAAGGTCATCTTGGGGTCATGTGAGTATTCCAAAGTTTTCATTCGTTAATTCCATTCTTTTTAGTTGAACCAATCAGATCAGGGTTGATGGGTGAAAAATATTACTGTCAACGCCTTTTCGTCTGACCGGCAATTGCAAATGAGATTAAGACCATTTACAAACTACAGCCTAGTCGGTGAATTAGGTTTTCTGTTCGCTAACCCCACTATTAACTGTCTTTATAATGGTTTACAATGGCTAGTCTCAGCGACCAAGTTTTAAATTTTCTAGTTTTTCCCTCCTACGCCTTCGTATTTCGAGATGATGCAGAATATTTACAGCTCAAGAGGATAATTATATTAGAGTTGTGTTCCCTGAACTGGATAGTTTAATCGTCAAGCTTTCATTGTCATTCTAGTCAACATTCTAGACATTATCAGCACAAGCTTCAGAAGTTTGTGCTGATGATGTCTAGAATGGCAATGAAAGCTCCACAATTAAACCACCCAACTCAGAGAATCCATCACCAACGAAATGTGCGTATTTCAAATGTGAATCTTCTTGTGAATAGTAGAAGAACGTTTTCGCAATGTTTCTTTGTTGTTGTAGCTTTCTTTTATGGATGTAGAATAAAAAATGTACCAAAAGAACTTAAGTAACATCACTTCACTAGTAGGACTGTTGATCAGCATAAGCTTGAAGTGAGTAACTGATGAATATGTTTGGTTATCACATTGCATAGGAAATTGCACCTAGGGATTTCGTGGTATCAAAAATATTGTAGGTGAAGTTTTTTGGGACTCAGCTGTGTTCCGTCTTTAATAATATGAGATGTTTAGCCTGAATGGGATGATTATTTTATCTATTTTTCAACCAGATTCCCTTGAGTGTATGGTGCTTTTTAAGCAAGAATTAAACTGATAGAACAATTGCTTTCTATTTAGAATTCATCATAGACTGACATTAGTTGGAGGAGCACCAGAAACCTGCGAGCACTGGGGAACTGTTTTGTCATAGTATGAGACTCCTCAACAGTGCGCACCCATGACACTGCTAAGGATGGAACCCAGGACTTTCAGATTCCGTGACCAGGACGTTACCATTGAGCCACTGTGTCGGAATTCAATCCTACTACTCGAGGTTCCAATGAGAAGTCATGACCAGTGGACCCAACTAAGTCTAACATAAGGACGGTTACTCATCGACGCCATTGGATGGAGATCGCACCATATCGTGAACTGACAGAAGTAAGAAATGTGGGTCACTGGATTCCGTCACAGTGGCTCAATAGCAACATGCTGGCCATGGAACCTGAAGGTCCTGGGTTCGGTCCCTGGTGGGGTCATGAGCGTGTACTGCTGAGGAGTCCCATACCATAGCAAAACAGCTGTCCAGTGCTCCCAGGTTTCCAGCGTTTCTCCACTTGATCCGAGTCCACGATAATACCAACCTGAAATCAACTGATAAGTCTCCACAAACCTCCCGATTAATAGATCAAATGGTAAAAACTAATACTATCCACTTGAGTCTTCTGCTTTGTCGGAAATCTGTCGACCCAATCTCCAACATGGTTACCAAAATGAGTGACTCAATATTGCGATGAATAATGTTTTATTTCTATATGACTGACTCAGTTGCCTGAAAATTTGTAAGAACCGTGTGCTTGAAATGAGTGAAACCAATTAACATTGCCAGAGAGATAATATTACTCTCGAGACTGTGAGTGGTTTTTGCCAATAAGCATCGGTAATTGGTTGATATTTGTAATTTGCCGTTGCTATACAGAATAGAATTGCTGGACCTCTGTTGGTACATTGGCTTCTGCAAGGATGCTTCAATACTGCTGACTATTCGTTATGCTGTTATCATCTTAGTGACTTGCGGTTGAATTCAAGACGTTTTTTGTGTCGTAGCTGGATGCACCTGCATCCCATCGCGCCTGACTGGCCTAGTGGATAACACTCTGGTGTTTGAAACGACAAGTGATGGGTTCAAGTCTCAGTGGGAGCAACACTCACTGGGGTCCAGGTACATCCAGCTGCTGAGTCCCAAATTAGAAGGGAAGCGTGTCCTGGATTCCACTGGTAATCACCAAGATGATAACATGTGTCAATAAGCTTGAAACCCTGGTCTACCAGCAACTGCATATTGCATCTACCGAATTCACGAAAGCCAGTAACTGGTACTATATTAAGATAAAATTGAGGAAATGGATTTTCTATGCAAGAACAAGTCAGGAAAGAAATGTTAGTACAAAAAACTGCTGTGTGAGATACTATAGCTAGCGATCGTGACTATTTGATGGTAATTATGCAAACTATCGGTATCCGTATATTGTCAATGTTTTCTTGTACTATATCATGAGGTGTTTTGACTGTTGTTTCTGTGTAGATTTTTATGTAAGGCGAAATTCATCAGCACTCAATAATTCGGCAGGTTGCAAGCATTGCATTCTAGTGACGTTATGAGTACGAACTACGTATTCAATTTAGTTTACTTTGAGAGCTGTTGGAGTAGAGAAATTTTATCAACGCGTTTACAGCAACACAGTTTAGCGTTGTACATCTGGACTTCAGTTTAATGGCCGGTGCTTTTTGAAGATTCAATGAACAGAAATACAATATGACTACATTAGTGACTCGTAGTAGCATTCATCATGGTTCTCCAAGGGATTCCAGTTCACACTGAATGGTACCTTGACAGCAGTATGACTGATTAATGGTACTAAAAGTGAAAATTTCTTAAGTTTTATATTTTCAATATTCTAATCTAATTTTTGCTACCACACTACTTCTCAAGATCAAGACTATCAAAAAAAATCATTGGGTAGTTAGTATTTTCGGGGAAGATAGTGACCAAATCTTCACTACGCTTTTGTTCTAATGGCTAGATCAATCATCTCATTTGGTGTGAAACCGACAGGTGAATTCCATGATTCAAGTTACGTGTAGATGGGCACTTGTTATCATATTTTGATATCATATCCATATCACAGATGAAGTTGCCATGTAGCAAATTGAGATGTACTATTCTTTTGCAATGTTCACGTAGGGTGAATGGACATGAATATATCTCAAATACTCAATCAGTATTGTTTCTTGTATTATTCTGTCGCTGAATGGACGGAATTGATTGGTCTCTATTGTTATATAGACTCCTGCGCCTTCCATCATTGATATACAATTCAAGCACAGGCAATATCCAGGCATTCGTGCAGGAGCCCATATGCCAACAAAAACCAATCGATTCGGTTCACTCAGTGATCGGATAATACAAGCAATAACATTAAAACCATACCCATCTCACAAGAAGTGGCTACTGTGACTCAGTGGTCTAGTGGATAACTCTGACATTTGAAATAACCGGTCCCGAGTTCGAGTCCTAGTAGGGACAACATTGTTCACCGGGAGGCAAGTCTCAAATAGGATGAAACATGTGTTCTAGATTCCACTACTCGCCGCTATCCGTCAACAATATGTAAATACTCAGTCGATTATATCTTGAAGATGATAATAACTGTTGGGATTATTATGAAGTTAGACAACTGCCGATATACAGCACGTTGCCATGTAAGCTTTATGTGGTGTGACTGACGTCGTGATCATTATTTAGTTCAAATAAATGCAGAAAATGTTACAAGAAATGAACAGATTAATTAATATTGCGCTCAAAATTACTCATCCCAAATACTATTTGAACGAAATAATGACGTTGCACTTAAATATCGTTAGTGTGCACATCGATAAGTTAGAAATGTCAGTCATTAACTTTTATTGGATTGTGGCCAGGAAAGTAATGTAGGGATGGAAGTTACTTCAGAAACAAGAAAATATTTGACAGCGTGAGAGTTGAAGAATTCATAGCAAGGTGAGTGAGTAGACACTTATCAATGGCAAAAGGAACGAGAAACTAGTAGCCGAGCTCAAAGCGTTCTACTAATAACAACATGAAAATAATAAAAAAAATGTTTATTCGGCTTAAGATGCTGGTGTACCTTAAAGATTCACCTATCGAGGATCAGCATGGAATGGACAAATGATAAACTTTCTTAGTAACATGAATCTGTTTTCAAGGTATTAGCAGAAGGAACTAGTAAGAACCTTCTTGTTGCGTATTTTTCTTTTATTCAGTTTCTTACAATGTCTAAGTCAAAGACGGGATTGTTTGAATAAATCATTTGTTAGAGATTTTAACCGTCATCGCTTGTTCTCACTGCCGACTAGATAGATTTAAACAAGACTGTTAGTGTAGAAACTGATCTATGTGAATACTACCAAGAGTGAAAAGATATAAATGACTATCGAAATGATTGGTTTCAGCTTAAGTATACCTTGAATGATTGTACCCTTAATCTTATCTGTTGATCATACTTAAGAGCATGAGACAGTCCTGATCTTACGTGTAAGACTTTTAAGGCGCAAACATATAGGAGTCTCATTAATATAAGTGTAAAACTTGGACACTGTGGTAGAATGTAATTCCATATTAGATTTATTTATTTGATTTATAACACAGTGATCTGGTATTATTTGCTTGATGACAACGTTTCCAGCATCAATTATTGCTCACAATCATATCAATGTAATCGCACTGCTTTCAACACCTGATTTCTATACTCCTGTCACATCATATTCTTTGTTTCTACTTGTAGTAGAATTTTCCATATCTCTGGTATAGGTGTTGCCTCATTCCTACTACATGTGTTGGGTGTTGATTCGGTGAACAAATATTCAGTAATCAATCTCTCACTCTCTCCATCTAATCATATTGGATTTAAGTACAATATAGTGGTTTTATCCCACTCAAACTATTGTGTGGTTGTGTATTGATGCATGAATTGGAATATCCCAGTTTCTTCTAGATTGTTCATCTTGTTGAGATCTGTCATTCTATATTTAGCTAAATTCCTATGTTTTGTTAATGTAAGTGACCCGAGCAGCTAGTTTTATCTATGTGTTTGACCTGGGAGTCATGACATGGAATTTGATAGATTAGATTATTTTGCTTAGTTGGTTCCATCAGATCCTTAAGTCAACAAAGCTTATCCGTTAGTGAGTTTGTAGGTTTACATGCCCCCCTAATTCCAGCTTTGTTGAGGATCCTACTTAAAGTTTCTGATACACCTTCCTTATAGGGTAACACAACGAGGCTGTGAACTCCTTTCTGCTTGTATTGTCACTATTATTTATACTCGTGTTACTGTTGTCTTTTTGTTTCTTGTGTGTTTGTACGAATTTCTTGATAAACTGTGAAGAATAATCATTAACTATTAGTGTTTACTTTACGTGTTTCAATTCCTTGTTTAGATTCTTGCACTGACTAGTCAGTTTTCTAGCTTTATCATTTAGACATCTGACCAAACCTGCCTTAACTGACATTGGACGAGATGACTTGAAGTTTAGATACCTTTTGGAATGCGTCAGTTTTCTGTAAACAGTAGTATGCAAACCACCGTCTGTTCTTCTTTTTATCCTGCAATCCAACATCGGTAATTCTTCTTGTTCATTTTCTACCTCATACGTGGATTGGATTGCGCCTACTACTAAGTTTATATGTCCCCATTTTAGCACAGTGAATGTGTCATCCACATATCGTCACCATATTTTTGGTGCAAGACTAAGCATTTGTAAGGTCATGTTTTCCATCCATCCATAAATATATCTGCTACTATTGGGGATATTGTCGATCCCATTGCTACTCCTTCTGTTTGTCTATATATTTTGTCCTGAAACTTGAAGACTGGAGATCAGGCACAACTGTACGCCTTATATAATCTCATCATCTGATATCTGAGAGTCAGTTGAGTCAATATTTAGTTGATTTCTGACCGCCTTCTATGCCGTATTGACTAGTATTTTAGTATAAAGACTTGTTACATCGAAACTAACCATTTTTTCATCCTCTTCTACATGTAGTTCATTAAGCCTTAGTTTTAACTCATAAGAATTTACCAGTCTGGAATTTGAACGATTCCTAATAGGACATTACATTGATGTTAAGTACTTTGCTAGTTCATATGTCAGGGCCTAATGAGATAATCTGGTTTATGAACTTTAATAGTACTATAAATTTTGCTAGGATTATTAGTTTTAGGTATTAAATTAATCCATGTAGACTCACCTAGAGATGGTTTTGGTCAGTGTATCAGATCTCTTGTAGATTTTTCAATTTTATTCATGACCTTGTCTAAAGGCTTCTTGATTTCTTCATATTGGTCCTGTTTGGATATGTTTGTTAATTTTATTGAAATAATCAAATTTTCTGTAACTACTATTGAATTACCCTTATCAAATTTATCAATTACTGTTATTGTCATTTCGTAGATTAGTGAGAGCTTAATTTTCAAGTTTTGTTAAGTTTCGTTACCTCATCTTTTGCTTTTTTAGCGTTAATACACAATGTGCTCTAACTTGTTTAGTAGTTGCTGCATCCACCGAGCTTAATGCTACTTCTATGGTAGGTATGACATCCTCAGGTTTTAGATGACCTATTGTCATGTTGAAGTGTAGCCTTATTTCAAGTACTTTCGTTTCATCTGAGCTGAAGGTTCTCGAGGAGAGAATGACTACCCACTTTGTTCTATCTGTGTTTGATGATGTTTCATTTGTAATTTGAATATTTTCCCCAGGGATACTTTTCTTCTATTAATTTGTTGAATTTTTTGATTTACCCGTTTATGGATTTCTTGAAAGCAGTTGACCTTCCTTTTTCTGGTGTTCTTATTATAAATTTATATTGTCTGCTGTTTACTGTCTTCATAAGATTACATTTTAGTTGTTCAGTTTTATTCTGGATAGTACTTAAATTCGTGATGCTCCTTCCTTGAGACAGAGTTTGCTGACATCTTCTGCTGCTCTTTTGATTTTCTCAGTAGATATTAGAATACATAGAGGAAGATATTTAGCAATAATTTGATTTTTTATACACCGAATATTGATAATACAATGATTTGTGAGACATGCTTTGGTTTGTCAATGTCGTGTGAGTTTATTGACCAGCAATAATTTATGCTCAAAATGTCATCCGGTAAATAATGCTATATTACTGTGTGTTATAAATCAAATAAGAAGCGTAGAAAACTTTCAAGAAGTTTGTGTAAATATATTTGTAAACTGAAGAAATGAAAGCTTTTATGAGCATTCTGTAGATAGGCAGAGACCCAGTGCAGTACAGCTAACTATAGTGTTTCTTGTAGCAATCTTTGAGAACTTTGGACCGATATAACAAACTTTTAAACTGTTAAAACAATATTATAGATGAGCAATTTCTAAAAACTCTATGGTCATTTATCAAGATCTGATCGCTGACCACCTGGTTAGCTTGAAATTTCACTAAAACGATGCTAACACTTCATTAATTGGTTGACTGAGAAATCACTTTATATTCCGTCGTTCAGTTCAACATATTGACTGAATTCACTGGACTACATGTATAAATTGAGGCACTAAGCTAAACGACTGAACATAAGAATAAGTGTGTGTGATACTGGATAACTAAACGCAGTCGGTTGAACAACCGAAAATGGGATCTGGGTCCATATGGAAGCATCATGTTCGTCGTCAGTTTGCAGATACACCTTTAGTTTGTGGTTGCAGTTGGTACAAATCGAAGGTTTGCTTTATACGACTGCTATCTATGCAACATAGTCATCAAACCAACTCAAATCCTATACCGAAATCCTAAATAATAATTAAATAATTTACTACAAGTATTCATAAAGAATAGATGAAACCCAGTATACAAGTGGAGGCCGTCATGGCTCAATAGCTTATTGGAGAACGCCCTGACTTCTTAAGCTGTATGCTGTATTTGAGTCACACTGAGAACACCGTCGCTCACTGGGGTGTAGGTTTATCCAGTCGATGAGTTCCACATAAAATGAAGTCCATATCCTGGATTCCAGTGCTAGTTGGCATTCAGTAAACGAAATCAAATGAGTTACAACAGTATCGAGGTATCAGTCAGCATAAGAATATATGTGCAAAAAGAGATTGCTCACTTCTATCCAGTATAACAGCGGGGAACCACAAAGATGAATAAGTAAATGATTGCTGTTTCCACAGAAAGTGGACATACATAGCACCGTCACCCAGGTATATGAAGTCTTTCATTAATAGTGAATTTATTGTTTTCTCCAAAACAAAAAGTTTCAACGGGGTTGGTTTCATAAGAACTCACCAGGTATGGTTTGGTAAGACTATTTCATCCTTTTAGAAACTACGCTCAATTTTGTCATTGTTATGTTTACAAGAAAGTGAATGAAGTTTGTCATACCCATTAAAAATTTTTCATAATTCTAGAAACCAAAACAAAAGAACAGGAAATACGCCCTTTTGTCTGGTAGTCAGAAGAGTGAACCGAGCATACGTGTACTTAACTTTGCCAAATTTATCTCAGTATGTTGACATATCTTTTCGATAGGAAGGTAAGCAAGGTAGAATGGGACTTATCAGCTGCTTTATTCAGAACTCCCAAAACCGTATGCTACTCAATATATATATATATATATATATATATATATATATATATATATATATATATATATATATATATATATATATATATATGAAAATGATGGCTCATTGTATGAATTTCCATTGATAAGAAAAAGTTACTTTTCTGTTTTTGAATTTACTCAATCCTCAAAGAAAGGGGTCTTTTGAATGAATTTATCACTCGTAAGCTTATGTAAGTATTTTACAAAGATGAAAACAGAGTTATTGTGTGATTATTGATTGATACTGTCAGTGGCAAACAGCATCAATAATAGGCAGTCAAGTAATAGAAGATTAGACTCACTACCTTGTATAACTTGTCCATACAGCCTAGTTCTACTAAACGTCTGTAAGGAATTTGAGTGGTTTCAAGTTCGACTATGCCTAGTAATGTCATCAACTATTCATGCTTATCTTGTGAATTAGTTTGAAAATAGGGAAAGGAGTTGCATTTATCATTACCATTACCTATTATCAGTGATCGACGAATTTTAATCAAAGATAAGAATATCATCGGATTTTGCCTCCATATATTTTCCTCCAGACTAAAACACTTACAGTCTTACAGCTCATTTAGAAGCCTCCGGAGTGTTTGTTTCTGGAGTCGATTGCAGGCTATAAAAGTCCTTGTGCTGCTGCAACTAGTTGGGTAAACATTATTTGTGTGAACAGTTGCGCTTGGATTCATGAATTGCTGTCAATAGGCAACAATTTTATGTGAGTATTCTACTGTTTCCTTACTGAAAGTTGTTCAGCTCCCATAGTTATTTGGCACTTTTAGGCGTGTAAATGACACTATATGTACGATTTCACTCGTAACCATTGGGTTTCATCTGCATACAAGTAAAAAAAGCAAAATTGTATACATTGCTGGTATGCACTGTGTTTGTGGTGTTCACCACTGAAATCACAATTATCATTAAGAATACAGCTTGTATATGCACGATCTCTTCATCAATCTTTTGATTGAAGTAACTATTACTTTACACATCTTGACTGATAGTGAATTGTACAGTTATTTTTTCAATAAAAAAACTCTGATATTTCATTGTGCTTACTTTTACAGGTCTATGTAAACTTGTTCAAAAATATACGAGATACCAATTTGATCACATTACTCATATCCTGTGTATCAATAGTATTTTTGATCACCACTAAATATTTTATTGAACCACTATTAAGAAGATATGTACATTTCAATTTTCCAATACCCAGTGAATTAGTTGTGGTAAGTAATTTCTAGTTTTACACTGTTCTACTTTATTGTCAGTTCTCACTGAACCTGTCTGTTCCGTAGTAAAATAACAAGAATTAAGTTTTTACACAATATTGAAATATGTTAGCTTGCTTGCTAAACAGATCTAAATTAAATTTTTGAGGGGGTTGTGGAGATTTGGAAATATTTCAAGTTGTTATTCAGCGCAAACTGACATACTAGGACGAAACGGCTGTCCAGTGCTCCCAGGTTTCCTTTGTTCCTCCAACTGATGTCAGTCTTCGATGAATAACAACTTGAAATATTTCCAAATCTCCACAACCCCCTCAAAAATTTAATTGAACTAGTGCTCGTTGGTGACTAGCTTCGAGAAGTATTCCGAAGTTCCAATGACAAGTCGTGACCGGTGGAGTCAAAGCCTGATGGCCGTGAGGACAAATACTCAAAGATGACATTGGGTGGCGGTTTGCGCTATATCGTGAGCTAACAGAAGTTGGAAATATGGAGCATTGGATTCTGACCCAGTGGCTCAATGGTAACGCGCTGGTCGCGGAACCTGAAGGTCGCGGGTTCGATCCCTGCTGGTGGGGTCGTGGGTGCTCACTGCTGAGAAGTCCCATACTAGGAAGAAACGGCTGTCTAGTGCTCCCAGGTTTCCTTTGTTCCTCCAACTGATGTCAGTCTTCGATGAATAACAACTTGAAAGATCTAAATTAATTGAACATCATATTGCTTCCTGAGATCATGGAGTGACGGATTCCTTACAATTTAGCCTCGGCATAATTCTTGTACATTTCGTTTATTTTTTTATCTTGTTCAGTTGTACATGTAACTTGTTTCACATAATAAATTTATGACGACACTTAGAATTGTAGCTTGGATATCTAAATATTTATAAAAGTTTCTAATCTATGAAAGTGACTTTGTAGATGTTACACTGAAGAAATATAGTTATGAGATTAGGAACCACTGTAACCTTTCAAATGTACAGAAGTTAAACTCAGGGTATAAAGATATTTTAACTTTCACTGTTGGTTTCCGTGAGAAATCAGCATTGTTTAACGGCAGGAAGTTTATGATGAACTGCTAATTATGTTACTTCATATTGATAGTTACACATACAACTAGAAATCAGAAAGTGTGGAAGAAGTAAAGGATAATTAGTAGTGGGCATTCAAATCAAAACCAATCACTGAGCTAGTGGGAATATATCCTGTTTGTTCTTCGATCAGACGTAAAGTTAGTTGACAAGAGGATACCAGTCAGAATGGCTAATGTTTGCATCCAACTAAACCGTTGACTGGTCGGCTTGCCTAATAACCATCAGATACGGTCAGATCACTTATGCGAAACTAATCAGCTTCATTTGCACATGATGATATCCAGTGTGAAGATGAAAGGTTGGCGACAAAATATCTTCTTAACTGTAAGACATTAAGCAGTCAAAATCACCAACCTTAGTATCAGATGCTTTTAATAAAATAAAAATATCATTGATACTCAGGCGATTAATCGTCCACAGGCTTTCATTTTAACCACTTGTACCTCTGCTGTCAATTATCCTGTGATACACAGCGACTTACTCCTCTTGGTGTGTTATTATCGTTGAAGAGCTCTCCATTTTCCTCTTCTGACCTCTGAACACCATTCTTTAAACGTCGGTCAGTTGTGAGTATCAAAAGTCGATTTGTAACAACAGAAAATTTCAAGAAAAACAGAGGCGACTGAAGAGCGAAAAGCAGATTGAAACAAAATCAAATAGATTCAGTTAGGGGACAACGTTGGTAAACCAGATTATCCAGTTCTGGTGTGTTTGTAGTTTGGGCAGTATTTACAACTCACTGCAGGTCACTGAATCAGTTTCTTAACACGTCTTTAACAGGAGATAGAATAACCGTATTAGTTTCAGGAATTCATCTGACTCATGAAACGTTCATGAAAAGGCTAGTATTATTTTAAATTCTACATCTGTATTGAAAACCATTTTGAATGCCTTTATAAACTCAATCTGATAATCCTTTATAAGTTAAGTATTTCATGTTCAAAGTTAAACCTGTAAACCAGGCTGAGGCCTTTCCAGTCTATCGACGTCAGCAGAAATTAGACTTTATCTATGATCTACGACTATAGTCCTTTAGATATATGAAGAAGCTCTCTGTCAGTGTTTTCATAGAGTTTCACTTAGTTCGCACTACAGACTGAGAAATCCACATGAACATCAGAAATCATATCAGTTAGATAGCTAGTGAAAATCAAGGAGAATTGAACAGGTGCTTCATCTCAGTTTCGGAGTATTCGCGGGAGAAGAAGGATACCTATAAATGAAATAAGGTAATGCAGACGCTACAATATGGAAGACGGATTCCAAAGCATTGGTGTGATACTTAAGAAGATTGATAGTTTTTACCTCTACCATATAAAAGGCTGTCAGTGTGAATTGTTAATAAGTTGCGAAGTAGAACAAAGTAGTTTTCCAGTGGCTCCTAGTCTTCTCTGATTCTCTAGTTGAATTCAGTCCTCGATGTAAATTCATTGAAACCGATCATTTCCCTACAAAACAAAGAAACAAAGAAGTAATTGAATACTTTATAAACCTTCACTGTTTTGTATGTGGTAAAGTTGAAACAATTTTTCCGGCTACTTTAAAGCGAACTTGTAATCTCATTACTTTGCAATGTATGACACTTGATTGAGGGCTATTGTCTGTCGATTCACAAATCCAATGTGACCAAACAGCATACTGCTGAAACTTACTGACAAGAAGGCAAGATTTTGAAACTTCCTAAGGTCGACAATATATACCCAGGATATTATTGGAAGACGGAAAAGCACAGTCGCTTTCTTTTAACTTAAGTCCTTAGTGTCCTCACATGAAACATAGTGAATGACTTAAAAAGTAGGGTTTTTCTTTCAGTATTATAATGCAACACAGTTATTGTATTACAAAGAGTTCTGCAAAGCTTAAGTACATTTTCTCTAACGAAACTATGAGGTAATATTTAACAGTGTGGAGGATTCTGAGTCCAGCTAGGATATCCATGAACACTGTTATATGCGTAAAATTGGTTTCATAACATTTCCAACTTACCTGATTCCGAGAAGAAAACCAATAATTTAGTGTCTTTTATTACTTAAGTTTAGCTGATACCCGAAATGTTGAGACATTTACTTGGTTTAAGTGGTTAAAACAACCAGTCGGTGAATCAGTCGGAGAGAAAAATGCATTCTTGAAATCATCATATATCGACTGATAGTAAATTTTAGCAGTTAAACAAGAATGATACAGATTCCACCATGGTATTTAACGATAGAAAACGTCCGTCGGTATTCTTTTTTCTGCCACAATTTTATCGTTCTACCGTTTATTTATACTTAAATTTCTGTTGTCTTATTGGGTATAATCCATTCATCTACATGATCAGATTGCTCTGGGTACCGTAACTTCGGCCGCTCTCAACTTGCATTCAACCAATAATGTTTCAATTGTTGGACATATTGCAAGCGGGTGAGTATATTTTTTATGGAGAAAATATATTTCTGCGATCGTGATTCATGACTGAACACTAGAATAGCCTTAAATAACATATCTGGATGAAACAGACTGAGCTAGTTGCTTTGGTAAAGTTAGACATCATTATCATAATAATAATAATAGTAATAATAATAATATTGATGATAGTAATGGCTGTATTCCAAACAAGAATTGTGGTACACTATGGAATTCTCAGTATATAATAGTTCATTCGTTTCCTGTACAAAATCATTTCATTTGAGTAATGTTAATAATATCGGTAATAAGATTATCAATGTCAAACAGGCACCTGGTATTACATCAACGTCTGGTTTGGAATGCTGAATGAATAGAAAGTCTAGCGTAATTTTAGCGGTGGTAGTCTTTTTCAGCCAGTACCGAAATCTGCAATTCGACACTGTTATCCAAGGAAAAGTAGTGTACTGCATTTCCGTGAATTTATAAACGCATCTTTTACCGGGTTATCATTCATCCTTTGTTTTGTTGTGAACTTGGAAAATGGCAGTTTGAAACCACTTTAAAAGTGTGCAAGAGTACTTTATGCGTTTAAAAAACATTTAAAAGAGTAAAACAAATTAGAAGAGGAGGATTTAATGAAATAAATTCGGGGGAAAATTTTCAGTAGTCCAAGATTTAAGCAGGCTGCCTAGCTTAGTTAGCTGAGTTGGAGATGAGACAAAGATGCTTTGTCTTTACTACTGAAATGGTTATAGGAGACTAGTTAGCCCTAACCCTCCTTTGGTAACTGCTAGCATAAGTCGATGGTATAAACAAAAAAGATGGATTGTTGAAAAAGATAATTAGTCGTAAGTTGTCGTTAAAGGTATCACTGGTCAACTCATAGTGACCTCTATATCACAGAATCACCCAGGAATAATACTACCGGCAGAATATCTTTACAGATGTATTTCGCAAAGGTGGATTGTTCAGCACACCTAATCCCACTAGTTAATTGCACGGACTAACCAACCGAAAATTTGATGGGAAATTTAAAAACTTATCAACGCAGCAATCCAAACTGATACTCCCCTCATCTGAAAAACTCTACAAGTAAAACAACTCGATAGTGACACAGTGGCTGAGAAACTTTCCAATCGGCAGATGTAAAAGAATACTATGAAATTCAGCCAGCTGTTTACTTACTTCACCATATTTATCATAAACAGAAGGCAACCATGATTTTTTAAAAACTTCAATTTTAATTTGAAATGTTATACTGTGAACAGAAGAAACACACCTCCTGCATTCAGAAACCCAGTAAACTATTTGTTTGTTGGCATGAACACAGTGTACTACTTTTGATAAACCTCAGTAGTATCTCACAATGAATATTTAATTGACGCGGATACTGTAGAAACCGTAAATGATCATATGAAAACCTCCAAAATGACATACAGTTTAAAATGCTGCTATAATTATGGTGATAAGCTCAGTTTCAAAATTGGGAGATTAGTTTTAGTTTGAACTAGGGTTAACTATTAACTTCATTGAGTACAAGAGAGAAATATCCTAAAGTACTTCTGTAGAAAGAAGTTTTAACGTGAAGAAGAAAGTTTATTAGATAAAACATTCTTTTGTGCTAAAGGGAGATTTCATAGTCGGCATTCCTAAATAATTCACTCATTAAATTGAAAGCTCTTTGAGATACTGAACCATAAGATTTCTGAGCAGATTTTCACAAACCATGGCGACTGAATAATACGGAATTAAAATTTCAAAAGAAAATGCAGCATCCATTTGGTTATTTGTAGGCATTATTGGTTTCAGGGTAGTTTTGATCACAGAATGACACCATTTAGAGAGCCACTGAATAGCTTTTTCGTCTTAATTTGAGACTTCTCAGCGGTGCTCATACATGGCGTCATTAGGGATCAAGCCTAGGATCAGTGGTACTAGATGACAGTCGTACACTATTGCGGAATAACAGAAGAAGAACGCAAACCGTTAGATTTCAGCCTAGTAACCGAATAACAGCGTACTTACTATGAGATAAGATGATCCTGGGTTCGTATCCCTACAGGGTTGTTTATGCTCACAGCTAAGGTGGTAAGAAATAAGTAAGAAGAAACACCTATATATTCTTACTACATGTTCAATCGTTTTTAACTTTGTCATTTCATGGTGAAAACTTACCCTAGAATGTGGGGTACTATAAGTTGGAAATTTGAAGCAGTCAATCTCTTGTATGGATTGGTATAGCGTTATGATGAGACGAAGTTTGTCGGAAAAATGTGATGTGTTTAGGCATTATTTGCTGAACAGTTAGATGATACATTTATTTGTCAAATCCATTGAAAAATGAAAACCAGGCCGACTATAAAATTTGTATTAATGATGAATAGTGGCTAGTAGTGGAATCCAGGATATGCGTTTCGTCCTATTTTGGACTCGTCAGCCGGATGTACCTGCCTCCTAGTGAGTGGTACCATTCCCACTACGACTCAAGCCCCAGAATGATCGCTTCAAATGTCAGGGCTTCATCCATTAGGCCACTTTCTATGCGACGGGTGTAGAGGAATCCAGGACTGAAACACAGGCAGTATCAAAGCACTCGCCCAGAAGCTCATATGTTAATAGAGATCTATCAGTTCGGTCCAATGAACGATGCAACAATACAAGTAATAACATGTGAAATTTATATGAACAGTGGGCTTCGAAGGTATGAAAGATGATGACAGAAGAATAACATATTTTGACACCAAGCTTGGACAACCATATTAGAAGATTTTGACAGTAACTGGAAAATATTCAGACTAATGGAAGCAGTTGTGGTAGAAATATGATGAGGTGATCTGTAAGGGGAACCCAGTGTCATAATGTGTACTGAAAACGGAAGAGTCACATTAATTGCATGAAAGTTGTTTAAACGCGAAACACTTTACGTACAGTTTCAAATGGAACCGAAACAAAGCATTTGGCAACTACAAAAGAAGTATAGAACATGTTTAACTGTAAATAACTCTGGCAATCAAAGTTATTAGTGTATTCATAAAACACAATATCTAGTCAGTTCGACCCACAATACGAATACTATACCGACATTTTCTTCATCGCTTTTAGTTTGTACTGTCAGAATATTGTGCTTAGACACCCGTTGTCTTTTACTGCTTAAAAAACGGTAGTACTCACAGGAAATATCCTATTTTGAAGGAGAAAAAGCTTTTAGTACGTTCAGCAATAGAATACACTACGTTTTTCAATGCTGGTTATGTGTCCACTGGAAATCATCTGTGAAGTTTTGAATTTTGAACACAGTGACGGTCACTATACCCTACTTATAATGTAAATTCACAAATAACTCATCTCACATACCGGTAAATCCACCATTCTTAATGAGATATACATTTTACAAATATCAGTGTCTGACTGAAGCATTTTCAACAACCCTATTTCCATTCCAGGTCGATGTACATGGAAATACCTGGAGTTACAGCGTTTTTTATCCGTCGCAATTATTTATGTGACTGGTACATACAAGTAGTAGTTGTGACTTTAATGTAAATATTTGTCTAATCCATTTTCCATGCTCATTCTTCTTTTTTAATACTAGAATGCCTCAGCTAACTGTACCATACTGGCCTGTTGTTCCGGAGTTGATTGGTGATGCGATTCTAATTACGCTAGTCAGCACCTTTCTGTCTATATCTTTGGTGAAATTATTTTCAATGAAGTATGGGGATAAAATAAATTTCAATCACGTAAGCATTTAATTGAAAAGATGAACACTGTATTTCAAATGCTTTTCATTTAAAGATAACTTGGGTTGGCAAGTTGAAGACTCGCCAAGTCTTCAACTCTTTCCAGATTCACAAACAAATTTTCGCCCTTGACAAGGTTAGGAATTCCACGTAGATAGCCAATCATATGTGTTAGGGTTTTCAATAAGGTTTCTCAGAATAAACGGATTAGATTTTGACAGGAAGGATGTCTAACCTTGTGATTTTTCTGTTTGACCTCTGAATCTGTACCGTTTCATCTACTGAGTTTACGAATCAGTTATTTTATCATTCCATTTGATTGATTTCTCATGCTTATTACATTTTTACTTAAGTGATTTTGTGACGTCTTTGTCAGTATTCTCAGTCGCCTTTTTGTAAAACCGTTTATCTATTATGATTGTAGATATACTGATGACCAACAGAACACCATTATTAAGTGCATTTCTTATGTCATAGGCGACTTGCTAGCTAATTTTTGAGCTTTGTGAAATATTCATCCCGTTCATCTATCTATCTAGTCAGTAATCTTTCAACCATATAGTCCAATAGGAATTAGCTACTGAAGGGCTTATTTTGTTGGAAAGATCAATAGGTTGCCTATACCATTTCTATTTTTCTAGTCTGATTTTGTGAACCTATCACAATCGAAATAATAGAATAAAAGGCGAATTTAGAAATTGTTGTTAGCATGATAACTGCTATCATATCCTGTTGGATGAATGAAAAGTTGAAAACGGATTCGACTACTTTCACTAACTTGTAATCCACGCTAAGTCATGAATTTCTGTTACTTAACAAACTTGTTAATTAATAAGGGTCAATGTGTTAGCTTATGAAAAAAGTTATAATCATGTGATTAACATTATCCTAAAAGCAATCGACTAATCAGTGTATGAACTTTGGAGTGAAAATGCAAACCTGCTTAAGATGGCCAAAACTAATCACATTATATCACGAAAAATACTACAGAAAGTCAACCACTCGGTTATATACTAGAGTCTCACAGGAAATGAGTTGACAAGTAGATCTGAAAGTCTTAGATGCAGCTGTACCAGAAGCTGATAGCAAGATCTTTCGGGAAAGCTTACACTTAGAGCACGATGACTGTCAGAAGCTTTTTGGATTCCGGTTGCTATTTACTTAATTTCAGTACTCGATAATACCGTCAAGATGAAAATCAAGCTCAAATGTTACACGTTTTTTGCTATAACTAAGTTAATTCTATTGCAATGGGATTGGCAACACTACTCAGCCAGTCAAATCAAAGTAGGTTCAACTTATTTATTTCTTTTCAGCCTTCAAATTAAGAGAGAGACAGCGAAAAAGTAATGAGTTATCACAGTTATCAAGCAAGCAGCACTGTTTTTTCGGTGTACTGTTGAGAAGTATTTACTATTATTAACACTAACATTTTATCAGATTCCCCTAAGATTTACTGAGAACCCTATGAATCAATCACTAGTTAATCGACATTTCTCCAATATCCAATCATATGAATTACTTTTATTGTAGTTTGATCAAGAAAAAGGTCCAAATGTGTTTGTACTTATTGAACAAAACATGGAAGGGTCATTTCGTTTTTCAGGATTTCAGGGATTAAACAAAAGGAAACTTTTACACAGACAAGAATAATATATATATTTCCACGTTATTTTGGTAAAATAACAAGTTGAATGAAATTACTGGGCATGGAAGAGCTGAGTTGATGATTATCTCTTGGAAGGGACAGTATGTTGCAAAATACACTAATGCCCTCTTGAATGAACAATATTTGAGTTTGACAGAATTAATTGATTTGTGTCTTACGAAATATTTCCACTTCGACAGTAAATTATAAAGTCAACAAAGAGAACAGTGATAATACCATCTTTATCAAGGCTGGTTGCAGAAACAGTAATATGAAGAGTGTGGGTTGTCGTCTTACCATCCGATGTGTGGATGATAAGTTTGTCAACGAGAAGAGCATTCAGGTAATCAAGTGAGTTCAAAACCAGCTCACATTTATCAAGCCCTAAACTACAATAGTGACAATTAGACAACATATAAGATCATTTTAGTTCAAAAGTTATCTGAAAAAGGGAAGATAAACTGCGGAACATTAACTTTAAGGCGAAAAGAAGGAAATTACTTAATGGAGGTCTTCCAGAAGAAAGAAATTTGCCGAATTCGCGTTCAAAAAACAGTCTTGATGGAAACTAAGATAAGTATTGTTATACAATACATGGAAGAAGTTTCGAAGATTGAAGCTGGATTATTGAAGCATTCGTGAATCGCTATAGATCATAAACCTATAAAATCTCTATATTTTAATTTATTATTGTCCAAAAGACAAATCCAATGTTATTCTATCTGGAGGCTGGCGAAGGTTTATTAATTGATTTTAGGTTGGAACTAACCATGGACTGACATCATATGGGTGAACATTGGAAACCTTGGAGCACTGGACAGCTGTTTTCTCCTACTACGGGACTCTTCAGCAGGTCGTATCCATGACCCCGCCCTCTAGGGATTGAACTCATGACCTTAGGGTTCCATTGCCAGCACGTTACCATTGAGCCACTGGGTTGGAATCCAGTGGTCCAAATTTTCTACTTTTGTCAGTTCAGGATATAGCGTGACTTACATCCAATATCGTCGTTGAGTAACTGTCCTCATATTCAGCAAGTGATGCAATATTATTCACTGGATGACGTTTCGAGCAGAATTCACCGCTCATAATATGCATCATATAACGAAGTCTCTCAATCATACAATTCATACATCATAAGTTGTCGAGAACTATTCTGTTTCTATGTTTTTACTTGTATTGTCCCATCGTAGATTGGATCGAATAGTAAGGTTTCTATTGGCATGTGAACTTCTGCGTGGATGCTTCGATGTTGCCTGTTTCAGTTTTATGTGAATGATGGACATAATACAAGTAACGACATAAAAATTATGCCCGTCGAACAAGAAGTGGCTATCGTGACTCAGTGACTTAGTGGGTAACACTTTGGCGTTTGAAGCGATCTGCCTTGGGTTCGCGTCCCACTGGGAACAACATCGCTAACTGGGAGGCAGGCACATCCAGTTGACGAGTTCGAAGTAGGACGAGACGTGCGTTCTCGATCCCACTCCTAGCCACTGTCCATCCTTAATATTCTGTTGCTGCACATGAAAAGGTGAAGGTATCAGATTGTGTAAAATTCTTTAATATTCAAAAGTGTTCATATTTACCTATTGTAGGAGATTTTGTCATTTGGAATTATGAATACAATAACAGCTTCTTCTCCTGTTCCGTTCAGTCTGGCAGCCTTTCTAGAAGTATGGTGCTAGAAGGGACAAGAAGTCGGACACCAGTGAGTAATCTGTGTATAACTTTGAGTTAAATCTGGTGATTATATTTGAGTGCAGCTGTCATGAGGCATTTGGGATTAACTGATCATTTTATGGATGCTTATGTTTAAATATTTTTCGCTGATATTCAATGATTTAAAATTTTCTACTTCATAAGAATTAGTGGTTGTGATTAGCCAGTTCAAATGAGACTTCAAAAATATAAAAGAATTCGAAAGGAAACTAATTTCTTGGTTCACAACTTCCATAAACTCTTGTGGTTAGTGTGTTTTAACATATCATTAAATTGTTGATGACGGAGTATAAAAGCTATGCTAATCAATGTTTTTAGAAACAAAATATTCCTTTTGAAAGGGTATCGGTTAAAATGACGCCAACAGATTTCATTCGGATAAAATGAATCCATTGGTTTACTGTAATGTCAGCAAATGCAGTTACAGTGAGCATGGTTTTAGTGATGCAGCGTATAATGATTCACTGCCTTGAATTCAACACTTAACTTTGGTTGCATGTATTAATACTATACGATAGTTATCCCACATATTTTATATTTTGCTGTGTCTTTCACATGTTCTAGTTTGATTCTGTCGGATAAACCCTTGTCATTCTTTTGTCCTCCAAAAACGACTCAAGTTACTTGCAGAAATATAGGCATTCGTTCACCAAATGCATTATTACCTCATGTTTACGCATTTAAAACTGAGATTCGGTCGGAAATGTCGGGTTTCTCTTTAAGCAGCCAATGTACCGACCTACCAGCAACCACTTTTCACCTTATGTTCAACTTACCTACTGACGGTGCACTGTGGCTGAATGCGTTTAATATACAGCTTTATTTATCACCAATTAAGAGCATTCGAAAATAAGAGATGCTAAATGTCTCCGTCTGGAAAAATTTATCAAAAATCACTAGCAATGGTTATTTTAGCAAAAGTTAATTCAGCGAATAAAATTTCATTTCCGATGAATCATTTTCAAAAGCTGTGCAGATGTAATCATGGTTACTACAAAATACATATCCATCAGTAGCTAGTCACTTAATACAAAGTTATTAGAAATGATCAATATGGTCCTAGGGTGATAATGGCTAGAAGGTCAATCTAAGGTCAACAAAAAACTACTGATAGGATTGCGATAAGTAAACAAATAATATATAGCGAATTGACAGAAGTAGGAAGTTTTGACCCATTGATCTCCGATTCAGTGACTAAATGGCTAACATGTTCACCATGGGACCTGAAGTTCCTGAGTTCGATCCCTGGCGGGTTCGTGGATGCATACTGCTGAGGAGTCACATACTAGGACGAAATAACCATCTAGTGCCCCCAGATTTTCGGTGGTTTTCCAACTGATGTCAGACAGTGATGAATGCTACCTTAATAACCAATCAAGAAACAACTTTTTAGGTATTACAACTAAGGTAAAATTAGAGACTGAACACATCTCTTTCGAACACAGAGATCAGGCTTGAACCAATGGATTGCCAGGTGGCGAATCCCCACTCTCTTCGAAATGTTCGATCTCACTTTATAAATGACTGAGAAAGATTCTCATGCAGAAAAGTGACTGGGGTTAACTAAATGTTC
Organism: Heterobilharzia americana; assembly: GCA_944470555.2. Lineage (NCBI taxonomy): Eukaryota > Metazoa > Platyhelminthes > Trematoda > Strigeidida > Schistosomatidae > Heterobilharzia > Heterobilharzia americana. Next base: position 40,468,643 of record OX104134.1, read on the forward strand.
AAGAATCGAGCTGTTATTTGGATTACACTCTCCTTTAGACACCTATTCAGAATAGTGTTCGAAGAGGCGTTTCGATAGGACACACCTATATAACCAGCTCCACAAAAGCAGGTGAAATGGTAGACACGCAAGGAGATGGCCTACTGTGATAATTTATCCTTTTCACGCTCTCAAATCAGTTGCTTACTGGATGAAAGAATCTGAAGTTGGACGGTAAAGAAGGTCTTCGTCAGGGATTTATATAATCGATTTCGAGTATCTCTGCCAACACATCTCTTTTGAGTTCAATATTCGTCAACAGTATGTTCTTTGGAACCACAGGGGTTCTTGGGAATGCCTAGGTTTCATATTCTCCTCAATGGATCTTAAAGGATAACCACTCTCGATAAACACTTTTCGAAGTACTTTCAGTACTTTCATTTACTGCACCATCCGTACAAATTCTTCTAATTCTTATGCATAGTTAGTGAAGTAGATTTCTTTTCTTGACTAGCGGAACACAACTTTCAGAATTAGTTCATCTATTACAGTTTTATTTCATGTAAATCGATTTCCTTAGAGAACCATCATTTCTTCTAAATAGAAAGTCCGGGAAGTGGGATTGTGAGTTATTTTCTCTTTCCATGGTAATGTAGTTGACTTGTGACATTCGTTGAACTTCAGCACTATATCATCACGGTTACTGTTCTCCTTAAAAATTCACAATTTTCATCCACACGAGGTCTTATGAATCTCATGGCAGTGTAGGTATCTACTGCACTGACGAATCAGTTATTTCATTGCTGGAAACTGCTTGTAGGAGTCATATGAATACATGGAAGATAAGTGGACCAAGTAGGACGTGTGTGGTCATCTTTGAGCAGGCTTGCAACGAACTTTACAATCCCAGCCTTATTTGTGAATCTTGTCAAAACTTTTCTCAATGAAATAACAAATGAGAATGAAAAGTTAACTTTTGCTTGATCACTGAATTCGAGTGCTAAATAGGCTACTACCAGCTGGTTGGTTATTCATATGTAGCTAAATTTATATACACATCACTGATAGCTATCACCGAAAGTACTCAGTTTTCCATGACACGAAAGATCTTAGTTATCTGATTCCCATATATGGTCTACTTGAAGGCTGTTGGTAAGATGCTCCAGTATCAGAATTTTCATTGTGAAAATCAGTCTTCCTGAATTATTTGGAGTTTCGAATAGAAGCATGACTCTGTCCAGACAGATCTACAATTAAATAGGGCTGAGAATACTAGTAAGTTATTAAACAGTTACTGATATATTATGACAGTCACAGATACTAGTCGAATTCCGCTAATGCACGTTGTGTTTTGTCCCCTTGTTTGAATTTACTTTAAGTGGTCTGTTTGGTAAGTATAAATTTTCTCTGTAAAATTTCACTTTGTGACGTTTTTTAATTACGCAATAGGGAAGTTATGAATGAGTGACTGTCTTTGCATTGCGAAACTGAACTCTATACGAATTATGCATGAATCCGTGCATCAGTCACTGGGTGATAATTTATTTGGTCATGAAGTTTGTACAGCCGACAAACGTCTATCAGTTAGGCTCTCAATGTGGTTAATAAACTAGATATCGCAACACTGAAGTGTAGTTTATTTGGTCTTAGATGCCAAGTACCAGTCAATGGAAAGCCCTGATTCAAGTAGGTTTGGGGGTTATCGAAACTGGTAGGTGAGGTTTGTCTAAGACCTGGTGAAAACTAATGCTTTTTTCAGAGATTGGAACGTACATCACTCACCTCTGAAGATGAACCTGACAAAGCTTTTGGGACATGACAACTACTTTGGTTACCCACTGGGGATTAATTCAGGCACATCATCCTGTCTTATAGATAGGTGACTATGTTTTAGGAAGCTTACTTAAAACGTCTGTAAGTGGCATAGACAGACAGACATTTTAATTGATTTGTTAGAGTTATCATACAGCGTAACAGTATTGTTTATTGTATTACGTTTCAGACATAATTTATTGTCTATAGTCATAGCCATAGTCTTGATATGATAAATCTAATTAATCAATTAAAATGGAATTACATTCTACCACAGTGCACAAGTTTTACTCGTATACTAATGAGATGGACAGACAGAATCAACGTAGAACGTCGCATACAAGTGCATCGATTCAACTTGCCACATTACTCAGAAGTAAATAAAGTCAGGCTGGTAGAATAAGAGTGATATCAGAGTGGACGAAGTTGTATAAGAGAATAAACAATCTGAAGATAAAGGTTAGTGGGAATATCCCAGCTTTGGAATAGATCAGAGCGTGAATACACTTGCGCCATTGTGACTGATTTTCAGCCATCACCAACAGTCCTTAACCGCTGACTCATATCTTCCCCGGGGACTTCAGCCAGGTAATCTGCCTCTCCCCACATGACTCAGACTGATAGTCAGAGACTCCAAAGACTAGTGCCACGTCTTGGTTGACCACCCTGAACTCTCTTATAAACTAAACCGACTTGCCCTAGCATGATAGGTAGAGGTAGATGGTGACTGAGCATGCGTAACACATGTCCGACCGATCTCAGTCGATTAGGCTTCACAACATCAATATTCGGCTTGTCTGTCTTGCCTAGTACCCTTTGCCTGATCTCAACATTGTTCACACGGTGATTCTACGAAATGTAAGCATTGCCACAAAGACATCTTTGATCAAAACCCTGCAACCCCTTTTGTGTCTTCTACTTTTGACGACCATTTCTTACAGCCATACAACAGGACAGGATGGACTGCAGCGTAGTATACTTGTCCCTTGATATATAATCGGATATCTCTCCAGTACGTGTCAGAGATGACGCAAGTTGGCAAATGTCAAACGGGCCTTTTCTATCCCAGCTGAGACATTGTCAACAAACAACGGGTTTGAACTCATCCAAATCCTCAGGTGCGTGAAGTGGTTGACACCTTCCACCACTTCACTCCCTATCATTAAACTGGGAATGGCTGCAGCAAACGTTACTCCTGGAGCAACATCATGCATCTAACAGGTGCCAGCGAGAAGCAAGTCAAAAATACTCAAATTTTTGCTCAACGCGTCCAGAAGACATTGCATTTTACCAGCGTTTTCACCCAGCAGGACAATATCTTCTCTATAGTGCAAATCAACCAGACGACCTCTAGGGGTAGGTCAAGCGCTGTGAAGTCAGACGTACTTAAGCTTATGACTATTAGTACGTCTATAACGAAGTTATAGGTCACCAGTAGGTCACCACTAGTTGTCGTCAGTTTACATGAAAACTCTCCGTAAGCACTTACATGGCTGCGTGAGTTCGAGTAGAGAGGTTTGATAAGCATTATATACTTTCTCGGTACTACTTTCACTGTCAGACACTGCCTCACCGTTGACAAAGTCAAATGCTACCATCAGGTTAGAAATACTCCAAATGTCATCAGTTGGCCGGAAAGTATGTCTGTGCTCCATAACCGCAGGGTGCACATAGGGTGTAATCTTCAAAAGGAATGTTGTAGGTTAGGCCTCCTAGATGACCTGCCCCTATCATCTAATCAATCGTTTGAGCGAACCATGTGATACTGTAATAACTACATTTAGTGGTTGAAATCCTGTGAAACCTTGGATGTTGACAAAATATATTAAAGCAAACGCAAAGAGCTTATGCTATGAAATCTTATTCGAAGTATAACAAATACCATATAAACACAGGAAAACACAGGACAGGGACAAAGAAAAACTTTTCCTTTCGACGAAATCATTCTCTTAGCTTTACATTCGTGAATTTATAGTAAAAGGTATAGAATATTCCGGAGTAATTTCTGGTCGAAGGTCAATATAAATTGCATCACAAAGGAAAGTTAAATAATGGGGAGATAAATAAAATGGTTACAAACAAAAAATAAAATGCTAGGTCATGTGTGAGTTACTTAGAGTCATCAATAATCTGCGATGGCCACGGCAAAAAGACAGGCTGTACACACTACTTTTGAACACATAATGATGGTTTGAACCTTCGAATCGCTAATGCTTCAGCTATCCCCAGTTGTCTTAACCTCACTCCATTCGGGTGGCTTAGTCGCACTATGTAAAGAATTTTGAAGGACATATCAAAAGGAGTCAACTGTCTTGAGTTTACTGAATATTCTATTACAAAGCTGAGGATGCATTTCCGTCCTCCCGTTGTCGGCCAAGTTGGATAGTGTTCGTGAGCTCATTGCATAATCTGGTGCATGGTACAGTTGATGTACTCGGCTCCATAGGAGTAAGTGAACTGATATATACACACACACACACTGATGTGACTCAATGCTCTAGCTTATCCTGTACGTGCTGTCAACTGGGTTTCTGATTGGTGAATATGATTCTAAGATTGGCGGTATAGAATGTTCTGTTTATGGACCATGATATTCTCTTTCCAAGTACATCTGAGGCATTATCTCCCTGAAATTCGAGGTTCAACAGTAAAATCTTTTCCTGAGCAGTATGCACCCATTGGCTGTGGCTTTTCTCCGCTTTAGATTCTTATCTATAATTTTCAGAGGGTATCCAGTTCTCATCAGGATTTCTGTAGTTCATCATGCATGGTATCATCCGTGCATATTCTTCGTATCCTTCAGGAGAGTGAATTGATAAGATTTCTCTTTCTGGTTGAGTGCACACAACTTCGAAAATGAACAAGCTGCCGGTTTCAATTGTGTTCTCTGTAAATAGATCTCTGAAGTGAATTGTCATCTTTTCTTTGAAGTTGGACGTTAAGAAAGTGGAGTTGTGAGTTTGACTCTTCTTCTGGAGTGAATTGGATGAAGGGATGAACACTCCTGAAGGTTGAAGGAGGTTTTTCGAGATTGTTATTCTCGTCACGAATAATAAGGGTATCATTTATGTATCTTTTATAGAAATGAAGCTCGTTGATTATTTTCGATAATGTTGTGTTTTCCAGGTTTATCACAAAGCAGTTAGTTAGGAGGGGTTCTAGAGGTGATCCCATTGCTACGTTGTCTATATGTCCATAGATTCCATTGTTAAATCTGAAGGGCATGTTGAAAGTATATCTGAGAGGAAGTTCGTTTTTCTCCTCTGCAATCGTGTGTATTCCAATGTTTAAATGGGATTGTTTCGATATTTCAAGAGTTGCAAAGACCATTCAACAGATCAGGAACTGGATAAGTTTCTGCATTCTTCCATCAGACATGCATAGGTGAATGAGAAAATTTATTTCTTAAAGAAATGTGTGCCTAGACATGAATGTCCAAGAAAGTTTTTTTAAGAATTTAAAGCTTAATCATATTTCTCCTGATTCATGTACTTTGAAAAGACACACTTTGAACCAAATACAGTCTGTTAGATTACAATTACTGGGACTCCCTTCTTTGTCATGATCATCACAGATTATTGATCACTCTTTATTTGTAGGCATTTAGTTTATCTCCTCATTATTTAACTTTCCTTTGTGATGCAATTTATATTGACCTTCGACCAGAAATTACTCCGGAATATTCTATACCTTTTACTATAAATTCACGAATGTAAAGCTAAGAGAATGATTTCGTCGAAAGGAAAAGTTTTTCTTCTCTCCTACCGTGTGTTTTATGAATACCTGAAAACCTAAATATTTTTACTGAATATTTATTTATCATTTTATGTTATCTAAAAGAAATAAGGACAGTGAATATTAACCGAGAATTCAGTCATCGGGCAGGTTTGTGTCATTATGCACCACGTCTAAAGGATGGAACAACATGAATTCGTGCTGAGCTTCAGCACCTAAGTCATGCACTTTAAATAATTTACCGTTATGGCATTAGCTCAGTCACCAGACTGTTTATAAGCAGCAATAATAGCAGACTACTACAAAAAAAGTGAATTGCGACTGATGTAGAGTGATAACGTTTACTCAGAAACATCCACCTGCAGGTCCTATAAACTTGGCACACTCGTGGTAACGTTTAGTGCTTATTTAACGGAATTCACCGCATAGATTAAATAGCAGGAATGATCTCCTGATGGATTGATCGTTCCAGCTGTATAAGTTTAGTTTTCATTAAAGCATACCTAATTACCCAACTGAGTAGCTTTCATAGGCTTTATTAAACTGCTCAGCAGTTTAACCTTCATTGATAAACAAAAATTCTGCTTGTCAGATAAAACAAAGTTCATTTTTAACTGATAACTTAATGTCCCATTAAGATGTATGCTGAGTTAGGTGACAGCACCATAATCATTCATCTAAAAAATACCTACAAAATATCTAATTTAGCTATAATTTAGCTGTGTTCCTGAAATTGTACTGGCATCATCATTATACTGTTTAAGAAACTAAATGAAGTTAAGACCTCATCTGCAGGTGGTTCTTGTATGTTAGAAGAGGAATGAGAAGCCAGTAATGCAATGGTTATCAGTGAAAGTTCTGTAGTGACTCCAATTTTTGCTTTTCTCAGTCGATCATCGAATTGTGACATGCATGTTTTATACTCTCTCTCTCTCTCTTTATAGCTATCTGGTGTAGTCAGTTCAGCCATGATTATTTTTGTACTGTTATTTTTGGGGCCATATTTTGAAGCTACTCCATCGGTGAGTTCATTAAGTACTGTTTCAAGCACTGATATGAATATTCCCTCTGTTTATAACGTCGTCAGTATACAGTTCATATTGTTGAATTTAATTTTAATGTTTTAACGTATCAACGACCATGAATATCAATAGAATATGGGTTTTTGTCATCATACTGCAGGATGAATTATGACCGTTTCTACAAATCACTGCGCCAATGAGATGATTCTGAAGGTGAAACAAAATACTGAGTAATTTTCGGTCTTGCCTGTTCGCACTGAACACATGAAATCACCAGTTAACAGTACAGTTTATTACAAAATGATGCTAAAACATAACTGCTGGCTTTCAGTTCTTTTGAGGTGTATTCCTCCGGAATACAGAATGACTTTAAAGGCCACCCTAGCAACAACTGGAATAACCAGTTAGGCTTCTCTGTTTTAGGAAAATCTGCCTTCCCAGCCGAAATGAGGAAATCTAATTGGTTATTTCAATCATTGCTAGGCTGGCCTTTAAGGCCACCCCCTTTTCAAGCTTTTCAGGAAACAACTCTAAGTCAGTCTCAACGTAATCTGTAGCATGTCTTAGGCTGTTTCTACACCTCCAACGTAAATGAGTATCATGAAACCAGTTACATAACACCCCTGAATGTAATACAAGATTCAAGTCTTGACTCGATAGCTGAACCACCTTCAACTGAATATAAATTTCAATCAGTTTCTGGATTTTAGAGAAATAAAATATATCATGACAAAACGTAATAATTTAATGTATGATTTCATACCAATTTGTTAAACAAGTTGAAGTATTCAGGGATACAGAGGTATCCACTGAGACAACTGTTGCGTTCAGCTGATAGTCTTGAGTAGTACAACATTATAAGTCAAACATGTTACATGTTTGTGATCCCAGAATGCAAATAATTCCTGACCTCGAGGACTGGGAATAAAAGTGGACTAGGTATGATTATTATTCACCTTGAAATGCTGAAAAAATTGAGGCTAATTCGACCGAAATCACTTCTATAACAGCTGTAATAACTGTAAGAGTTGCATACAAACGCAGTTGGATCGATGCATGTTTCTAGTATCGGCAGTGTGATCTCACTGAATGGTTTTTAAGCCGCAACTTCATTTCTTTTCGTTTTAAGTTGGTGAGTAAATGAAAATAATGAGTCTAACAACTTTTACAGATATGACTTAGCAATAGTTACCTGAAATTTCTTGCATCACCAAATTGAAGACTAATCTATTGAATTTTTGAGGGAGTTGTGGAGATTTGGAAATATTTCAAGTTGTTATTCAGCGTAAACTGACATGAGTTGGAGGAACAAAGTAAACCTGGGGCAATGGACAGCTGTTTCGTCCTAGTATGGGACTCCTCAGCAGTGCGCACCCGCGACCTCGCTAGGACGGAACAGCTGTTCAATGCTCCGAGGTTTCCTTTGTTCCTCTAACTCATGCCAGTTTACGATGAATAACAACTTGAAACTAATCTATTAGTTACAGACTGATCTGTTAACAAGCTCTAATCCAGTTCGTAGTCCTTCGAATGATGGTCATTTAGTCTGTTTGGTCGCTTATTTCTTGTTATGTTGGTGTGATTCCTATATTTTCTTTTGTAAATGGGCAAAGGATATCATATAATGCAATATAATTACATGGTGCAGCTATGGTGTTCCCAGTAGTCGCTAAAATCAGACATTCTTTTTGATTATTTATCTACCTGAAGCGACAGATAAGAGTTTACCTCAAAAATATCAGATCCTGCAAAACTTTACTTTACCTGGCATTAGAAAATGTTGTCTGAGTCGTATACCTGTCTGTTTTTCATTGATTGATGCAGTATGTCTATAGAACCCAAGAACGGAAGGTGATATATGTTGCTGTAACAAATAATAAAAGCTATGTCAGTTGAAGTTGTTTGCACTTGTTCAGTTCTCCTAAAAATCTTTCCATCTGGTTAAAATATCAACTTTCAGTCAAGCTGTGGCTTGCTGAGTGAGGTGTACAACTTTCAACCAACGCATCGTAGATTCACTGGGTCTTGGAAAGCCAAACAGAATAGACAGTCGTCACATAATAGACGTAATTTATAAACTAATACATCAGCTTGCATATTTTTCGCATACTTTCGTAGTAAGTTCGGTAAACATGTATATATAACTCTTTACTTGCCTTCGAATAACTCTCCTTCCAATGGTCTTTTCCGTTTTTCAGAGCACTTAGTCGTATTGTTTGTTGCATCATGTTTATTGTTTCAAAATCAAAATTTGTGGTTGTTTTGCAACTCATCAACTTCTAGATTGATAGTAACCACCGATATTTAATGTGTTTGGATCTCGATTCTCAGTATTTTATTGGAAATCTCGGTTCACTACTTGCAGCCTGTATAAACTTCTCTCCATAACTCTTAGCCTTAACTTTTAACTGAAGTCCCTTAAATACTGTTTTGGAAAAGCTCAGTAACAACAGTGTAGTCTACTTGGTAGATAGAAGTGGTATCCTGGACCAGTGTTTCGTCTTATTTGGGATTCGACAGCTGGAGATGCCTGCACCCCAGTGAGTGATGCTGTTCCCACTGAGACTTGAGCCCAGTACTCACCGCCCCAAACGTTAAAGCGTTTTCCACTAGGTCACTGGGCACGAGAACCATCACTTTTGCAATTAATACTACTTTATTTATCGTTCCCTGTGATTTTCTGTTGCAATACAGAATCAAACTGCTCGACCTCTGTTGGAAGATGGGCTTCTATGCAAAAGGTTGTTTCAACTCTTAACAAGGATGAGGTGTTTCGATCCTCTCTTATATTGTCACCATCTTTTTCAGTAGCTTAAATAATCATTGAAGGACAAAACGAGTATCATAATTAATGACCATGTTCAGAATATGGAAATCAGTTGAGCAAAATAGGAGATTTCGACTACACATTATTCGCTACATTTCCTTTTCAGTGTATTTTGTCGTCTATCATTGTGGTGGCATTGAAAAATATCTTGGTACATCCGAAGAAACTACCCTATTTATGGCGTACCTATAAACCAGACTTTGTAAGCGATGAATCTCTAAATTTATACGACAATTGAGTTCTTTGATGAATTATCAACTATAGAGTACATTTCCAATTTTGTTTATCTTGCTTATATAATAATCATGTTTAAAAGGTGTTGGCTAAATTATTCCAGTCAGTTGACCAAATTCTCTAATTTTCTTGTGTAAATGTACTTTTTGATGGTTATAATCAACCAAAAGTGGATAGAGTTATTTCTAATTATTCGACTAGTCAATGACTTTGTTACTGATATGTCAATGAGTTCAATGCTTGGTTGTTTAATTATCACCGTCACACTGAATAAAAACTATTGTTTGGCAAAGACAACATTCCAATCTGTTATAAATTAGAAGTTGAACTCTGATATCTACGAATCCAATGATTTAATGTAACCATTCAATCTAATCTGGGGGTTATTTGCTGAATTTTTGTCTAGGTGCGTTTTATTAGAGAGTCATATTCCTGCAAAGGGCGATACTTAAAAGCTATCCAACCATTTTCATTGATACCTGTAATGTCTTAACAAATGTAGGAAGTCATAAGGAGGTACACTTTTATTAGTGTTGTTTGGTAGCACTTCCTGGAACAAAGTTTCGTGCCTATTGGTAGTCATTTAGAAGGCTTTTCTGTGATATCGAGGTGACTGATGTCCCATGAGATATTCAAATCTTCATCATACAGTGTTGTAGTTAGAGATATTACCACTAAGTTATTTGGAGTGTGGTTGACTTCCCGTCGAACTGAAGTGGATACATAGACTAGTCACTGGAGAGTGACTAGTTTCATGTTACTAAGTCCTTTTACAGTGTGGTCAGCAAGCTCTGGGTGACTGGGTTTCCAATCTTTGAATAGGCCAACACTCCCCTTATGTGACCTTTTGGTTGCCTTGGCCACCAAATTTGAATTATTTGTCCAACAGAACTTTATGAAGACGGTCAGAAATGTTAGAGGTAACTCGTTATTAATATTAGAGTAAAACTAGGGTACTGTGGCAGGATGTAATTCCCTTTTAGGTGGTTTATTAGAAGTGTTACCTAGTGGAACAGTGTTGTCCACTGGATTACGTTTCGGACATAATTTTTTGTTCATAGTCATATGAAGATAACTACACAACTTGTGTACATCCACATGTATATTATGATCAGTCTGTCGAGCAAGCCTGTTACTAAAAACATTTTTGTAGGCTGTCTAGTAACTGGTGTAAAACAACACTTACGAATTTATATTTGTTGGATCTAAACCAAAATTTATGGAAGAGAACAGTCCGCCTGAAAAATTTCCTGTTGTTGAAGCATTGAATGTTTCTGGCAGATCTTTTTTCTTCTGTTAATTGTGCCATTTATCCATTGGTGTATTCACTTCAATGGCTGTTTTTTTATTAAACTGCTACATAGTTCGATTCATTCAGAACTTAAAGATCATAAATTTTACTGACGTTGCGTGATGATCAAAGATGAGATAAAAACCTAAGTCGCTGTAGGCTTCTAACTAATGGTCTCTGGATTAACTCTCTACCAGCTGAGTTATGGAGCTTTGTCGCCACTGAGGTCTTCATTTTACCCTCCACCTTCACAGCGTATCAGTTATACCAATCTGCTGAACGAATATTCCCATAAGTAATAAAGTTTCCCTCATCTTTTAATCATCATTATAGTTATTGTAGCTGTTTTGTTTTATTCTTTTAGGTGCTATTCCTAGTAACATTCCTGAGTACTGTAGTACTTGATGTTACTTATGGACTAATGGTTGGTTTAGTTGCTTGTGTTTTTGCGTTGTCCGAGAAACAGCGCAGTGTAAAATTGCTTGAATTACAAAATGTTCCAGGCACAGAACTTTACGTTCGCAAACATTTTGAGGTAAGTCAAGTTTTCGATGTATGAAGAGAGGGACACGACAGGTAGAGAAATTTCACAGTAACATATGATGGATGACAGTTCTTTGGAATGCTAATCATTCTCTTTAGTAAAGTATATCGTTAGTCTGTGAGACAGTTTTGTCCCGTCTAAGATGTGAGATTTGCAACTGGAACTCCCGGACACAGCGGTAGATTTGGTTAGAAAACTACTCAAGTAAAAGAAATGCAAGTGTAATTAGCTTACTTTGTGGAACAGCGTATAAACTGTAATATAATATTTCTAGCAGCTGTGTTTAGTTCATGAGCTATTTTCTAAAGTCACTCACATTTTTCCAGGGAGTTGGGATTGTCCCTATAGAACTGACACGGCAGATCTCAACTAGTCAAGTAGATTAATAGTAATTTTCGGCAAAATACGTCCATAATCTTCACTGCTTGCGACTACTTGAATTACCTAACTACAGCAATGTAAAACTTTGGGGTTTTAATCCGTTTGGAAAGAATTGTTAGGATACTTGGAACGTAGGAGTTCTAAACCTCAGCAAAATATCTTTCAAATGCTCTATTAGTTATATTTTTTTCGCATTGAAACACTAATTGGATTCAAATGTTTTCTTAAAAGTAGCCTCAACAAATCAAACATGTTTCAAGTAGGAATAGACTAGTGAAGTCTGAGCTGTTTTCAGTGGAACTTACTTTGGATTATTGGATCCTTTATTCGGTACTAAACTTGGATGAGCTTTTTTTCATTTTGTGAAACAACAAATTTTGATGTAGTAACCTTGAGACTAGATACTATTTCAAATCCCTACCTTAACCTTTCCAGGAAACGGTTTGAAAATTTCATGTGTAAAATCAATCTGTCATGATAAAACTTCATCATGTCACCAAAGCGGTACTTAGATTTGGCAAGATTCCCGAAGACAAAGATATAAATTGATCAGTTAGGTCATACTCAAAATGGCTTAAAACCCCGTAAGTTATCCTCACAACTCTCCATCTTCATAAATATCAAATTCCTAATGTGCAAGACTGATGCAACCTAGTTTTTCGAAAAGAAAGTAAAAGAATATAGCAGACAATCACTGAGAACAGTATACTTCTTTTCATGAGACTATATGTTCACTCATAAAGCTAGTGAAACAGTGAATCTGTTGACATAGCCTGCCATAAATCATCCATTTCGTTTACTTGACATCGTAATTTATAACTAAGTTCTTCTTATAAACAGCGTACAGAAGGTAGTTATCTGAAGCTTTCGTGTTGAAAGCTTCATTGCCCCATTTCATTCTTCTTCTGGTTGCTTAAGTCTTTAATTCCATATTAGATTTGTTTATTTGATATAAAGCGCACAGTGATACAGTATTATTTACTTGATTACGTTTCGAGCATAAATTATTGCTCATAATCATATCAATGTAATCACACTTCTTTCGATATCTGATTTTATAGTCCTGTCACCTGATCTCTCTTTGTTTTTTGATTTGTAGTAAAGTTTTCCATATCTCTGGTATAGGTGTTGCGTCATTCCTATTACATGTGTTCGGTGTGGATTCGATGAACAAAGATTCAGTAATTAATCTCTCTCTCCACCTAGCTATATTAGACTTAAGTACAGTGGTTTTGTCCCACCCTATTGTGTGGTTGTGTGTTAATGAATGTAATGTAATGGCCGAGTGTTTTTCTAGATTATTGATCTTATTGGGGTATGTCGTTCTATGTTTAGCTAAATTCCTATGTTCTGTTAATCTAACTGACCCCGACCGGCTAGTTTGACCTATGTATTTGACTTCACAGTCATTTCATGGAATTTGGTAGATTATATTATTTTGCTTAATTGGTTCTATCGGATCTTTTAGCCGACAAAGCTTACCTCTAAGTGAGTTTGTTGGTTTAAATGCCACCCTAATTCCAACCTTGTTGAGAATCCTACGTATGGTTTCTGATGTTCCTTCCTTGTATGGTATGGTACCATACGTAGGATTCTCAACAAGGTTGGAATTAGGGTGGCATTTAAACCAACAAACTCACTTAGAGGTAAGCTTTGTCGGCTAAAAGATCCGATAGAACCAATTAAGCAAAATAATATAATCTACCAAATTCCATGAAATGACTGTGAAGTCAAATACATAGGTCAAACTAGCCGGTCGGGGTCAGTTAGATTAACAGAACATAGGAATTTAGCTAAACATAGAACGACATACCCCAATAAGATCAATAATCTAGAAAAACACTCGGCCATTACATTACATTCATTAACACACAACCACACAATAGGGTGGGACAAAACCACTGTACTTAAGTCTAATATAGCTAGGTGGAGAGAGAGATTAATTACTGAATCTTTGTTCATCGAATCCACACCGAACACATGTAATAGGAATGACGCAACACCTATACCAGAGATATGGAAAACTTTACTACCAATCAAAAAACAAAGAGAGATCAGGTGACAGGACTATAAAATCAGATATCGAAAGAAGTGTGATTACATTGATATGATTATGAGCAATAATTTATGCTCGAAACGTAATCAAGTAAATAATACTGTATCACTGTGCGCTTTATATCAAATAAACAAATCTAATATGGAATTACATTCTACCACAGTCCCCAAGTTTTTCACTTATGCTTAAGACTTTGCCTGTTTTCCTTTTTATGTTGTCTGAATACAGAGGAATATGGAGCGCCAAGAAGGTAATGATTACTCAATAAAGCTTAATTCCTCTGCCTCATCCATATTCCAGAAGATAACAGAGCGTACTGTTGTAAACTTTTGGTTTAGTCAAACACTAAGTACACTCTATTTTTTAAAAGGCTGCTGCTTCAAAAATAAGAATCTACCCTATTTGCAGCACAAAACAGCAGAATTTTATTGTGTATGGGTAGTTTTACCGATTAAATTAGGCTTTAGGACTATCATGTATGAGTAATTTTGCTGCTGAATTTCAACTCATAACTCGTCAAACTTCCAAGGAATACCAATTTTTACCTTTCAGCGTTGTTTAGTATGCGATGTTCATCCTTACTTTATGTTATTGAATAGATACAAGTGGTTGTCGACAGTCGTCGACAAGATGGATCTGCCGATCTGAGGGAATTTATATCCTTTCATAAACTGGAACGCATGTCACTCAGTGTGGCGTCCATTGACATTGCTACTGAGCTGTTTGTAACACTGCTGGACTCCTACAGAACTGTCTGAATCAGCTAGCGTTAGGCCAAAATGCACATTTATACTGAGTCACCTACCTTGGTGACCACATTGCAAAATGATCGATAGAATTCCGTCAGCATTCAGGACTTAAACAACGTGAAATGGCTTGCTATCAAGTCACTATTCAATGATAAATAATATGGAGTTTACTTTTCAGTGAGATTTTAGGAATGAGAATTTGTCAGGCAAAACCGAATTACTTATAATCCGTAAAAGTGTACCAATAATATTTCTAATTTTTCAAACTACTTATAAAAATGTAAGTTAAGGACCAAACTTTGGGACCAACCAGGAAATACGATAAATAATCGTAATTCTGGCCAGGCGGAGGTAAAACTATATTCAGCTAACCAGTAAAGAATAGAGAGCTCTTAAGAAACTGAAGAACAGAAAGAACATCCTTATAATTCCGGCTGACAAAGGGTTCACACAGTTGTCATGGATGAAGACCACTACATCAAAAAGGTGGAAGACTTACCCATGAACCCAAAATGTATACCAATCAACTGAGACAAATCCCATTCAAAAATTGGATTCTCACATCACCAAGATCTTGAACAAACACTTCAAACCGGGACAAATTACAAAACAAAACCAATAGTGAATGAAATCTAATGGACCTGTTCTCCTAAATTTCTGTGGTAGACCAAACATACACAGAACAAACATTCCACTATGACCAATTGTTTCTCTTACGGGAATCCTAGCATAGAATCTTTCCAAAGGAGTGCTCAGAAAACTAAACATTTGGTAGAATCATGAGACCAGTCTGTCAACTCTTCGACACAATTTTTGAGAAAGATCAGGCATATTCGTATTGACAAAGATGAAATTATGGTGTCTTTTGGTGTTACTGCTCTGTATACCTCAAGTGGACTACAACCTGCCAAGGATACAGTGACTCTTTTCCCTAAAGATGATACACACCTTTCGGAACACACAGAACTACAATGTTCAAGTTTGATGGAATTAACTGATTTATGCCTTACAATATATTTTCACTTCACCGGTAAACTCTACAGACAGACAAAAAGAACACCAATGGGATTGCCAATATCAGAACCGATATCAGAAACAGCAATGCAGAGATGGAAAACTGTGGTGTTGCAGCTGATCAAACCAAAATGTTGGGTCCGATATGTAGATTACACATTTTTCATCATTAAAAGGAACGGACTGAAAAACCTTTACAAGTTAATCAACAACATTTTCGATGACATCAGATTCAAAATTGAAAAGGAATCAAATAACGAACTTGCATTTTTAGATGTTCTAATCACTAGAAAGGTTTCGGGAAAAGTCGAAACTGAAGTATACAGAAAACCAACTCATGCGAATCAAATCCTCAACTACAGTAGCAACATTGTTCAAAAGAGCGAAGCCACATTATAGTACATCAACTTTACGGGGAAAAAAGAAAATTATTTTCCAGAGGAACAGCCATCCAGGGAACTTAATCATAAAATGTTTGTCTTATTCGTCGTCAACCAAAAAGTTACCCTTGGAAACCAACAAACGGATTGTCATACCTTACATGAAGAACGTCTCCGAGGTCATAACTAGATTATTGAAGCCTTTTGAAATGACCCTAGCTCACAAGTCCACGAAATCTCTTCAGTCTCTGTTATTAAATCCAAAAGATGCAATAGCAAAGGAAGACAAACCAAACATTATTTACAAAATTAACTGCAGGAACTGTGAAAAACACTACATTGGACAGAGTAGTCGCCCTCTTTGTATTCGTCTACATAAACATCAACTTGCAGTAAAGCATCATAATATATCTTCGTTCATATCAATGGATACGGACAACTGTGGACATGAATTTCACTGGGAAAATGTGAAAATCCTGAATAGAGGAAACACAAAGAATGTTAGAGAATTTCTAGAAACTTTGTATTCAAATAAGTCATGAATCAACAGATATTTTGACATTGACCCAACCTGTCAACCAATAAGAAACAACGAGAAGTTCAGAGTTCATATCGACAGGACAACCAATCGAAATAAATATAGAAATAATGACAAGACTTTAACAGAAACACTTAATCACACACAACGCCATCAGAAGAAGATACTAAACAACTTGTGGAGACAAACCTATAGATCACTAGTTTTGGAAGTATGTGCTGATGGCATGGTCTAGAATGTCAATGAAAGCTTCATGATTAAAGCATCCAGGCCAGAGAACACAACACTATCAAAATATAGAAATGTAATCTGAAACTTTTGAACGTTGTCTGTGATACTTAACTGTCACTGTGTTCTGTAATAAGTAACTGCATCCTCTGACACAACAGAGATGTTCGTTCAAAATATTTTCGTACTCAATGCTCAATGTCTCCCATTTTGTTCTGATGGCTGGCTGACGTGAAGATGTCCTTTGTAGTTTCTTTCATCCTTCAATTCACTTTCTGTTCTGGATGTTGAACGTGAACTGTGGCCGTCTATCACCAACTTCTTTGAAGTCTTTCAACCTGATTTGGAATGTAGGTTACTTACACTAGACAATGTTTGGTGTGAACAACCTACGTCTGCTCCACTTCTTCATCTGATCTTGTGTCCAGTAAGCTGACTGCGTCTCCACTTTCTTCACATTGACATGAAGTTGATCTGATTTTGAGTGTGTCCTGGTGTCTGGTCAAGTCCATGTCACTCACTGCCTTGTAAATATCCATGTGTTTGTACACACTGCCTCACCTCCAATCA
The DNA here is from genome assembly GCA_944470555.2 of Heterobilharzia americana. Lineage (NCBI taxonomy): Eukaryota > Metazoa > Platyhelminthes > Trematoda > Strigeidida > Schistosomatidae > Heterobilharzia > Heterobilharzia americana. Next base: position 40,486,003 of record OX104134.1, read on the forward strand.
CCAACTCGTTGAATGCGCAGAAATCTCCAAACACTTCTCCGTTCTCATTCATCACTTCACCGAGTGCTTCTCAACCCATGATGAGTTCTCTTCCTGTGCTTTCCGCTCTCAGTTTGGCGTTCATGTCATCCCACCCATCAGAATATATTTTGATGTAGCCACTGGGTTTGGATCTTGTTTATTGCTGATTGCAGTTGTTTAGAGAAATTTTCCTTCTTCTCCTGATCTGCTTGATTATTTGTAGTTGCACAGCGTAGCAGTGTATGATTGTGACTTACCTTCCCTCCTTTTGAGTTGAACCTTACTGTCATGATGCTGGAGGAGACTGGTTCCCACTGCATGAGAGCCCTCAATGATTTTGGAGACATCATGATAGCCACTCCACAACTCAGTGTTCTCGTGGTTGTCGTCTGGGTGACACTATCGGAGTAGACTATTGACTCTGCAGTTAGGAGTATAAGGAGTTCACTTCCATTCCATCTGCAGATTCCTCACAGATTCCTAGCACTTCTATGCCATACCTTCACTTCTCTTGGCAATTTGGGGAGCCTTACCAGCGAGCAGGCTTCAAACATTGTGTGGACATTTCATGTCCCCATTCTTACTCCCGCTTTCATCGAGATGAGAGAAGACACATTGGTGAACTGGCTTCCTGAAGGCGTCACTTTGTCTCTCCGAATCCAGTGAGGAATAAGTTTGTTTTTCTGTTTTATATTTTCTTTGTGCTTTGAAGTTTCTTTAGCGATTGGATTTGTTTTCCGGGGTAGGGCTGTTAGTCCTACACCCAACCTTCCCTCTTTACCCAGACTGAGGACCGGTTGGTGACTAGTGAACTAGTTAACCAGGCGTGACTGTGTGTATTATAGTACCCACTTTACTCATTTTTCAGCGTTTGGTAGGATAGATTCTTGTGATTTATCGTCTGTCCACTGACAGTATCCTTTCCTTATATTCCGATCATATATATCAAGATTCTATGATTTGTCAAGACGCATATCTGTAACTTACTCAGTATTGTTTAAGTCATCGTTCTGGCTTATATTTACGTTTCTGAACAAGACAGTCATCTACTTCAACCACATCACTTACCCCACCAATCTTGACATTCAACCTGTATATTGTTTCCTACCAAATATCTATGCAGTGCTGATATCAGTGCATTAAATAAACTTCAGAACATTTGTTAGAGATCCTGTTCTACAACCCAATCGGTGTGTGTTGGAGTCTTAGAAGAGATTCCCCACTAAACAACCTTGTTCTCAAAGATTTTTTTTATAGCAGCTGGGAAAACAAAATATTCCACTATACCTTTCTTCCTTGTTAGGTACTCAATCCATTACAAAACCACATTCACAATTTAGAATCCTGGCAACCAAATCCACTAACTGTAATTAACGGAAAACGTAATCTTTGTCATAATTCGTCAATTCATTCGGCGTCGGCAACACGGTAAACGAAGTTAACGAATAACAGTTAATGCAGCAAGTTCAACCTGATTGACAGTGTTCAAGGTTTCCCGTCACTAAAGTTTAATTCTGCCAGCTTTCCGGTAAGAATAGGGACACTTAATTGATTACTTTGCTTCTTCGTTTGTGGAGCAGTGGTGAAGCGAATAAGGGCATAACACTTGTACCAGGCCTTAAAAAGCACTTACTAATTATTATCAGAATACATTAGTTTTAGCGTAAGCGAATTCCGGCTGAATTAGCTCACAACATACATGTAAAGCGGAGCAACGTATCATTTATAAGTGGACAGTATTAAAGGCATCTTCTCATCTTTTTTCTTTCTCATTGGCATTTTAATTTCCGCTCAGCTGTTAACTAACACACAAATCAATAAAACACAATATGACTACCTATCATCGTCAATTAAATCCGTACGTGTTTTGGGTTCATTGAATTTCTCATCATTTGAAAATTTCACAAGCAGTATTTACAAGGTGATTGATCATATGGCCGTAGAATGTGAGAGATTTAATCAGTCCATCAAGTTGTCAAGTGGTGAATCAGATTCGCTGACTATAAATATTACTAAAATTCACCACTAGACAATGGAATTCCTCAGAATGAGTGTCTTAAACATCGCCAGATTAGCGTAATATGTGAGGATGCCGATAGCAAGCATACTGAGGACAAACCGCTCACTGCAGTTCAACAGAAAACGTCATCGAAGATAAATGACAGTTATTTTCTTACAAATTGTGACATGGTCAACAGACCGAATGAAGTGAGTAAACTCTTGAAAATTTTACGCTTTATAATAATTTTACATGTTACTTCCAAGTAGTGACATTAGGTCCACATATATGAGATTCTCCTCGCTCACGGACATAACTTATTCACGTTTTTCATCAACACCATTACTGGAGTTTGGGGATAAAATCTGTATGTTGTTCTTTTCAGTTAGTGTTTTTGCATTAACTGGTTAGGGAAAGATTTTTATCTAACCAAATTGTCTTTGGGAAGGTGTTTTACCTGAATGCACTTTGTCGTTATTGAAGGAATCATGAAAATTAAGCAGTGCTAGGCGACTGCTGTATTTTAGCTCATGACTACAAAGTGTTACACACTCTGAAGTCTTCCACAGGATGTCACCAAGAGTTTTCAAGTATCGTTGTGAGCACTTTATCCCTTAACCACCGCGTCGAAATCTTTCGGTCTACTCTCGGAAAATTCCTGTTGGATTAAGGTCAAATGTTGCCTTACTTTATTGCATGGTAGTCATATAACGTCACAAAATGAAGAATGGTTGAAACATTTTTGATTGGTCGTATATACACCACTGACTGTGCTGCGTATTTGGTTCACAGTGCTCAGTATTTGATGTTTGTAAGCTGAGATGACACTGTTCCCTAGTGCGCTGCTGTTTCCTCTAACTTTTTAAGATATTTTAGTCCAAAAGAACAATGCTGTCGTCTGGTTATTTTTTTTTATAAACCACTCATTTAAATATTAGCGATCAGAGTAGAAAGTAATATGAAAATCGTATTAGGAGTGAAGTAACTTTACTGAAATATTGGTAAATGAGGACAACTCAGAAATAACAATACTGACGACGTTAATGGTGAAATGGAAGGTCCGCAGTTAAAGTAATTAGCAAATACATAATAACTGGTGGTGAGTAGGATACAAGATTACTACCGAAGATATATGAGATAGTTGCGTGAAAACACGAAATAGGTTTCTGATTCTCTGTGATTTGTTGAATTGTTTTCAAGATGATCCTTTTTATATATGACAGTTGGTGATTAAGTTATAAGATGCTTCTGCTTCTTCAAAACTTAATAGTTTACAAAATGTATATCAATAAAAACAATTATGGATTAGTGAAAAATGTCTTCTATCTAGGTTGAATTACACTTGCTATGGTTAATCAATTTAAAAAAGCGGTAAATGAACAAAACTGAATGAAAAGTACTCTCAGCTGATTGAAAAATTTCTCTTCAATGTGAATTTACGACTAGTAATAAATAAACATGAAAAGGAGAAAATTAAATGAATTCACAAATTCTAGTAGTACACCTTAACTAGTTATCAGACATATGTATTATGTTTACCATGATATAACATAAAGATAGGAGTGAGTGTGTTAAGAATTCAAGACACTGAACAGAGTACTGAAAGATAAATGAGGAATTTAAAATGTATAGTGTGTGTTGTGCAGTTTGGAAGCATCCTGATTCCTATGAGCCCATCTACCAACAGACATCGAGCTATTCGACCCTGTATTGCAATGAAAGATAAAAATATTAAACAACAACCAATCCCCATTGCACAAGAAGTTGCTGTTGTACACACTGGCCTATTGGGTAACGCTTTGGCGTTTGAAGCGATGGGTACTTGGTTCAAGTCTCAGTGGAAATAGTATCATAGACTGGGGTTCAGGTAAATCCTGCCGACGAGTTCCAAACAGGATGAAACACGCATCCTGGATTCCACTGCTAGTCCCGAAGCAGGCATCAATGTAGTGTAAATTGTTTGAATGCTGTATTTAATGTAGAGATAAAAAGTAGTAAATGGAAATTGAACAAACTCACAGCTGTTACGACAAAATACGGTGGATTGAAAAATAGTGTGATAGGCGGAGAGAAGGGAAACCAAAATACATTCTAGATGAAACATGCAAACAGAGGTACAAGGGGTAATAAAATAACTTTTTGTGATTGTCATTACTCTATTGGCTTTTGAGAGAGATGACAGTTTTGTGTTCGTGTTTTTTCGCTTCATAACTGCAGTCAAACATGAACTTGACTAATCTTTGAAGACAATTTATAAGAGACTGAACATAGGCCTCGTATTTGACGTAGGTAATTAGCTAAGCTCATATGATAGAGAAAATTGATGTCATAAGAGTAGTTACCACTAACTTACCTAATCTGTGACCTATCAGTTATAGGCTGAAATAATGCGCATAAGTCACGCAGCAATACCTATTCTATTTGGTGGTTTATGGAGGATCTATTGATTTCAAGATGGTACTCATCATGAACTGACATCAGTTGGAGGAACATTGGAAACCCGGGAGCACTAGACAGCTGTTTCGTCCTGGTGTGGGACTCGTCTACAGTGTGCACCCATGACCCACGGTCATGGTCATCTCTCCAGTGCTCCCAGGTTCCCAATGTTCATCTAACTGATGTCAGTTCATGACGAATAACAACTTGAAATGCCTAGTCTGCTTCTACAATTGTTGAAAGAATATTCCAAATGATGAAGGTCAGCTGAGCACCAGTATCACAGCAAGAATTGAATTACTAGTCTTCGGGTTTTCTCATCCAAGTTCCCAACTTCACTTAAACCACTAAGAGTTTCACCCGGCTACCAAGTAAATCGGCTGTCAACTCAGGTTTTCTCTTCCTGGTACCAGTCGGGTTGAATTAGAGAGAGGGGTGCGTCACACTATTTATTTATGAGATTATGTAAGATATTCACCGACAAGGTATATTTTTAATGTTCTGTTCTGGATCTTGACTGTATTATTCCAGGTAAGCGAAATAGAGAGAAACAATTGCTCCTTTTATTCGTCAAAAGCTGCTCCTTCCCTGTACACTGGAGTAAATGAAAATAAAACCAATTGTGTTGACAAAAAGCCAATGAGATTTCTTCTTTTGGATATATCTGGCATAACGCACATTGATCCATGTGGAGCAACTGCACTGACTGAACTCCAAAGAAGTTTATTCAGAAGTAAACTCTATATGATTCTTTGTGGAGGTAAATTTATCAATGTTTTATTGCTGGGACGTTTCTTACATTTCAAAAGTAATACAAAAACTGTCCGAATTTTGCTTGACAAAGGCTTTAGTACAATTCTAAGGGTGAATATTTCTAAAGCTCAGAAAACGTCTAGTTTCTTTGGGCAGTCATATTTTTCCTTGTCTATCAAGGCTACACTACCAAAAAATACAAACAAAATGAAATATAATCAGACGATGAATTTCAGTCTAAATGTCTGAAAATGCCTCGAATTCGATAAGCTTGAATGAACTAAGCAGAGCTGTATCTATTCAGCTGTCTAGTAACGGTTGTCTGGTCATGATGCACCTTGGTTTACATCTAGCTGAACTACCACTTTGAGCCTATGCAATTTTCAGTGTTGCATGGAATGACATTCAATTATAACTCCGTAAGTAAGCGACATGATAAACTGTTGCAATAGGTGGGGTAAACCAAGCCGGAGGTGAGGAAAAATACTCAGCGATAGCGTTGGACAAAGGTCACGCTACATAGCTGATTGGCAGAAGTAGGAAAAATGTGAACCTTTAGATTCTGACCCACTGACTCAATGGTAGCGTGCTCTCCACAAAACCTGAAGGTCTTGGATTAAATCCCTGTCACGGTCATGAGTGCGTACTACTGAGGAGTCCCACATCAGGACGAAACAGCTGTCCAGTGCTCCCAGGTTTCCAATGTTTCTCAAACTGATCTCCGTACCAGCTGGAAATCAATGAGTTCTCACAAACCTCCAAAATGAAAACTAATTTATCATATACATCAAAGAAGTCGTTTACTATCTGACAAACGATGTATTGCACATAGTTTAGGTAGACTCACGTTATTCTTCCCCGACTGTTAACTTGATACGATGGTCCGGCTTGCACGTCACAATGATGCGACGAGCTATAATGGATGAAACAATTGTTGTTTCCGATCTTAACATACTAGAATAGTTTTGTGAAAAGTAGTAATACTAAAAGCAGTTATCGTTATGGCGTAAACTGCTACGTAATGATGAGGTTCTGAGGGTGAAGTCGCATTACTGGTTGTACCTGTGTGACAGTGGTAAGGTGTTTTCATAAGTGACCAGTATTTCATATAGATATAGCCTTTTCTTTTCTTAGGATGGGTTAGAAAAAGTTGGCATTAAAAGTAGAACACTACTATTTATCCTGAGGTCTTCAAGTGTCGGTGGTATAGGTCTTTTTCGCCCGATGGTAGCGTAATGAGGTATCAATTCAGGATTTTTATATAGGTCGTGTGTAATGGGCCTCAATTAGATGTACCATGAGCTCCGTGGTTACCCATTTCTATTACTTACAGGATTTTGCACATTCCTATCAGCTGGGAATTGTCAACTTTCATTATATTCCCGTCAGCACTCAAATCTATTTTGATCTCCACCAGCCTTTTGCATCTTTTCCTCCTCCTCATCTTTCTTTACACCTCTATGTTATTAATCTTAGGCCATCTCTAATTTCCTTCAGTTCTGAACCTGTTGATGACGATTCAAGTCTTCAGAATTGCATCGCTCACATCCTGAAGTCGTTATCTAAACTATATGTTAGAGTATTCAATGTACGCACCCTCCATCAAATCAAACAGCGGAATTCACTGGCCAAAATTCTGACATCTCGAGCTATGAACGTGTGTTATGTTTACGAAAATGCATATAAGGCCCATATGAGGTTATTTACTTAGCATGAACCGGCCAATGTGGTGAATCTGTGAAACTTACTTTTCAAGTTAAATGAGACTTGGCAGCCAGTTCTTGTAGTCTTTTAGGTGTAGGCTTAACGCCCCAGTCCTAGAGTAGACAGTATATTGCTTAACTGAATCCCAGGTGGCAGTCACCTGTGGTTTGTTTGACTCAGTGGTGTCGTGACGACCAAAAGGAATGGTGGAAATCACCGTTGTATCTTCGAAGTTTATGCTTACTGATCGACTGACTGCAGTTCGGTTGAAGTAAAAGATGAGTTCTACTTCAAACCGTCTAGCTTCCCACTGAAAAATAAATGTTCAGACGTGGTTGTTGTAGAAGGTCGCTTCGATGCACAAATGCTTAGGCTATCAAGCACAAACGCATTCAAGTGGCAGTTTTGGAATCCCAGTCAAGCAAACCAAAAATGGCGTTTGCCTGCTACGACTATCCTCAGACAACTAAATATTTCTGGTCAGCAGCAACTTCAGGTATAAAAAGAAACATTATCTGACATGGTGTCTACTGAATTCAACTCAGCCGCTGGTATAGGTAGACCATATTGTTATCACTTACCGCCGGAGAGGGTAGGTAAAGGTTAATCGATTGTTTTACAGCACGTACTTTAAGAGTGAATGAAGTTTATAAACTTCGTCTTCTAATTACGCTATCGAAATTCATAAAAGGGACTAACTGTTTCAAATGCTTGAGAATGTCGTATGAATCTTATTAGCCTCTTCTGAATTAATGGATTAGCTTGAATGCAGCATCCGAGCACAATGAGAAGGTGTGTAGGCAAAGAGCATGACCAGGGGTCTGCAGTGAAGGTTGAAGAGAAGAAAAAGATAGCGGCAACAGATAACACGAAACAGTTATTCAGACTGATTAAGTGAAGCTAGCGGACAATGAACTTCAGAAAGTCAAGCAGGTTTCAAACCTAATCGTTGCTGTATTCGTCCAACCTTAGTCTTCAATCAGATCCTCGAAGAGGCACACGTATCGATGCATGATGTGAACCGTATTTCTTGATTAGAAGGTGGGATTTTACTCCAACAATCAACAGCCTTGATGGAAATGTCTCCTATTGAAATTAGTTCCCGACAAGTACTACTTTGAAGTTACTTTATGTGTGTCAGAACCCTTAATGAGGCATCAAATGAGTTGTATGCCTCATATAGTGTCCATCAGAAATGTTTACTCTCTCCACTTTTATTTACTTTGTCACAGATATGCTTGTGGAAATCATCCTCTTCTTTCTGACTTCACAATAATTGACCTTTTCAATGGAGACTGTTTAGTGGGTCTAGAGCACGCAGATGACATAGCTCTTTTAGGCGATGACGCTGGCTAGAGATAGAGTCTTCTGAACACTTTGAATGACACTTTCGGAACGTCTGGGATCTGTTCGCCAGTACCCAAATGCAAACTTTTGCTTCAGGACCGAATGGTGTTTGTGCGTCGTCTAACAATAGGAAGTTAATTGTTTGGGTGTGTTAACTACTTCACCTACCTCAAAAGTCAGATCACACACGGTGGGTCAGCGATCGACGAAATCTCTGCTTAGATACAAAGTGCTTGCTGAATCTTCGTTACCTAATGCCGTTTATTGGGCTTTTGGTGATTCCCAATTGTCTGTTAAGGTTATAGTGTACTGTACTGCAGTTTTCTGTGTTCTATCGTATATCTGTGGGAAAAGGCCACTTAGGGTAGAGAAAATGATGAGACCTTAGGTGTTTGATCACAGTTGCTTCCCTGGAGTGTGTTACACGTCGCGTCATAGGTGACTGAGGTAAATCAGTTGACGAGGTACTAAACTTTCATCAACTGCGGTTACTCCATGTGTTAAGCACCTATAGTCATCATCTACACCATCGTGCAGTGTTAACCGAAGTAGATCATCTACCCCTGGAAATTGCTAAAAATAGCAATATTAAAATGGAGCATCAGTTTATGACGTCCTTGACTGTTGATCTGAACCATTTAGGGAAATATAGACTTTATGATTCCAGGTCACATGAAAATCGAAATCTATAGTTGGCGAACTTATGTTGTTTGGCTTTTTATTCGTCCCAACCATGATATCACATTTTCTGGTGATTTTCGCCCCTCTTTCTTTTTCCTGACTTTTCATGACTTCTCTTACCCAACTTCTCTATCTTCATCTTTCATCTCTATGTGCTGATGTGTTGTGTCATCTTGAAGCATTACATATTAGTGCTAGGTCCCATACCATGACTGACACCATTCTTTAAAGTCGACCAGCTTACCTGACCATCAGTTTATGCGCTTCTCTGACGATACTTTTAGAATATCCACGGGATTAGAAATGTTGACAGTTTGTTGTCGCTTTAACAGCTGCTTCAGCAGCATTTCCCAACATCATGTACTTTGAAGCAGTGTCTAACAGAGTATCAAGATGAAGCGAAATTTATGGACTCTAACAGGTAATACCTGGAATTTAACGCTAGTCTTCCACTAGCCGAACTGTAGGACTTGGTTAGTAACTAGGCTTCAAGAGGTACGAATGAGTCTTATCCGCCTTAGATTGATCATCTATAGATGACTATAGAATGTCTGAGAGGATTGTAAAAGTATGTGACCTACAATCTTCAGATTACCGGTTTATTACCCACTGGACTGAGCTAACAAATCTGGTTGTCAGTTACTGCTATGCTGCCAATATTATGCTGAACAGATGGACCATTATAAACAGCAACTACCTGCGAAGAAACATACCGGTGGGCTAGGATATGCCTTCAATGAACTACGGGGTTTGAAAGAACTTATTAATGGCAAGATAGTCTATGTCGTCTGACTGACATCATTGACGAAATCCCTATTCCTTGTACAAACAGTTTTTCCCCATCATATCAGATGATTCTCAAAACTTATCCTCTGTTAATTGTAGGAGGAAAGTTTCCTGCTCAGAATTCATCCAGTGCCTTGAGAAATATGCACCTAAGTATATGATAATCTTCTATAATCACAGTTTGCTAAAGTTAATTCTGATTTAAAAAAATACTCGCTAACAGCATCCGATGTTGGTTGAGTTATTACGTGAATTAGTGCACTCCCCACAAGTGGCTCATCACAAGATCTGACGGTCCTGGTTCCTGCTCCTTCTGGAGTCATGGGTTTGCACTACTGAGAAATCCCACACTGTGACGAAGTAGTCATTCGGTGCTTCCAGGTTTTGAGTGATTCTCCAACTGATGTCAATCCGTGATAATTACTAACTTAAGCGTAGGGTGCCTTTAAAGGCCATCCTGACAACTTCTGAATTAACCAATCAGGTTTCAGTGTTCCAGTCAGAGAAGTAGTTTTGTACAAAACAAAGTAATTGGTTATCTCAATAGTTGCTAGAGTGGCCTTTAAAGTCACTGCCACTGCTAGCCACCACCAACACCACATAAACAGTAAGAATAACACCTCTTCATCGACGAATAAACTTATTCAAAAACCTGTGTTTTTGAATAAAGACAAGTTAGTACTGACTTTTTAAATCAAAGGTTTAAACATTTGTAATGAACACTTGTTTTATTTAAAACTATTGTTTGCAAAGAACAGTTCAATGTTTGTTTATTTACCTGCTTAATATTGGAAATAACCAAAGTTGATGAAAATAGCCAAGGTGCACGTAGTCAGGGTTTATTTTATTGATTTCGCCATTAACATACAAGCTAACGATTGGTTGTACTTAGTTTAACCAAACTTTGTTCAGATATTTTTTGAGGGTGGAAATAACCTAGTCATGTTATCTGTGAATTTGACATTAAACTACGTACTGTTCAAGATTAAGGGGAACCGCAAGCGTCTGCAGATTGCAGACATTGTTTGGTGACAAGTCAAGTCACAGAGAGAGAGAGAGAGAGAGAAATAGGTTAGTTCTAGGGTTTGTCCTTGCTTTCTTTAAGTATCCAGATATTCTACACATTGGAGGAACGGAACAATGATTAAGTGGAGACTATGACTAACTTAAAAATACGGCAAAAATGTTATGCGATCAGTCAGAAAGCGTAATTTATAATTCAGAATTAGTCATCCTCATCATCTTTCAATGAGTTTCTGGTTTGAGTCCCATCGCATCCATCTGGGTAGTAGCATTATACGGTAACCTCTTGTCCTGCATTTCTCTCCACACTGGTTTTCCTCTTAATATTTCTATCCAAGATTATGTATTCTCTTTGCACGAATTCTTACCAGTTGATCGTCGCTACTTTCCTGGTTCCTTTACCTACTACTTATTTACATCCTTGTAAGTAGATCTCACTACACTGTTTGACAGAAATGATTTATCGCCTGTGTAAATTCAAAAAATAGGTTGATCTTTAGTTTTTTATTTAATGTGCTGAAGGCTTAAACTATTTGACACTCGAGGAGCATAATCACCAGTGTAAGAGATAGCCGAGTACTTTACAGTAAACATAGACAATATTATACACACAGAGATGCATACAGACAGTTTACTAGAAACACTATCGCGATATATGGTCATATAAGAATAATTCATGACCTGAATGGATGTAGACTTTGTGCAACAGTCTAATAATAACAATGAATTTTCGTCGTATTGAATGAATCTGTTTGTTGTGCATGATTGACTTGGTTTGATTGTTTTACTTTGAACAAGTCAGTAATGCCTTAGAGCACTAAAGACTGAATTATTTTTAACTCGCCAGTTTTTTGGTGAGGCCGTCTATCCACATTTGGCCTTGTCTTCCGATGAAACTTGAGTCAGACAGTGAAATTGCGCCTTCTTTTGTGATCATCTAATTTAGAACTGTAACAGTATACTGATAAACAAGTTTCAACGAGAATATTTGCTCAGACCTATCCTCGTTATGAGTTGAACTCGAGCTACTTTTAAGGTCACCCTAGCAACTGCTGAAATAGCGAGGCAGCTTTCAGGTGTTTTGGTTGGAAGACTAGTTATTTTTTAAATGAAGAAATATGATTGGTTATCTCACCAGTTACGAGAGTGGCCTTTGAAATCACTTGCTGGATTCTGGATATCGATTTAAAATGAACGTCGGAATCAAACTGCTTGTGTTGAAGCTTTAACAACCACTGTGGGCTTCAGAGTTATCCATCGCTTATGATAATAACACTTATGAATGACACATTGACAGAAACCTGTACAAAATGAGACTACTTGAATTCCTGTAGATGAAAATCAAAATTTCTACATTTCACTTAGGTGAACAGTTCTTGTTCTTGTCTGCTGGAAATACCTTTGGGTTCTTTTGTTCTGTGCAGTCCATACCATAACACTGACGTTCACAACTTGAAGATGACGTAATGCATCGCAGAGATTTACGCTAAATCCTTCTAATAACCAGTTTATGGATGATAGGCTGTATAAAACTGATAGTAAGGATGGGTAATAGCTAGCGGGGAAATTCACAATACTTATTTCATTCTTTTGGGGACTCATCAGCTCACTGTTACTCCCTAACAAAAAATGATGTTTTATCCCAAGCAGATCAACAACGGTTAATGTTTATTTGTAACACTTGATCAGTATCCTACTGCCTGCATTAATCTTCTTTCTCCAACCACCTTTATTGAGTTTATCAGCTCTAACATCCCCCCTCAGTGACAGGCATGTTGTCTGAGCATTTTTAGTGTGATTAGCTAGTTTTCAACTTTGTGACACTCCGATTATACAAATTGAGAAGTCAACTGAGTGGAAACATTTTATACTGGAAACTTTACCGCTTTTCTCGTCAATGAAGGTTGCTACAATTCTTCCACTTTATCTACCGTCACATCATTTGACTGAGCTCAGTCAGCAACAACTCTCTCTCTCTCTCTCTCTCTCCTGTAAGTTGTACTTGACATAAATAGCCTTCTGCTTCCACTTCTCTACCTTCAAACTTCTTAATTCCTAATGACTGAAATGATTACGCCAATGACAGATCTAACCGACGGAAATAACACGTTTACATTCAGGTAATTTCAGTCTGTCTTCGACTAGCGCAACACTGACACTCAGCAACTAGATTCAAAGTAGATCTTGACTCTAACCTTCCAATAGTTGAAACAGAAATCTAGTTTGCCTTTCTCTTTAGTATACAAAAGGGAATGGATGACAGTACACATATGTAAATCTATTTTCAGATCCAGCTCCGTTCAAGTGTTTATCAGTATCTGATTGGCAGACGTGTCCTGGAATAAAATCGGTCTACCCGACATTATATGATGCTAGTGCTGTTTGTGTGAAAGCACTTTGTCAGAATGAATCAGATCTGCTGGAGTCTGGGGAAATACAAGAGAGCAACGAAAGTCATACATAAATAACTATCACTTGTTGCAATGAAGTAAGTCGGTGAAAAGTTTGAACATGTATAAAAATGAAAGAGTATGACAGTCAGATGAGATATGAGCTTTTTTGCCAGGCATAATCTATAGGATACATGGATATCAGATGAATAGCGACTGAAGAACATCCAGCTCTGAAAAACAGTCATCATTTCCTTCTGAGTTTCATTGAACATAGAGACTCTTAAATCTGAAGCTTGTAAACACAGATAAGCCATTTTCTTGAATCTTGTCGTAAAGACATTCAATATCATGATGACGACTATCAGTGTCATCACAAAGCCCAGCGTTAGTAGAAGTGACAATCTTTCAATAAAATTCAAAGCAGTCGTTAATAACGATCGTTTGATCAATCACAGAAGAGTAGTCAAAGTTAGACTGTATAGTCCTAATCATTGACCGAATGATATCGATCAATTCTCTGTTGGTTACAGATACTTCTTGCCAATGACTACTGACAAACGTTAAACACAGATGAAGAAAAGCTTCTTACTGGTTGCCTTCTGTTAAGGCTACTTAGAAACAACGGAAATTGTTCAGATGAACAGAATTGTTCCTATTCGCTTAAGCAAACACTTGTCAGTGTTTTTTAGCTTTACTTTGTGGTTGTATTGATTTTTTCTTTTGTAACATTTAAATTGGTTGGTAGAAAGTCGATTTTACGACAACTTAAACTTTTATTGATTTCTTGTCAGTATGTAAATCACAAAGGTGGTATTTTTATAACAGATACACCACTTCTATCGATCATGCCAATGCACACTGTGAGCAATTCAATATGACTTCAACCATTTACTGTTTTCGATTAGTGGTTTTTCTACTGTCAATAGGTTAATGATACACACAGTTCATTCTTTTACTAGGCAGGGGATAATTAAACCGGTATGTAGTGTATAAGGCTTAAATAGGGTCCAAAAGCCACCTGACTTTAAATTATGCAAGAACAAAACTAGGAGTGACCCAGAACTCCACCTTAGCAATTTGCTGAATGGACAGTTGGGGAGATTTATTGATTTCAAGGTGGTATTCATCACCGAGTGACATTAACTAGGGGACTATAAAACCTGGGTGCACTGAACAGCTGTTTCGTCCTGGTGTGAAACTCCTCAGCAGTACACACTCATGACAGTGACAGAGATGGAACCCATGACCTTCAGGTTTTGCGGAGAACACGTTACCATTGAATCAATGGGTCAGAATCCAATGGTCCACTTTCTCCTACTTCTACCAATCTGTGACATAGCGCGATCATCATACAATACCACGCTAATAATTTCCCTTACAGACTATTCCAGAAAGTAGATCGTCTAACTACTTTCTTATAATATAAACAAACTATACAGTACTTCTTATTGTCTTTGGTTATCGTCTATTAAAGACTTTCTGTTGCATATGCACAGTCACCCGGTAAGAGACCATGGATGTAGGTTTCAAAATCAATAGTGAATGATAAAACCAGCTTCAAGACACTCCACTGATCACTGCACTTATAGTACAGCAGGTGACAGGATGGAGGGGAATTCACGTAGCACCGACAAGTCCTCAGAGGACGTCTGACCTTCTTTAAGCTTTTGATTTAATAGCTTGCGATCGAGTTGAAATTCTTTGAGCTAAGAGCATTGGCTCTACCTTCCAATATTGGTGTGCAGTTATCACCCGACTACATCTGATCAATGCAAAACAATTTCTGCACACTACCAGGGACCGGATTGAAACGTGCCTGTTATATTTCTCTGATAGACACCGTCAAGAGAACGACATCACAATGAAACTTGAGTCATCCATTCAAGGAGTCCGTATGGCAACATAGACAGATCAAATCGTTCCAGTATAATAACCAATGCGAAATTGTAAGCCCCACTCAGAATCAGATGATATCGATTACACAAGAGATAGTTATCGTGACTCAGGAAGCTAGTGGATAACGCTATGGTGTTTGCAGCAAAAGGTGCCAAGTTCCAGCCCCAGCAGGGACCAGCATGGTTAGTATGAGATGCGATCGTTCCAACGCTAAACAGAGAAAACCCATACCACCAGCGCCGGAAAACCCTGGGAAGGGAGTAGTGTGGTAATTTTGGGGCTAACCTTTTCTAGCCCCTACCCCTTCTCGTAGTACAGGCAGCATCAGCGTGGTACTCCTGGTCATCCAATGGCAACACCTTACTGCTGTCATATAGCCATCCATATGGGAGCAGTAGGACTTCACCCTCGGACCCCCACCATAGTATAGCCATTCACATTACACCTGCAACTGCTTTTCGTCTCACCACTATCTAACAGACCTCTCTGACATGGTCGGACCTCTTGGGAATAAGCGTCTCAGCCAGTATAGTTAGTTAGGTCATTGTAATACACGAGCCCGACCACCACCTCAAAGTAACATCTGACGGCGGATCGACGAAATCCCTGACTGTTTGTCTGAAGTGCGTGGGGAGGTGTAGACTGTCTGGGTGGAGTCTCCAAGACGATAGGAATCAGAGGTTTAGGATTCTTGGTGATATGGTTCTAAAGTGGTCACCATGGAGCAGATGTATTCATTCTGTCTTCTTCTACAGCTTGAATATTCGCACTAATAGTTATCTTCAAACTATTTGTTCTCTTACACATCTTTCAATAGTTTGACATTAGTCTTTTTTTATTCACTTGGTCCCTGTACACTGCAGACAACTTAAACCGATGCACTTGTGTGCGGGGTTCTGCGTTGATTTTGTCTATCTGTCTAGGAACAGTGTCAAATATTCAGGTACAGCCACCTAAGGAGTTCTAGTTAGGATGATATTAGCATCTAGGATTCCAATGCTAGTGACCACCAAACAAATTATATAAAAGTGGTCGGCTACTAGTACCTCCATCGTGTGTAATTTTAGAAACCATACCCTTTGCAAGCTTTGTAGATAACTTTAAAAGAGGATTCTGTGGAAGCCTTACCACCTAAACTGACTATCATTCAAGTAGTGGGTTTTTAACTAGCTAACGTGCACCACTGGGTAGCCATAATGAATAGTTATTACTATTTGTTGATCAAAAGCACATCAGTAAATAGTAATAACTACTACCCGTTGTACAAGAATTTGCTTTCGTTCCTCCGTGTCATAGTGGATAACGCCTTGGCGTTTGAAGCGATGGGTACGAGGTTCAAGTCTCAGTGGGAACAACATCACTCACCGAGGTGCAGATACATTCAGTTGATTCGTACCAAATAGGACGAAGCAAGCGTTCTGGATTCTTGTGCTAGTCACAACCAAGTAAATTAAACAGATGAAATCTAGAAAGTCTGTCAGGGAAGTGAAAAAGTGATAGAAATAGTTTACATCGCTCAGGCTGTTGTTAATAAGGTACTGAAGTCTTAATGTAAATTCACCTTGTAGACACTAATGGACAAACATCTGAATAAAAACAAATTCAATGAACTTAGCCGAATCAAATTCAGGTTACGCCCTAACTGATCAACATGCGCACATACAACCTGTTCCGTCTACTTACTTCATTGCCAATCGATAGATTTAAATCAATTCTTGAACGATCACCTTTTTTTGTTGTCTAGCTTTTTTTATAATCTCTGAAAACCTGTTATTGAAACGATATTCTACTTGATCCTTATGTTTCTATCTGACGAACTTTGAAGCATGAATAATGTTAAGTTTTGGATATCAACATTCTATAGATTAAAGATTTACCACAAGTTGGCTAGTTTGTTAAGATGAATCAATGAAGCTTTTAGAATAGTAACAGTAACTTGATCTAGTAATGATCTCAGTTGTCACGGGAAACATGTCAGTGCTGAGGACTGACATCACTTGGAGAACCACTGAAAATCTAGGAGCACTGGACAGCTGTTCCTTCCTAGTATGGAACTCCTCAGCAGTGCACACTTACGACCCAGCCAGGAGTCGAACTCAGGACCTTCTGGTTTCACGGCGAACGTGAATTGGCAGAAGTTGGAAACTGTAAGCCATCGAACTCCGACTCAGTGGCTAGGATGTTCGTCGTGAAACCTGAAGGTCCTGAGTTCGATCCCTAGTCGGGTCGTGGGTGCGTACTGCTAAGGAGTCCCATACTAGGACGAAAAGACTGTCCAGTGCTCCCAGATTTTCAATGGTCCTCCAACTGATGTCAGTCCATAGTGTTGGTTTAAATGTCAATTTAATCCCGGTCATATTGAGAATTCTTCTAAACGCTTCTGAGGTGCTTTCATTGCATAGCTACACAGTGGAGGCTTTGAATTCTCTCTCAACCATTAATACTACTATTATTACCGGAATTATTATTAATAACATCTGTGTTATAAATTCTCTCAAAGTTGTGGAGTTACATTATTTGAATATGGACAGTTAATTATGTCCTAAACGTTATCCAGTGAAGATACTGTTTCCCTGTGTAACATTCCTAATAAAGACTAAAATGGAATTTTTATTATTTTTTTCAATAGAAATTACTAGGTGAATATTCTGTTGATCTTCATGTCTTTCAGGAAACTCCATTCTTGAAAATGAAAGATGTACATATGAGTTTACTTCGAAAATCAAGTGACTTTAAATGCTATCTGAAAGAGACATTATAAACCATACGCAATTTTTATCAGTTCATCGATTTTATCGATTGGTCTAAACGAAAAGTCTGAAATGTATACTTACATTTCTGAATAAAAATCTGAATTACAATTCCTATACTTATCTTTCTAATCTCTCTCTAGTATAATTTTCAATATTTTTTTAAAATTGTATAATGTGTACTTAATCATAAATGGTTATCATTTCCAATTCGTTTAATCGATTAGTCAGTTAGTTAGCTATTAGCTTTATTTACTTTCTTATTGATCATTTTGTCAATTTGATAAACAGTTTATTGATAAATTATTGATTTCAGTTATTTTTAAAGTGCTATTCCATCTCAATTCATTTGTTAATGATACTACTGCTGTTTAAATGCTTAAAAAGAAAAACGCACAATTCACTTTGTTGTAATTAATACAAAAGGTGTTTATACTTTCATTGTTTTCTGCTTCAGTATTTTTCTGAATCTTGGTGATTTATATAAGTCCTTAATTAATTAATTAGTGGGCTATTACCTAGTTGTTAGTAGTTATTGTCATTGCTTTAACTGCTAGTAGTGCTTAAAATCGATATTACAGTGACTTAGCCATAACTAACGCATATTGATTAATTAGGCCATTATTAATTACTACCTTGTTGTTTCTCTGATTGTATACAAACTACTTTGAATTGTTTACCGCATTTTTCAAACAGGATTCAACCAGTTACAATTTCAGTTAAAATCAAAGTTGATAACATATGCATGTATGTAGCATTACTGTTTACATTAAAACAACGTAGATATTCATATGAAAGCACGCTGAAGACTAGTATCTTAATTTCATTATGAAAAGATTTCAGTTGGAAAAAAAAGTGAAAGCGAGGGAGTTATGATTGCTTGTCTGGTGTAGTCTCAGCGCTTATATGGGAGAAAGCTGCAATCATGTAGTGCCTTCGGTAAGATATCTTCACTGAGCAATGGACTGTGGTTTATTATTACTATTAATTTTCCCTTAGGTTCCTTCACAGTGGAACATAGGGCGTCAGTAGCACGCCTCCATTCCACTCTCTTCTCTCCAGTCTTTTCAACCTGGTGCCACGACTGTCCACAACCTTTCATTTCTTCCTCACACCATCTCATCCATGTCACACTCACCTCAGATGCATAACTCGTCGCTTCCCCTTCGGATTCCACGCGACGGCCTGGCCTGGTCTGGCCTGGCGTGTGATGTCTCCTAATGGTCTCTTCAGTGTATGCGCAATCCATCTACACTTTCTTCTGCATATTTGTTGGCTATGGGTTCTCGGTTCGTCGGTTGATTGCCAGCCAGCCAGCCAGAGTTCCTTGTTGCTTATTCTTAGTATTCCGTCCCATACATCTGATCTTCAGTATCGAGTGAGCGTAGACAGCAATTGTTGATGCCGTATATCTGTAGTTTCTTGCAAATGCTTTCGTGACACCCCAAGTCTCCCAAACACATAGAAGCACTAACTTGACTGACATTGGTGTTGAAACTCCGGATCTTGTTCCACATGCTGAGTGCAGTCCAGTGTAATAGGTCTCCACACTGATTTCAGATTAATGAAAGCCTGTCTTGCTGTCTTTCCGATACTGGCTGGTTTTGACATTCCCCTCTGTGCCTGTGCCACCTGTAGTAGTCGAAACGATGCTGCCTGCTTGCCTGCCTAGGTAGGTGGGTAGATGAAAGAGACTACTTCCTCTAGCTTTCTCCCATTCATGGTGATTGATGCCTCTCGTTGCTGATGCTGTTGTTGGTTGGGTATCTTCATCACCTATGTCTTCGCTACGTTCACCTGAAGGAAGTCCCGTCTTCGTTGGCCTACATCTTCTGTCAACTCGTTAGTTTTCACCTGTACATCTTCGAGTTTGTTTGACAAGTCATTAGAGATAAATCATCATCGTTGGCGAAATCCAAATCTTTTTCTGGAGTCTTTTCATCGGTCCAGATACCGTATGCCCATCTTCTCACTTCTCACAGTTGTCTGCTGCATGATCCAGTCCAGTCCAGTCAAGTCAAGTCAAGTCGACCACAATCAGGAAGATCATCAGTGATTATAGTGGGTGGCAGCCTTGTCTTACTCCTGTCACCTGTCTTCACTTCAAAGGCATCACTGAGCAATCCATTGTGAATCACTCGACATGTCTCACCATACACTATATATAGCTGCTGTTGAATGAGATTGATAAAGGTTTGTTGTATTCAAACGGTGGAGTGTTGAAGCAACTGCCTGATAAATTACTTCTCGTTCGACGCTGTCGAAGCAAGTCCTTTCCAAAGTCTATGAAGTTGAGGTAGAGTTGATTTGACTACCATTCTATACTCTGTTCTATGATGATGCGTAGCACAGGGTAGCGTTGCAACTTGATCCGCACATGATTTGTTCTATCTGAAGCCAGCCAGCCAGCCAGCCAGCCAGCCAGCCAGCCAGCCAGCCAGCCAGCCAGCCAGCCAGCCAGCCAGCCAGCCAGCCAGCCAGCCAGCCAGCCAGCCAGCCAGCCAGCCAGCCAGCCAGCCAGCCAGCCAGCCAGCCAGCCAGCCAGCCAGCCAGCCAGCCAGCCAGCCAGCCAGCCAGCCAGCCAGCCAGCCAGTCTGTTCCAGTCGTAATTTTGAATGCAGAGCACTCTTTAGTCTCCCCAGGATGATGCGGCTCAATATTTTGCTTGGGGTGGACACGAGCGTGATTCCTAGCCAATTCTTGCAAAGTCTCATCTCTCCCTTGTTTGGGAGTTTGACAAGATAGCCCTTCTTCTAATCAACTGGCAGGTACATTTCCTTCCTTCCTTCCTCGCAAACCTTCTGCAGTAGTGGTGTGAGCATGTTCGCTGTTGTCTGTGGGTTCGTTTTCAGTGTTTCTGGTGGAATTCGATCTGGTCCTGCTGCTTTGCCAGATTTCAACAAGTTTATGGTGTTCAGACTTCTGCTTTTGTCGGAGGGCCTGTGTTAACTCGTGGTTCTGTGAAGGGGCTGCTGGTGGTACTTCTGGACGAGAAACGGGTGGTGGTGGTGGTGGTAGTCGATTCAAGAGTATTTTGAAGTGAGTGGTCAGCCAATCCTTGCCTTTGTCTCTCCTCTCTCTTTGATAACTAGCTCCCCTCACTATCTTTCATTGCTTTCGTCTGAGTTGATCTCTCCCCTACCAGATAGTAATAGTAACCTGGTTATTTGATATAGTGTTGTCAGGTCTCTCTCTCTCTCCTACCTGCAGCCTGTTCTGCATCACTTGCCAATGTGTTGTAGAAGTGTCTTTTGTCTTTGCGCGCACTCTTCTTCACTTCTTTGTCCAGTGTAGTGTTTTACACGTGGTACTCAGTTTCTCCTTTCGTTGTGCATGCTTGCACTGCACTGCACTGCACTGGTTCATCTTCTGATTCACCATCTTCCTCTCCCTGCTCCATCAGCTTCCATGTGTCTGTGGAGATCCATTCCTTGTCTTGTCCTGTTTTTTCTTCCTTCATAACATGGTTATGTTGGTTTCTTTGCACATCTCTTCCAAAGAGTTCCAGTGTTCTTCCACACCCAATCCTTCAGGGGTGTTGCTCGATGTCTCCAATTTTGTTCTGATGGCTGGCTGACGTGAAGATGTCCTTTGTAGTTTCTTTCATCCTTCAATTCACTTTCTGTTCTGGATATTGAACGTGAACTGTGACCGTCTATCACCAACTTCTTTGAAGTCTTTCAACCTGATTTGGAATGTAGGTTACTTGCACTAGACAATGTTTGGTGTGAACAACCTACGTCTGCTCCACTTCTTCATCTGATCTTGTGTCCAGTAAGCTGACTGCGTCTCCACTTTCTTCACATTGACATGAAGTTGATCTGATTTTGAGTGTGTCCTGGTGTCTGGTCAAGTCCATGTCACTCACTGCCTTGTAAATATCCATGTGTTTGTACACACTGCCTCACCTCCAATCACCAACTCGTTGAATGCGCAGAAATCTCCAAACACTTCTCCGTTCTCATTCATCACTTCACCGAGTGCTTCTCAACCCATGATGAGTTCTCTTCCTGTGCTTTCCGCTCTCAGTTTGGCGTTCATGTCATCCCACCCATCAGAATATATTTTGATGTAGCCAACTGGGTTTGGATCTTGTTTATTGCTGATTGCAGTTGTTTAGAGAAATTTTCCTTCTTCTCCTGATCTGCTTGATTATTTGTAGTTGCACAACGTAGCAGTGTATGATTGTGACTTACCTTCCCTCCTTTTGAGTTGAACCTTACTGTCATGATGCTGGAGGAGACTGGTTCCCACTGCATGAGAGCCCTCGATGATCTTGGAGACATCATGATAGCCACTCCACAACTCAGTGTTCTCGTGGTTGTTGTCTGGGTGACACTATCGGAGTAGACTATTGACTCTGCAGTTAGGAGTAAAGGGAGTTCACTTCCATTCCATCTGCAGATTCCTCACAGATTCCTAGCACTTCTATGCCATACCTTCACTTCTCTCTGGCAATTTGGGGAGCCTTACCAGCGAGCAGGCTTCAAACATTGTGTGGACATCTCATGTCCCCATTCTTACTCCCGCTTTCATCGAGATGAGAGAAGACACATTGGTGAACTGGCTTCCTGAAGGCGTCACTTTGTCTCTCCGAATCCAGTGAGGAATAAGTTTGTTTTTCTCTTTTATATTTTCTTTGTGCTTTGAAGTTTCTTTAGCGATTGGATTTGTTTTCCGGGGTAGGGCTGTTAGTCCTACACCCAACCTTCCCTCTTTACCCAGACTGAGGACCGGTTGGTGACTAGTGAACCAGTTAACCAGGTGGGGTTTATGGACTGTGGTTATTATTATTATTATTAGTCCCTTGGGTTCCTAATGGAACATAGGGCTTCAGTAGCAGGTCTCCAGTGAACTCTGTTCTCTGAAATCTTTTGAACCTGGCTCCATGACAGCCCACAACCTCTCATTCCCTCCTCACACGATCTCCTCCATGTCCTCCTCGGCGTCCAACTAGTCGCTTCCCATGGGGATTCCACTCGAGTACCTGGCCTGAAGCGTGATGTCCCCAATCGGTCTTCTCTGTGTATGCCCAATCCATCTCCACTTCCTGCCAGTGCATATTTGTTCAGCGATAGCTTCTTAGTTGGTTCGTTCCCAGAGCTCCTTGTTGCTTATTCTTATTATTCTGGCCATCTGATCTTCGGTAACGAGCCAGTGTAAGCAGTTGTTGATCAATGTCTGTAGTTTGTTGGAAATCCCTTTCGTAACGCGCCAAGTCTCTGAACCATCACAAAGAAGCACTGACTTGACTGAGTTGGTGTTAGAAATCCGCATCTTGTTCCACATGCTGAGTGCAGAAGATCTCCACACTGGTTTCAGGCTAATGAACGCCTGTCTTGCTTTTCCGATTCCGACTTTGACGTCCTCGTCTGTGCCACCTGTAGTTGAAACAGTGCTTCCCAGATAGATGAAGCAGGCTACTTCCTTTAAGTTTCTGCCGTTGACGGTGATTGGAGTTTGTCGTTGTTGTTGGTTGAGTATCTTCATCACCTCTGTCTTGTCTATATTCACCTGAAGTCCCGTCTTAGCTGCCTCTTCTGTCACCTTGTTAGTTTTTGCCTGCAGATCTTCAAGTTTATGTGACATCAGGCACAAGTCATCGGCGAAATCCAAGTCTTCTTTTCCGCAGTCCAATCAGCCTATCTCCCTCTTCTCACAGCTCCCCACTGTTTGCTGCATGATCCAGTCCAGTCGACCATAATCAGGAATATCATGGGGACAGTAGGCAACCTTGTTTCACTCCTGTCTTCACTTCAAAAGCATCACTGAGCTTCCCATTGTGAATTACTTGGCGTTTGGCATCTTCATATAGTTGTTGAATGAGGCTGATAAAGGTTTGCGGTATTCCATGGTATTGAAGCAATTTCCAAATTACCTCTTGGTCGACGCTGTCAAAGGCCTTCTCAAAGTCGATAAAGTTGAGGTGTACAGTTGGCTGCCATTCTATACTCTGTTCTATGATGATGCGTAGTGTAGCGTTGCGATTTGGTCCGCACACGACTTGTACTTCCTGAATCCAGCCTGCTTGTTCCGGTCGTAGTTTTGAATCCAGCGCATCCTTCAGCCTCTCCAAGATGATGCGGCTCAATATTTTGCTTGAATTCGGTGGACAGGAGAGTGATTCCGCGCCAGTTCTTGCAAACACTGAAGTCTCCTATCTTCGGCAGTTTGACAAGGTAACCCTTCTTCCAATCAATTGACAGGTACCTCCTCTTCCTTCCACACCTTCTGCAATAGTGGTGTGGTGTGAGCATGTCCGCTGTTGTCTCTGCGTCTGTTCTCAGTGCTTCTGGCGGGATTACATCTGGTCCTGCTGCTTTCCCTCATTTCAGTAGCTTTATGGCGTCCAGGACTTCCACTTTTGTTGGAGGATTTATGTTCACTTGTAGTTCTGTGGCTCGGCTGTTGGTGGTATTTCTGGACGAAGTGCAGGTGGTGGTCGATTCAAGAGCTTATTGAAGTGGTCGGCCCATCGTTTCCTCTGTTTCTCTTCTTTCGTAATTAAATTTCCTTCTTCATCTTTTATTGGTTTCGTCTGCGTTGATATCTTCCCACATAGTAACCTGTTTATTTGAAATAGTGTTATCAGGTCTCTCTTACCTGCAGCCTACAGCCTGTTTTGCTTCACTTGCCAGTGTTTCGTAGATGTGTCTTTTGTCTTTGCGTGCACTCTTCTTCACTTCTTTGTCCAGTGTGGTGCTTTGCACATTGTGCTCAGTTCCTCTTGTCGTTGAGCATCCTTGCACTGGTTTATCCTCTGCTTCACCATCCTCCTCTCCTCTATCAGCTTCCAGGTATCCGTCGAGATCCATTCCTTGTCTTCCGCCTTCTTCCTTCCTAATACGGTTGTGCAGGTTTCTTTCCACATAGCTTTCAAAGACTTCCAGTGTTCTTCCACACAGGTTTCTTCAGGGATGTTGCTCGATGTCTCCCATTTTGTCTTGATGGCTGCCGTGAAGATCTCCTTTGTAGTTTCATCCTTCAGTTTCCGAGTGTGGTACTTCAATTGAGGTCTATCACCAGCTTCCTTGAAGGCTTTTAACTTGGTTTGGAAGGTTCATTGCACTAGATAGTGTGTGGTCTGAACCTACATCTGCTCCTCTTCTTGACCTTGTGTTAAGTAGACTGCGTCTCCATTTTCTTGAGATTGAGATAAAGTCGATTTGATTTTTAGTGTGTCCATCTGGTGAAATCCATGTCGCTTTGTGGATATCCTTGTGCTTGAACAAACTGCCTCACTGCAATCACCAAATCGTTGAATGCACAGAATTCTGCAAACAATTATTCATTCTCGTTCATCACCTCACCGAGCGCTTCTCGACCCATGATGGATGAGTTCTCTTCCTGTGTTGTCCCCTCCCAGTTTGGCATTCATGTCGCCCATTAGAATTTTAATGTCGCCAACTGAGGTCTTGTCCAGTGTTGATTGAAGTTGTCTGTAGAATTCGTCCTCCTTCTCTTCATGTGCATTATTTGTAGGTGCATAACATTGTATGATTGTGACCTTTCTTCCTTTTGAGTTGAATCTTGCTGTCATGATCCTGGAGGAGATTGGTTCCCACTGCATGAGAGAGAGCCTTCGATGCGCTTGGGGACATCATGATAGCCACTCCATAACTCAGTGTGCTCGTGGTTGTCGTCTGGTTGACAATATCGGAGTAGATTATTGATTCTCCAGTTGACAGTTTGGAGAGTCCACTCCCATTCCATCTGCTTTCGCAAATCCCAAGCACTTCAATGTGATACCTTCTCATCTCCTTTGCAATCTGGGCTGCCTTACTGGGTTCAAACATGGTGCGGACATTCCATGTCCCCACGTTTACTTTTGCTTTCATCGAGTGAGAGGGGACACATCGGCCAATTGGCTTCCTGAAGGCTTTCACCAACTGGCGTCATTTCGCCTCTCCGATTCCAGCGAGGAATAATTTTGTTATTATTTTTTACATATCGTTTGTGCCTTGAAGTTTTTTTAGCGGTTAGATTTGTTTTAGGGGGTAGGGTTGCTAGCCCTATGCCCAACCTTCCCTGTTTACCCGGGCTTAGGACCGGCTAGTAACTAGTGAACTAGTTAACCAGGCGAGGTTATGGACTGTGGTTAGTATCTTATAAATCCAACAAAGGATGAAAATAAATGATGACCTATACCCAAACCTTTTCAAATTAATATAGCCTTATGGTAGATATATGTGTAGCCATATATAACTGGATTCTTGAACAATGACCTTAGGTTTTATCCTTGACGGTCCGTTGGTTCTCGAAAAGGGGAAAAAACAACGCAGGTTTATTGTCCAGTCAAATATGTGCAAAAATTAGCAGTTTATGTACGCTTGTCGATGTCCTTTGAAAGTTTTTCACCTTTCTAGAAAGTCCTTTATCTAATATGAATTTCATACGTATGAACACATGTTTTTCTCATGGACGTTCGACATGCCATGATTGGCTATGAAGGCTTTTCAGTCATTTAAGGCTTTTTTGAGTAATCTAGAGACAATTGTCACACTCCCTAACACAAAAACAGGAGGACTAGATTTAAGTGGATGAAAATGCAAGCTGAACATTTCCATCAGCAGATGATGAGTCTACGAACTCACAAAAGAAGCAAAATGTTAACCAGTGAATCCAACCACTTAGGTGAAAGCTGGCGAACCCGCCGCAAGACGTGATTGTTGTACGCTTGATGTCCCATAGAATAGTGGTTTCACACTACTAAGGAGTTTCATACAGTGATGAGATCGGTGCCCAGTGCTCTAGGTTTTCAGTTGTTCTTCAGCTGATGTCAGTCTGTGATTGAGACTGCATTATGATGATGATGATGATTAGTGTATAACGATTGCACATCTAGTAGAGTGTTAGCAAGAAAAGGACATAATTGGCCAGTGCCTATTTGACTAAAAGTTCCTTTTGTACGAAACCCTGACTATCTGGAAGTTCACTAAGCCATTTTGGCACCAAAAATACTCTTCAATAACAGTTTTGACACGCATTCTTAGAAATAAAACTAAGATGTGTGTGCTGTGTACACTAATGATGGATGGTGGCTAGCAGTGGATTGCAATAGGTGCGTTTCGTCCTGTTTGGGACTTGTCAGCTGGATATGGCTGCCCCTAAGTGAGTGGTGTTGTTCCGACTAAGACTGGAACCCTGAGCCAATCTCTTCAACCGCCATAAAATATGACGTCTTGGAAGATACTAGAAGAGTTCCTGCTGTAACCAATGATACACGGTTTTCAAAGTTACTTCCTTAGCTATTCTTATGATTCATTCCAACTTCTTTTGCTTACTGCTATACGTTTCTGTCAGAAATTTAGTTTGTATATTTCAGCACTTCATACAATCTCTCCGCCCTCCCCCCGTTATACATTTAAATGCAAGGAAGAACAGTGATTCGAGCTAGATAATTGAAGTTCATTTTATTTCTTATTAATATTTATAATTTCCGTTGAATATGTAGGCAGTATCGAGGTATCCACGTAGGAGCCCATCTGCCAACGGAGGTCGAGCAACTCGACCTTATATAGCAACGGAAAACAAGTAGTGCCAATAAAAAACCAATACCGGTTGCAAAATGGGTGGGTGTCATCCCTCAAGACCCAGTGGCTAAAACTTAGGCACTTGAAGCGATGGGTTCTGGGTTCCAGTCTCAATGGGAACTGTATCACTCACTTAGATGCAAGTACATCTGGTTGACGAGTCCAGAATAGGACGAAACGCGCATCCTAGATTCTACTGCTAGCCATCTCACTGACTAAGAAGTTCATCCTACTTCTTGACCTCAGTTATTTACAACCTATAACGAATTTATGCCAAGATCTGTTTGCTTAGAAACCCACTTCCCTACTTTAATCGTTTCGACAGTGGATTTAGCGTCTCGCCAGAAACGGGATACTGGTTGCATGTAATTGAAATCTGAATAATTGTGTAATGACAGTTATATCTGTTTGAAAATAGGAAGATCTGACGGGAATCCCAGGAATAAGCAAGCAAGATGTACAATCAAATAAAGACAAAGATCCTAACGATGTGAAACATTCTCACCATAACTTCTATAAAAAAATACAAACTGTTACAGTATTTACTCCAGTTAGTAAAATTAGTGCGATATAAGTTAGGCAGTGTGGTCAGCAGTTTGACAATACTATGTAATCAGTTGTAATAGCTACTGAAATACTCCCCAAGGCAGGAAGAGGTTAAAACCGCCTTTTTCCCTTAATGTAGACTAGCTTCTAATCGGATTAACATAGATCCAGTCGAATGCTAAATATCCAAGTTTATCTGTCTTCCAGGGTCATGTTAAATGATTTTTGAACGTCAACGTCAGTGTCACTATGTGATGAGAAAATGCTGTGACTTAGACAGGCCTAATTCTTAAGTGGTCCTTCACTTTTCAGGTAACGCATTGTGTCTGTGTAGGGATTCTTTGCTGAGAAAAATGCTAATTTACACCGGTCACCTCAGAGCAACCGATTTCATGTTGTCTAGTCCTGAGTGTTGGTCCGATTTCTGTCAACCATTTTTCAATGTGACCACCAAGGTAGGAGGCTCACCATCTCGGAGTACTTTGATGCATGTTGGTTGGTAGCAGACAATAGACAGAAAGCCCTGTCCAACCTAGGTTTCGCGCTTTTTGACATTCATCAGCAAGCAAAAAGCCTAAGTTCAGGGATTCCTGGAGATTTCCTCCAACCAAATAAAGGCTAACATTTCTGTTCGCTGTTTACCTAATCCTTTTGTTTCTGGAAAATATCCGCTTGTTTTCTTATAGTATGCTTCAGATAGTTGTATGAGAAACAACGTATACCGATCAAGTGTTGAATGGACTAGCTGATGGTTCTGCTCACCTACTGAAAAGTGTCGAACACTGACCTGTTAACTCTCTCGAGTGGCGCTGCACTCCAGAACAAAACCTTTAAACTACTTTCGTGATTAAGTAGTAAAATAACTGGAATTTAAATTAACTAGGAGTGGATTTCTGACACCCGCTCAGGAACAATAAGAATTGCAATTCATATACTTACACAATAAAGCAACTCCTGGCAGGGGTAAACACTTCAACCAACCTCAGTATCAGTATCAGATGCCTGTGCTTACAGCAGGACGATCACAGTAACACAAAAACTACCATCCCATAGGAATGGTCTCTGAACTGCAACTGCTTAAATAACCAACCAGGCTGTGATATTTCGGTCAGGAAAGCGGTTTTTCATCGAAAGAAGAAATGTGACTGGTTATTTCAGTAGCTACTGGGGTGGCCTTTAAATTCACTCATTTTTTGACTGGTCCGATAATTCGCTGCTATTGAGTATGGACCACTGGGATACTGTTCTTGTAGGTGCGAAGATCAAATAAAGAGCATGGTAGTGCTGGACTGTATGCTAAGTAGTATACTGTTTATATCCACCACACTCAAATTGGAGACTGAGTATTCTTTGCAGTTTTTTGTTCAGAAGCGTTTAGTAGAAAGAAAGAATTTGAAAGCGGTGTCGCTCACATTAAACTGTCTGCTCAGTAATTTTGATGATGAAGTAGTTGGATACCAAATGAATGAGAGACTTTTGCAGAAAAAATATGCCTTGTAAATGTGAAGGAACTCTGTCTTTATTTTTCTACAACGATGTCAAGAATATTGTTGTATTAAAGTGTACTTCATACAGGATTCTCAAACGCCCTGGTAATGGTTTTAATCTGAAGCTGTGGCAAATTATGTTATGCGTTGTTCACTAAATTACTGACATGCAAGTAATCACTATAGTTAGAGTAGTGGATGTGATTGATCCAACGAATTTACATTGACGTCAGTGGTTCACACATGCTTGGTCACTGGCATTGTGTAATAAATTGGCTGACTGTTTTAGGCAGTATACACAAGGTAGTCGAAGTTGCTCAAACTGTGGTGCGAAAAATAGAGTGCAATAATGATAGAAACGTTAAGTGAGAATGAGTGGGTCGATACCTATCTAATATTCCCAGGTGTTTGGCAAGAATTTGAGATGGGACCATAGGGAAAGGTCACTGTGAAAAGGGAGATCACTAAAAGGTCACTAAACTCCTAAGTATCATGCGAAAATATGTGTTCTCGAGGATAATTGTCTACATTGACGATCGTAGAGCTTATATATGCTTGAAAATACAAGGTTTTGATAATCCAATCACCGTCTACCTATATCATATCATTCATCCATCTATTGATGCACATACAAATAATGTAAAGGTAATGTGGAGTCCGCTGGCAGTTTATTTGCATCCCTATGATAGGTCACAATGAACCATATGGATAAGATTTCATATCATACTGACTTTGGCTTTACACCTGGAGAACTTATCTGGAATCCAGAAAAGCTCCTAAGTCATTTAAACATACCTTATCCATTAAGATTTCCCCTTACTTTCTCGTAAACTGGTAAAGAGAATTATCTGTTTTCTCATTGGTGTTTTCAAGGTCTCTTAAGGGACGCTATGGGATTGGAAGATATCCTTAGTCCCACCTCAGTGTATCTTATGTTGTGTAAGTTAGCTAACAGGTTTTCTTAGTTGCACAATTTTAAAAGGAAACAACCAGTAATTTAAAAACTGTTCTTTTGTTGAATAATGCAAATCACTCTCAGGCATCTAGATAGAGGTTGTAAAATAACTGTAAGCTAACATGTTTCTAAACAGTCGAAGCAGCTCACTAAGGAGAATGCATTGCAAGTCAGGGTTTACTGAAATCCAGTGCACTTTCTGGCATCTACAGAAGTGGGAAAATGAACAGATTGATATATGAAATGGGAAGGATATTCAATTTAGTTTTACAGTAATACTTACCGTTTTCCAATTTGGTTAGAAAACATCTGAAAGTTATAGCCCGATGAGGTGGGTGGTGTTGTATTGGAAACTTCATCAGTCATTAGTTGGCTCAGTAACTCATAGTCGTCCCTCTTTTTTTCATTACTGAACTCAATACGCATATTTCCAATCAATTTTGATGTAAGGACTCGGAATTGTCTAATCATCTCAAGTTTGGAGAATGCCACATTTCACAATAACGTATTTCTGATTCTGTACTTTATTTGCTCATAACTCTGACATCACCTCATCCTCTACTGCTGCCAGGACGTACACAAGCATATCCTTTCATTACTGATTATATTCTATCAGTTAATCAACAGAAGCCTGAGGGTACTGTTTGCGGATAGATTCGTGTGAACGGGTTAGCAAGCTGCGTAAGAGAGAGAGAGAGAGAGAGAGAGAGAGAGAAAGAAAGAAAGAAAGAAAGAAGTAAGCGGTAAGTAATTCACAAAGATGGCTGGGGACCTAAAGATAGTTTTGAATAATACGTGTGAATATTAATGTTGGCTGAGAATCAAAGATGCGGTAAAAACCTGAATTGTGGCAGGATTCGAGCCAGCTGCCCCTAGGCTACTGACTCAGCTCTCTACTGACTGACCTACGAAGTTCAGCTGCCAACTAGGTCCTGAATTCACTTTACTCATGGAGGGTTTTTTCAGCTGCCGGGTCTCGCAGCTCACCTGGTTCGAATCCCACGACGACCCAGGGTTACATTGTCTGGTCATAGGAGAGCGACCAGTTTCATATTGTCCAGTCGTACGTCCTGACCAAATTCTATCGATCATTTTTGCAATGTGGCCACCAAGCAAGGAGGCTCAGCATAGCGGTGCACATTAATAGATATTAGTTAGTTAGAGGCCATAAGCAGGAAGCCTTGGACCTAGGTTTCCTGCTTGTTGGCATGCGTCGGCAAGGTGTATCTTTAGCCTCCACGGAAATGTCCCATGAATATTCCATGTCGCCCATTGCTGTGGTCAGAGACGTTACCACTGAATTATGTATATTATCTAACCCAGTCCTGTAGGAGGTCAGTCAAGGCCTGAATAGCTCAATGATAACTTCTCTGGCAGCTAGATTAGGTGGCAAGGGTCCAAGTTTTGGGCGGGACATCGGCTCAGTAGAGGTTGAAGATATGCTTTGCTGTCGAGTGCCAGCAAGCAGGAAACCTAGGTTCAGGGCTTCCTGAGGATTGCCCCAACCGAAAAAAAACATGACCTAGGTTTGCGTTTCACTTTCAATCATCACCGAGTATCAATGACACTTCTCTGAAAACTCACAACTATCGCACGTAGGCTCATTGCTAAACATGTGAGTATGCATGTAGTATTAACTAATTAAGTTACACGATTTCTTAGAATAGCAAATTAAACTATACATCACTTTGATTCCAAAGTAATTATGTGCATATTTGTATTTCAGGAACAGCATTCCTTACTTCAAAGAGCTATGCAGTTGTGCTTTTTGAACTGTCCAATATTCCTGTCACCTGTCTGATAGCAGAATGATAGTTTATATATTTACCGCTCTAGTAAAATAGCTTTTCTGTTCGAGTAATAATGAAGCAGAAATTAAAGACTTCAACGGTGGGGTTGTAACAGATGGTAGGTATTGTATGCTATGTGTGTGCGCCTAGGGTTTGTTCTCTCTTCAGTTATTGGATTCATTTAGTGATGGACGCACACAGTATTCTGAGATAATCGTTTTTATATTGCTTACTATGTTAAAAACACTAATTACATGTGCCTTATTTACAGTCACTTTAAAAGCTACACTAGCAACCACTAAGATAACCATCCATGTTTCTGTATTTCCCGTAAAAAGGTAGCTTCTCGCAAAATAGCAAGATCTAATTGGTTATTTCAGTAGTTGCTAGATTGACTCTCTAGATTCATTCCAGATTAGTTCTATATACATATCAGGAACTATTTAAGGGCACCTCTAGAGTACTTCATTTCACGTTTGTAAAGGAGAAAAAGAATAGACTGGTTACTGGATTGTAAGTCAATAACACTAACAAAACATGAGTACATGCATAGTCTTGTAATGTACTGGTAGTTAGACAATTTGTCTCAAGCGCTTCTAAGTGTACGCACCAAAGTGCCACTCAACACAAATAAAATTACTGATTTCTGCCATCTATAACATACGGGCCCTAAGGGGTTAACCCTCGGCTGAGTGATATGTGAGGTTGTTTAGATGTGAATTTAAAAGTTACCCTAACAACTGTTGAGATAATAATTGCTATTTTTGATCCTCGCAGCCGAAACTCCGAAATTTGATAGGGTATTTCAGCAATTGCTAGGGCGTTCTTTAAAGTTACTGCTTGTTTAGAATGCCATGGGACTTGATAAAAGTGGATAAGACGGTTAGTATTAACATGTTCAGGGTTGGTTAAGCATACTTTGAGTGACTTTAAAGACAGCCCAGCAACAACTGAAATAACCCGTTAGACTTCTCTGCTTTGTGAAAATCTGCCCATTCAGGCGAAATGGAGAAGCCTAACTAGTTATTTCGACCGTTGCTAGAGTGGCCTTTAAAGTCGCTTCTTTAAGGCGCAATCGAGCAACGACTTAACTAACGAATTGCTCTAAAGGATATACTAGCAATCGCTAAAATAAACAATTAGGTTTCCTTATTTGAGCAACTTTAAAGGCAATACTAGCAATTGTCGAAATAGTTAATCAGCTTTCGGCATTTCGTTCGGGTAGGTAGATATTTCCAAGACAAAGAAACGTGATTGGTTATCACAGCAGTTGCTAAAGTGGCCTTTAATTTACTACTTTATTTTGTCTGGGTAGTTAGTTTTTCATAAAGTGAAGAAACCTAATTAATTATTCTAACAGTTGTAAACCCAAGCTTTTGGAGTGACTAGACTAACGAAATGTGATTTTGTATATTTGCTTAGAAAGGCGAATTTTCATAAAATAAAAGGGTCTAATGAGTCACTTCGATTTTTGTTAAGATGACCTTTAGAATCACCCTTAGAGAGGGGAATGTCTTGATTCCTTAAGACTAACTGCGAAGTTGTTGTGATGCCTCAGTTTTGTATAAAACATTGTTATTGATCTGATCATTTTAACGTGTCATTCCCACACCAATTGCGGACAAGGTCATTTCATGTGTATACTTATTCACGTGTTTTGTTATTATTTAAAATGCTGGACGATGAACTTTTTTTAGTAATAAACTCTCCCATCTGCCAGCTTCTGGCTTCTCTCTATTCGTCCGGGGGTTGCAGTCAGTGGTTCTTGCGTACTAAGTTAGCTGTCAGTTAAGCGTGCGTATTATATCGTTCGGTATATATAACCATTAGCGTTCGAAAGCATAACAGAAGTCCAGAGAACCGCAGTTTTATTCAGCTAGCCGAGTAATTACATTGTAAGCTCGATCGGTAGACGTCATTTAATAAACCAAGCCCTAAGGCCTGAACAGTTACGTCAGATAGGTAAAAATCAACGCACACACAAGTGCATCGGTTTGAGCTGCCCCACTTCACAGTAGTATGCAAACAACAAGTGAGTAGAAAAAGACTAGTTTCAAAGTAGATGGAGGTGTATCGTAAGGGAATGGACTTAATTAAGATTTGTCAAACTGTTCAAGCTTTAGATGTCAAAGAGTAAATACATCTGCGCCACGGTGTCCGGTGGCCATGTCACGAAGATTCCTCAATCCTTGATTCCTATCATCTCAGGGACCCCAGTCAGCCAGTCTACATCTACCCACATGAATCAGACCAGCAGTTAGGGACTTCGTGGACTGGCCACCCTGAATCCTCTTCCAAACTAAAGGCACGTAACGTGGGTGGCGGCTCTGCATGCACAGTACCTGTCCAAGGCATCTCAGTCGACTAAGGTTCACAACCTCATCGACTTGCCTGTAATCCCTAGTACCCTCCACCTGACCTCAGCATTTCTCAAACGGTGATTCCACCAAATGTGACCAATGCTACAAAGAAACTCGTGATCAAAATCCGGCAATCACTTCATGTATTCTACTTTTGACGACCATATCTCATAACCGTATAACAGAACAGAACGGACTGCAACGCATTATGCTCTTTCTTTGGTAGATAAATACTCGGATATCCCACCAAACGGTGCCAGAGATGAACCAAGTTGGCAAGTACCAAAGGAGGCTTCTATATCCAAGCTGAGCTTTCCTCAGCAACCAGCCCGTTCAAGGTGATACAACTCCCCAAGTAAATGAAGTCGATCCATTCCACCATTTCATTCCCTACCATTAAACTGAGAGTACTTGGAGCAGGCCAGTCTTGGAGTATCATCTTACATTTGACAGGTGCCAGCCGGATGCATGCCGAACATACTAAAGTTTCTGTTCGATGCATCCAGAAGACTGTGCATTTTTTCAGCATCTTTACCAAGCAGGCCAATATCATCTCCATTCTCCAGGTCAACCAGATGCTCGTCATCTAGGGAGTAGATAAATCCGTGTAAGGTCAGACCTACGTGAGGTTATGTCCATTAGGACGTCTGTATCGAAGGTAAGTAGGAACCGTGACAGTGGGCATCTCTGGAGGTCACTAGTTGTCATCAGTTTGCATGAAAACTCTCCATAAGCACTCACATGGCTGCGTGAGCTCGAGTAGAGAGGTTTGATGAACATTATATACTTTCTCAGTACTACTTTCACTGCCAGATAGTGCCACAACACGTCACTGTCAACAGAGTCAAATGTTGCCTTCAGATTAAGAAATGTAGGAAGTGTCAGCCGCCGGTAGGTGTACCTGTGTTCCAGAACCTGTTAGAGGTGCACCTTCATTCATATCTGGAACCTGCCTGATTTTCTTGAGTTTGCTGTTCTCGAACTCCAGTTAGGCGTCGGATAAATATGGACCCAAAGACAGACGGAATTGTGTGTAGCTTAAAGTATTCAATCGATAAACCTATATGTCTTGCTGCATTCGCCATCCGTTGATTTTGCTTGTCAACAATGTAGCCTCGGTTGTGCTTAGTGAATGTGATTACTGGGAAGAAAGTATGAATGTCACTAGGATTTATCATTTGCTTCCTCCAAAGGTGATCAGTGTAAGTTTAATTGCGTCTATATAGACGAACTAGAGGGATGACCACAGGAATTCATCTTAACCTTTGGTTTGTGGACCTATATTTAGACCACTTTATATTCGAGAAATGTAGACAACACTTTCATCGCATATCAGGGTTAAGACCAAGTAATGAACCTGTCCAAGATTTTTAACTCAGTTCTTCATGGTGTCAGTTTTACTTGTTAACACGAACCATTGGATAAAATGTATCTTATGGACTCAAATATTGAGGAAAATAAAGATGGTTCGATCCCGGCTAGAATTTATCGCAAACCCAAATGGAGTCTGGTAAAGAAACCGTTTTCAACTGCAACTAGGCTGTGGTCTGACCAACTAGTTACTGCCAGTTGTGTGTTTCTGTTTATCTATGTCTGAGGTAGCACGTTTGATGAAGGAACCAATAAGGTTCTTGTCTTCAGAGAATGTTTGAACATGTACCAAAAGACTTCTCACTGAAGAGCTAATGTTGGCCTAGCGATCCCATAGATACACACCTTCATACAGGTCATATTGCAGGCTTATAAAAATGCTTCATGTGATTTATAAACAGAGTAACATTATGGTTTCTTTGATGTTATAGCTTGTGAGTCTTCTTGGTCGATTGGACAGTACTGATACGCCACCATTGGCATATGGGGTCCTGTACAGATGCCTCAATATTGCTGGTATTTTCTATTTTGATATTAATGATGGATAGTGGCTAGCAGTGAAATTTAAGATGCGCGTTCCATCCCATTTAGGACTCGTCAGCCGAATGTATGTGCATTTCTGTGGATGATCTTGCTCCCATCTATCACAGCAAGCGCCACAGCGTTATCCACTACGCCACTGACTTATGATAGCCGCTCCCTGTGTGCTGTAAAGGCATTTTGTTTCATGTCTCAGAATCAGCAGGTATTCATTGCTCTAAACATAATCTGTGTGCAGAAAAGGAGCTTTTAGTTCATTTCTTATTGGGTTGATGATTACTTACCTATCAGTTACTAATGTTCTTTGTTGCTGTG
The DNA here is from genome assembly GCA_944470555.2 of Heterobilharzia americana. Classification (NCBI taxonomy): domain Eukaryota; kingdom Metazoa; phylum Platyhelminthes; class Trematoda; order Strigeidida; family Schistosomatidae; genus Heterobilharzia; species Heterobilharzia americana. The sequence continues at coordinate 40,522,689 of OX104134.1, forward strand.
TTCTTTACTCCAAAATTTCATAGTTCTTCATCTCCTTCATACTTACCGCCAACTTTGATTTTAACTTCATCTACTGAAATCCACTACAACTTATTTATGATTCTCACCGTATTCTTTACTGTTTTTCATTAAAACTGAACCGCGGTGGGATTCGAACAAGAGACCACTGTGTTTCCAGCCCGGTGCTCTACCAGTTAAGCTACGAGGTCTGACTGCTGACTAGATTTTCATTTCACTTCAGTTACCAAGGGTTTTGTCTGACTACCATGTGAATTCGTGACGCTTTACAACCGCTTGATCGTATTCATACTGGCTACCCAGTCAGAACTTCATTCATCTCAAAGACCACTCCTTTCTAATCCTAATTATTCTACTCTGAACCATTTGTTCTATCATTTTGGTCATTAATTTTGATTACCGTTGTCAATATTACCGCAAGTATACTCTCCTAACATCACTGCTACCATCAATTTGTGTATGTGTGTCTGTGTGATTTGATTGATTTTTTAGCAGCATGACAATTTTTACCTCTTCTGTGTGTTTGATTAGGTCAAGAACTTTGTGAACTTTTCCTTTTCCCACATAAACTGAACCATTTAAATATGAATGACTTGATCCTCAATACTAGGTGAAGGTGAAATAGAAACCTGGGAGTTATTATTGATTATATGGCTGAATTCTACCGATTTTTACACTCGATATTATGTCAAATGTGTTTACACTCAGAAATAACACATCAATCAATGGTTTAGAGTAAACTAAATGAAATACATTCGCTTCATCCAATATCTTTTGTGATTCCTTCTTTATTAAAACTGTTTTGTAGGTCTGTTGGTTGTGAGTGTGCAGCAAGCGGCTGGAGCCTGTGAGCGAGGTAAATCAGTGGAAGAAGTCAGTACCTATTAACATTATTACTGTGGTAAAAACCAATTGTACAGAAGATATCATCTTTATCTACAGCAGTCAATCTGAGGTAATGAACTATGAACACCTTGAGAACTGTTTGTGTTTCAGAATATCAGAAAACGTTATTTGTCATATTCATGAAGGTGAAGTAAATAAACAGCGTAACATCAAGCCTTTAGTGCTGATTGAGAATCAGCATAAACTAAGCAGCTGCTTGCTTCCTTATCCCAAATTGTATCTCCCTCAACCGCCTACAGTTAGGCTTCAAAAATAAATGTACAGTTTAACGGCTAAGTTTGTCATTCCCGTTAAATATCCCAACCAAATCTACCAAAAAGTAAACCTATTTACCAGAACTCACGGAATTTCTCGACAATCAATCATATTCACCATTTGAGTATAAGCGTACTGAGACTTTACTACTGAGCCATCCAAATTAGCTTCCAGCTTGAATATTGAGTGACACAGGTTAGAATTACTGAGTCAACATGAATTTTTTTCAAGGTTGTCGGTGTGCTGATTTGATAAGTGCCAAAAGCATGAAGCCTATCAGATGGTTTTAAATATTCGTATAAAACCTTAGTGCAATGGTGTTTCTCGAAGTCTACTGAGTTTACTACTCACTTTATGCAGCTTTTGAGATTTCATATCAGATACTCAGCGTGTTAGAAATTGAAGTAAAATTACCTCCGATAGCGGCCTAGTGTTTTTCGACGAGTTCTTAGCTTTTATACAGAAAGCCCATTTGACATTTACCAACATGCTGTCTCAGACGCCTGAGCAATGTTGAGGTTAGATGTGTAGTACTAGGCAATGAAGGCTATCTATTTGGCTTGGAAATCTGTTATGCATACTGAGCTGATAACTTCCTTGGAAAGCTGCGTTGGCGGAACTAGGATTAGCTTCGAAGGAAACTAATGTTGATCAAATGAAGCAATGGGATCAATCTATGAAGTCTCCGCCTGGCAGGTATGAACCGTTTAAGGTGGCATTAACTGTCTAGTTAGTCTTTAAGATATTAAGAATCAGCTTTAAAATTGACCGCAAAACCATACAGGGTGTAAACTTTGCGCCATTTTCGAGACTTCAGGACTTTTGTTCACCTTCACTGACTGATTTCCTTCCTTTTTTACGCGTTTATGTTTACCTCAATGCTATTCTTTCTCTATTCGTTTTCTTTGTGTACTCTTGTGAAGCGACCTACTCTCCAAAGACTACCATATCACTAATTATAAGTAGTTGGGTTTTTCTGGTTTCGGCTATAAAGGTAACTTTTTCATACAATCTAATTGATTATCTAATTGTTGGGGTGACCTTTAGAACTACCTTAGAGTTGTGACCAGGTCTCCTGATCGATTGGCGTTCCGCGTTGATTCATTTGTCTTTTTAATATTTCATCAGAATATGTGGCTGAATCAACAATTTTTTAGGTTTCATTACGGTCTAGGTAGAATTTTCTCTCGCTTAGGCAGTAGGAAAATTTTTCTAACCTTCTGTGTCTATCAGCTTGACCTAGTTTTGTGGGATGAAGTGGGAGAGAGGGAACTTCGTTTCCGTCACTATGTGACTTTTGTAATTTAAATAACGCTGGGCTACTGAAATAATTGATATTTTTATGGTAGGCTGACAAGTATTTGTTCCCCTATTCGCAATGTGTAGAGCGTTTAACGCTAGACAGATGGCCGTTTTTTAAGGTCATCATGTGACAAAATAAACAGTCATCCTATCACAGAGGATGTGTCAGCTAAATTTCCGCCTACGCATTCATGTTGACCTAGAAGTAACTACTCTTATGGGGAATTCATCACTTAAAGTGGAAATTTCTCAATGAAGTACCAAATCTCAGTGAATACTAAACAAAGACCATTTTCTGTTTGATACTTGCAATTTCCCACTGATATACAGGGTCGAATTTCTTGACCTCTGTAGGCAGATGAGTTCATATGCGGATGCCGGATATTCATGATGTGAGCACTAGTCACCAAGGTGAATACAAGTATCAAGCAACAACTGATACCCGTCACACAAGAAGTAGCCTAGTAGATAGTGCTTCGACGTTTGAATTGATAAGCACTTGGTTTGAGTCTCAACAGAAACAACTGGCTGGGGTGCAGGTATATCCAGCTGACCAGTCTCCAACTGAATGAAATACGTACCCTGGGTTCCACCGCTAACCACCAAGATGAACACAAAGGCAGTTGTCATTCTGCGCTGTAGATTTTTGTCGTAACTTTAAGATGGCTTTCAATTAAATGGTGACAGTTGACTCATAAATATGGGGTAGTTTTTCGCCTTCGATTGATGTCAGGTAGTCGGAGGCGTGGTAAAATCTCTGACTAGAGCACTAGGTATTGCATCTTCAAACCCGTTTGGGAGCGTCAGTCACCTCAAGATTGTTGATGTGCCTTGCTAACGGGTGCCAACAAACATGAAACCTTGGCTCATGGATTCCTGCCGACTACAGAGTGATGTTCAGCCTCTTATCTTGTTGACAACATGATCTGTAGGCTTGCTTTGGCACTTAGGAATGGATAGCATGAAACTGCTGGTGCTCCAGTGACCAGTCCATGTGTTTTTCTTCGTTATACAGCACTAGAGGACCTATAACAGCACTAATAAATGAATAGTCGTCAAGTGATGCTTTGTAGTGATTTTATACTACTTATTTTCGTCTTATAGTAGGTCATAATGAATCGAGATTGTCTTTTGTACAAATGGCCAGCTTAGATGCTTATCGTCTGGAAAAAACGTGGTCAACCGAAGAAATTTGATCCCTCTCAGGGAAAATGAATAAAAACTAAGGATCTTAGCAAATGTATCGCATAGAAAGTTTTCTAGTGTGATGGATATTATGACTAGCATAGCGTAGACGGATTATGAAGTGTACCAACAAATAATCTCTTCTTCAAATGAATAAAGTGATATCTGGATGTGCAAGGAAATAGTCTGTGCCAGCGAAATAGTCTGGCATAAATCAACTGCAATTCGAAAGAACTGAGTAATGTGTGCAGTTTTGTGATATCACAATCTGTAGTTAGTTGATGAATAATTCCCCTGATTATGTCCAACTAAATGCAGACAACATCATTTCCGGATGGACTGAAAGACAGTCACTATCATCGAAGTAAGTCATGGTTCGATAATAGTGGATCAATCTAGTCTATGAGATGATATGATATCAAGAAAAAACATGCTATACTCGTCGTATAAGCGGTCCCTATCGTGACTCATTAGCCTAGTGGGTGATACTGTGGCGTTTGAAGCGATTGGTCATTATTTTGAGTCTCAAGGGGAACAACATCATTCACTAGGAGGCAGGTAAATCCAGCTGACGAATTCTAAATAGGATGGAAAGCGTGTCCTGGGTTTTGATGTTAGTCACTGTCCATCATTAGGACCCTGGGTAATGTTGAGTGCCATCTGTGAGCTTTTTTAAAATGAAATAGGCTTTTATGATGAACCTATCAATAAAGAGAATAAACCACCCATTTTTAGTCAGCGCCGAACACAGTATGATATTTCCATTTATTCGCTCATTCAAACACTGATATAAACGACACAAATGCAGACAGATTTACAAATGATGGGAGGGTCTGAAATGGAAATTTTCAAGACATTATCGTTCTCATCTATACTAACCGAAATTATTACAGCTGTTGGCGTATGTGTGTGTGTGTGTGTGCGTGTCTACTTGGAATTCGTTGTCATGATCAACTGTTGCCAGTTTTCACGAACTACATATTTGGCCAACTGATTTCCAATAGCCATTATCAGTGCAGCAGGATTACCAGTGGGAATTTTCGAAATGACTGAGGCATCACCAATGCGCACGTTGTTCACTCCGATTAACCTATGGATTTTAACGAATGAAAACAAAAACGGGGATAAGATAAAAAGAAAACTGAAATCAGCTTAAGTGGATGGTTTTATGCATTAATGACTTTCGTAATAATTAAACAGGCGTAGACATCCTTTGAATGCTAACCACTGCCAGTCATGTATCGGGCACATTTAGATAATTATTAGGATAGTGACTTTCGTTTTGTGTCTGACTGTCTTCAAAAATCTTTTTTACAGCTTTTATTCACGTTCTCGTACAACTGAAGAGTTTGCAAATAAAGCCTTGAATAGCTGAGTGGTACGGCTTTTAATTGCAGCGCTGGTTACCGCAGGCTTGAATCTCTCAAGAGATATCAGTTCCCTACATGCTGCATAAATGCCTCGCTGATGGGTACTATCAATTACGAAATCTAGGTTCAGGGCTTCCTGCTTCCAATTACCTAACATCAAGAAACATTAATCAGTCAATTTATTCCGAGATAGTAAGTAAACTGACTTCTAGATTGCCTGCTTAGGGGTCTGCCGACTGATTTGCGTGATTCAATTACTGGAAACATCTAAGCCTATCCTAGTGTTATTTCAGTCACTTACTTTCAATAAAGTACCCTTCATGATGCCATTAGTTAGGAAGATAGTTCTTTAGAGATCGGTAAACTGGGGACTGGTTTCGACAACCAACTACTTCAGTTTAAGATGACCAGCGGAACTGAAGAAACTTTGAGGTGTTTCGAATTCCTTTTACCTGTAATGCAGAGTGCTTTTTCAACGTCCAGCTCTTGTCTTATACAGTTTCCAGTCAAAAATTGTGAAGTCTTCTTGAGAAAACGTCACCTTAACCAAGTGAATAAGAAGCAGGGATTTAGCAGGTAGGCAGAAGTAGATGTGGCTGGAGTGACTTTAAAAGTCACCGTAACAACTACTTTCACAGTTGAAATACCAAACTTGATTGATTATTTCAACAGTTGCTACGGTAGCCCCTAAAGTCAATCATATAGCTGTTAAAATAATTACCTATAGAGGTCATCCTAGCAACGACTGAAAAAGCCAATTGGGTTACTTTATATTTTGGCTGGAAAGGCAGATTATCACAAAACAAAGTAGTTTAATTGGTTATTTCACTTACTTTTTGGGTGGCTTAAACGGTCACTTGAGCCGTCAGATGATACTTTTGATATTGCCTAGTGTTCATTTTATTGAACATCTAGAATATGGGGCATAAATTTCTTCTCTCTATTTTGCACTCTAAGGGTGGAGTAGCTCAGAGACCTTTATTTTTTTCTAGTAGATTCCTATTCAAAGCTGTGAATAAGACTTCTGATTTTCTATATATTTCATCCTATTGAATATACCATTTTCAGCACTTTTTAATGGTACGTAAGAAACACCAGTTTTCACATCTGTTTTGTAGTACAATGCAATCAATTCAGATACACTGCGGCGAGTCTTGGATATCTTAGTTAACTTAAATTAACCGCAGAATACAAGAGACATGCTCATCTGTTATTCATACTAAAGTTTTATCTCTGCAATTTGTAAGTAAATGAAGAACTAAGTTTTCAGAAAATGCAGGTGAAAAAGATTTTGAAGAATGTAGGTTCGATTCTGAGAGGTAGCAATGATCTCTTCAACGTCACAGATTGGTGTAGATGACCACTTTTCAGAAAATAGTATCCGAGATCTGTAGGTATTTAGTTGGTTGATTTCAACTATTCATTGTTTAATTAAATGGCACTTTATAAGTATGAGCTGTAGGATTTTATGGACAACCACAGTGATTACTTATAAGCCTATTTGAAGTATTTCTAGTGTAAACTCAACTCTTTGCTTCAGATGTGTGAAATATGATAGAAAAAACCTGTTACCTTCAGTTTTTATGTTTATTATTTCTAGCACTAAACACTTTTCTAAATATGGGGGATAAAGATAGCAATATTTGAAACCTACTTGAAGTTTTGATCAACAACAGCTGGATAATTCGTATTCTGTAGTTTCATAGCACACGTCCCAACTGTGTGATAATTGGACAAAGTTGTTGATTTGGTAAGGCAGGCAATAGCTTCTTTCAATTCCTCAGAAAAATTGGTCTGTTCAAAGCTTTTTTCACTTTCAGCTTTCGGTATTTTTGGACATCCGAAATAATGCGGAAGGTGTAGTTTTATGCTTATCGGTTTCTTAGTATTTGAAATTGTTAAATTGAGTTTGTTCATTGCATTGACGTAGTTTAGTGCTTTGTATATCCAAATGATACCTTCTACTAACCGATTGACATCATTTGGTTCACTAAGGTATGCTGGATTAACTTCCAGTTTTCCATTGGGCGAGCCATTGTCATTTTTCTTCATTTTTATTTCTCCTCTAGAAAGAGGATTAAGCAAGCTGACCAAAAGAACTATTGGATTTTCGAAATTAGCCCTATTTTCATCTTTACTAAACTGATGCCAAGCGGGTGGATTAAAGTTTCCCAGCTGTAGAGTGTAACATGTTGATGTTCCGTGCAAAAAGAAAAATGATTAGGAGACAATGAAATTTATAGGATGTAAACAGTGACATCTTTGACTCCATGAGTACCAGATTTGCAATCAATGGATGGGGAACGAATTTCTTAAAGGATTAGTTAGTTATTACATAAATGTATTGAATTATGACAAGAGGTGTCTTTCAGGATCCAGTGGCCTAGTGAATAGAGTTGCGATTGAAGCAGTGAGTACTTGACTCGAGTCCCAGTGGGAACAAGATAACTTATCAGGGTGCAGGTACATCTAGCTGACGAATCCAAAATAGAACGAAACATGCATGCTGGGTTTCACTATTAGCCATCATAATTTATCTCTTTCAGAATTACACACATAACAGTACCAATGCATTCAAATTTGGGTGGCAAGAGTAGACGGCAAATGCTTGATCCACAATACTATTTATATCTTGGTTTCAAATTTAGTAATACTAAGGTTATTTAAACGTGTACTACATTTGCTAAACGAGCGCAATCTTCAAGGCTTCCGCCTGAATGAATTGAGGGTCCATTATAATAGGCCTAATAAGTGCTATACCACACCATTCTTTGCGGGACAGTAGGTTTTATTTTTTTTCATACCGAAGAAAATATGCATTTAGACACATTGAACTGTGTGAACCAGTAGCAGTCCAAAAGTGAGACAGCTGAATAGCTTGACTCAAAACATCCTATGAATTTCCTGGGACCATTCATGACCAATATAGTGGATAGATTAAAAGAATTATTTAGATTTGTTCATTTACCTTCTGTGATAAGCCTGATGTGAGCGACTACAGTGGTACCTACAAAATCAGATGAGCAAATCTTGTTTTACTAATTTTGCGCCAGAAGTATACAAACGAAATTAGCCAGTAAATAACTACTTCGATAAAGACTCTTAAATGGTAAAGTATTCAAGAAAGTTGGGTCAACAAATGCTAGTCATACCAGATAAATCGATATATAAGGCATAAGTGTGAAACAAGCAGCTAGTGTTACACTAGCATCTGTTCTCGGTTCGGAAATTAATACACAATCGAGTGTAATTTTGATGGTGACACTTCAGTCAGCCAGCAGAGAAATTCATAATCCCATGCAGGTATCCTAGGAATAGTAATGCGGTGTATTTCTGAGCATTTATAAATCCGCTTCCATCCGGTGGAACGTTTTCCCTTCATTTTGTTCTTGGTTAGAGAAACAAAAGATGTGGAGCATTTTAAAAACGTTCGAGAGTACATGGTGCATCCAGAAGACAATTACAAACTAAAGTGAACCATAAGTGAAGAATTTGATGAAACATAATCCTCTACTACTACTACTACTACTACTACTACTACTACTACTACTACTACTACTACTACTACTACTACTACTACTACTACTACTACTACTACTACTACTACTACTACTACTACTACTACTACTACTACTACTACTACTACTACTACTACTACTACTACTACTACTACTACTACTACTACTACTACTACTACTACTACTACTACTACTACTACTACTACTACTACTACTACTACTACTACTACTACTACTACTACTACTACTACTACTACTACTACTACTACTACTACTACTACTACTACTACTACTACTACTACTACTACTACTACTACTACTACTACTACTACTACTACTACTACTACTACTACTACTACTACTACTACTACTACTACTACTACTACTACTACTACTACTACCACTACTACTACTACTACTACTACTACACTACTACTACTACTACTACTACTACTACTACTACTACTACTACTACTACTACTACTACTACTACTACTACTACTACTACTACTACTACTACTACTACTACTACTACTACTACTACTACTACTACTACTACTACTACTACTGGTCTAGCCTCTAGTTCAATGTCATCTGGCTAGGGATAGGTTTAAATCAGAAAGCGTTTTCGATCTGCTCATACGTTTCGGGAATACATGTTCATATTTACATAATGAGGAAGTTTGTTTGAGAAATTGTTGTACTTAATCTTCTCAACTTTTATTTCGTGTAACAACAAATGTCGACAAAATAGAATGATGGCCATTCTGTATTGAGGATTGACTGAAGTTAAGCTATTGAATTTGATATCATTGGGGATGTATACACAAAGAGAATTGCTAGCCTTGGACTCTATCATGTATTGGTCCATGGAGGTGCATTGTAGGGGAATTATAAATGATGAAAAATATGGCCTGTTCACTGTCCTCTAGTTTCACAGCAGCTCTCCATCTGATGTTGAATAGTGTTAGGAACTACCTGGAAAACATTCAAAAAACGCCTGACAGCATATTTTCTTGTCCAGACGTTTTATATGAAGCTTGAAAATTGGATGAAGTTCAGAGAATCAGTTAGGTTTAATTGACGTTGGCGGCAGAAAATATGTTTTCCACACTAACTTTGACATTTTAATGAAGCAGATTATCAAAGTGTGTTTATTGTAAGAGCGGATTGATTTTAAACACGTGGTCGGGATTGAAATCCAGTTGTAGCTAACGTTTCAATGATCTCAAGTACTAAACAGACAGACCTCCTAATGATAATTTGCTTGGTTATTGACGATAATGACCTTTTGCTACCTGTGTGTATCGGAGTGTAGACTTCTTTTTTTCCTGCTTATCCATAAAGGAATACTTCCCGTCACCCTAGTTTGATCAATTATTTTATACCTTTGTCCACCTGTGATACGTGCAATGGGATAAAACGTAACCGTCCACGTGTTGTTAAGATTTGTGTTGAAGCGTTTCTTTTCTGAAGGATGCTTTTTATGGTAGTCAAGATGAGGGTTAATCTAAAATAATTCTGTACGATCTCTCCATCCACCCCAGCCACCACTTTCGATAATATGATAGGTGCAATATGTTTTAAAACTAAATGCTTCATAGGTTTCAATGTTCAGTGAATCTTGTACTCATTCATAAATTTAAAGGGAAGTGGATTCTTCACTCTGATTTCGGTCAGGAGTCTGGTTTCCTCGTCCCACTTGACTGCTGTGTGGTTACTTTTGGTTCTTTTTTACCAAATCCTGATTGCTTTGCCTTAAATTGAAGCTGTAGAAATATAGACATCATCCTGTCAAAGTAAGCTTCTTGTAGACCGATCTTCCTAGTGAGCCAAGTTCTTTGGGTGTCCATAAATGATAGATGGCTGTCCCTTCCTAAATAACCTGGAGAGCCGATAGTTTTTTTCTAAAATAGTGTTCAGACTTACGATGCTCACGTTTCATCATCCTGCCTGTTGCAGACTACTATAACTTAATTTAAGTAGCCGATAAATTCAAGTGTATCTTTTAGAGAAAATTTTCATAATTCGTTTAGCATTGGATCTGATATTTTTGTTAGCCAATTTGCTAATTCTTATGTGGAATGAGGACCCATAGACAATACTACTCTCACTAGAATTCTTACTTCAAGAATGGTTAGGTTGTTCAAACCCCTGAGACTTTAGTTAATTAGGGTGTGCCTTGGTGATTAAATTCTACTTAGACTAACAATTACTGTACCTTTCGAATTTTTGAATGTCATCTGATTGGAAATCTGCTGGGAGTTTGGTTTAATCACTAACAACTGACAACGTAATGCCGTTAAGGTTGTTTCTGTTCATAAAAGCTACACCAGATCCATGATCGGGTATGAGAATTACAATGCTAGATCTGTTTAGAGTTTCTGTCAGTGTTTTAAACTCTTAAGAAGATAAGAGAGTTCTCTTATTTGCTCTGGAATCACTGAACTTATCAAACGGACGACCCGTATAATCAGTAGATGAAATAAAAAAAAGGATTGGTTATCAAGAGAAGAGATAATTCAGTGAAGAAAATTTTCTTTTCGACGATATCATTTTCTAAAGCTGTACAATCGTATTTATATATATCATAAACATATAACAGTCCATTATAAAACAATGGGGTATAATTACATCACTAACCAAGTGCTACCAAAAAAAACGGAATCAAGAATGCAAAGTAGTTGCGTAATAATCTAAGACAGTTGGAATATCGAGGAAGGCGAGGAGTTTGACAAGGTGAAAACTGTTAGTAGATAAGAAACGCAAATATTGAGTGTCCACTTGGTAGATAGGTGTAAAGAAGATGAAGAATGAGACAAGGGTCAGATGGAATTGTTCAAAAGGAGTACGCCTTCGACGGTTGTGCACAGCGGAGGCACTGGCAATTCATCAATTCAAGCCTGATCTCTGCGTGCAAAAGAAGTATGTTCAATCTCTCATCTTACCATGGTCTTAACATTTTCATTTTTTTCGATTTCATTATAATTAATTGGTTTATTATTATCACCATTATGACCCTTGTCTCATTCTTCATCTTCTTTACACCTATCTACCAAGTGGACACTCAATATTTGCGTTTCTTATCTACTAACAGTTTTCACCTTGTCAAACTCCTCGCCTTCCTCGATATTCCAACTGTCTTAGATTATTACGCAACTACTTTGCATTCTTGATTCCGTTTTTTTTTGGTAGCACTTGGTTAGTGATGTAATTATACCCCATTGTTTTATAATGGACTGTTATATGTTTATGAAAGGTTACCAGTTTTATGAAAGCAAATTAATCAGAGGAAAATTATTTCGGCCTAAATAGTTTATAAGTTTATAACCATTCTGGGTAAATTTCGCTAGTTGAAAAGTTAAACAAACACATTCGATTTCCATTTTTGGAAAAAGTAAACATGAATGAATTCGAAATGAGCAGTGTAGCATCAAATGTAATGTGACATATAAACTTATTCAGGTTTCAGAGAATGATAAACTAATGTATCCATACAGTCTCAGAGTGGACTGTTTTGGCTGTTTGATATATGCAAGCTGAGCGGTCAAACGAGTGACCTGTTATCTGTGAAGTGTTAAGCTTATGGACGACGCAAGAGTTTACAGCTTGACCTTGACCTATTACTTTTTATCGAGGAGTTAATGTTAATTGGTAGTAATTTGAGTTCATATATCAATAAAACTAAGCGAACAAATAGTTAATCTAGTTGCTTGACCTTTAGTATTAGCTAATTCGGGTATAGTATTGCATAAACGATCATGAACTTCAAAAAGTATTAGAATTAATGCAATACAACCAGTATTACTTCATTTTGTGTCAACTGGCTTTTTTTTGTCGTTCATGTTGGTTTCTTGTCGAAAGTCTCCAGTAAGCTCTTAGAATTGAACTTATATATTAACCACTATTCAAAGACCTATTTATGTGCGTGATCAAGTCCTAAATGAGGTCAACTGTAACGAGGAAGCTTAATGGGAATGTTTCTCAGGGACATGGGTCGGATATACAATGGGAAATGACATTTTAAGGGTTGAAGATACATCCTGTTGATGAGCATTATGAATGGCACAACCTACGTCCAGGATTTCCAACTCTTAAATGCATATCAACAATCGAACCCTGGCAATGAAGAAGTGAAATATGTTCGTTGCCTTGCAGATACACCCAATTTGAAATAAGGAATATGAAAACACTCAGCACAAAATCCTCTGTCATGGAAGAGCTCCGTTCTCCTTCTAATATGCTTACTACAACTACTTCTGTCTCTTAACATATTTTCCGATAACAAGATGAAAACCTCGAAGTTCTCACCAAGCTGCATGTTTGTGATGGGTGTCAACGAACACGGATGTTCGACCAAAGATATTGACTAACTAGTTTCAATAACCTAACATAAATGTAAATCTATAATATGGAAATATATGGGAGATAGTGGAGTAACACTTGCAAAATCTTCACTTATAACAATAAAAGTAGGAAAGAAGTTTATTTTTCAATCAATTTACTAACACTTTCAAAGGTATCTTTCTCAAAGGGAGAGGCTGATATTATAGTATACTGTATATCTGGTCGAGAATCGTTTTCTGCCTTCTGATACTTGTTCGGTAATAACCAATGAAGTCAACGCTGATGCTTGAGAAAGTATTCCTGGAAAGAATATCGAACAGTCTATTACTGAGACATCACACTGATTTTGATACAAATAACTAAAATATGGTAAGGCTTATAAAACTAATTTACATGAAAATGTAATCGAATTTTTATAATTGTTACTGTTTTTATTAACGTGTTCCAAGAAAATCGTCATTTGAAATTGAGGTGTGACACTAAATGTTTAAACGATACGCTTCTTATCTGTGTAGCTTCTGAAAGGTTGAATACATCCATTTCATTATAAGCATCGCACATGGTTTGATTTTGAACGGTTGATTAAATGTTTGATTTCCAGAATGATGTAGTCGTTATTGATACGAATGTACTAAAGGAAGGTCACTTGGAACGAGCAGCTGGTCAACTTCCAGAGTTAGCTACCCTTAAGTAGATAGAGGAGCCTCATTCCCTCATTCTATTCAAGAGTAAGGGAGATGTACAATGACGATACATTAATTCCAGAATTAGAAACTCTCGAGAAGTACTGTTAGAGAATGGCAAACCATCCAGATTTATAGAGAAAAATGTGAAAGAAAAGAAGACTGTTGAGCAAACTTAGACAGCCTCGAAGGAAATATAATGAGTCTGGAATTTAAAGATGATACTACCGTGGGCATACTTCTTAAATATCTGTCAAAGTTCCTAAGTGGAACATTCTATTCTGTAAACCTCCTTATTGTGTTCTCATGTCAGTAGTCAATCCATAAGAAACAAGTTGATACAATCGGCCTCATCAGTGGGGCTTACAAGTTCACTTGGTCCTGTGGAGGTGAGTACTTCGGTCGTACTATGCGCTCACTAGAAAAATGTGCTCGTGAATGTACCTAGCCTGATTGACGAAGGATGAGTACAAAGCCATCTTCAGGTCCATTGCTGAACACCTCCTAGGCTCTAGACGTCTGGTTCCTCTGGAAACCTCGTTCAAAGTACTCCACAAAGTTCGAGCAAACGGTTCAAAAGGAATGATAGTGACACATTTATGTGAAGCCGAAGTTTTGGCAATTCGAAGCAATAACCTCAGTTATATATTTAAAGGAAACATGTACAAACACTCTCTTTACACTAGCCGTAATAAGGTTTCTCTGCACCTCTGTTTTTTTAATTTCTTAAATTGTACGAGATACCGAATCTTACTGTTCAATGCAGTTTATAAAAACTACTGACATCATGCCATGAGTTATGATTTCATTTCATTCCCCTATGCATCTGTCGACTAAGTTTGACCTTTGACCGGAAACTTGTCTAAAACATTCTGTCACTTAGTATCTTTAGTAATGAATAGCTGTGAAAATGAGTCATCGAAAGATAATTAACTTCCGGGAAACGTGGTGTATTTGTGCTATACACTTCGAACAATCTGATCACACATCTGCACTAACTCCACCGGGGTGAGGGCACCCATGTGGTTGCACCATGGGATGAAACTGTATATCGTCCTGGTTTTAAAGAGCCTAAATGTGTGTTCTGTTCTCTCCTGAAAACCAGTGTACAAATATCCGTTCAAATGAAGGATGTGGACCATACTGTGATCATACATCAAGGCATTTTATACGAAGGCTGGGAGTGGGGAGGGACAAATACGAAGAGGAAATGACAAGAATTGAAGACAAATTTAGTAATACGGAAGATAAGCATGAGGTCATATCTGTCTTTCCCCCACTTCCAGCTTTCATATGAAATACCCTAACAAATAACTATGTAATCAGATGGTTCGAAATGTATAGGGCAAATGCATCACATTTTTCAGATATTCCACGTCTTCTACTTACGTTATCCAAATTCACAAAAGTGATTGATTGTGGTAATTTACTTGATTGTGGCTAGCAGTGGAATTCAGGACGTGCACTTCGTCCTGGGGTGCAGGTGCATTCAGCTGAGGAGTCCCAAATAGGACGAAACCCGCGTCCTGGATTCCTGTGCTAGCCACAACTAAGTAAATTACCATAATAAATATTGAGGAAGTATCGAGGCATCTGCATAGGAGCCCATATGTCAACAGAAGTCAAACACTTCGATCCAATATAACAATGGAGAACTGCAAGTATATCAACAGAAAGGGATTAATTGTTTCAAATAATTATCTTCGCTGTAACCTCCGTTATTATTTTTTAGTTATTCATTAGTTTAGAGGAAAAATGTTTAAGCTGTTTAAATCCAGAAAGGATGTGCATTCTTGTCCTGTGATGCAAACACCAACTGAATTACCACTTCATCACTAAGATTATCCTACATTTCATATAGGTGTTTATTCAACAGTTAATCTCATGTCATCGTAACATTCTGATCTAACTGTTTCAGTTTGATGTTTATTACGGGGAAGTAATTCGGGATACTGTTGAACTAATCTGAAAAATTCACAAGTATTTTACAAATCAGTGGAGTAGTGACATGTGAATGATTATTTCATTTCTGATGCAGTATCAATACTGACGATGGAGGTTATGTTTAGAGATGGTCTGGTATCTAGAACGCCATTCAGGGTCACTGGGAAATGGAAAATCCTTAGATCTACCTTTAACAAGTGATAGTTTAACTAACTTTTTATTTTCAGAATGAAACTTGTTACTCTTCCATATTTTAAATAGTCTTGCCGCCAGATAATCTAATTTAACTTTTATTGAGTACTTTAAAATATGCAGTGAAGTTTATAGTTGTTGCATAGAAATCCAATACACCTACAGTTCTTCTCAATGAAGTTGGCTACATCCTTAATACTTAAGGATTTTCATTTTGACCATTTTAGATAATCGTGGTTTATCAGACTAGTATTTATACCCGGTGATGATTGAAGGGGAAATAAAAACTTGGACCGCCACCGGACTCAAACTAGGGACCACTTAAGGATTTGTCACTAAGATTTCATTCTTGTTTGTCACTCTGACCCTGGATAATATAAAACTGACAGGATACAATAAGATACTAGGCAATGAATCTCAAAATCTGTTTGTTCATACTCATTTATGTGGCTACACTCATGTGCCATGACCAAGGAGAGTCACATTCGCAAGAACGGAACTTCCTCACGGACTGACTTCATTGGGAGAAACTTTGAAACCTGGGAGCACTGGTCAACTGTTCCCTCCTGGTCT